>CM022097.1:8237890-9437890 GCA_011114355.1 Carex littledalei
ATATTTTGAGTGTTTTTTTAACAATAAGAATGACACTTCTTCTTTATCAAATTTCACTCAGATCATCAAAATCCAATTCTAAAATTATTCTGCCAAACTCTATTTCATTGAATTCCATTGAATTCTTGCTAACAAGAATTGCAGGGAACCTTCTGCAAACCTCAGAACAAGATGATTACCCTTGCAAACAAGAAATGTACTGCATGCAACCAAAGGCAAAATTTCCCCATTATAAAAAACTCACATATATAGACACAATAGTATTCTTACATGTGAAAGCTCTAATTTTGTCTCAACTTGGACATGAGGTTTCTTCACTACTTTCAGGATTCTCTCAGCCAAACCCAAAATTTCCTGCAATAGTCCAGTGGGTTAACTAAACAAATGTCTATAACATAGCTTTCTTGTAGCCAAAAGTAATACTCTCAGATTTTGGTACTGTATTAGGTGATACAGGACTATGAAGTAATTTGGTATTTATATTGTATTACCAATTTATTTTTATTTTCCTCTTTTTCCATCTTTCTGTCTGCTATGATTAACATGACACTAGTTGTGTTCTTATAATTCAGTGCCAATCCTTGATCAAATGCATTTGGTACCTCAAATCCTGAAGAGACGCTGCAATATAACACACCAAGTCGTCTATTATTAGCAGCACCAACATCTCGGGTCTTCTCCAGTGTCACCACATCACCAACTTCAAATATCTGCTTTCAGATTCCAACCAAAATCACCAATCACTTTCAGAGAGCGTTATCACAATTGGAGGTAAAGAAACAGGGGTACTTTTCTGGGTCAATATAATAGAAGAGGAAAGATGACAAATTGTAAGATCAATGCAAGGCAAGATGTAGCTTTAATTTTTCAATATACGAACCCACAAAAATCAAATTGAGAAATAGTCAAGTGCATTGAAATAATAAATTACCTTAATTGGCCTCGGGTGATCTATATTGTGCTTCAATGTTTTCAACAAGCCTGACAAAAGGCTTGTTCTGACAATCTACAATATTTTAGAAACAGATAAACAAATACTGTCATCAGAAGGGCATATATGAAAAAAAAAACAAGTTATAAACAAAACGAAGCAAAGACCTCAAATTCAGCACTACGGGGATTTCCAATAATAACAGCTTTCTTTTCATCATCAGGTCTGTTTAACTTCTTGAAGTTCTCCTCCTTTGAGCCTAAGATCCATGTTAGAACCTCCATGTACCCTGCCCTTGCAATCTAACCCAATAAAAATGTGCACTATTTAGAAAGACAAAAAATACACAATCAACTTTTAGTTATGTAATTTCTTGATGCTATTTGTTTATTACCTCAGCTCGAATTTTATCAGAGAAGCGGTTCAAGGGCTGTCTCCCACCAGTGGTGTGGCATTTTGGTTTCGTTTTCGGTATATTGTTGTAGCCATAAGCGATAGCAACATCCTTCATGGATAAAAAATCAGAAGTGATTAAATCAACACCTTACTACACATGTCTTCAGGTGCGGAACTAGAAATTTAGAGGGCTGAAACATAAAAATGTAAAAATGTATAATGCGGTAGGTGGAATTTGAACCCAAGTCTCCCACAACCACCACAACAACAAAGCTTTCAGTCCCAAACAAGTTGGGGTAGGATAGAAATGAAACCCCACTGGAGTCACAAAACCAAGGTTACAAGAAAACAATTGATATTGTACAAGGGGGGGTTGAAGTATATGAAAACTTGAAGAAGAAGAAAATTCAATTAATTTCAATATACATTATTAATTTTTTTAAAACTACGGGGGTAGCTGAGCACCCTTTGGAATACACTAAGATCCGCCCCTGCTTGTCTTTTAAATTTTCTACAAAAAATGTAGCTTCAGTCTAAATCAAAATTTCAAACAAATTCCATATTAATCATGTTTTGACATATATTTTGCTGGTTAGATGCTAATGCTAGCTGAACTAGTGTAAGGTTACTCGTGTTTTTTAATGAAACGGGCATTCATGTCTTTTCTTCAAAAAAAAAAAAATCATGTTTGATTAATCTGCGGCTTATAACCTTTTTTTCCAAAAAAAATACTAGATAAGCATGGCCCATATACATTTCTTTATGTTATACAAGATTTAGAATTGAACTACATTAGTTTTTCTTAGCCAGGAGCATTCTGATAGAAGAAGAATCAGTAAAAGAACAATAACATAATAAATAGAGTAAATTACACTAATGTCCAAAGGGAATAACTCATTTCCTATTTTGGTCCCTGAAAGATTCCAAGTTCCCATTTTGGTTCCCAGTATTTCTAAGATCCCATCATCGTTTAGTTTAAAATGGATAAATAACCCTAGTCAGTACAAAGATGTGAAGATCCATCATGCCAGATATATCTTTCAGTCAAAAGGAATTTAAAATGACAAGTTAGAAACAATAAAACCTTTTATTTAGGATTTTAAACTGATAAGGGATATATTGAGGGTAATTTCTGTAATTTAATTCTAATAAAGTAATTTTCAAAAAGATAGAAAAATATACAATTCACCAATAAATCTTCTTACCTCAACCACATCCCGTGCATGTAAAATGTCACTTCTAGTTGGAGGCACTGAGACCACAATTGTAGGCTCTCCATCAGCAAGCACCTTTTCTGATTGCAGTTGCATTTTGTTCAGCAAAGACACAACCTTCCGGGGATGAAAAGGATAAAAAAGAAGCACACTTCAAACTATATTCTAAACAGTATGATTTGCCAAGATGCACTTGTAAGTACAGATACTCAACCTGTGTCTCGTCCAATGAGATGCCAATGGGACCCGTTATCTCTTTTATAGGAACCTCCATTTTAGTTGCAGAAAGGTCAGGATAAACCATGGTTTTGCCATCTTGGTAAATTACCTCAACTGGTTCTACCTCAAATTTCTTTTGGCAATACTCTGAGAACATTGTAACCTACCAAAGCAGTTGCAAACAGAATTTAATATCAGATGATTGTAATATTGGTTTTGGCAAATAAAAACACATTAATGGGGTGCATTTAATAATAGCGTAATAGTACCAAAGAATTTTCATATTTGCAATCAACACTAACCGTTTCATGTTATTAACATCAACTGTCAAAAGGACAGAGTCAGGTGAAGCGCAACTAATTAAACTATCCCTTAACTTTTTCATATCATTCAAGAAAATCTTCTCAGAAGTAGCTTATACAATCTTTTGAGCTTTACTATTAAGTTCCTTGGCCTTGATTTACTTCAGGTTAGGATTTGAAAAAAAGATTGTATCAGCTAGGAGCAACAAAATCAATCCAAAACAGATATCACACTAATGTATCAGATTTTGGGTTTATGGCAGATATATCAATGAATGCTTGAGTCAGTCACTAGTACTAATTAGGTTGGTTCTAATTGCAAATGCAACAATATTTGCAAAATGACATATCTTGTATCCTTCATAGTCCATACCACTGTATTCAACACAATGATAGCCTTTGTCAGATCCGTGGCTGTGCATTCTATAAATACATTTTTTGTCTTCAGAGAAATGGCAGAATGTGCACCATTTATTATAGGTGGCAGTGACAGAACAGTCCTGGAATAAATATACCAAGAAGATCACAGTACGATCATTAAATCATTTTTGTAAGAATCATAGAACATTAATGCATGCAAAGAGATCTTCATTGTCACCTTCTACTGTCATATATCACTGGGTATACAGGAGAGTTTTCGATTATATGCAGAAACTTCTTTAGTTTCAAATCACCCTACCAAAAGCAAAGAAAGGAAGGACATTATCTTTTATACTCTCAAGTTGAGAAGAGTTTTCCAGTAAATCACGCCCAAATATCTAATATCGAATTACCTTGTAGAACTCCATCAGTTCATCAGCTCTGAAACTCTTATCCTGAAACACAACAAAGCAGAATAACACTGCATTGATCAGTATCACAAAATTCAAAATCTAATTGCTAATTCAATTCCTTCAATCCAAGTTTTAACAAAAGGATGCAAGTAGCTTACTTGCTTTAAAGGAATAAAAGTAATCTCAGTAGGGGGCAAGGCCTACGTGAAGAAATTACAAAGTTAGGCCATGTCATAAAGCAAGATCGTATTATGATTATATACACAGCTATTCTACTGTAAATTTAACCTCATATGAGAAGGGACCTTCAAGCGTGTCCAAATCATGAGTGCCAATAGCAACAAGAGTTCTCCTCCTGTATTTTGAATTATGAGCATTCATTATTCAAAACATATGCCCAAGGTACAAGGCAGTAAAAAGGAAATAGATATACCGGCAAATATTTTGGTGGAGCTTATCTTGAAGGTCAATGAAGCTATTATATCTTGCTTCATCAAAGGTAACACCACGTAGCACCGCACACACAACAAATGGTCTAATCTGTGCAGTCTGTCAAATATGATAAAAGCAAGTGGCATACATTTCAAGCTAGGTTAAACATCAAGATATGGAAAAATAACAGAATAGGTTAACAAAGACACTAGGCCGTGTCACCACCGGTAACGGCATGCCTGAAAAAAACGCAGTGCTAATACCGAGCACGAGATTGTTACCACTTAACAGTTTTCTGTGTGATTCGATGCACTCAAATCTAGTTGAAAACTAATTAATTGTACTAGAGCAGAAGCAAAAGATATATTACCCCAGGTTTAACATGCATCTTATGCATAGATTTTTCTGGAATATCAGAAACAGTGAAAACAGGAGTAGTTTCTTTCCCTATGAAGATACGGAGTGCCCGTGCTATTCCCTCCAGACATAGCAAGTCATATCTAGAGAAATAAATAAAACATGTTCCTTAATGCTATGTATCTGAATTACAATAGGACAATAGGACATAGCATTTCCTTTCTATGTACCTATTAGCGGCGACATCAATTTTGTAGATAACTTCCTCATCATCCCCCTCGCAGGTTTCATCATTTAGGTGTTTTTCTTTCCTAATAATGGCTTTCTCTGTCGTCTAATTGAAGAAAATACAGTTCAATTAATTAACAAATCAACATAAACTACACAAATTAACTGATCAGATAATGTAGGAGCCCAACATTAGAGTTGAGCACTTCAGGTGGTACCATGGCAGAATCTAAACTCCTTCCAATTTGCTATTTTAATGTGACAATTGACAGGAGCCGAATAGAAGTTTGGATTGGATTATAGAATCGATGAGTTGTCTGAGCTTATCTACCCACGACTAATGTAAAAATCTACTAACCCATAAAAACACACCCCTTCAAAAGTGAAAAAGGTACCGAAGGTCTTGGAATTTAATGTTCCTCGAGAGAATTGAGCTCTAGGGGAATTTAATTTTAATTACTTCTCTACCAAAATGGAGTTACACATGTATAACAAATAATTGAGTCGAAGATTAAGCATCTCACTACATCATCTAGCTCAATACCAAACTCGAAACACAGCACCTCAAACTCCTCTTGTGCTGAAATTCAGAGAAACAGAGAGGGTTTAAAGATTGCAAGATTCAGCGAGTTGAGAGAAGGGAGAGAGGGGATAGAGGGGAGAGAGGGCGGAGGAAGGGTTTAGATCAGATTGCTTACTGTAAGTTCTCCCAAGGGCTTCGAAGAGTCGATCTCTTCCCACGCTGACAGTTGGCATGGCGGCGAGACGAGGAGAGAAGAAACGGAGAAGGAAGAAGGGTTTAGGTGGAGGCGCAAGTCGTGAGGGAAGAAGCCGAAAGGAGACTTAAATCGGAGTGAGTATCCTGCGGTACCGCATGTAATAGAATACTCCAGCCGAGTCAAAATTTTGAATACAGGGGATTCCGTTTAGAGATTCGTGGCAGATTAAAACGGACGACTCAAATCTCATTCTACACGGTCAGGTATTGTACTGGATCTGAATTCTTCAAATCTGGCAGGTCTTTTATTTTTGGTAATTCGAAAATATCTTTTTAGAAAATTGAAACGATGGATGATTTATTTAGTAGAATGGTAGGACTCTACAACTACTTTTTTATTGGTCAAATGACACAAGAACGCCTTCAGAAATTGCGACTGATTCCACCAAAATAAGAAATTGGAAAGGTAAAAATCAAGGATCCGAATCTGCTGAAATTCGAGGTCGGTACTGTTCATTCTGAAATCTCTGCAATCCGAATTCAGCCGTCGAACTGTTTTGAAATACGTGCAAGAAAAAACCAGCTGTTTCGAGATGCGTTCTTGAAAAAAATTTGATGGCTGGATTTTGGATTGCAGGAATTTCAGAGTGAACAGTACCCGATCTCAAAATTTTAGCTGATTTATTTCCAAAAATCAACACCTTCTTGAAATGGTACTTCTCTTTCAAAATAGTATTTCATTTTTTATCATATGTCTCTCTCCCGCAACATATTTAATAAATATATTATTTAGTGTCAATTTAAATTATAAAAATTCATTAGAAATTAAAAAAAAAATGAATTATTTGAAAGTATTTGAATTCACATGTTATGTACACAAAAACAAACAAAACAAATTGGATTAAACCTCAATTAAAGTCATTTCCTTAGGATCCACTTAACCAAAAAATTTACAGTTTTTAAAGATGTAACCTTCCTAGAAAATGAGTCTTATTACAAAAATTTGAATAAAGAAGTTAACAATCAAGAAACATCAAGTGAATTTATCTTTCCACAAATTAATATTCCTGAAGAAGAAAGATATATAATAGAAAATGAAAATGAATTAGAAAAAATTTCTCAAGTTGTGGAAGAAGAAAAAAACATAGAGAAAATATCTTTGCGAAATTCAACAAAATTAACATAAACATTCAGCAGAGTTGAGAGATTTTATAACGTATAAAGTACAATATCCTATACAGAATTTAATTTCTTATGAAAATGTCTCATCACAACATAAAGTTATTCTAACCTCCATTTCAAAAGAGCAAAAACTAAATAATTACCAAAAGGTAATAACAAACTCGGTTTGGTGCAAAGCCATGAAATAAGAACTAAGATCTCTAGAGAAAAATGAAATTTGTCTAATCGTACAATTACCAAAAAATAAAAAAACTTGTTAGTTGTAAATGACTTTACAAGATTAATATAACAGCGATGGTACCGTAGAACGGTACAATGCATGATTAGTTGCCAAAGGTTATACTCAAACCTATGGTATAGATTACCACGAAACTTTTACACTCGTGGCCAAAATGAATACCGTTAGAATTCTTATTTTCTATTGCGGTAAACTAAGAATGAAATTTATATCAAATTGATGTAAAAAATGTCTTTTTTCAAGAAACGCTTGAAAAATAGGTATACATGCACTACCACCTAGTCATGAAAAGTATAAAGATCCTTAATTTAGTCTGTAAGACGAAAAAATCAATCTATAATTTAAAACAATCTCCAAGAGCATGATACGGTAAACTAAGTTCTCAGTTGATATCTTGTAATTTCAAGATTAGTAATTCTGATTACTCTTTATTTATTAAACATGATGGTGGGTCCACAACTGTAGTTTTAGTATATGTAGATGATATTTTAATTAGCGAAAATAATCAAGAGGAGATTAAAAAAATTAAGTCTGATCACACTATTTTATATAGTGAAAATGACTAGTGTTTTGCTAGGAATTAAGTCAAAAAATCTTGTTTATCTTTGTAAAATCAAAGAGAAAAAGATTACCGCCAAACTTTTTAGTGAGCATTGAGGAAATGATGAAATTGAGCAAATTGAGGCAAAAATCGGGAGAAATAGAGCCAAAATGAAGAATCAAGATTCTCTGTTTCGGACTCCAAAGTTGGTTTTTTTGAAGCTTGCTTAAGGCCTATTTAAACCCTAAAGAACATAAGGTTGCGTTTGGATGGGGCAAAAATAGCTCTATTTTTGGATTAGCTCCACTATTCTTAACCTTGGGTGATCCAAACAACAATTAGAAAATTGTGTTAGCTCAAGAATAGCTCTATTCTACTAACCCATAGAAATGGTGGGTTAGCAAGAATAGAGCTAGTGGGGTTAGTGATATTAATATAAAAATAGTTTTCGAGTTAGTTTAAATATTAAATTAGTATTAAATAAAATATTTGATTAGTATTAAATAAATATAATATTAGATTAGATTAGTGTTAAATAAAATATTAGTTTAAATATTAAATTTAATATAATATTAATTAATATATTAGATTAGTATTAAATAAATATAATATCAAATTAGATTAATATTAAATAAAATGTTAGATTAAATATAATAAATTTTAATTTAAAATTTTAATATAATATAATATTAGTTTAAATGTTAAGTGTTAAATGTAATATAATATTAGTTTAAATATTACGATAATATCAGATTTGATTAGATTAGTATTAAATACAATATTATATTAAATATAATATAATATTAGTTTAAATATTAAATGTAATATAATATTACTTTAATATTAGATTAGTATTAAATAAACTATTAGATTAAATATAATATAATATAATATAATATAATATTAGTTTAAATATTAAATATTAAATATAATATAATATAATATTACTTTAATTAAATGTAATACAATATTAATTTAAATATTAAATGTAATATAATATTACTATAAATATTATGTGTATTAAATAAAATATTAGTTAAATATAATATAATATTAGTTTAAATATTAAATGTAATATAATATTAGTTTAAATGTTAAATGTAATATAATAATTTAGTTTAAATATTATATTAGTATTAAATAAAATATTTGGTTAGTATTAAATAAATATAATATTAGATTAGAATCGATTAGTATTAAATAAAATATTAGATTAGTATTGAAAAATATTAGTTTAAATGTAATATAATATTAATTTAAATATTAAATGTAAAAATATTAGATTAGTTTAATCAATATTTTATTCATTCCCTCCATTGTTATTCCAAATATACAATCCAAACGATATTTTTACTAACCCGAATAGTCCAAAGTTAGCACTATTCTCAAACGACTCGGGTTAGCACTATTCTCAACCACTAACCCAAAAATCACTATTCTTGCACTAATCCTTGCACGATCCAAACGTACCCTTAAGAGAATCTAAGGTCAAGCCTTGTGAGGTTAACTTAGTGTTAGAATAAAGTAATCGGGATGGAATTTCTCATGTATTTCATTGCTATTTATCTGTCTAAGAGAGGCTAGATTTCCTCTTCTATGGTTATGGGTGTAAACATTGATACTAGTTGAATGTTTTAATCTATTTCTTTTGAGTCTGGCTAGTATGACATCAGTGTCATTTCAGCCTATATAACACCAACTCCAAAACCTATCGAATTGACTTCAAACAGTGAATCCAAACCGTTAAAACCGATCTATTTCAATAATTGTGCGTTTATATGCAAAATTTATAATTTTTCGAATTTATTTAGTATCAAGTCAAGCGGTCAAATGTGTGAGTTTTTAAGTTAATTTTAATGCATTCATTTTTCAACATTTTTTATCGCTTGATTGATACTAAAATAATTAAAAAATATAATTTTTTTGCATGTAAAGGCATCACTAATAAGTAAATTGTTTTGAACAGTTTGAATTAGTCATTTGAAGTCTATCAAATCAATTTTGTAGTTGGTGTCATATGACACCGATGTCATACTAGCCGTACTCATTTCTTTTCTGTATTTGCAATTGATATTGTTTGGTTTGATTTACTTTTGCATTCTATGTTGTATTTCTTCTTGATCTTTGTTAGATTTAGTCCGTCATAGTGATGGTCACAAAATGTGATTAGTGTGGAGGAGGATAATTCAAAGGATGCATCTAATTAATATACATTGCTACTAGAAAAAAAATATGATTTGCAAACGCCAATATAACAAAGTTCAAACTTCACAATATGTGCAATCCAACTAAACAACAAAAGATGAACTAACATATAATTTTTTCAAGTAGCTCCAGCGCTGGATGTATTTGTCAAGTAGCTCCATCGATGCATTTTTTTGTTTAAATATTTTTAACAATTCTGTAAATTCTTAAAAAGAGATAGATAGTAAGATATTGACAACACCATTGTCTATACATGAAGATGCTTCCACTTTTATTTATGGGGAGTACTGTTAGAACATCTGCACCTCTGAAACTATTAGAGTTTCTAATCTGACGTGGCAGTTACTAAACCAGTTCAGGGATGTAGATGGATTTCTTATTTAGCAACTTTGCTCAATAATTTATTATTAAGAAATCGTTTATAAACTCTGACGTAACAAAATGATTAGCCTGTATTCGATAAAATTAGTTTAATTTACTGTTGATGTAACTTATCAATTTTAATTTACTGATAATGTGGCTTATTAGAAACTCTAAAATTAGATTCAGAGATGTGAACATTTAGAAACTCCAGAGTTTATAATTTCTTAAAAGCTAGTAAACAGTTATTTAGAAACTCTGAGAGTTTCAGGGATGTAGATGCTCTTAGTCTATTCTAAGCGCAATAATTATGTTTTTGAGAGCTGAGAGAAACCATTTTTATTAATTCCAGTTTTACCCTTAGCTTAATTAAGAAACAGAGTGGGCCTTCTCTCTCTCTCCTTAATTAAGTATCATAGTTAAGAAAAGAAGTGGGTCCGAGGAAATCTCTTTCTTTCTTATTAACTAATTTTTTTATGAAGGAAATTTTCTTGTAATTATAATAATAAAGGAAATTTCAATATAAAAAAAATAGCAAATTATGAAAGTCACCTTAGATCATGAAACAACACTATGACTATATACAAAAGAAAAATCTGATGCGTTAATTAACTAATTTATGGGCATGGCAGACCCATGTTGCATTGCATTTAGAGCTAGTTCAACGAATTAGGTTGGGATTAAGAGAACGGAGTAGGTCCGATGCCCATCGGACCTACTTTTAGGTTCAACGAGCACGATGACCGTCTGATCTAATTTAAATTTGTGAGCACGAACATTTAAACAATCACGTACGAATTTTAAAGCGTTCCGCACGAATCTTAAAGCAAATCGACGGTGATTAAACCCATCGAACCTACTCTCAAGTGTGGGATTAACTACAATGCCAGGTTTCTATTCAAAACTAGGAGTGTTCAAACGGTCGGTTCGGTTGAAACCGAACTAAAATAATCAAACCAAACTTTTCTTCGGTTTTCAAAAATAGAACTGAACCGAACCGATTAAACTTATAAACCGATTAAGAACCGAAACAAACCGAAGTAAATTTCGATTTGTTCGGTTCAAACCGAAGTAAACCTATTGGTGCCATTATTAACGAAAATTACACATGTTCATACACAAGTTGTTCAATTCCATACAAAATATGTAAATGTTCTAAAATATTTAAACTAAAATGAAAGAAATGAAGCATTGATTGAACCAAACAAAATATAAATCATACTTGAACCAATATAATTCGGTCGGTTCGGTTTAGTCGGTTTTGAAAACTATAAACTGAACCGATCCATTTAAACTGAAATAAGAGCACGCCACCTGACAAACAAAATGCCCTCTTTTTAAAATTATTAACAAAATGTTCTTATGAGTTCCAATTTTCTCCTTTTTTTCCATCCCCTCCTTCCTCCCAATTACTTTGGTACTCTATTTTCTTCTTTCTCATTTCTCTCTTCTCCTCCCTCAAGATTATCCAAACTTAAGCATATTTACAATCAATCTGGTAAACTATGAAATTAATTCTAACCCACTCAGCACATAACTCAATGGGCAGTCTGATTGGATAGGACAGTGAAATGCTTAACAACTAATAAATTATTAGTTTGCAATACACAAAAATTGATAATCCACATATTGAAAAAGAGTTCCTAAATATATCTCATGTTTTTATAGTGCTACAATAAAATTAAATTTCCAATAGCCACAAACTGCAAAACAACCTTCTTGAACCCACTTGTGCCACTCAAATGGGGATCGGACTCTGCTGCTCTTTCGAGAGAAGAGCAGGGCCCTGCTCTTCCGATCTCAACCATTCAAAATTTTTCATTCACGCATCTCAATAAAAGAACTTTTCATACACATATCTCAACAATTTTGAATGATTGAGATCGGAAGAGCAGCAGAGTCTGTTCCCTCAAATGGAGTGCAATCAAGGTCAACAGTTGAAATCAACCTAGCTAGCTAGCTAGCTCTCTGTTACTATTGTATTTTGTGTTTATTTATTTATTTATATTTTGAAACCAGGCTAGGGTAAATTAACCTGTAGTATATATTAAGAATAAATTAGTAATTGACACTATTGGCTTAAACATAGCAACCTATATTTGTTTGGAAACATTATTTAAGTTGTATGATACAACCTTTTGGGGTCCGGATCCCCTAAAGTAACTCAATCTTTGGATTTTGGATCGAGACCGTCTGATTCAAATTCGTCGCTCGAGATTGTCTCGGGATTCGATTTCGTCGTCGAAATGTGTGCGCTCACTTTGGGAATGGATTTTCACGGATTCAAATCGACGGTCTCGATTCAAAATTCAAAGATTGAGTTACTTCACTGGATCCGAATTCAATATTTTGGAAGGCATTTCACCCCGTGGCCTTTTAAATAGTATAAAGCAAGTCAAGTAGTGAGTATATATTGATTAAGAAGTAAGAACTACATGTATGCATTGTTCTATTGAGGTCTCATTGCCTAGACGAACCACATAGGCATCTTTGGGACGAGTAGGTTCATATCACCTTATACGTGGCCAGATTCTTTGTTGTCTAGTTTATGTAATACTTTTTGGTGAAATGAAAGGTATGGCCTAACAATGATAAAAGTAAAATTGCCGACCACTTTGGTACCGTTCAGCTCAATTTATCACAATGTAAGCATTGTTTTATTTCTAGACTTATTTTTTGTTGAAGAATACAAGAAATGATCTCGAATTCTCTCATTCAGATCAATTTATCCTCTATAGGTTTTAGATTAATTGTTCGTTCAAATATTCATTCCTCTTACCGTAGAAAATTTGCATTGCTACCAGCACCTAAAAGTTAACAAACACAGTTAAGAAAGCGAAAAAGAAAAGAAAAAAAAAAAGCAAGGGAGTAAGTGAGAGGAAGAAGAAAGTAGGGAGAGGGGGGATAAAATTGAGGAGAACGGAGTAGGTCCGATGCCTATTGGATCTACTTTTAGGTTCAACGAGCATTATAACCGTCTGATTTAATTTAAGATTTGTGCGCACGAAAATTGAAACAGACTCGTACGAAGTTTAAAGTGTTCTGCACTAATCTTAAAGAAAATTGACGGTGATTAAACCCATCGAACCAAAGTAGGTCCGATGCCCATCGGACCTACTCTCAAGTGAAAATTGAGACTCACAAGAACATTTTGTTAATAATTTTAATAATTTTAGAGGAAAGACATTTTGTTTGATGAATTTTGAAAGAAGAGTATTTTGTAAAATTTCTCTCTACAAATGTGTATTCTCTGCATTAACGAAGAGAATCTTTTGAGTTTAATACATGTTGACAGTTTGATTAGGATTAGAGTCAATCCGGACCACACCTATAACGCACAGGGTCATGTAATATTAGTACGGATCTCAATCGGATGGTCCATCTATTAACACATGGTGAGTTAATGCAGAGGATACAAATTCGTCATCTACTCGGACAGAGCAACATCATGTCTACTGATAAAATATTGATGATGAAAATTTAACGACATTTTTTTAGTTTCATGTAGGCGTACGAGTTAAATATCTGTAATTTTTATTTTTATTTTTATAGGCCGCATAAAGTTAAAATAATAATGCATTTCGTCGCTACTACGAAACCAGACAACTCTTGCAAGGTTTGTGTACAGGTAATAGAAAATTGTCTTTGACCTGTTCTTTAATGAAATTGTAGGCTTAGAATAGGGGTGCAAACGGATTGGATACGGATCGGATAGTGGTAAAACTATATCCGTATCTGTTTTTATTTTTCGGATACAGATATGGATCGAATATTTAACGAATATGTACAGATACGGATTGGATATCAGATATCCGTAGATATATACATAAATATTTTCATAATATATATTAAATTATATGGTATATATCTACTTATTCGAATACGGATAATTAAAATTCAAAACCATATCCGTATTCATATTCGCACGAATATTCGAATAACCATATTTAATTTTCGGATACGGATCTAGATTCGGTCGGATATTATTCGATCCGTTTGCACCCCTAACTTAGAAGTCCAATTCTAAGCATTGTAGCCTTTGATATCACAAATCCTCAAAATTGGTAAAACAAACCAGAAGGAAAATGAGAAAGAGAGAAACACAATCTAGAGTTATCCGATTTCTCTTTTTAGTGTGTCATGAATTCATTATAGATACAGATAAGTTCGTACAATTGTAACATTAATATTTCATTATTTATAATTAAAATACGAATTGAAAGCTAATTTTGTTCTTTGTTCGCATAAAACGCTATAATTTTCTAAATTTAGTTCGTATAATAAGGTAAACAAACAAATGAAAAACGCACTAAAGTTACAGCTAGCATTTAATTTCTTCATTAGCTTGTTTTAATAAGCAATTAAGGGTTTTGTTACAGCATTTTGAAATTTGGTTCCTATCTTTTTCAGAGTTGCTGTAGCCATATAAACTGTAGATATCTTCGTCCGGCTTCCAGCAAAATCTTACACTTTTCTAGACAGATGTATTCAGTGGCAATTTGGTAAATTTTATATGTTGCCACCTGTCCAGAAACGTGGCATTCATGCGCCTCTCCACGCTTCAGATTGATCCTCGAAACTTCTTTAGCTAATTACTTTATATACTTGCCCAAATCAGGAACGCCCCACTTCAGTGCTCTTACAGTCTCTAGAGGGTTCTTTTACTGTCTACAGAGTAAGCGATCGAGATGCCAGGCCTAACGATTGGAGACACTATACCGGATTTGGAGCTTGACACAACTCATGGTCGGATCCGCATCCATGACTATGTCGGTAATGGTTACGCGATCATCTTCTCTCACCCTGGTACGGTTAATTTCAGTATCATTTCTGATATTATAACTTCATAGGATCATGATCCTGTACTGACGCTGGAATTATGATCTTGAATGTGTTATAATTTCAGGTGATTTCACCCCTGTTTGCACCACGGAGATGGCGGCCATGGCATCTTATGCTGGTGAGTTTGAGAAGAGAGGTGTGAAGCTTTTTGGCCTCTCTTGTGATGATGTCAGTTCTCATAAAGAGTGGATTAAAGACATTGAGGCTTATAAGGTTATAATTCTCTATTTTTTTTTTGTCATGCATATATATCGTGGTAAATATTTTGCTGGTCAATTGAATTGTTGCGTGGTTAATTTTTATACCGGATGAAGCCGGGGAGCCGTGTCACCTTCCCAATAGCGGCCGATCCGAACAAGGAAGTGATTAAGCAGCTAAACATGGTCGACCCTGACGAGAAGGACAAGGCCGGACAGCAATTGCCCTCGCGCACTCTCCATTTGGTGGGTCCTGATAAAAAGGTACAGTACTGTCTAAATCAGCTAATTCATTTTTAGGTTCCAACTTACAGGCATGTTAAGTGGCATCACTGTACTAAAATAGTGCTCATGCTTTGATAGTATCCGTTGTAATATCTCAATTTTCGTTTATATGCAGCTGTCTGCTTATTTTAGGTGCTTATTTAATTTTGCTTGATCCTAGTTGATTTTGATGATCAATTTCCTGATAAAAATTCAGGTGAAATTAAGCTTCTTGTATCCGGCATCTACGGGCCGTAACATGGATGAGGTCATGCGGGTGGTCGATTCGATCCAGAAGGCGGCCAAGTACCGTGTTGCGACTCCAGCCAACTGGAAGCCAGGGGACCCGGTCGTTATCTCACCAAGTGTGTCAAATGAAGAGGCCCAGAAGCTCTTCCCGCAAGGCTATGAGGTCAAGGACCTGCCATCAAAGAAGGAATACCTCCGCTTCACAAAAGTTTAGATTTTGTACTGTCGTATGTATATCTTATGTATGCGTAATCTCATAAGGGGTCTATCTATGTTGTTTCTTGTTGATCTATCTATGTTTTGGTTCTGAAGGGGAACGAATATAAACTAAGCGCAATGCCTCGCTTTGCTTCGGCAGTAATAATTAAGATAGTTTGTACGAGTCGTATGAAGAGGAAAGGGGATAGGGGGTTCACCTTGTCTGACCTCCCTTTTCCAGAAAAAATAGGGTTGGTGGGATCCCCATTAATATTTATAAAAGTTTGTTGTTAACTTTATAACCAACTTTCAATCCACTGCATCCATTTAGGGCCTAAGCCCCTACTTTTAAGCATCTCTAATAGAAAACTAACTCCAATGAATGTTATCTATAATGTCATTTAAATTTAACTTATATTTTGGTGTTTTGTGTTTTTAGTTACTATAGTTTTTATTCATATTCTATATTTAATATGTTTTTATTTAATATTTTGGGTTTTTAGTTATAGTTTTATTGATGTTTTTATTCAATATTTGGAGTTTTTAGTTACTATAGTTTTATTGATCCTCTATAATAATCTGTGTGTTGATTCTCTCTTTTAGAGTTCTTCCACCCTAAAATTCATATAAATTCATATTTCTATTATAACATTGGGGCCCTTCACATACTCAATAGCTACATTTTGGGAATATGTAGAATTTTTTTTTTTTTTTTTTTTTTTGAGATCATTAAAACGCCCGTGGGCCTTACATCTGAATCCTTACATGCTTGTATTGAATATTCAAATCAGATAATTCCTTGACTATTCTAGCCTAATTCGGGAAACAAAGGGAAAGTGTAACCTATGACATCCCATTCTTTCAATCTCCCTGAACTAGCTAAGTAATCGGCCAGCTCATTGTGGCTTCTATCTATAGCATAGCATCTGTATTTATCATTCGTATTCAGAAGCAACCAGAGCTCCTGAATCTCCTGACAAGCTCTCCAGTCCGGTTGAAGTGGCGGATGCGGTTGCGAAACCATGAGGTGCAGTTCTATGCAGTCTGTATAAAAGGAGCATTCTTCACATCCTAGCTCCCTTGCCTTCCTAACTCCCTCTAACAGTGCAATTGCCTCGGTTTGTAAGGGGCAATAGGTCTGTACCACCTTGGAACAATATTGTACCAGTTCATTCCCTTTTCTTAAAACGAACCCGATACCTCCCTTCCAGTTGTCAGACCATGAGCCATCTGAGTGGCAGGTGAAGAGAGTTGCAGAATGAGGTTCTTCCTCTTGCTTCTTCCTGTGCAGATATCTCCCGGATGCTGCAATTTGAGTTTCAATGGAAACGACATTGAGGTATTTGAAAAAAGTCTGTAAGTTAGGAACTTTACCACCATATGCTCGATCATTCCTGCATCGCCAAATGCACCAAGCAATGTTAGCAAACTTAGTCCATTGATCTTCTGTAAAGACTTCTGTCAATAACTGGGGTCCTTGTTGCAATATTTCCCAAATCTCATCAGACCTGATGGCTAACGGGCTGGCAAACCAGCAACTTCTGGCAAAAGGACAAGCAAAGAGGAAGTGTTGAACATCTTCTTGTAGGCCTCCACAGTTGGCACAGTTTGGCTCCGCCGCTCTTACCCTGGAGGCAATAATAGCGGACAACGGAAGGGCCTCCTTGTATAATTTCCATAAGAACACCCTTATTCGAGGTAAAATATCTCCTTTCTCCCAAACCAGGGACCAGAATTTCTCCTGGGTCAGGTCACGAGGGTGGTCTGTGTGTGACAACTTGGCATATGCCTGCTTAACTGCAAAATCGCCATTAGAGGACAGATTAAAAACCAGCAGATCTGGCCCTGCTTCATCCTTAGGTGGAGGTATTGAGGAGACAATACGGAGGCATTCAACATGACCAAAATTCTCAATGAGCTTCTCCACATCCCACAGACCTGTATCTGGGTTGACGAGAGCGCTCACCTTGGTTGTTGCAGAAGCCCCCCTTGACCCGAGCTCCCCCTACTTGCTTGGCACCAAGGGTCTCCATGCACCATACATGTTTTACCATCTCCTAAGGTCCACTGAATCATTTGTAACAGTTTCTCCCTCAGTCCCATTAAACTCCTCCAAAATATTGTGCAGTCATACGTCCTCTTTGACGACCATAAAGCGCTCCTCGGTAGGTATTTCGCTCAGACCAATACCGCCCACTGAGCATCCGACCCTTTTGCCAAGCACCATAAGAATTTTAACAGCATGGCTTCATTGAAGGATTGCAGGTTTCTGAACCCCATTCCACTCATGTCCCTAGGTAGACATAGCTTCTCCCACGAGACATATGCCAAATACCTTTCTCCCTCCATCTTTCCCCAAAAGAATCTCCTAATGAGCCCTTCAATTTTCTGCAGCACCCTATTCGGTATACGGGCAGTAGCCATGTAATAAACCGGTAAAGATTGGATTACTGATTTAATTAAAATAATTCTACCCGCATGGGAAAGGAGTCTGCTCTTCCACACCTGCAGTTTTGAGGATATCTTATCGATCAGAAAATCGTAGGCCGCCGCATTTGGTTGTACTGGTGCACCCAGGTATAACTTAGAGGCAGGATTGGGGGGTATTTGGAAAATTCTCTCAATGTCCCGTCTGCTTTCTTGTGATGTGGTATGGCTGAACCAGATGAAACTTTTGCTGTGACCCACTCGTTGACCTGATACTGCTGAGAAGATCCGAATTGTCTCTGCATAGACCCTTGCTTCTTGAGCCGATGCCTCCCCAAATAGGAGAAGATCATCTGCGTATAGGCAGTTGGTCAATGGAGGTGCCAATCTTGCTATTCGGATACCTTGAATATGCCCTTTGCTTGTCAGGTATTGGAATTGCCTTGATAAGAGATCCATGCCAATGATAAATAGATAGGGAGAGAGTGCGCATCCTTGTCTCAAATCGCTTGTCGGCCTAAAGAACCCGTCCCCGCGCCCATTGAGATTGATAGTGAATTCTGCTGAGGTCACACAAGCCATTATCCACTTAACGAGCAGAGGGGGGAAACCATACATGGGTAGCATTTCCTTCAAGTAATCCCAACTCATTCTATCAAACGCCTTCGATAAATCAACTTTGAGACAGAATTGGGACTTCTTGTATTTGTTTGCCTTGAAACTGTGCAGCACTTCTCTGAGCAGAATTACATTCTTGGCAATCTCCCTTCCAGGTACGAATGCGCATTGAGCATTAGAGACACTCAGTGAGATGAACGGCCTAATCCTGGATGCAATAATCTTTGAGATGGTTTTGTAGATGATATTGCATACAGAGATTGGTCGGAAATCAACCACTGTTGTGGCCTGTTGTGATTTTGGGATGAGTACTATGGTTGATCTTGCTATGTGCGATGGCATTGTGCCTGTTGAGAAGAAGGAGCGGACTTCTGTCAAAATTGCTGGACCGAATTGCTCCCAATTGGTTTGAACAAGCCTGACATTCATACCATCTGGGCCCGGGGCCTTGTCCGGGCCCAAGGACATGACCGCCCGATGTATTTCCCCCTCGGAAGGCAGGCCGATCAAACTAGAAAGGCCCAGCTGAGGTACCTTTGGTATTTGAGACAAAACCTCTGGGCTTATCTCTGTTGCCACAGAACTCTCACGCTCCGCCTGATATATAGCCCGGAAATGCTGCACAAAAGCCCTTCGAATTTCCCTCTCCTCCGTTATCCAGTTACCGTCTGTCCCCTGAATAGCCTTGATTAAATTCCTCTGTCACCTAGTAGTTGCTGTGGCATGAAAGAACCTCGTATTTGCATCCCCCATCAGTGCCCAGTTAATCCTAGCCCTTTGATGCCAGTATGACTCCTGCATCATGAGACACCTATTGTGTTCCTGCTGCAACTGAATTTCGAGGTCTCGATCTATCTGATCCGGCCTTTGAGATTGAAGATGCAACATCCTTTTCTCCACATCTTTGAGCATGATATCTGGGGATATAATTTTCTTCTCCCATCTCCGCACACCTGACTTGAAACTTTTTCTGGTGCGTACCCAATCTCTATCTCCCTCCCGCGCTGCCTCTTGGCAGATCCTTTGAAACCCTTCTTTGAGCATCCACTAATTCTCTGTTTTAAAAGGCCGCTTACCCCTCTTCACTTCAGGCTTCAGACGGAGCAGAATAGGTGAGTGGTCACTCGCAAATCTCGGTAAGTGATACACAGATGCGTTGGTGTAGTGGATGGTCCATGGCAGAGAAGCTAAGGCCCGATCTAGCCTCTGCGCAATGTTAGCAGCCCCCGCCTGTTTGTTATTCCAGGTATAAGCTGGCCCATAATGGCCCAAATCCACCAAGCCAACTCCATGAATCCAATTTCTGAACGAGACGTTAGGCCAGACAGATCAGATGAGCCCCCCCATTTTTCTTCCGCAGATGCAATGGCATTAAAATCCCCTACGAAGCAAACCATGTTGTCCTGATGTTGCAAGAACTGCTCCAAGTGACTCCAAATGGCCGGATTTGAGGTCCTTGCCGGATCACCATAAATCCCCACTAGTAGCCAAGTCGGCTCTCCCAGCTGATGGACTTCAGCCGCAATCCAGTTTTTGCATGCATCAACTATCCGAACATCAATCCCCTCACTCCACAGTAACCATAACCCGCCCGATAATCCCTCGGACGGGACTATTTTATAATTGCGCAAAGGTAGTTTTTTGATTCTTGATTCCGCGCTTTTAGATCCACACTTAGTCTCGGAAATAAAGGCTAAATCTACCCTTGTGCAATGGAGGTACCTATTTAACGTGGCAATTGTCGTGCCCCCACTACCCCGACAATTCCACGACGCAACATTCATATTACGTTTGCCGACGAATTACGGCCCGCCGGCCTCGGCCTTTTCAGCGAAGAGGTGCTGGAGTTGGGTTCCTCTGACCCTTTGGTGGTTCCAGTTGGTATGGTTAGCTGTAAGTCTTGGAAAGTTTTGGAAGGGGTTTATGTTGGGTTATGTTCGTGGGCTGTCTGTGAGAAGGTTCTTTTGGGCTTTTGGTGTTGGGGTTTTGGGCCTGTGCGTGGGATGAGGGCTGAGTTGACAATCCAAACCCCCACTTTAGGGGTCAAACATTGAGTGAGGTTTGCCGGGGCGCCAGGTGGAGGATTCTGTGCCAGCCTGGATAACCGGAGGTGATCTGGACAGGAGGAGATCTCATGACCGAGTTTTGCACAAAATAAACAGACTCTAGAAACCTTCTCATAAGAACATGGTATGCGAACCTCACCTAGGGTTTGATGAGTGATTCGCACACTATCCTTTAGGGGCTCAGTAAGCTTGACCAACACTTTTGCTTTGACTAATCGCCTACCCGCCACATATATTTCGGATGGCATTGTAACAGGGGGGCCCACTGCAACTGCCATGAGGTGGAGGCCCTCCCTAGTGAGATTGTTGGGTGGGTCGTGAAAATGAACCCATAGCTCTTCATGCGTGACCAGCTCCGGGTCTGCTTCCTCCTCGTGTGTGACCTTCTTGACTGCCACTAGATCTCCCCTATACGTCCAAGGGCCTCTGAGGAATACATACTCCATATCCTTGACATTTGGCAGCTCAATGAGGTAGGCAGTTCTCCCCAGTGGGCGAAACACAGTATTGGGGTCTGTAATCCATGCCCTCTGCATCATCTTGATAAAAGAACCATCAATAACTGGCCTATCAGTGATGATCTTGGCAATGAAGGTGCACTCCCAGTTCGTTGTGGATACTGCCTGGTCGGGTAGGGTGACCAGAGGCCGTTGGTTCTCCTCTGTTTGTAAACCAGAGAATTTCTGAATCAGAAGTTCATCCTCCAGGGTGAGAGCCTCCATTTCTGTAACGGTTAGGTCGGGGTTTTTGGTGTATAGGATTGTAGAGGTTTTAGGGCTGATGGGGTATTGTTGGGGGAAGGTGGGAGAGTTATTTGAGGTGTAGGGGATGGGTCCGAGGATTGAAGGTTTTTGTATTGCTTTTTCTAGGGAGAGAGGTCGGGGGCAATTTGTTGCGTGATGTAGGCTGGTTGAAGAGAAGGTTCTGGGGCTTGTCATTTTGTGGGGGGGGTACTGAGCGTGTGCCTTCCACTCGTCAGGGGAGGACAACTTTGTTTTTTCTGCTGTGGATTGTTTGTGGCCTTGTATTCGGTGGCGGTTGAGAGGCCTTGGTTGTTTAATAGAGGATTGGTCAGGTGGGAGGCTATGCGTGGTATTGGCGCCACAGGGGATCATGTATGCCTTGAGTCGCTGTTGGGGGGGCAACCGCCAGCTGCTGATTCCTTCCGTATCCTGACGCGACTGTGAATGGAGGTCTCCATTTGGTACCCGAGGCTGCCCCGTAGCAGAACTGTTCCCTGGCTATTTTAGGGATGCACCCGGTCCATTTGGCAACTTGATGCACCTGCTCTGTTTTTTGGCCAGAGTGGCCGCCGGGGCTGGCCTTCGGGCAGGGTCTATCACCGGCGTTGGCAGACGCATGATTCGCCTTCTCCATGGATGAAGATAGATAGATGGGGCATTGGGCTGTACCCCAGTCGCCGGAGCTTCTCCCCAATTATCACGGAGATCTGGCGGTGGGAAGGGAGATTGGTCATCCTGTAAACTATACCCCTCCATTGACACCGGGCATAGAGATACTCTGTCATTGTGAAATATGCGAACACAGGGGGGAATGAAACTCGAATCAAAGCTCTCAAGCAATAATCCGATGTGTGATAGGTTCCCGTCCGTGAGATTGCCCGGTGCATAGCCTATGAGAACCCCCATTGCTGATGTGGCTTGACGGAGGTATGAGGGATGACAGAAATCGACTGGGAAGTCATGCATCGTAATTGCCATTCTCTGTTTGGGGGATGTGGGGGAAGACCCATCCAAAGTTTGCCATGGGAATATCGAGAAGTGGTAGATGGCCCAAAAGTCCTCATCAAGGTAGAACTCCTGCAGGGCTATCCAATCTGGGGCCCGGACTAGGAAAGCTGAGCCGACCGTTCTAATTTGCCAATCCCCCGCTGTGCCACCATATCTGGAAACTAGGAGCTGGGATAGGTGATGCACTGGGGGAGCTTGCTGGCGTAGCGGTTGGAAAACCACCGAGGAGTTGAGATTTACGAGGAGGTGATGATGGTCATGCATAGGTGAAAGAAAGCAGCGGTGTGGTGGAGGGATGTAGTTTGGGCTCTGTTCTTGGGACATATTGGATTAGTTTGGGTGAGTATGGTAGATAGACGGGAAGGAGGAGAGGGAAGCCGGGGGTGCGTGCTCTGTTGTAGGGACTAAGCTTGGTCAGTTGTGGGGGGGTCGATTTATCTGTTATGGGGCGGCGGCTGTTGAGATGCAAAATAGAGAGGGGGAAGGGATGGTGGGAGTCGAGGGGGAGGGTAACTTGGGGGGAGAGGAGAGAAGCAACCTAAATGGCAATGTTAAAGGAGAATGGCGACTATGGTCGGAGGTTATCCTCTCTGGCCACCGTGGGGCCTACATGGCCGGAGAAGCTCCTACTAGGATCGGTTCTCTCCTATACATTACAACTAAGGTAAAAGTGACAGCATGAGAAAAATATGTAGAATTTCTGTTTTTCAAAAATATGGATAATTAGATGAGCATAAAAGTTCATTCTACTTTTTTGGTTATAAAATGCACCGACATTTTTATTAATATCCATAGTTTATTACAAATCATTTAATATATCCATTTGCTTGGATTTAATAAAAATAGAAAATAGTCAATTTTCTATTTAATTAGCTACCGGTTATTTTAATAACCGGTACCCTATTTAATACTGGTTATTTTCAAAATAGGTTATTTTCTGACCGGTATTTTTGCTATATGTATGTGTGTGGAGAATTAGTTGAATTTCTCATCATTCATTCTATCAAATTTCACATCCTCTATCCACGTTTGGAAATCCTTTGTTGCAATAAGAGCGATATAAAATTTGGAGGCTTTGATCTTTTTCATCTTTCTTTCAAAAAAAAAAATTGTACGTACCAAACAAGATTTATGATTAAGTGATGTGAATGTTTTAAAGGAACTCTAGTATACATTTCTATTTGGATGATTCTTACATAATTAAACCTGTATTTCTATGCAGAGACGAACTCATCGCCATATATTCTGTGACTTCACACTTCATATATTATCATGTAACCAATAAAGGTTTTAATACATAGACCTGACAATCTCTCAATGAAATGTATATTTACAAAGAGACGGTTTATACAATAGTATGTTGTTCTTTCCATGGCTCTCCTTGGTAAAAACATATCTAGTCATCATTATAACATAGAGATGTCACGTACCGTTATTGAAGAAAATGTTGACATCATACATTAATGTTAGCCCAGTCGATATCACAACTTATTTGATGATTTGCATATCATGAGAAAGATATACATAGAAGCGATTTAGTAGAATTTTAGGGTAACTTTTCATAAGCATGCGGGAAGAACCTTGGAAGATACTTATCCTTGGCCTTGACAATAATCCAATATATGAGATAACATGGCACATGAGCTAATGCCAGAGCGAAGTACCTTGAAAAATAAAAGTTTAGGTCAACACATGCCACAATTGTACAAGCACAAAAAGAATCAATAGAGCAGAGCAGCATCAACATCCTACTTTTTCCCGACCTAGTTACCAACTAATGAAACTGACAGCAATTATAACATAGTTAGGATTTGTAAAGTTTTTTTAAGAAATGACAACAAATTGCCAATAAAAAAATTTTGAACTTTCAGATCTAAAAAATAGAGAAGTGGGGGTGGCTCCGTGATGATTAATAGATAAATTATTATATGTTAAAAAAATGTAAGACCAATAATACCAGTCTAAACCTACAACTAGCAAATTTCTCCCAACAACCATCCATAACTGTCAATATACCACATCTCTTGATTAAAAAGAATATGAGATGGGCTTAGATAAAAAGTCTAAACTAATAAATAGCAACGGTTCTTTTTTTATTTACACATAATATCTCACAATCCTTAATCAAGTCAAGGAGTGGTTAATATAAGAAATGGGTTATTTAGGCATCTGATAAAAATCGAATAATTTAAAGTAAAGCAAAATACTGTGCTTACCATAAAGGTGCCCAAGGTGTGTCCAGTTTGAGAAAGGGGTATGGCCACCTGGAGATAAATTAATAAATTTTCTAAAATTAGGATCAAATATACCACTGATAGAATAGAACAGAAACAAAACCACAGTAAGTTATTCATTGTGAACATATCCATGAGATCTCGCTATCAGGAATAAAAATTCTTAAATTCATTTCAATATTTATCAAGCTTGGAATCTTAAATAATTACCGCTGATGCCAGTATCTATGCAGGTACAGTACCACAATACCACATCTTTGGGTTTTTCCATTAAATAATGCCAAATTTTAGCATTAAGTTTATAAATAATCCAAAACAATAAGAACAAGATGAGATTCTGGCCGCATTTGCAGGTGCTGCTTAGTGATTCAAAAGTACCACATTAGCATAATTCTTTCTAAATATGCAAACAAATGGGATAATAGAAAGTTATTCTCTCACCAGGAAACCCCACAGGCGTGTAGAACCCACTGAAAAATAATATATGCACCGCTCCAGAATGCAAAGTATATTATGCCATACCATGGAAAATTCTGAAGTACAAGAACCAAAAGTTTATTAAGAAAATATAATAGAGCTTGTAGGCAAAGAATGGCAGCTTCCACACGAAAATCATTAGAAACCTAGAAATTTATGGGGGATAAAATGATGAAAGAAACATTTGCTTTATGTTGATAGTAAATACAGTTTGTATTATTATGAAGCCAACAACCACGGTAACAAAAAAAAAAGGGAAAAGCATGCTTCTGAAAGTAAAAGGATAAATAATATTAAGGTTTTCCAAAAGACAGATATGAATAAATAATATAATTACCATCCTATTGAGAGATGTGTCAACCAGGAGAAACAAAAGGTTGAGAGAGTGCATTCCGTCAGTCACCTGAAAATATTGCACATATACCCTTCAATAATGTAGCATTTAAGTCTTCACCATTCAATAACCCCCTTATTCACTTATTGTGTGAGTGGAAACAATTCTCTGATACATTACTTTTCTTTAGGTAGTGTTTTTAACAGGTTCAGCTGTTCTTCTTTTCTTCCCTCTTGGATTTTTCTTCATATTAATGCCCGGTAATATCAACTAGCCAAAGCTGGTACAACAATATTCAACCAAAATGCCTAAACAGCCTCTTAAAGCTAGCTCTTATGTTACCGGCTTCTTGACTTGCTTCAGAATTGTATTCAAGAAAAAGAAAAACAAAAAGATATTTGCATGAACAACCCTTAAATTTCTACTTATTGTAGAGTGTTAAAGTAGCTTCTCACATCTTCAAGAGTGAAGGAATCATAGTAGAAAAAAGGAACAAGAAGACCCCAAAATGTCAGATCTGTGAGAACAACAGCACCCGCACTAGTCTGTTAATTACGAATATCATGTTAATAACACCACTTGTGTGTGTGTGTGTGTGTGTGTGAGAGAGAGAGAGAGAGTAGCTAAAAGGATCTCCATATAACACGCATGAAACCATACATGTTAAGTGTTGGAATTTAAATTAAAAGGAGATAAGTGTAGTTTAATTACAGCTATGCTAACAGTACAACACTAACCCCGGTATGAAATTAGTAAATGCCACTGACCAAAGAAGATGGTCTCAGATTTTATATCAACTGCAGTAGCACCACATTACCTGTACATACTGAGCCATACAAACCTTTATAAATCAGCAATGGTGTGTAACAATTTGTGTCAAACCGAAACCAGTAAATAACAAGTTCTCCCAAATAGAGAGATTATGTCTTTTTTTTTTCATAAATGTTTTTGCTATTTATGTAACTTTAATTTCTTGCATTGTACTTCTGTAAACTTTTTTGTTTACCGAAATATGTTAGTTGGCACTTTGCCAGCTAACCTTAAAAAAAAACAAGTTGTACCCAACAGGTAATGGGAACCAGTATTTAACGGCTAACAGATACCCACATGTAATTACCAGAAATGTGCCTCAAAGCTATACTAGTACCTACCTGCAGGCAGGGGCGGACCTAGTGTAGTCCAGGGGGAGGCAACCGCCTACCCCTGGATTTTGAAAAAATATTAGAGCACGTGTATTATCGGGCTTTTGCCTACCCCTCAAAAAAATATTTGCTATCCCTGCATTTTTTTTTACTTGTGTGAGATGAGAGGCACACTTATCCTGGTAACCCTGATTTTTTTGGAAGAAGGGGGCGTCCGATGGGCATCGGACCAAATTCGGTCTGATGCCCAGCTGTAACCATCCGATCCACTTCAAGATTCGTGCTTATCAAGTACACACAAATATTGACATGAACTGAACAGCTCTGACTGTGCATCGGACGCCCTCCGGGTCTAATTTTTTGGCCTACCCCTGGCAAATTCCTGGGTCCACCCCTGCCTGCAGGAAATCAATATGATACTACATACTAACAAGTGCCAAACAATTACAAAGCTACTCATTCCAAACCTGGTATACAATTTGCATGACATAGCCCCAAAGCCCTGCTCTTCTCTCTTTTCCAGTTTTCATGTCGTAAGCCCCCATTACAATACCATCATCAATTGTGGTTCTATTTGTTTCCAAATCTGAATCTAAAAATTCATCAGCCTCTTCAGTTCTTCTAGACCCTTCTTTGAAGTTAATCCAGCATCCTCTGGCAGATATGCAGGTGGCAATCTAGAAATACAACAAATTATCAATACCGCTTAGCAACTATGCACAAGAGGATATGGCATCATAAGTATCGCTAGTCCTTTATCTTTTTTTATATTTAACCTTGCCAAGTGATATCAGATATATCCTTCAAAAGCCTACCATGATTTTTGGAAACGAGGAGAGCATATCACCAAAGAAACCATAATTGTACATCCCATTAAAAAACTTTTTGATAACTTTGCGGTTGTTCAATAATTTCAGTTCATAGAACACTTGATGTGCCAGCTGACATTGCAACATTGGTATTGGGTACTATAAACAAACGGACCTATATGTCTGTTACCAGCTAAGATCGTTAAGCACTGATATGGAGTGGAAATATAACAAGCAAAAGTAGTTTTCAGTTTAATACACAGAGATTTGGAATACACACCGCAAAGTATATAGTTACCAATGCAAAGGTCCACCTGAATGTGAAATTTGTCAAAAAAAAAAAACAAAATTAGCCCATAAGCCAAGGTCATATTGCCAACAAGAAGTCTCCGATCACAGTACCAAAACAGTATAGTACCACAATACATTGTTTAAATGGTCTTGTTGTTTCTTGTGGTTGTCAAGTGAGTATGGATGGGCTAGGAATTAGTGTGGCACTTCTATGCACTAACCCTTTAGTTGGATAATACAAAATACTAACACCATCGGAGACTTGTACCTATCCCCCTTAGCACAGGTACTACAAGATCTGATTGTGCCGGTTTATTAGGAAGCAGAAATACTGAACCATTATTGATATGAGAAAGCAAAATATGTCTGCTAAAATAACTACATAGTACAGAATAACTACGTATTGCTAATATTTGTACACCCGGAAGTTAATTTGCAAAATACAAAAACCAGACTTTGGTCTAGTGGCAAAGGCAATGCCCTACCACACGGTGGGAGTCGCAGGTTCGAAACCCGGATAGAAAATCTCTCATGGATATTAAATAGTTGGGAGGCTTGGCCTCCAACCTTTACTAAAAAAATTGCAAAATACATCCAATAATTTATACTACCTAGCAAGAAAGATTCAAAATCGACTCATAATTGAACTAACACCAAACCGCTTTCGGATTAACAACAGGAATCTCTAAGACACTGCATCAGTACAGACAGTACCCAACATTTAGATCTCCTTGCCTTGGTTGAATTTATTTCACTTCAAGTAAAAAAAAAAAAAAAAAAACTTTATATAAATCTAAGGGAACACACCTTTTCAATACTAACAATTAAAACCTGATCCTAGAGAAAGGAGAAGTACACTTACTGTGTATAGAAGAATAAATCGGAGACACCATTTGCTATAACTAAGCGCAAGAACCAGAAGGTCATAAAAACAAACACAGAGCCTCTATACAGGAAGAGCCAGAGTGGATGAACCCCACTCCAGCAGGGGGCCCACAAGTCATAAGCTCGCAGTGGCTCCTTTGGCACCTTGACCAATAGCACAGCAGCCACGGCGACGGGAACACCGATGATCAGGCCGCACACTATCTCCTGCCACGTCAGCCAGGACATCGCCGTAGGATTTGCTCAGAAATCCTGCTGCCCTGAAATTGGGAGGTCCTTCTGTCCACCTGCACGGAGAGTCCGGATCCTCTGCGTGACCTCACCGGTTGAGTTTAAATCCGGACCAATCCAGTCAAATTTGATGCGAATATTCTCAAATTCTCAATTTATCTAAAATCGAATTGAAATTTTTTCAGTGCCTGTTCGAAATGCAGGGTGCCAGTATTATTGTGCTTTGAGATTCGTACAGAAATGATTTGAATGGTCTGAAGGAGATATAAGTTTTAGATATCTCAAGGAATGCAAATTCCGGCAAGAAGAAGACCCGAGATTTTTATTAATATCCAAAGTTAATTAGAAATTAATATTTAATTATTTATGCTAGAATTCCCGACTTTCGTCAAAAATATCCAAACCGGTCATAAAATGGCCGGTTTACTCTTTTTTTTTTCTTTTTTCTTTTTTTTTTAGATTTTTTTGAGCAAGATAATGAAATCTAACATTGAAAATTCGAATTTTTTGTTTAAATTATTTGTTAGATTACTTCTTTCGATTTATAATTAGCATATTTATACTAAAATACACTAGGTTACTTGAAATTATGTTGAATTACACTATATTACAATAAATTATGTTGAATTACACTAAATTACGTTAAATTACAATAACTTCGCTAATATGCTGAATAACGGTAAACTACGCTAAAGTAGACCGATTTTGTGTCATCTTTCATGAATCATAAAAAATAGTAAAAATTAGTATTCTACAAGTTCATTATGTAACTAATTTACTGAGCTACTTAGATTGAATAATAGAAATAAAAATCTTAATCGGAAACTTCAACTCAAGTTTTGAGGCTCTTCCCTTAGTTTTTTGGCAATTCTGAATTTTGAAATCCGGCATAGCGGGCACGGACACATGCGTATTTTCGCAAGCTTTCCGAAAAGTGGTCATTTGCTGAAATCGGACACTCGAGCGTTGTTTTATGACTGTTTGAAGTTTTGTCGTCGTTTTTCGCCTTTTCAGTGAAGATATCGTCCATATTCATATGTAATTTACCGAATTTAGCGTATTTTAGCGTAATTTAATGTAATATAGTGTAATTCAACATAATTTCAAGTAATCTAGTGTATTTTAATATAAATATGCTAATTATAAATCAAAAGAAGTAATCTAACAAATAATTTAAACAAAAAATTCGAATTTTCAGTATTAGATTTCATTATTCTTCCTCGTGTCTCCAAACCACCAAAAAAAAAAAGTAAACCGGCCATTTTATGACCAGTTTGGGCATTTTTGGCGAAAGTCAGGAATTCTGGACATAAATATTAATTTCTAATTAACTTTGGATATTAATAAAAATCTCGGGAAGAAGACCTACGTTACGATTTCGAGAATTTGATCCACACGAATTTTAAATATGTTTGCACAAATCCAACTAAACCAAACACTGTAATTTATTACATATGCGAAGAAAATGATGTAAACTATATTAACTTCATTATTGTTATTTAAATTTAAATTTATTTTTGTTGTCGGAGAAAATGATGTAAACTATATTAATTTCATTATTGTTATTTAAATTTAAATATATATATATATATATATTTTGAATCCTTTCAACATGATATGATTGACTCATATTTTCTCGAAAGAATGGCAATGGTCAATTATCAAAATGATGTAAACTATATTAATTTCATTATTGTTATTTAAATTTAATTTTCTCGGAGTTATCCTTTTTCAAAAGCTCTACACGAAGAGATGGCAAGGATGATTCTCGAAAGAATGGCAATGGTGAATGTAAGTTTGTCAAAAATCAAGGTTTTAACAAATGCAAGAGTTCCAGTAAGACAGAAGTCGGTCATATTAATGACACATTTCATCCTACGGCGCGAGAGGTGTGCTCGAACATTTACAGAAGAAAGTAAAGGCATTAAAGAACTCAAAAACGAAGTCCTTGACAAATGTAATTTTTTGAAGCAAGATCACACTGGATAACAACACCTTAGCATAAATAAACATTTCATTTTCTTTACCCTTTTCTTTCCCTCTTTTTCTTTGTTTTCCATTTTTTTCCTTTTTATTATGTGTTTCAAAATCCTTGTTACTGATAAAGATGAAAATACAGACTAAATTCATATTTTTCTTCAAAAAAAAGTCTTAAAACCGTACTAATTAATTCCTTGTTAACGGGATGTTTGTTATCATTACGACTTGCAATCTTATCTTTTTTTATGGACAAAATTACAAAACGACTTGCAATCTTATCTTTTTTTTATGGACAAAATTACAACTTGCAATCTTATCTTAAAGTCATTATTATCATTACCTTAAAGCCATTATTATCATTATCTTACAAAACGACTTGCAATCTTATCTTAAAGCCATTATTATCATTACGACTTGCAATCTTATCTTTTTTTTATGGACAAAATTACAAAACGACATGTAATTTGAGCAAAAGTGACATCATGAAGAAGCATTTATTTTTTATAAGACTTGCACGACTGAAACTTGGATTCCAGTGACAACACATCCTCTCTAACAATTAATGGTGAAAGTGAAACAATGATGTGTTATATTTTTATATGACCCATCCGTTCGAAATCTAAATAAAATAGATAAAAATTTTATTAAATTCAAAGTGCAATTTGGATTGTCTGAATTTAAAAATAATTGGATGATCCGCATGAATTATATATGGGCTAGGGGTGTTCATCGGTTCAGTTCGGTTGAAACCAAACCGAACTAGGCAAACCAAAATTATAATTCGGTTTCAAAAATAAAACCGAACCGAACCGAACCAAAATTTTATTTCGGTTTGTTCGGTTTAAACCGAAATATATTAATTTTTTTTATTTAAAGCAATTGATTTATAATAAACCGAAGTATATTAAGAAATAAACCGAGGTATTAAGAAATAAATCGGGTATTAAGAAATAAACCGGGATATTAAGAAATAAACCAAAGTATTTAAAGCAATTGATTAAGAAATAAACCGGGACGGTCCGGACCAAATTCATAATATATAAAATTTCGGTCGGTTCGGTTATTTCGATTTTCAAATTTTTCGAACCGAACCGAACCGAAATTATAATTCGGTTTTAAAAAACAAACCGAACCGAACCATTAAACCGAAAAAACCGAACTGTTTAGTCCAAACTAATTCGGTTCGGTTCAAAACCAACTAAACCGGACCCAATGAACACCCCGCAGCAATGTGCAGTTGATGTTATTACAGTAAATATACACAGCGAATTCGATTTGGAGGCTAGTAATTGGAGCTTTTTATATAAAAATTTAAATTTTAATTCTTCAAAAAATATAATGATTGTTTTTTTTTTTCAAGAAAAAATAGATGGATACGTATCAATGGTTTTGTCACAGATTTTAAACTCCATCTTGACCACGGATTTGCTCAAAGACTTCTATCAGCCTGTTTTTTTGTGAAACCGCATCTATTTTTGAATAAAAAAACAATAAAAATATAAATCAGTGGAAGAATCATAAAAAGGCAATAAATAATTTTGCAAATAATTACATTTTTGCAAATAATTTTGTAAATGACTTGTGATCAGATTGGAAACATTTTTTAAGTATCAAATATTTTTTTCTTTGAAATGATTATGAAGTGTAAGATAATTTCTAGTATGAGTTGATATGCATGATCATTAACCTGGTAGCAGATTTGTTCCGATTAGACCTATTAGCAATATTTTTTAAGTATTAACATTAAATTCTGAATTATTTAAATTGAATGATCACTGGATAACTCTTTATTTTGACAATTTTAATGATATTAAAAAAATGAAAGTGTAATCATAAAATCCAATTAATATTATTTAATTGGCATAAAACTAGGCTTGGGCTTTGGGCTTTGGGTTTTGGGCTTTAAACTTAACGCTGGGGAAGTCCGTTACCGTTGTAGTATCTTGCCTTTTTAATAGTTTTTGTAACGGTCTTTATTAGGCAATATATACCTTGATAGCAACACCAGTTCTACCTAATAATTTTTTGAGAGCAAAAGGCATTTAAAAATACAAAAGAAAGGAAGAGGAAAAGGCTACGTGTTCCTTTTTTTTTATTAATTAATTCCTTTCTGGTGAGATTGCAATTTCTTCAAGCAAGCAAATTTCTGAGGCTTGAATTTTTTTATTTTATTTTATTAATTATGCTTATTCTACATGTAAAGATGTTCAAGTCATATCCAAAGTTTGATGTTTGAAGTATTATTTTTCATCGTTTTTTTAATATAAATTAATAATAAAAAACAAAACAAAAAACTAGTATTTGATGCAGTGACAAAAAACAATAACACTCGTATGAAAAATCACATATTTTCAATAAAATCCAGATGAAAAATTCTTTATGAATATTTTAATTTGAAAGCTATATCTTTATTTTTCTTTTAAAAATAAATAAATAATATAAAACTTTTAAACTTGTCCTCTTTTTTTTGTCTTGAAATACAATATCATGCTTCTGAATTTTATTAAGAGAAGTATTTAATTACGTATAGACATTTAAAATTACAGTTGTTTTAAGATAAATTAAGAAGATTAAAAGTAACTATGATTAGGAAAATTTAGATGAACATCCCAAGAAAGAATATTAATCTTTAGATAAATATATTAATAGTTGTAACTCTCCACTGATCATTTTGCAGTAACATTCCAAAATTTCTTGCAATTTCTTACAACTTTTAGATGAATTGAGAAAATTATATCTTATCGAACCACTTTTGAATTTAGCAGAATTGGGTTTGATAAAAAAAACATTGTTTATAATTAATTTTAAAAATTTCTTCTGTCATGATATTTTACTTTTCATTTTTGATGTGCAGGATTGCTGAGCTTATTCCTTTAACCCTATAAATTTAAATTTTGTATTTTTATCCTTTAAAATGTTTAATATTTGCAAAAAATTATTACTAGTAGCTTCCATCATAAAATGAAATTACATGACAATTATTTATTCAACACCTTCAATCTTAATTTTTTAATTTTGTCCTTGAACAAAAATGACCGTGTATATAAAGTACTGCTTATTTTTCTTTCTTTTGAAATAGAGTAATTATGTGAGCAAACTTCTAAAATTCTGCTTAATTGGCAAGCAAGATAGAAGGCTATTATCGATTTTAGAGTTGAGTTAAAAAAAAACTTGGTGTACTTAAGAACACTCTAATTCTACTCTATATATATAAATGTTGGACACAGTATAGCACAGTCACAAAACATGTAATCACAAACTAGTTTGTGTCTATTGTCCGGAAATTTTTATATATAAATTGCACATGTTACATGGTTTCATTTCTCATAAAAAGAAACAAAATAATAGTGAGGGTCAATCTAAAAATTTCTGCTTTTCTCGCTAGCTAAAATTAAATCCTTTCAAAGATGGCATGCTAATAAACTATGCTGGTTCAATAATTCATTCATACTAATCTGATTGGATTCATGAGGTGCATATGCATTCTCTGTTCACATCAAGTGTTTTATCATGATTGATGTACAGGACTAAAAAGTACTAATTAGCTTCTTTTTCATTTTTGCAAAGCTGATAATTTCATATTACATAACTATAAATTTATAATGCAAAATAGTTGATTTGACTCACTGGATTGTCCCTAGCTAGAGAGCCGATAGATCACGGATAGGCGATAAGGTATATAATTATAGAGAGACAGTAAGCTTATCTTAAATACAAAATATTTAAGATATACAATAATGGATAATTATGTATCTTGTTAATACATTTGAATATCTTTTTTTCATAAAAAAAGAAAAGAGTTTGTATGTAAGATTTGTTCTTAAAGGCTTAATTCTATCTAGTATTATAGTATAAAGCACTTTCTATTTTTTTATTGATTTATCAATAGCCTTATAAATTCGAATCCTATTTGATGCTAAAAAAAATTATATATGATGCTATTGCTTATGAATTCAGATCAGGTGAGAATTGAGATGCTATTGCTGAATAAATTATAGAAAATCATGGGTGTTTTTTTGTTAAAAGACTTTGCGGTCCTTTTGCAAAATGACCCAAAATGGGGAAAGTCGGAAAGACTGGCAGGAATAATACGGAAGAAGACAATTATGATGCTTCCACTCCTATCTCTCTCTCCATCTCTATCTTCTCTTCGCTCTCTCTCTCTCTCCGAGTCTGATTGCTTCTACGACCTCTATTTCTTCGAGGAGGCGGGGGGGCCCATTTGTCAGTTTTTCTTTTCTTATTCTATCTTCTTGTTCTGACTATTCCAGAAGAAAGAAAGAAGCAGCACCTTGAGCTACCTCGAGGACAAAGGCGAATAGTTTTTTCTTTTTCTTTGCCAAGAAGAAGGTGAATACTTTTACTGTGTTTCCTTCAACTAAATTTATTGATTTTATTGTTCTTCGTGGATAATTGAAAAGGCGGCAGCTTTCACACTTATTTTTCTTCCTTTTGTCCTTATTTGCCAATTTTGCTCTAAGAAGTAATTAGCTTGTTCTGGAGGTCAAAAAGGTGTGATTGCTTTTCAATTGTATTCTTTTTGCTAAGAATTTTGTCAATTCTCTTATAGAATTTACCGGATTGTGATAGTGTTTCTATTGTATCCTTCAATCATGCATCCCAATTGTTTGTTTTAAGGCAGAAGAGATTTTGTGTTTTTGGTTTTACTTTAATGTTCCAATTACTTACCTTTCTTATACTTTGCTTGTTAGCATGCGTACTTGATTCTGTATTTTTAATATTAAACTATAAATTAAATAAGTGCGATATGAAAATAATCATCAGGTATATTCTTAATCCAGTAATCCTTCAATAGAAACTCAAAAATTGATCAGTCGAGCAAGTACCAAACGTCTCTTGTGGGCTAATCAAGGGAATTATAGCCCACAAAGACCACCATTTAGTTTCATTATTGTCAGTGCTGATAATAGTTCAGGTCAGCACAGTACAGTTACTGGAGCTTATCAGTATAATATAAGTATCCAAGCCGAATTATTGGCAGCAACAGCAATAGCACCAAAAGGTTATTTACTTATTATCGAATTATTGTTGCTATTATTTATTATAATTACTAATATTAATATGGTGTGATAATATTGGTATAATATCATTATGATATTCTATTACTATTATTTCTTCTTGTTGTCAGTGTTATTGTTGTTATTAATTACTATTGAAGAAGTTCATGAAGGATCCTATAATAGATTATTTTTTGGTTTGAATGGTTCCAGTCAGAAAATGTGCTAGTATTGCCTTAATCGACTTGCCTGATACTGAATCAAATTCAGTACCATATTTTTTTTTTATATATATTTTGATCACGCTTGCTTGCTTAATTATACAGGTTACCATTTGCATCAAATTACTTCTAAGAGATGGGGTCAGAGGGGCCATCATCAGTGGTGACGGTGCATGTTACCGGGTTCAAGAAGTTTCATGGGGTATCTGATAACCCGACAGAGACAATTGTTGCTAACCTTAAGCAGTTCATGGAGAAGAGGGGACTGCCAAAGGGGCTTGTGCTCGGCAGCTACACGATTCTTGAGACAGCTGGTCAAGGTGCTGTGGCTCATCTATATAAGGTCTTGCAATCGGCCATCTCAGGTAGAGAGAAAGAGCTTGGATCGTCAGCAACTCCTAGTCCAATTGTTTGGGTCAGTTTTCTTTTTGCTCAATTATCTTGTTTTTCCTTTAACCATTCTTGGGTCTTTAGCTAGATCTGGTCAAATTTATTGGTATGCTCTTTCTTTTGTTCTGTTGTGCCTTTGTCTTGCAATTACTTAGACGGTTAATTTTTTTTGTTTTTATTCTCTTTCTCTCTTTTAGAATTTCTACTGAAGATGCACATAATTGAGTGAGAAAATAAAATGAACATCTTGACATTAATTCAATCATCCTGACAGAATTTGACCCATTGAGACCTCACATTGAGGATAATCAAATCTCTCTTTACCACTTATATAATGAAATAGAAGAAATTGAAGAACCATTCTTTTGTATACAACATCTAGCCACAGGGCAAAATTGTCTTTCAATAAAAATAGTTCAGAAAACAAAAAATATATTCCTTCATACCATTACTCGTCCATTTAAAAACCGGAACTTGTATTTGCGGTTCTTTTTCTTTTTTGGCAAAACTTGGGTGTTTTCACACATTGATCTTTTGTCTCTTTAAATCTTATTATTGCAATTTGAGATTAGGCCCATTTAGATTTGTATTGATCCAAATTCATCACAGTTAGTCCTCAATTGTGCACTTAGAGCCTTTACTACTCAAATTGGGTCCAAATCATGCAGCTATGCAGTTAAAGCCCTTTACTACTAAACTATTCTCTCTTATATCAGCCTCATTGTTCTTGAGGTAGCTTCTAGTAGCATCAAATATATTTGAGTGCCTATAGTGTTTTTTCTTTTTCAAATCTAGCTGTTCTAGAAGCATATCCCATATTATCATGAGAGTAGAGGTTTATGAAGTGCAATTTCATGGTTAACATGCGCATAGTTCTCCAATTTATTTCTCTCTTTGGTTTCTTGTGAAACTTGAAGTTTAGATATCACTGATTAGGAATTATGTTATAATTGTAAAGCTTAGATATCACTGATTTTGTGACTATACATTATCTTTTCTTATATCTGGAATATTCTACAATTATATTAATAAATTTTATTTCCACAAACCTTATTTTATAGTTTAGTGTTTTGATGGTGCCACAGTTTGATGTGACATGACTTCTAAAAAAAGAAAGAAGATTTAATGATATGAGTTCCCTAATGCATAAAGACAGTCTAACTGCCATTAGTTAAAGGAAACTAGGGGCAATTTTCGCAAAAAATTTTAATTGTTAATTAAGAATAATCAAATTTGCTAGTCTGAACATCTCTATGAAACTGGACCATCTGTTACATTGGACAGCCAGATGTACTGCCTTGAAATATGTGGATCTGTTTTCAGAATTGTTCTCTCATCTATAGGCTAAGCACAGCTGGGATTTTGAAAGTGAAAAAAGGAAGAGAAAGGAATACTATGTGCAGTTAAAACTATATTGCCTAGCCCAAGATTCTGTGGTGTGGTTTCATTGCATCTTGTGCGATAAGGAAAAACCAGTGTTTAATTGGCGTTGTACCTTTAGCTGACCCCTATAGAATTGCACAAAAGCTAATGGTGCACTTTTATTGTAACTAGGGCTGAAAACGGATCTGGATTTATCCATCCGAATCTGCTCTGAATTTGGATAAAGGATTCAGATAATTTCCAGATCTGAATTCAGATAATTTTTAAATACTTAGAAAAAATCTGGATACGGATTTGCATAAATTTTCAGACCTATGAACGGAGTGGATATCCGCCCTATCCGAAGCCGAAACTCTTCAACTGTCTGATCCAAGATCCATATATAAATATTTCAAACTCCTTTGAGTATCAAATGCGAGATTAATCTTTTAGCGCTCCGGACTGTTTATTCGCTGCGTAGTGGCGCTGCTTTCTTTTTCTTTTCTCTTTACCCATGCTTCTTCTCTTCTCCATTCCGGACCCTCCATTTTTCTCTAGTGACTTAATCACAGCCTTGAAAATTTGAGATCGGACGGTTCTTAAAAGAAGATTACGTGGCTGCATAGAATTGAAGCTTTATTTCAAGCAACAACAACAACAACAACCAAGCCTTTAGTCCCAAACAAGTTGGGGTAGGCTAGAAATGAAACCCAATCATAACCATAAAGTCAAGGTAGATAGTAATAAAATAGTAATAAAACTAATAATAATAATAATAATAGTAATAGTAGTAGTGGTAGTAATGATAGTAATAATAGTATCAATAATAATAGTAATAATACTAATACTAATACTAACTATATTATGCCTAACCTATAGATTGTAGGGGTCAAAGTCCTAAGCTCTACGTCCTTGACCCCGAATCACTAGTCCTGTAACCTAATACCTATAATACTACCCTAAACAATCCCTAAATAATATTTCCTAGGTCATGGTTCTGGTACGTGGATCGCTAACTTCCACGCGCTCCTCTCCGAAGCCAACTCCTTGGATACATTCCATTCCTTCAAGTCCCTTTTCACTGCTTTGTCCCATGTCAATCATGGCCGACCTTTGCCTGTCCTTGTGTTTTTGATATAGCTTATAATTCCAGTACGCACTGGTGCCTCGAGCGACCTCCAATGACAATTTTTTTTATTTTCTAATATGTTTTTCTTAATTTTCTTAATTTGCTCAATTAATATTTGGATCTTAAAGTTCATGACTCAATTATCCGACAATTATTCGTTTCGTACCCGTCTTTGAATATGTATTCGTGGATTATCCGCTCCGTATCTGTATCCGTTTAAGGCGGATTTGGTTTTAAACATTGACATCCGTTTACTATCAGTATTCGTATTCGTATATGCTCATTGAAAGGCGGATATGAATTTGGTATTGCACTAACCGCTCCGAATTCACTCCATTTTCAGGCCTAATTGTAACATATGCACCTGGTAATATTTTGGGAGATTAAAATGCCCCATTCCTTCTTTTTTTTACTTATTTGTAATGATTTTTTGTTTTATTTCGTTAGCACATTTCTTGATTGTGAAAATTAAAAGATGGTGTATTTATGCTTATGTTATTAGAAAATTGGGAAGTCAAAATATGTGCAAGTCATTATTAAAAAGAACTTACCAAAAAAAGTAGTTTCTGATGTAATTCCTCACTCTTAAAGTTGAATATATTAACTTTTTTGGATTGAATATTAAAACTGTGGGCAACTGTTAAAATTTTATAAGTTTTGGGTTTTTTGTTCCTTTTTCTTTTTGAATCAGAGAGGTGGCGAGTGAGGTTTCTGTTATTATTTTTGTTTGTATTTACCAACTTTTGGTTTCTTTCTTCTCAGGTCCATTTTGGGGTGAATAGTGGAGCAACAAGATTTGCCCTAGAATCACAAGCAGTTAACGAGGCCACCTTTCGATGCCCTGATGAGTTAGGCTGGAAACCTCAGGTTCATTTACTTCATTTTTTCAACTAGGCTTGTTAGCATGGTTAGATCTGATATCAATCCAACACAGTAACAGCAAGCGGTTTGGTACTTCAAGATCAAAATCTGCACAATGGAAGGACTGAACATCACATGATGACAGGATTTAGGAATATGAAACGAATATAATATTTTGGTGAATCCTGATAAAATAAAACCTTAGTTCATCAACATTGGACTAGGATTAGAAAAAAAGAAAGAAAGGACAAACCTATTGCACCTAATTTTGTCTTTATTAATTTAATTTAAGGTTTTTCTTATCTCAAATGGTTTGTAGTTTCGAAATTAGCAGTGCTGCTATAACAATAGTGATGTTTCTATTTCCTTTTTCTTTCGTTTTGCATGCAGAGAGTCCCAATCGTGCCATCTGATGGAAGCATAAATAGAACACGGGAGGTATTTGTGTGTTGTTTTTCCATTTTATAAGCTACACTGTTTTGATATTTAATTTTCATTTAATGTGAATAAATTATGCTGCACTTTTCCTTGATTTAATACTTGTTAGAATCATAGACCTAAATTTGTCAACTTAACACCAGAAAAGCTACAAATATAACTTTGTTGGCTTGTATGTTGGAGTCCAAACTTTATTTTTGTTTAATTTCAATAAATTATTAATTCAAAGAAATTTAAGGAGCTAAAAATGGGGAAGCCATGCCTACATCCTTACCAGACAAAAAGCATGTTGATGTACCATGTGGACTCAGCTAGTAATTCTCATACCTGAGTACCATATGTCAATTACATATTGTCATGTGAATTGACTTGTGTGCAGACAAAGTTGCCGGTAGTTGAGCTGACAAGGTCACTGAGAAAGTTGGGATATGATGTGGCACTATCTGATGATGCAGGCCGCTTTGTGTGCAATTATGTTTATTATCATTCTCTCCGTTTCACGGAACAAAATGGGATCCTGTCCCTTTTTGTGCATGTCCCACTTTTCCTCACTATTGATGAAGAAGTTCAGATGCAGTTTGCCGGCTCTCTCCTAGATATGCTCGCTTCCCTCTTGCACTAAAATTATTATTAGTCTGAAGAAGTGAGTGCATATGTTAATACTTTATTTAGCACTGCTACATTTAATGAATAAATAATATGTACAGAACTACATGGCCCAAAGCCCAACATCTCGACTATGACTTGCACTCGGGACTTCTCTTTTGTCAGAGTTAGTCTGATCAAGTGACCGTCTGAACTCTCCATAGTTTTATAGAATCATAAGCCTTAATATATCAATGGATCTGGTAGTGTCTAGGTTTTGCTCGTCCTACAACCTCAACTGCTCCTGTTGTTTTGTTGTCCTTTTGGGGAGGTTCAGTTCAGGTAACCAGTTAACAATCAGTAATATACTAAAGGTATTGGTACTTGTTATGCCACTAGAAAATCCTCTGCTAACGCAGCACACAATTTTTTTTTTGGGAGGGGTGAGGGGCGTGGGATTCGCTTTTGACAATGAGCGATTTACCATATAGCGAGTATTGGTTAGCCGTATGGGTGGAAATAATACATAGTGCGACTTAAAATCTAAAATATTACGATAACATTGTTCTTAATGATATCTGTTAGTAATACATTGCATCCCCAATATTTCCAATCAGTAAAAAGTACAGTACAGTTTGTATGCAATGAAATAAATCACAGAGATGCATAATCCCCCTTATCACAGCTAGACCTATTGATCTTGTTACCCTCCAATTATAGACATATTTTATTCTCTTTGATGAAAATAATTTAGTTCGGTACCATTCCATAGTAACAAACCTGCTGTATTTCTACTTGATCAAATTTTAAGAACAACTCAAAAAATTATATCCCACACAAGTTGGAAAGTAGTGCTTGATCAACTCCTGTTGCTGCTGTAAGAGAGCTCTTTGAAGCCATCGACAATGAAGTCCATACACTCTGGAGCTGTGCTCTTAGATGTGGCAATAGACAAGAAATATAGAAATTGTATCAACTAAACTAGGACCCTGATATTAGCTTTTCAACTGCAGGATAATTCGGGAATCTATGTGCACTCTTGGGAAATTATGTGTGGTTGTGAACAACCTTTTGAAATGTGACTAACTGTATTACTCAGATAACATTATGGGTTACCAGAATATATTTTTGATATACCATAGATTAAATGAAAGAAAATAAGTAGGATGTATTTGATTAATGGTTATGAAGTATTGGGCTCCATATTATGGCGCCATAGTTAATGAGATATACTTTCACACAGTTTGGCACCTTTGAAGAGTTTAGTACATTTAGTAATATGGATATTTTTTGTTTCGTATGTCTAATAAAACACATTGTTGATGGTAGGCCAGGTAAGGTCGTGATGGTTGAAAGCCCAAGAGTATTACTTCTGGTTGGCTGTTGTTTTTTAGTGTTTTGCTAGAATGTAAAAGCTTATGGGAGCTTAGTGAAGTAAGAAACAACGAGTGCTTGTTGTGATTTATTTTCAATTAGGCTCTTATTTTGGCAACCGAATTTTTATTATTGCATTGTGCAACTTTGTTACTAATATGTTTTTCTGAACTAGGAGTATAGTACTATTTCTGATGTTATCATCTCTAATTGTTTTGATTTTTGGTTGTAGGCCAATCATTCAACCATGGAGATGGCAATCATCACATAGCATCACTTGACAAGTGAAAATAAGCAAATTAGGGGGGCATTTTTCACAAAATTTCTGTAGTTGGAGCTGTGTGGACCTGTGTTGTATGTATTTCATGCTTTAGTTTATCAGGCTTCTATTGTTGGACTGAAAATTTAAGAAAATGCTTCAATAATTATTCGGCTTTCTGATATCATCTTGTTTACATATGTATATGAATCTAATGGTTGTAGAACAAGTGTTGTATCTTAAAGATTGAGGGATGAAAGCTGTTTTAAAACTATTAGTTGTTAGTTATGCTTTCAAAAGTGTGGCACTGTATTGAGGAAATGATCAACTTTGGTTTGATCAGGTTGGATTCAAGTCAGTGTTATTGTGTTTGACAATATTATTTGGTATATTCAACAAGATCTACTGGCGGGTAATCCTGAATGTGGCGGGTTACTGTGTCAAAGGCATCCGATTTTTTTTATTAATAGGAAAATACAAAAATAAATATTGACAACAGGGAACGTCAACTATAGGACGTTATAAACCCCGACATTTTTATTAATTAATATCCAAAGTTTAATACAAATTATTAATTATACCCAGAGTTCAAAACTTTCGCTAAAAATACCCAAACTGGCCAGAAAATGGCCGGTTTACTCCCCCACTAAACCGGCCATTTTCTGGCCGGTTTACTCATTTTTTTTTTTTTTTAAAGACTATGAATAGCAAAATAGTAAAATCTAACACTAAAAATTGAAAATTTTTGTTTAAATTTTTTGTTAGATTATTTCTTGTGATTTATAATTACCATATTTATACTAAAATACACTGGATTACTGGAAATTATGTTGAATTACACTATATTACAATAAATTATGTTGAATTACACTAAATTACAATAACTTCGCTAATTACGCAAAATTACGCTAAAGTAGACCGATTATGTGCCATCTTTCATGAATCATAAAAAATAGTAAAAAAATTCCGAAAAATAGTAAAAACTGGTATTCTACAAGTTCATTATGTAACTAATTTAGTAAAAAATAGAAGAGAGGAGTGCTTGTAACAATACCGTTCCGCGGCTAAGTTCCTTTTCTTAGGGCTAGACAATAAACCTTGTTACTCTTGATGTTTTGATATATATTTCTGTTGATTATGGTTTGTTATTGTTGTACTAAAATACTTTTGTGATTTACTATCTCTTCATCTAATTTCAATGATCTAGTTTGAGTCCGTTAGGGTAGTGACAGTACTTTAATGGTAAGAGAAACTATTTGTATGAATTAGCCTCGTTGAGATATATTAAGTTTATGTGAAGAAAACCTTAGCGGGGAAACCATAAACCAGACCAACAAAACGCGTACCAAATTCCATCACATGCGTAAAGTAAATCGCAGTGATCTGTGTAGTAATTTGGGGTATTTGAGAGATCAGACATTTGCGTAAGGAAAATCGCAGTGTCCTATGTAGAATCTCGATGAAAGATCTGTCATTCTTGCGTAACATAAATCGCAGTGACCTATGTGGTTATCTTTCATAAAACAACAACAGGAAATCAGACGCAACAGGAATATATTGTCAAGGCGGATTGAGTGGCAATGGTGTGCCGAAACCCTAGTTTACATTGATCAAAACAACATCTCTCAATTTTCAGATTTCGTCTAGCCTTTCGAAAGATTGTGATTCGATCGCTCAAAGCATTGAACCAATATTCCCTGTGGATCGACCTCGAATATACTACTCGATAGGATTGTGCGCTTGCAGTCCGAACCGATAGCATTTACGAGTTTATAAATATTAAAAGAAACATTGCTCTCTTTTGAGTGATCACTGAGTATGAGACCCGCTACCACTCGCCTCTCCATCATGCGGCATCTCTGTGCCATATCGGGGTACTCTCGGTGCCGAGCTGAACTCATCATCCAATATCCCGTAGTAGTCCTGGAGACTGTACGAGAGGGACTCCATATCAGAAGTATCGAACCCCGCAGGTGATGGCTGTGACGGCATCTCTGCCGGACCCTGCAATCATACACATAAATTATTAAATTTGATCTGAATGAAGAAATTTATTAAAACCTGACAGATACTGAAGTATGACATACATGAGGCTGCACCGGACGTCCATGCTCGTCGTACCATGCCTTCCACGCAACGTTGGAAGTTTCGCCTTTTCAGTGTACCGTAATGTAATGTAATTTAGTGACGGCGAAAAACGACGGTGAAACTTCAAACGGTCATAAAACGGCGCTCGAGTGTCCGATTTCAGCAAATGACCACTTTTTGGAAAGCTTGCGAAAAGACACATGCGTTCGTGCCAACGATGCCGGATTTCGAAATTCAAAATCGCCAAAAAACTAAGGGAAGAGCCTCAAAACTTGAGTTGAAGTTTCCGATTAAGATTTTCGTTTCTATTATTCAATCCAAGTAGCTCAGTAAATTAGTTACATAATGAACTTGTAGAATACCGGTTTTTACTATTTTTCGGAATTTTTTTACTATTTTTTATGATTCATGAAAGATGGCACATAATCGGTCTACTTTAGCGTAATTTTGCGTAATTAGCGAAGTTATTGTAATTTAGTGTAATTCAACATAATTTATTGTAATATAGTGTAATTCAACATAATTTCCAGTAATCCAGTGTATTTTAGTATAAATATGGTAATTATAAATCACAAGAAATAATCTAACAAATAATTTAAACAAAAATTTTCAATTTTTAGTGTTAGATTTTACTATTTTGCTATTCATAGTCTTTAAAAAAAAAAAATGAGTAAACCGGCCATTTTCTGGCCGGTTTGGGTATTTTTAGCGAAAGTTTTGAACTCTGGGTATAATTAATAATTTGTATTAAACTTTGGATATTAATAAAAATGTCGGTTATAAACCATAATGTTATGTCAAATTTCCACTTTATCCCCAATTCAGCTAAAATATGCTAAAATTTATATGAATGTTATAGTCATATAATAATTTTTTTTTGGGTTTCATTTCATACATGTTAAAAAAAAAATCCAACATGAGGATTATATATATGTTATATGAGGAGGGTTCCAATGCACTCTCTTTTGGTGCATCTAACGTGCACCCAAAACTCATATCTTCATTTTCAAAGTTCAAATAGTCGATTCGAACCTTCCAACGTGTTCTTCATATTAAAATGTGCTTGGAGACCAAATTTTACATTTTTTGGAAATTTTTTACTATTTTTTCAGAATTTTTGATTAAACTAAACAATAATTTGAAATTCAGCAAAATGATGATTTTCAAAAATTCTGAAAAAATAGTAAAAAATTTCCAAAAAAAATGTAAAATTTGGTCTCCAAGCACATTTTAATATGAAGAACACGTTAAAAGGTTCGAATCGACTATTTGAATTTTGAAAAAGAAGATATGAGTTTTGGGTGCACGTTAGGTGCACCAAAATAGGGTGCATTGGAACCCTCCTCATGTTATATATAGTGTTTATAAAAAATATTTACCATAGCATAAAATTTGACCAATTTGTAATTAATAATGTTTTTTGTGCATGATGAAACAATATTCAACCTATACGATATTTAATTGTTAGACTATGTATATGACGGTAAGTACTTTATAAATTTACTTTTTAATTTCAATCTCATTTGAATATATTTGAAAACCAAACATTCTAATTTGAACAATTGCAATCTCATTTTAATTTCAATTTTGATTTCGGTATTCAAATGAAAATGAATTTTTTTTAACATATATGAAAATGAAACAATTTTTTTTTTGCTACGGTATGGACCATAACGTCCATATTGTAGCATTTTTTTTTCACGGAGCTGGGAGTAAAGCGGAAATTTGACAGGACGTTATAAACCATAACGTTCTTCTTAGATTCCAAATTTTCACTGAAAGGTTCCCTGTTGTTTTTTTTTGTTTGTCCTATTTATAAAAAAACTCGGCAAATGCATAACTGATTACGTTCCATTTATTATAGTTTTTAATATACTTATTTAGTTCATAAAAAAAAAAAAATTATTGGGCAAGGTGGAGGCTGTGCTTTCAAGTTTGACAAAAGTTTTTAATGAGGCAAAAAAATTTATATGAAGATTCTATTGAACGGTTCAGATTAACTATTTGAACTTTAAAAACAAAAATATAAGCTCATAATACAAACCATTATTAGGGGTGAAAATGGTATGGATAATATCCGATCCGTATTCAATACGTATTCGAAAAATTAGATGTGGATATCCGATATCCTAATATCTGTGTAGATATGGATACTGATATGGTTTTACGTTTATCCGAATAGTAGATATACATTATGGAAAAATATTATTATTCACCATTAAAATTAGATAAATATTATAAACTTTGGTATTTTTTAAATATTATTTTAATAAATATCCAATTCGATCCGTATCCGTATCTGTATCCGGCTAATATCCGATCCGTATCCGTATCTAAATAATTAAAAGGAGATATAAATATGATTTTACCACTCTAAATTATTTTATTAGCCTAATCTAGAATCTGTGTATTTTTTTATTTTATTTCATTTCATTATCATAAATTAGAGGTTTGAGTTCACCGAACTACTAGACCACTACCCATTTTGTTATACAAATACAAGAAATATCACATTAAAAATGATATCTCTCTAAATGATGAAAAAACGACACCACCTATTCACCGAATCTCACCTAAGGCATCTTTTGCACAAATAACAAAAACACTAGCCATTACACTGTTTTTCAACAAATCCGTGGGCCTGTGCCACCTTACACCTAGCTAACTACTATATAATATATAAATCATGTTACATTATTTTGGCCGAAATTTTTATTAATAGAAAATATAATAAACTAATGTCGATATAGAATAATGAATTTGTCCGATTTTCAAATCTAACAAAGACGTTATTGTTCGTAACGTCCAGGGGACGTTACGAACCGTAACGGCCAGCTTAACTACATGGAATCGCTAATTGCAGCTGCTAAGGGCTGGCCGTTGAGAACGGTAACGTCCAGGGAGAAAAGAAAAAAAAGCTGTGGCCGTCGCCAACGATGACGGCCTGCGCAAAAAACTGAAGAAAAAAAATGTTATTAAAATACAAAAGAAAGAAAACATATCTGAAGTGATATAGGCTCGTAATTTTATACTATACAGTCATATATTTTACAAGCAGGTATATACCATGCCAAACTTACATATTTTAATCTAATTAAAGAATTAAGTACTTTAAAATAGTCATGAGAACAAACTCGAAATTCATTTATAGAGGTAGTAAAAATAGAATCAATAATTTCAAGAATATGTGGTAAAGTATTTCTCCGAAAATATATTTTTAGAGTGATATTATATTAATAGACTTCAGTTATTCACGAATGAAAAAGTCACAAAACAGTAAAATAAAATTTGTGATAACAAAACTGGTAATAGAGGAATGGATACAATAATTACTCTATTCAAGAGGATGAATGACAATATATGAAATCATACTTTCTTATCATTAAGTTTATATATGACATTTATAGGTTAACATTAATTATGATTGGATAAATTAAAAAAAATCTATCTTATATATAAAAAAAATTAATACAAAAATATAAAATATTTTAATCGGAAATTTTGGTTCTGAGTTTATTAAGAGAAATAGACCGAAGAAATATTATTTTAATTAAATAATTCTAACATTTTAGTGATCACGTTGAAGGATGGGTCTGTTTGGCCACTTTTTTACATGCAAAAAGTTCATTTTTCTTCATTCTAGAACACTATATCTGTATATAGAAACTATATTAACGGAGTAGTTTGGGATTCATGCAGCACACTAACCATATGCAGTACGGTTTTAATTCTATAGCATGCGCGCTGCATGAAGCCAAAACCATTCTATTAAAATATGTACCCAAAAATTGTTAGTAAGAAATAATATATATAGATACAAGGACCGAATCGCTAAAAGCACTTGTTGTCTTGTTGCTTTTCTTGGGTCCGAAACAAGTATAAGGAAAAACCAAGGGCTAACTGAAAATATCGCCGACCAAAAAATTGGTATTGCTTCATCTGCGCAAAAAATTGAAGCGATGTTGCTTCTCTCCTGGGACGTTATCGTTCGCAACGGTCTCGAAATTTTTTTTTTTTTTTTTTGCGCAGGCCGTCATCATTCGCAATGGCCACACCTTTTTTTTTTTTTTTTTTTCCTTTTCTCTCTGGACGTCACCGTTCTCATCGACCAGCCCTTAGCAGCTGCAATTAGCGATGGAATATAGTTAAGCTGGCCGTTACGGTTCGTAACGTTCCCTGGACGTTACGAACCGTAACGTCTTTGTTAGATATGAAAATCTGACGAATTCTTTATTCTATGTCGACATTAATTTAATATTTTTTCTATTAATAAAAATTTCGGTTATTTTGGCCCCTTTTAGGTAATTTTTTATCAATAAAAATTATTAAATTCAGATGTACGGAAATAAAAAATTGTCTTGTTTCCAATAAATATATAAAGATGAGGTTCATTGAGTCCGATCTAAATTTTATGGATCGGACTTAATAATTCAGATCCAAATATTATACTTTTTGGTGATCATATGTGGACCAGGGCTTTATTCTCCTCTAATCGGACGGTCTGGATCCAAACTAAAAAAAAAACTTGGATCTGAATTATTAAGTCTGATCCATAATATTTGGATCAGACTCAATGAACCCGATTTTTCTATATATGTTGGAAACGAAACACTCTTTATATTTTCTTACATCTGAATTTAATAATTCCTACACATAAAAAAATTCCCCCTTCATATTCTGCCATTTTTTTCATTAAATTAGTCAAGAAATTAAGTCCCTTTATACTTTACTAGTCTTAAAACAAAAAACAAAAAAAACTTAAATCTGAATCATTGAGTCTGATCCATAATATTTGAATCGGACTCAATGAACCCGATTTTTCTATATATGTTGGAAACGAAACACTCTTTCTATTTTCGTACGTCTGAATTTAATAATTCCTACAAATAAAAAAAATTCTCCCTTTCATATTCTGCCATTTTTTCATTAAATTAGTCAAGAAATTAAGTCCCTTATACTTTACTAGAGTCTTAAAACAAAAAACAAAAAAAACTTAAATCTGAATCATTGAGTCCGATCCATAATATTTGAATCGGACTCAATGAACCTGATCTTTCTATATTTGTTGGAAACAAGACACTCTTTTTATTTTTGTACGTCTGAATTCAATAATTTTTACAGATAAGAAAATCCCCCTTTCATATTCTGCCATTTTTTTCATTAAAATAGCCAAGAAATTGAGTTACACCAAAAATTTACAACAGTTAGAATTTGACTTCCTAATCATAATAATAATTCACCGAGTCCAATGCTATTTTTAATGCATTTTATTTTACCATTGCATTGATGATCTTTCACCAAGTCAATGATAATATTTTATTTTAGGAATAACTAATTGAAAATTTAATCACAGGGAATGAGCGGTAATGATGTGTTGGAGATATATACTTGTAGAAAATTTTAGAGTTTGAACTTTTTGGTTCATTTCCTATAATATTTGTGATTGTCTTTGCATTGTTTCAATAATTAAAACTTACATATTTTTCTTTAAACTAATATAATTAATGTAGCTATCATGTAATTTGATTTGGGTACACAATGGATTCAATAATTTGGTTTAATAAATTTTAAATGCACAATTATTTAAAAGCTACATGAAATGCTGCACAAGAATAATTATGGTATAAGAAACTGCCTTTTGATCTAATGACAAAAACACACGGCTTCCATGTGGAAGGTCATGGATTCGAAGCCACAAAATAGAGAAATCATATGTAATATACACATGAATTTGAAAGTGTGTTGGGTGATTTGATCTCTAATTCATGATTTAAAAAAAATAATATATGTTATAGATATGGTAGAGTAAAAGATGAAATGATAATAGAGAGCGTGGATTTGTCTTAAAAAAAAAAGTAATTGGAGTGAATTTCATATTTTCCGTGAGTATGCTGATGTGGTATGGATAAACACATTTTTTTTTCTCGTGATGAGTCACGAATACCTCCGATATTTTTATTAATATCCAAAATTAATTATAAAATATTAATTATATCCAGCTTAGCTGAGATTTTTAAAAAATGTCCAAACCGGCCAAAAATGACTGGTTGAATTAAAAATTATGACCGGTCATTTTTTGGCTGGTCAGGAATTTTTTTTTTTTTAAATATTTGTTAGATTACTTTTTTTGATGTGTAATTAGTATAATTATACTAAAATATGCTAAATTACTTGAAATTATGTTAAATTACGCTAAGAGAGACGATATCTTCACTGAGAAGGCGAAAAACGACGACGAAACTTCAAACGACCATAAAACAGTGCTCGAGTGGTCGATTTCAGCAAATGACCACTTTTTGAAAAGCTTGCGAAACTATGCAAGCGTCAGTGATGGATTTGTTGTTTTTCAAAATTCAGAATTGCCAAAAAACAAAGGGAAGTTGAAGTTTCCGAGTAAGATTTTCATTTCTATTTTTCGATCTGAGTAAATTGGTTATATAATGAACTTGTAGAATAACAATTTTTACTATTTTTTATGATTCATGAAAGATGATACAAAATCGGCCTGATTTAGCGTAATTTAGTGTAATTTAGCGTATTTCAGTATAATTAGCGTAATTTAGCGTAAATTAGCTTAATTTACGTAATTTACCGTATTTTAGCGTAATTTAACATAACTTCAAGTAATTTAGCATATTTTAGTATAATTATGCTCGTCCTAATTTTTAATCCAACCGGCTATTTTTTGGCCGGTTTGAGCATTTTTAATAAAACACAGCTATGCTAGGTATAATTAATATTTTATAATTAATTTTGAATATTAATAAGGAGTCCGGCTACTATAACACTAGTGTCATTCCAAACTAAGTAACACCACATCTTAAACCATTTGATCTACTTTAATATCCGTGCACAAGATATGGCTGGAATGACACTAGTGTCTTGCACGAATATTAAAGTAGATCCAATGATTTAAGATGTAGTGTTATTTAGTTTGAAATAACACCATTGTTATGGTAGCCGGACTCATTAATAAGAATGTCGGCGAATACCTCTTTGATATTAAATTTCATTGGGGTGAAACTTTCATTGAATTTCAGTGAGTAATTGGGATCCGTTTGTCCGAACAGTAAATTGTGGTGCATCATATGTGCACGAGTCATATATATATATATATGAGCTAATTGCATTATTGATATATTTGTGTTGTAGTTCTTGTGGCCTAGATATTTTATGTTTGAAAATAGTATAAAGTTTTGGGGTTAAAATGTTTCATTCGTAGCCGGACTACAACACAAATATCTAGGCCACAAGAAAAAACTTTATACTATTTTCAAACATAAAATATCTAGGCCACAAGAACTACAACACAAATATATCAATAATGCAATTAGCTCATATATATATATATATATATATATATATATATATATATATATGACTCGTGCACATATGATGCACCACAATTTACTGTTCGGACAAACGGATCCCAATTACTCACTGAAATTCAATGAAAGTTTCACCCCAATGAAATTTAATATCAAAGAGGTATTCGCCGACATTCTTATTATTGAGTCCGGCTACTATAACACTAGTGTCATTTCAAACTAAATAACACCACATCTTAAACCATTGGATCTACTTTAATATTCGTGCAAGACACTAGTGTCATTCCAGCCCTATCTTGTGCACGAATATCTTGTGCACGAATATTAAAGTAGATCCAATGGTTTAAGATGTGGTGTTACTTAGTTTGGAATGACACTAGTGTTATAGTAGCCGGACTCCTTATTAATATTCAAAATTAATTATAAAATATTAATTATACCTAGCATAGCTGTGTTTTATTAAAAATGCTCAAACCGGCCAAAAAATAGCCGGTTGGATTAAAAATTAGGACGAGCATAATTATACTAAAATACGCTAAAGTACTTAAAATTATGTTAAATTATGCTAAAATACGGTAAATTACGTTAAATTAAGCTAATTTACACTAAATTACGCTAAATTACACTATATTACGTTAAATTACCCTAAATTACGCTAATTATACTGAAATACGCTAAATTACACTAAATTACGCTAAATTACGCTAAATTAGGCCAATTTTGTGTCATCTTTCATGAATCATAAAAAAATAGTAAAAATTGGTATTCTACAAGTTCATTATATAACCAATTTACTGAGCTACTTATGTCGAAAAATATAAATGAAAATCTTACTTGGAAACTTCAACTCAAGTTTTGAGACTCTTCCGTTTGTTTTTTGGCAATTCTGAATTTTGAAAAACAGCAAATCCATTACTGATGCATGCATATTTTCGCAAGCTTTCCGAAAAGTGTTCATTTGTTGAAATCGAACACTCGAGCACTGTTTTATGGCCGTTTGAAGTTTCGTCATCGTTTTTCGCCTTCTCAGTGAAGATATCGTCTCTCTTAGCGTAATTTAACATAATTTTAAGTAATTTTGCATATTTTAGTATAATTATGCTAATTATACATCAAAAGAAGTAATCTAACAAATATTTAAAAAATAAAAAATTCCTGACCGGCCAAAAAATGACCGGTCCTAATTTTTAATCCAACCAGCCATTTTTGGCCGGTTTGGGCATTTTTTAAAAATCTCAGCTAAGCTGGGTATAATTAATATTTTATAATTAATTTTGAGTATTAATAAAAATGTCGGAGGTATTCGTGACTCATCACGAAGAAAAAAAAATGTGTTTATCCATACCACATCATTATACTCACGGAAAATATGAAATTCACTCCAATTACTTTTTTTTTTAAGACAAATCCACGCTCTCTATTATCATTTCACCTTTTACTCTACCATATCTATAATGTCTTTTTTTTTTTAAATCATGAATTAGAGATCAAGTCACCCAACACACTTTCAAATTCATGTGTATATTACATAGGATTTATCTATTTTGAGGGCTTGGAACCCATGACCTTCCATATGAAACCATGTGTTTTTGTCAGTAGATCAAAAGGCAGTTTCTTATATTCATAATTATTCTTGTGCAGCATTTTATGTAGCTTTTTTAGCTAACCCAGTTAGAGCACCGCCAACCCAGTCCGCGCACCAACCCAATTTGATGCGCGAACTGGGTCCGCATGAGTAGTAGGATTGAAAATAGCTTGGGCCGGGTGATAATTATTTAATTTCTATTTTTTTCTGTGTTAACTAAAATAATTTCGGTTTATTCACGTAGCTAGAAATAGCTAGAAAAAGAATCCAAATTTCCAATAAACAAGATCATTTTAGAAAACACTGAGAAATCAGGAATCAAGTAAGTACATATCATCTAAAGATATTGACAGAGTTATTTTGACTTCATATCGAACAGTGTATTAGTTATATTTGAAGTCAAATTGTTATGTCAGTATCTTTACCTGTAATTTAATTTACATTCAGAGGAGAACTTTTTTAATATAGATATTATGTTGAGCGATTCAGATTGAATATTTGTACTTTGTAAATAGAGATAAGAATGTGAGGTATGAGTGGGGCATGAATATAATTAACGAGACATTTTAATTAACCCATTCACTTATATATTCTTGGGCATTTAATGAGAAATCCTAATAATAATGTTATTGATTTTATATAACTTTTGTTTTTCAATTTCATCTGTATGAATTAATTTATCTTTAAGAACAAATTAGTTTCTCATGTCTTATTAAATGCCACAATACTATAATTTCATATTAAATATTGGTACTATTTAGTATACCGAAATTCTTGAAAAATAATAAATATAATAGTTGCCTAAAACAATTTCTAATTTAGAAATATTTTTTAAAGAAATCTCTTTCTAATGTTTCTATATATTGGCTCTCGTCTCATCACTTTTTTCCGTAGTAATAATTGCTGACGGTGTCATTAAAAACAATTAATAGTTAATTGTGGATATAAATCTGCTGTTATTCTAAAGGGATCACAAGACTCTGTTATTTCTATCCCAACTGTTCAAATTTTTTCATGCGCGAATCTCAAGAAAAAAAGTTTTTTGTGCTCGAATCTCGACAAAGATGAACGGCTGGAATCGGAATAACAGGGTCCTGTTATCCCTTTGGAATAACAGCAGATTTATTTCCGTTAATTGTAAGGGTTTAAAAATTAAGATTAATTTAATTTCTATTTATTGTTTGACTGTTGTTGTTAGTTTCTTCTTAATTTTTTATGATGTAGATACTCTAATAATTTTTTTTAAGAAATATGTGGAAACTATATCAAGAAAAGGACATTAGAAAATTAAGCAAGGCAAAATTGCTTTTGCAATTTCAAATTGCTATCCGATTCTTGTCACTGTGCAGGAGGTAGGGATTAAAATGTGACAAATACAAAGAGAAAATGGTCCAACTGTTGGGATGGTGAGTTGGTGACTTAATTGTGCTCCTAGATATTTATATGGTAGGATTTAAAATGCACTTTTGACTTTATTATGGTGCAATTGACAACCAATTAATAATAGTCACTGTATGACTGTCATTTGATTTTGAAATTTTTAGATTTTAGGCTATGTTCGGCCTACAGGTGGGAACGGAAACGGGAATGAGAATAGATTCGGTTTCAATTTGAATGGTCAAAATATTGTGTGCGTGGGAAAAAAAAAATACTCTGAGTAAATTTTTTTTTCCATAGGCACAATAAAAGCCGAACAAACCCGACATTTTTAATAATATCCAAAGTTTAATAGAAATTAATTAATATACCCATATCCGCTAGGAAGTTATAAAAATACCTGTACCGGCCATTTTTTGGCCGGTACTCAATTTAATTCAGTACTCATTTTCTGGCTATTTTCTGGCCGGTACTCATTTGATTTTGAAATTTTTAGATTTTAGGCCCTGTTCGGCCTCAGGTGGGAACAGAAACGGGAATGGTTTCGAGTCTAATTTGAATGACCGAAACACTGTGCGTGTGGAAAAAAAAAAATTCACTCCGAGTGATTTTTTTTTTCCCACGGGTACAATAAAAGCCGAAGAAACTACGCTTGTCACGAAATTCAATTGTCAATTTTTTAGGCCACTTTGAGAGTCGAAGAGAAAGCCACCGCTTTGAGTGCACTAAAATTTTGATTTTAAAATTTGTAAATTTCAGATAATATTGATTGAATTGAACTATATATGTAAACATGATTTCAGTTTCACAATTCGAGAAAAAAATTAAAATGTAAATTTAAAATTTTGAAGACAAAAAAAATGGATTTTTAATTTATGAAAATAACGAATTCATATTTTCATAAATGCATTATATGGTTGAGTTGTGAAAATAATAATTTCATTTGTTAAATATAGAATGAATGAAAATATTAAAAACTGAGAAATTATTATGTTTAGATATGAATCAATTACGTGATATTTAAAAAAACTTAAAGTTCTTACTATTCGTAATTTTATTATATGTTCAAAAAATTTCCGTACATTTTATTAGATTTTTCTATTAAATAATTATAACTAATTTTAAAAATTTTGGTACTTTGGTATTTTTTTCTATTAAAAAGGATAATTATCTTGAGAGAGACAAAATAAAGTCCAGCATTAATTATATATGAGGAGGGTTTAAATACCTTCATTTTTTGTGTCTCCATTATGCATCCATTCTTAAAAACTTTAATAACTCAAAATTTAAAATCTAAAAAGTCAAAATAAAACCGTTAGATATGATCTATGTTATTTTCTCTATGTGTTCATAAAAAATTATCACATTTCGATTTTGTTTTTATGTGAATCAATAAGTTGAAAAATCAACGTCTAGAAATTATCCAAATTAGTACGTTTTTTACAAGCTCTTGATGACAACCAAAACAAAATTGAAATACCATAATTTTTTACACGTGCATAAATAAAATAATGTAGATCATATTCAACAGTTTTATTTTGACTTTTAAGTTTTAAATTTTAATTTATTAAAAATTTTAGAAATGAACGCATGGTGAAGTTAAGGCACAAAAAATGAAATCATTTGAACCACCTCGTTATATATTATCATATTAACAATGATGAAAGTACCAAACTTGAAGGATTCTCATATTTGACAAAATTTGAAGGTGCAACAAAAAATATCAGCAATTCACTTGTATATATATACACAGACACACACAATAACCCTTTACTAGTACTACCAGGCAGTAGCTTAAACCACTAGAACAACTGAGAGAGAGATACTTAGCCATGGATCCTTTCTTAATTCTCTCCATCCTTGCATGCTTTCTCCTCCACCTATTTCTTCGCCGCTTCTTCAGTCGGCATCGGCTTCCGCTGCCACCTGGACCCACAAACTTGCCAATCATAGGTGCACTGCCTTTTGTTGGCCCAACCCCACACTCTGGTCTGGCTCGTCTCGCCCGTCGACATGCTGCCCCCATCATGTACCTGAAAATGGGAACATCGGATGTTGTTGTTGTCAGCACCCCGTCAGCCGCAAGAGCATTCCTCAAAACCCTAGATGCGCAATTTGCACACAGGCCGAACGTCGTAAGCGCGACTGACATCACCTACAACTACCAAAACATGGTGTTTTCCAACTATGGCAACAAGTGGAAGCTGATGAGAAAATTGGCAAGTTTACACTTGCTAGGTGCCAAGGCGGTGGCAGGGTGGGCCCCGGTGCGCAGGGATGAGGTGGGAAGAATTTTGAAGGAGATGTGCGAGGCGGCGGCTGTCAAAAAGCCGGTGGTGGTACCGGAGTTGTTGGTTTGTTGCTTGGCTAATGTTGTGGGGCAGATCACCTTGAGCAAAAGAGTCTTTGATTCCCAGGTAATTAATTAATTTGTCAAATATATCTTATAAATTATATATGCACCCCTATATATGATGAGAACGGAGTAGGTCCGATGCCCATCGGACCTACTTTACTTTTAGGTTCAACGAGCACGATTACCGTCCGATCTAATTTAAGATTTGTGCGCACGAACATTAAAACAAACACACGGATTTTAAAGTGTTCTGCACGAATCTTAAAGCAAATCGACAGTGATTAAACCCATCGAACCAGAGTAGGTCCGATGCCCATCGGACCTACTCTCAAGTGATATATGATACTTAACAATTACTCAATTTTAATTCCCCTGAGCATTGCGCCTTAATTCATCGTTATATTGATTTACATGCACCATTGTTGGCAGGGCGAGGAATCGAACAAGTACAAGGACATGATCGTGGAGCTACTAACGGGTGCGGGGCTGTTCAACATCGGTGATTTCATCCCGGCAATAGCTCGGTTGGATTTGCAAGGTGTTCAAGCTAAGTTGAAGGGAATCCATGACAGATTCGATGCAATGATAACAAAAATGCTCGAAGAACACTCGGCAACGGCCAAGGAGAGGGAGGGACAGGGACGGCCGGATTTCATCGATCTCATCATGGCAAACAGAATTGGGGAAGATGGCGAAACTATAACAGACACCAATATCAAGGGGCTTATTTTTGTAAGTAATTCATTCTCTATTTTAATTTATTACCTTTAGTTAATTAACATGTCATTAATTTCAATTATCGTGACTTGTTACCTCAATATATATATATACTATATATATATTGGCAAAAAGAGGAAACAAAACTATAATTAACAAATAAAAGTACATGTTTTGGTTTCTAGATTATTAAATTTCCATTTTGGCTTATAAACATCAAAGAAAACTGTATCATTTCAATTCTACCGAGCGTAGAGAACCAAAGTTTACGGTTAAAATTATCACCCATCCTACTTTTACCCATTAAAATTAGGCAAATTCTTCTGTGGACATAAGGATCTATTTGTAAAATGAGCATATTTTCATTTTCAAAGTTCAAACAGTCGATCCGACCGTTCAACATTATCTCCATATTAAAATGTACTTGGAGGTCAAATTTTACATTTTTTTGAATTTTTTTTACTATTTATTAAGATGGGTACAAAATTCAATGGTCTGAATTTGACTAGTTTTGTAAAATAATTAATAAATAGTAAAAAAATTACAAAAAAATGTAAAATTTGACCTCCAAGTACATTTTAATATGGAGATAATGTTGAACGGTCGGATCGACTGTTTGAACTTTGAAAATAAAAATATGTTCATTTTACAAATAGGTCCTTATGTCCATAGAAGTATCCCTCTTAAAATTATCATGTAACGAAACGGTAGCGGGTAAATAACAAAACAGTAGCGGGTAAAATTTTGACCTATTCTATTCTTACCCATTAAAATTAACAGGTAACGAAAAGGTAGCGGGTAAATAACGAATAATACTAATATAATAATTAGTTTCATTATATTTTACAAATATAACATCAAAATTCATTCATTTCGCAAATATGCAATAACATTACTAATACAAAATAAAAATAAAAACAAATGTGCAATTAATTTCAACTAAATTGATTTTTTTATAAAGCAAGAGAATTCAAAAACACAAACATATCTTTCGACGAATTCAATTATTTAACTAACGAACAAGACATGCATATAAAAGTAATATGTTTAACATTTTTCTTATAAACAAAAAAACATACACTAAATAACAAAAGTACTCACTAATTATTGTATCATATGAAATATCACACAAATAAATTTCACCATCACTAAATTATCATATAAATTTATTTTAGTAACAGGTACGAAATAGCCTTTACCTGTACACTTACTCGTTTAGCTAACGAAAAAAAATTCTTACCCATACCCATATCCAATAAGCTAACAAAAAAAAAAACTTACCCATACCCGCTTTATTGAATACGGTACGGGTCGGGTAAACGATTAAAAGGGTATCATTGACACCCCTACTCTCGAACAAGTATCCTCTCAGGTACCGTAAAGTGGGGTCCACAACTTTACGGTTTAGATTTACTTCCAGCCGGGTCAAACTCAATCCGGTGCCAGAACCAGCCTTTGGTCTAGTGGCAAAGGCAATGATTTCCGTGTAGGAGGTCGCGTATTTGAAATCCTTCCGAAATTTTTTATGGATATTAAATAGTTGAATGGCTTGACCTCCAACCTTTACTAAAAAAAACTCAATCTGATGCCTATTGAAGATGTAGGAAGTCCCCTTTAAGATTCGTGTCAGGTTAAAAGAACTGTCCGCATCCACTAATTCTAATTGATTTTCATTTACGGTAGCGGAGGTCAGAGGCCGAGCCAAACTTCCGAACTATGATGATCAATAATATAAAATTTTCATGTTAAAAATGAAGATCAATTTACAGTACTCATGACATTTTACTCTAAATTATATTATAGAAAATTATATTCATATAAGTTCCATCCGCCTCAAACCGTACTACTTTTTCAATTTTTGTTTTTTAAATTTTACAAATACAACAATCGGTCATCAGTCATGACTCATGAGTCTCAACAACTGATTCTTGATTTAGAAGTTGACATGATAGCATCACAACAAAACCCAAATTGTAAGTGAAGTTAGTGAGTGATAGGAGAGGAGAGTTGGTGGATTGGTGGTTCATTTAATCATGCATGTCCTTACACTTGTAATCATACATCATTTTTTAAAGTAGGCACTCCCCTGTCATAGTCTCACCTACTACGCATCACTGACTTATCTTCAGATCAGGCTCCGTAACGCGCCGTGTCGTGTCGTGACTAACACGCTGTAATTTTGATCTCGTGCCGTGTTATACTGTGATTAAGTTAATTTTTCACGTGTCGTGCTATGCCGTGACCAAATGGTCAAGGGGTGTTCACGCCGTGCCTAAACGTGCCGTGACCATACGTGACTCGCGTGACCATTTAATCATAATTTATGTTAGTTTATTCAAGATTCACTATTATATCAATATTTAATGGTCCTAATTACACGTGACTCGCATGACTACGTGTTGTGCCGTGCTAGAGTTTCAAAAGATGAGCACGGCACGCGAATGGTCACGGCATGGAACACATGAGTCACGGCACGTAACTGACACGCGTGTCATGCCGTTCCGTGACAGAGCCGGCTCTGCCGTGCCATTTTTCCCACTCTAGTTGTGGTGTTAATTACTTGATGGTAACATGACTGCACTAAAATTCCACTTTATATCAAACAGTATAAAAGTGAATACCCATTACCCACAATTTTTTTCTGTATAGATAGCTACATAAATGGCCGTATAGGAAGGGCCACGGAAGAACCAGCTACAAGCAGTCACGCCTAAAAAGGCTGAAATACCACATCAAAAATTTCTCTTCGATTAACAATTAAAGTGATAATGCCATTGTTGGGTTCGGCTCCTTTTCAGTCATAGAGATTTCGTTACATAATTTCACGTAGAAATGTTTCGTGCATATCAAAATCTGATTTTTAAGAGCAGATCAAAAGTATGGACAGATAGATAGATAGACCATCAATGTTGCCATGAACAGTCTGATTTAAAATGGACGACCCAGATGGATCTTGTATTATGGTTAAAATGTCGAATTAATTCTAACAGTGTTCTAGTCCAGTGTTGTATTATGGATTTATGGTCCCACCATTTTCACCAACCACCGTCCATGTCTCTAAAACCAGCATAATGAAAGGAATTTGTGAAGGTGCACATTGACAGATACACCACAACCTCTTATGTGATCTGCACATTGATCGTACATCTCTAATTTGTAATTTCCTATATAAATATGCTTCAAAAACAAAATTGTAAATGTACTATTATATATATATATATATATATATATATATATATATATATATATTTTACTTGTATACTACTATCTGGTAGAGAAAATAAATTACATCAAATTTAACGATTTTATTTTGACATATAAATTTTTAATTTTTTGTTATTTTCAGATTTTATTTTGATATATAATTTTTAAAATTTTGTTATTAGAAAATTAAAAAAGTAAAACATTTGAACACTTTCTCCATCTTTAATTGTTTATATCAATATTATCATGTCAATAAATCCACCAAGCATGTTGTTGACATGAACCTAACTTGTGCTGTTTGTACCTCTGAATTAAGTTATTGTTTCACTTAGGAAGAAAGATAGCTATCATATAAAGATTCATTTTTTTTTTTCCTATTCTTCATCCTTCATATGCTCATATCAGAAATTAATTATACAAAAAAATTATTTTTTTGACATAATTACAATCTGGCAACTGCAATTACATACAATTTTTGTTCGTCAATAAAATTGAAATTAATCAACCACATGCACATAATTGGCTGTAGGACTTGTTCACAGCAGGCACCGACACATCATCGATCATCACCGAGTGGGCCCTCACCGAAATGATAAAGAATCCGGTAGTGCTCAAGCGTGCGCAAGAAGAGATGGACGAGGTCATAGGCAGAGACAGACGGCTGGAAGAGTCGGACATACCGAACCTCCCTTATTTGCAAGCAGTAGTCAAGGAAGCAATGCGTCTGCATCCGTCGACACCTCTAAGCCTCCCGCATTTCTCTTTCGAGGATTGTGAGGTCAACGGCTACTACGTGCCTAAGAACACACGGTTGTTAATCAACATCTGGGCAATTGGAAGGGACCCCGACACATGGGAGGACCCGCTCGAGTTCAAACCGGAGAGATTTTTAAGCGGCCCAACTGCGATGATAGACCCGCTCGGGAATTACTTTGAGCTCATCCCATTCGGTGCAGGTAGACGGATTTGTGCTGGGAAACTGGCTGGAATGGTTTTTGTGCAGTATTTTCTGGGAACTCTGGTGCATTCTTTTGATTGGAGGTTGCCTGATGGAGAGATACTGTGCATGGGCGAGACGTTCGGTCTGGCATTGCCGAAAGCCGTCCCTTTGAAGGCCATGGCAATCCCCCGGTTGGCTCCTTCAGCTTATGTTTAATCTCATAAATTTTTAAAGTCATGTAGTGATTAAAAAATGCAAAAGAAAAAGAAAATAATATTTGGTATATATATTTTCAGTATACTGGTATGTACATTACATTTACTATGTTTGTGTGTTTTATTTTTTTTTTTTGAGAGAAATGTTTGTGTGTTTTATGAAAAACTAGAACACTCTTGCTTGTGCATTTGTGTACTAGTTTATAAAGTTATACACACTTGATTGACTTATTCAATTCAATTTGCAAATTATGTCTTTGAATTTTCAAGGACTCAAAATAGAAGTTAAAAGAGAAGGGAGAGTTCTCTCTTCTCTGCTATTAATATTTTCTTTTTCTCAATTTTCAGTTGGCAATTGCTTAAGATTTCTTTGTAAACCAAATGCTCATATTCCATCAAAATTGTATTTAGACATTTAAATATATACCTCTTTAACAAATATTGTCATCTCTCTTATATTTATGTTTGTTGGTTCTTCTTGCCTTGAATCAATCCTCCTTCAATTCTCCAGTATCCTCTGTTTTTTCCTATTTTTTTTTTCGTAAGTACCCTCTGTTCCTTTTAGTTGCTATTCTCGAGAATTGAATTTGCGACCTCTCCGTAGAGAGATGGGACTCGTGCCACTGCACTAATTCTTCTTTTTTAACATAATAAAAAAAAATAGAGAAGTCTGGGGTAATATTTTTTTGGAACAATTGGCATCCCACCCCTTGATTTACATTAGAGTTTAGCTTTCAAAACAGGCAGTAACATAATATTTCTGTTTGGATCTGGACCGTCCAATCGGAATCCGCACGACTATTAAAGCGGCTCCATGCGTTCTACCTTGAAACGGATTGGCCCGGATTTAGATCGGACGGCCGTGATCCAAACGGAAATATTATGTTACCTCAGAGGATGTGGATTCGTAATCTGGTACTGCACTAAAATGGTTGTCGAGATCTAATCTGGCCCAAACTGTGAACAGGGTCAAAAAATTTCTCTACCAATCCCAGCCCAGGTATAAAGACATTGGCTGGCCCATGAGATCTAAAAATGAAAACTACAGACGATCTAATAATTCGAGTCTGACAAAGGGGGTCCCAGTTGTCATACAATCCTAATACCGGAACTTTTATCTTTCCAAATTTCTCCCTCCATGCTGGGGTTTTTGCTAGGGTTTTGCTACTTCTCAAGGCGTGCTGCCTCTCTCAGTTCATCCATCCAGGGAAAAAGCAAGAAGAGAGAGAGAGAGAGTAAAACTGATTAATGGCGGGTGAAGCTATCGATCCGAAAATAGCACGAGAATCCGAATCTGAAGGAGAGGAGGAAGAAGAGATTGAAGAAGGATGGGATGATTGGCGGGCAGGAGACGGAGAGGATGACGAGTGGGCCCCACTTGCCAGCGTCCTCTGTCTGTTCTGCACGGAGAAGTTTGATTCGTCAGAGTTGCTGTTCAAGCACTGTAGTGTGGAGCACTCTTTCAATTTCGACGGTGTCGTCAAAAATTTTGGGCTCGATTTCTATGGTTCTCTCAAGCTCGTAAACTATGTCAGATCAAAGGTACTAATCTTTCTGGAATTGTTTCCCAGTTTTTATAATCAAAAGTATATTGATTTTGAGTAAAAGCATCAGCAAATAGCTATCTGTTTCTATTAAAAAACAATAAGTAACATACAAGGTCTCACAATTACACATCCTAATTAAAAGAAAAAAGAGCGAAAACACCAGCCAATGCAACCCTAGAATCTGCTCCTGGGTTTGTAAAATGAGGTGAATGGGGAGGAAGGGCGAATTCATATCACCCAAGGTACCTCAAATTTTGAGTTCGGATCTGGACCATCTGATCTGCTTTGGCACGAATATTAAAGGGGCCTGTGCATTCCACCTCATGCTGGATTGGCCCGGATTCTGATCGGACAGTCAGGATCCAAACTCAAACTTCGAGTTACTCGAGGAAGGGCAGGAAGGGAGAGAGAAGAAAGAGTTATGTAAACCTTGCTCCCAAGAAATTTCTGAATGTGAATTGAGGAGAATGGAGGGAAACATTTGTTTATTTATTAATGATTGATCCCTCTCAATTTGGAGGGTAACCAACTTACCCCTTTCCTCATTTTCTTTCGTTTTCCTTTTGACCTGAATTCAGGGGGAAGACCTATGCACCCCCCCCCCCCCCCCCCCCCCCCCCCTTCCCCCAAAAGAAAAATTCTTGTTTTACAACACTGGTACACTCCAGACAGGACACGGATCCATATCATCTGAGGTAACAGAATATTTCTCTTTTGATCCTGACCACCTGATCAGAATATAAGTGTGGATTCTGATCAGACTGTACTGGTCTAAACTGAAATATTCTGTTACCTTAGGTGATATGAATTTGACTGGACACAGGGACAGGTAGTGCCAACTAACAAATTCAAACCAACCACTACAAAGTATGAAAGTTATAAAAGAAAGAAAAAAGGACAACAAGCATCAACATTTTTACAAGGCTCATAGCAGCCATAACTGACAAGAGAAACAAGAAATGCAAAAAGGCCCTTTGAGTTTTCAATATGTCTTCTGAGTAGAAAAAATATATAGGTTCTTTTTATCGATGTGTAAAGTTTAAGTTCTTTATTTTTCTTTTAAATTGCATGTTGCATCCTGTCAAGATTTTTTTCTGACCTCACAATTAGTAGTATTTCTATTTCAGCAATTACACTTGACACAGGTTTGATAGTATCTCATTTAGTTGTAGAAGTTTCTTATTATTTGCATGCTTATCCTGTCATATCTGCAGTTTTGCATCAATATTGTTTGTAGAAGTTTAAAAATTTGTAAGATATAGTTTTCATTCTTTGTACATTGGTCATATGTCATTATAGATAACATTTTCCAGGGGTGTCTTCGCGTAAATTACTGACCTACAGTTTATGCCATTCTCTAAATAGAAGCTCTATTGAATTAATTACTTGTCAGCATCACAAAGTACATTGTTAGTCAACAACTCGGTTGTAAGATCATGATTTGAATATATTCTCTTACTCTCTTCCCTCATCTCTCTTCTTTTTGTAGGTTTCGCAGAACAAATGCTGGAGCTTTGATCAAGCTTTTGAGTGCAACCAAGACATGCTAAACCACTTACATGCAAATACTACTTGCTTGAAAAAAGATGCAAAATTCCCATGGGATGATGACATGTACCTAAAACCATATCTAGAGGATGACCCCCTTTTGCATAGTCTGTCCATGGATGATGATGACTACTATGATGTTAATGGTGATGTGTCTGATGTCAAATTAATGGATAGAGAAGAGATCATCAAACAAATTAATAGGCCAAATTTGGAGAAATTAGAGGACCAGTTGGGAAAGTTGATGGAAAATGGGGTTGGTGAAGAAGAAAGTAAGGAGACGAACCTAAAGGTGGTGAGAAAAGGTGCAGCAGCTAGAGAGAGAAAGGATGTGGATGAGGATTATTTCGGGGCATATAGTTCATTCGGGATTCATAGAGAGATGCTCAGCGACAAGGTATGCTATTCTCATGTCGGGAGATTACTAGCTGTTATTTTTGAAAGTTATGATAAAGAAACACATCATGTACCAAATGGCTTATTATATACGAAAACAACATAATATTTAAATGCATCAATATAGAATAAAAGAATAGCATTTGCACATAAATGAGGTATAGATTTGGATAATATTGATTTTTTACAATTGAGCAACTTACAAGTGGATGCATGCATAACTTCTAAGTTAAATAAATTTCAGTTCATATTTACGTGTAAATATCATTTTTTTTTTTTTTTTATGTTTTAAGCTCCGACAGTTGACTCATTAATTTCAAGTGATTCAGTTGATGCTTATTTGCTTTGATTTTACATTTAGGTAAGAACGGATACTTATAGAGATGCCCTCTTGAATAACCCAAGTCTCTTGAAAGAAGCTGTAGTAATTGATGTTGGCTGTGGTACAGGGATATTAAGGTAATTCCTATGCCAGTTTGTCCTTCTCTTATTAATATTTTTATTGCGATAAACAGCTAGTTGATGTTTCCAAATTTGACCCAAGATATTATCCTCATTTTATGTATTTTGTTCCCTACATCACTTGTATGGAAAATGTTGAGCTCATGTACAAATTTTATTTGTTGTTTCTCTAAATGATAAACTGTCAGTCTTTTTGCGGCACAAGCTGGTGCTTCCAAAGTAGTTGCGGTGGATGCAAGTGCAAAGATGGCCAGCGTAGCTACTCAAGTAATTTACTTAATTCTCAATTTTGCAAATTAGCTATCTAATTAATTTTATTCTGAGTCGACATAATATCAGTTAATATCAAAAAATAAGTTGTTATGCTTCTTGGTGGAACTACTTAGATATTTGCAAAGGAAGCAGGGGTGGTCCGATGGGCATCGGACCAAATTCTGTCCGATGCCCGGTCTGAGCCATCCTATTAGCATCGAGAATCGTGCGGACAACTTCAAGATTCGTGCAGATCAAGTGCGCACAAATCTTGATGTGAATCGGATGGCTCAGACTGGGCATCTCGGTCTGATGCCCACCGGACAACCCCATTCCCTTGCAAACCTTCTAATGTTTGATATTTAGATGCACCTTTCAAAAATTATATTTGCAATTACTACACAATTGCAGATAGCAAAAGACAACAATGTTAAAGTAATAACTGTGGTGCACTCTATGGTGGAGGACATAGAGAGAAATTTGCAATTGGAACCCAGAAGTGTTGATGTTTTGGTGAGTGAATGGATGGGCTACTGCTTGCTGTACGAATCCATGCTCAGCTCAGTATTATTTGCACGGGACCGCTACCTGAAACCTGGTGGGGCCATCCTTCCTGATACAGCCACCATTGTAAGATTTTTTTTATTATTTAAACTTGGAAATCAGGACGATATATCTCAAATTATAATTCGGTACCAAATGGTTTCGGTGTCGGTACATATGGAATAATATTATCAATTACACGCTAGTGCAATGTGGTACATCATCAATTTGTTCAAGAAGAGTTGATTTTTGTTTATTGGTACCAGTACCCCCAAGTTCACAATTATGCTTTTCAATCATGCAATCCTATTTTTCATTAATTAACTCGCTGCTGTGCAATTGCATCCAAATATGAGCCCCAAATGTACCTAAATTTAACCTAATCGTCCAAGATAGTCAAAAGAAGAGGACAAATAAATATAGAATTTAGATCCGTAGTTTAATATAACTCAAGTTTGTGGAAATTTGGCGGCTGTGGAATGTATTATCACTCAAGTTTAATTTTTTTTATTGTTAAGTTTGCTGCTGGATTTGGCAAAGGTGGTACAAGCATGCCGTTTTGGGAAAACGTGTATGGATTCAACATGTCATGTGTCGGCAAGGAACTCGTACAAGATGCGGCACGTGTACCAATAGTTGATACTATTGAACCGCAGGATATTATCACTGAATCTGCTGTCGTCCATGTAAGTCTGAGACTTCTTTTTTAATTAAATTTTCTTTCTGAACATTTTTACTAATTTACCATTCTCTTCTGCGTTCAAGAATTGCTTTATCAGTTTGTCAATGCTTCTTACAATTTACCCTTTTTTTATTTATTCTCTAGTCTTTTGACTTAGTGACCATGACACAAGGCGACATGGATTTCACCTCAACCATTGAATTGCATTTGAGACCCAGCCACACAGGGACCCACATCAGCTGGTGTCACGGCCTAGTGCTCTGGTTTGACACCGGCTTCACAGATCGATTTTGCAAAGAGAACCCTACAAACCTCTCTACGTCACCCTTCGGTCCAAAAACCCACTGGTCACAGACAATTTTGACCTTCAGAGAACCGATTGCCATGTGCAGTGAGAATAGTAAATCAGTAATTTCTGCTGCGGCTGTGTCCAAGGAAATTGGTACAGAGGAATGCCCAGTGTCTATGGTAAGAATTAGGGTTAGCATAGCTAGGGCATCGCATCGGAGTATAGGCATATCGCTAGAAACAACTGCATTCGGGTTTGACAGCAAGAAGAATTGGCCAGTTCAAATTTTTAACTTATGAGGTCTATTATTATCTTGTAGCATGGTGGCGGTAGTGGCGGTTTATTTTTGCAGCCGCTGTTGTATTTTTTTTTATGTATTGTTGTTAATTATGTATCTTAGAAGGTAATTTACTTTTCTTTTATACTTGCTGAGTCGTATTGTTACATTAACTAGAATGCATAGGGGTCTCTCCAAGATTGTTGCTTCAATATCCATGTGCTTCTATTTTAATATTCGTGTATACGGATTCTAAAACAGATCGAACAGATGCGGAATCTAAATTTAAGTCCGATGAATGTCGAATCCAAATTGTAATACCAGAACCATGCTCTCGAAGGGCTGAAAATACAAAAATGTTGAATTTCAGAGTAAGTATTTTATAAATGATTCAGGGCGTTCAATCAGTACAGTATTTTTTTCCAAATTACTGGTCCTAGTCTAGCTGTGTCTCTCTTAATGAGATATCTATATTTATTTATTATATCAACAGTAAATAATATATTTATTTTATATTATTTTATTTATTTGCTTGCTTGTTTACATATTTTTCAAACAGAAGTAATTCTAATAGTATTTGTTTTGTTATTACAATTAATATTGTAGATAATAATTAAATAAAGTTGTTTCAACGGAGCTAAAATTTAGTAAAAATAAACACGACATTTATAACCCTAAAATTTCAATATTAGTACAACAGTTTCATTAGAAAAGCCACTACAATTCAAAATTAAAAAATCCACAATTTTATTTTCACCACATTTTCATTAGACAAATATAGTTAATTTATAAACTTTTAATGCACAAAGCTTTTAAAATACAACGCATACACAAACAATTATAACACAAAAAAATTCAAAAGAGTTTCTATTTTTGATATGTTGATTCAGATGGATAGTCCATAAAATAGGACCGATAGTTAACTTTTGAGAACAATGCTTGCACACATGTGCTCCCTTTCTTGATCGACTTTGTGTTACTTCAATCGTTATGCTTAGAGAATCTCCAACAAACCAACATCAGGATTTGTTTGGGACAAACATTAACTGTACAAGAAAAAAGTTTAATCTCTTGATCAGTTCTAGATAAAATAAAATAGCACAAGATCAAAACTAAAATAACTCATAATTAATAACAGTACAACGTCTCAACAAAAAGCACAACAAAAACAAAACATAACTGTAAACTCATCATTACTAAACGAAGAGTATCTACATCCCAGCAACTCAAATTAGTTTCTAAATAAATGTTAACCACTTTTTAGAAATTAAGGTCTCTAAAGTTTCTAACTCTCACATTTCTGAAATTAATTTTAGAGTTTCTATTAAGCCACGTCAGCAACAAATTAAAAATGAGAAATAATTTGAGTCAATCATTTAACCAACATGGAGTTTATAAACAGTTTCTTAATAAGAAACTTTACTGCATAATTTCTAAATAAGAAATTCTCCCACATCCATAAAACTGGATTAGAAACTGCCACATCATATTAGAAACTCTAATAATACCAGGAATGTAGATGCTCTTAAGAAGTACTGCAAGTTTTACTTGGAGTACAAACAGACCACAATAAGAAAGTCCTGTCTAGAGAGAGAGAGAGAGAAGAAAGACTTGGAGTACCCTTTACACAGCCATATTTTTTCAATAAATAGAGTATTGATGAGGAAGAAAAAAAGTACACTGGAATTCTCTCAACAGGAAAGATAGACATAGAAATTGACACCAAACAAAGGAATTAATTAATTAACTTTGAGCCTCCATTTTCGTGAATTTCAGTTTATATGTTTGTAGCAATCAATATTCTCAAGTATCTAGTATGAACAACACATGATATACTGATCTTTGTATTTCAAATTTAACAATATTACACAATGGATTGAACTTCAAACAAATCTCAGCTTTCTATTATCAAAAGATTCACTAAAATAATTTCTAAACTCTAGGCAGGTCTGCCACCACAGCTGAGCATTATAATTAAGTTTTTGGGACATCATACATCAGTGATAGTGATTATTGATGAAAACACAAGCAACCAACATAAAAATAATAATTCAAAGAATATCCCTTGTTTGATGTACCAGCAAATGGTGCATACCAATATCACACTTGAGAGGTAAAAATTAGCTTATTGACAAAACAACATCGCAACTCAGCTCGGAGAGAAAGAGTTGTTAAAAGAAAAACTAAAGAAATTAATTGTTGAAAATCATGTAAAATCAGAGAAATTTAAGAAGAAACTCTGTTGTGTATTGCTAAACGAAATATTAGTATCAAGAAGGAATTTTCACCAAAATGTTCCATTAACAGGACCTATTAAAGGATATTACCTGAACCTAACAACGGTTGACAGAGCCTGAAAGTTTCTCGGAAAGATAATATGAACTGTTCAATGAAAATAACATGAAAACAAATTGAATTGTCACAAGAAATGCTGAAAGCTACATTTCAGACAGTATCAGAATATTTCTTATTAGAAGTCTACTGCATCTGCGAGCAGCTTTTCATAAAACCACCACAAAGAAGGGCAAAATGAGCAAACAATAAGGGGAGAAAAGGGGAGATTAAGTTTCTAGGGTTTTTTATTTAATATTCAGAAGTAATTGGAGGTATAGAAATTGTCAAGGAACTGAGAAGTCGAGGGATCCTTGCCTGCACCATGGTGCATTCCAGTGCGGTCGACAACGTATTGGCCAATGATGTGATGGCGCTGCTTTGCGTGCTCCACTACGTTGCTCAGCTCCTCCTGTCCCTTAATCAGCAGCATGTCTATCACCTGTTTGACAAAATCACAATTTTCAATTTAATTTTGGTTGACCACAATTTAATTAGATATTTAGATGTAATGATCCAGTTCAATACTGATACTGTTGAGTTTACTATGGAGTTTATAGATACTTCAAGCCACGGCAATGCATATAAGAAAAGCTGCTAAGAATGGAAACCTAACTGGTGGCCTTCTGCTCAGCAAGTTAGGGGGGAATTCTACATACAATCTTGCAAATCTTACACGTAGCATATTGTACAGTATGAACCGGCATCAGACTAGTGCCAGTTTGAGCCCAAATCTGAATTCTTATTAGATCAGGTTTAAGTTCATTAGTGGGTAGAGGGCAGAAAAAGAATATTAGATTTCTTGATTGCAATATGATTGAAAGTGCCATACAAAATATAGCCTTAACAGTACAGTACCAGCTCAAAAATTAGGAATAAACCCAGTAAACCTCAAATTGACCCAATTAACAATAAAGTCGTGCGTAACTCAATAAACAAACAGAAGATAAACAACCAAAATGGAAAGAACAATAAATGAAGGCATGACCTATACCAGCAATAGATTCCCAAGCCTAATCCTGAAATAGGTAATTATCGAAAGAATAACATTTTGAATTCTTTACTAGAACCTTAAGATCATATTGACCTTTAATCTAAAGAACAATCAAGCTCTTGGGCCCTTGGCAAAGTGCTGGACAAAATTAATGAGACTAGTTAACTCCGTAATTTAAAAATCAAATATATTATCGTTAATACCTATTTAACTGCAAACCATGATAATATCCTTAAGAATCTTAACACGGAGATTCTCCTCAGAAAGGAACAATAAAATTCATCTCATAAAGGAGCCAAGCCTAACATACAGATAGACTTCTAACAATTCAACAATCAGGTTTGTATTACGTTTCAAATTTTTAATGTAGAATTATACCGTTTAGAATTGATTGCTGTATTTAACCATAGTAGCATAAAAACCTCAACAGCATACAGAAAGGCAAAGACAAAGCAACCCGTAAAAGAATACCACTCTGGCTGAACAATGGTATAATTCTTGATATCTAGCACTGATTGAAACACGGTATAAACAACAAGTCTAATTCCATTCTATCAACTACAGTTCCCATTTAAGAATGGATCCATCAAGCGCAAGGGCAAGTGAGAGAGAGAGAGAGAGAGACCTTGGGATCGGTGATATGAGCATTGTTACGAAACTCGGAGGAGATGGCGGATCGGAGCTGGGATACGGTGACGACGTCGTTGAGGGTGTAGATCTCCATAACGGTCGGAAGGGAGCGGCACGCCGACCTGAAGAGATCGAAGACACGGTGCCTCGCCTCCTCCAGCGACGCCGAGGGAGGCGGCACCTTCACGGCCCTCATCATGAACGACATTGCTCTCTGCTTCCGATCGAGCTTCGATTTCGGACGGATATAGTTGGTCCTGGATGGAAAGTGGAAACCTAGCGACACCGAAGGAGACGGTCTGGTTCGGGACTGGACGCCTGCAGTGAAGGACTGTCAACGAGGCTTGTAAGGACTGAATAATGGGACCCACTTAACAGAACACACAAGTGCGACAACGGCGTTTCCTTTTTATATCAGACGGTCCAGGTTAGATTTCACCTTTTGATTGGATGAAAATTTAACTAAATTCAATTCAATAAATTTTACTTGGAATGAAAACAGTTCATACATTAATATGCCATTGAAATTTTGATTTGCAAAAACGAAAATGAAAGAGCACACTGTGACAAGGAAGAGTATTAACTATTAAGACACACCAAATCCAATCGATTGAATTCTCGTCAAAATACTTTGCCTTTTCGTGCAATTTCACCGTGAAATTTCATCTCTCTCAAATCCCGTCGATTCTTCTCCACCGATGTTTGCGCCGTTGTTCCGATCAGAAATTTAAAGTGAAAGTTTTTCTCGTTTTAGCATAATAATTTGATTTTGATCAGATACTCAACCAGAAGTTTAAGGTTCATTCTTCTTATATATGATAATATAATTGTTATTTTAAATTTAATTTTACCAGCAGCAAACTAGTATACACATAAGCGAAATATTTAATTTTAAAGATTCCAATTATTTAACCTGATGTTGGTGACTGCTTGATGTGTTATTAGATGATTTAGATGATGTGTTAAGTTAGATGTCAATATGTTGTTTTAGATTTGGATGCGTTGATGTTGTAGATGTGGTAGGATAGATGTAATTTTATTTTATTTAATAAAAATTATACCTAATAGCTGCGGCTAAGGTTTAAGAAAAAAAAAAAAAGACAAGCCCTGTTGAATGATATTTATAAGAAATTAGAAGACACTTGTGAATTAGATTATTTGATCACAAAAAAACAATTCTAAAACATTATTATTCTACTCTATCATAAATAATTTAACTAAATCCTCGAGGATTGATTCCAGAACATCTATCCCAGTTTTTCGGTATGTTTTTAGTTAAGTTGGCGACTTCAAACTTCATACTTAGAAAAACATTATTTAAGCTGTTTTAACTTTCTTTCTACTTGGGAATAACGATTAATTATACAGGGTAAGGTAAAACTAGGGCAAAATGAGGCAAAATATTGATTAAATAACCAAAAAATGTAGTACATAATACATGTTTGTTATAACTTGTAAATAGACAACCCTTTAGCCGTGGGCATTGGTACGTACCGTAGTTTAAAACCGGTATAGTAAAGCATACTTACCATGATAATCTGGAAAAGTATTCATGGCTAACCTAGATGACACGGACATAATTAACCAACTAAAACACTAAAATGAGTTCAATTTTCTTTACCAGAGGCAGAGACTACTAAAAGTAGAGACAGTAACCAGTGCTACTGAATGTATTAACCCCAAGCAGAGACCAAAAGGCAAGACCTGATTGTAATTAAACATAACTTCCAACAAAAAAAATAAAAACAAAATGATATCTCATAAGTCTCCATATCATATCAAACCAGGACTGAATTCACAACAAAAAGGAAACCTAATAAAAAAAAACTCAGATCTAAGATCTAGACCTCACGCAGTGAGCACGACGGCGCCACCAGCTGCCTTTATCTTCTTTTCGGCGATCTTGGAGATAAGCTTGGCCTTGACCACCATGGGCTGGGATGGCAACTTCCCCTTTCCTAGTACCTTGAAGTATCCGAACTGCGTCACATCGACCATCGGCGCCGCCGCATCGCCGTTCGCCTTCGCCCTCACCTCCTCTGGAACCATCGACCAGATGTTCTCGACATTGACGGTCGGGCAATGGAACTTGTTACGGAGCTTGTGGAAGTAACGCATACCTACCTTCCCGAAGTACCCGGGATGGTACTTGTCGAAGAGGATGCGGTGGTGGTGCATGCCTCCGGCGTTACCCCGACCTCCAGGATGCTTGCGGTGTTTGCCGATACGACCATGGCCGGCGCTCACGTGGCCTCTCTTCTTCCTGTTCTTCTTGAACCGGGTTGTCATGGCGCGATTAGGGTTTTGGGTCGGAAGGGGAAACGAGGCGGCGGGAGGAACAAAGCGGGTTAGGGTTTGATCGGGGATTGATTTTATATAGGTTGAGATGGGTTGAGTAGCTTTGGTTTAAATAATTTCCAAGCCCAATATATTAATGGGCTTCAACAATTTTCAGGTTCTGCTTGGAGAAAGGTTATTTTTTCTTTTTTTTTGAATAATTTCCAGCAGAGGCTGCTGGGTTATTTTTTCACTTGATAAATTTTTTAGCCGAATAAAATTATGGGTTGACACGTTCAGTGTCGTTCCCTGTATAGACTGTAGAGAACTTGGGCTGACATTTTCTAGGTTAGCCACAAGAACAGTGACTATCAATCATTTTATTATATTATTATGGGGAAAACAAATCTCGTGATAATATCATACGAGATCGTCCTATCTCGGAGAGAGAATAGGCCGTATGAGAAATGGGTTGGGCTCGCTCTGTCGCGGAATGACAAGCCGAGATGTGTGGAGTTTGAAACTCGGATTGGATTGGAAATATTCGGACTCTAACCTATGCGATATCTCTCTTAGCAAATGTTTCGACCCTTGTTTAATGGGTCTTCTTGCCTTATATAGTCTGCCCATAACCGTTATGTCGCACGGTTATGAGAGACTGGGCAGTTATGCAAATCGTATCGACGGTTATGCCGAGCAGAGGTGGTGTAAGTCAATTTCGGGCTGAGCCTCGTGAGTCTATATAAGGCTTTTTATTGGGTCTTATTTGGATAGAACCTGAGTTTTTCGTATTGACTCCGGGTTGGCCTCTTAAGGAGATCCGAATCCCAGTTCTTTCACGACCCATAAAAATATAGTTTTAAGGGTCTTTGGAACATGACCCTATCAATATCAAGAATTGGTGTTCTAAATAGCACAATAGTCGGGAGTGCATTTTTGGATGATCTAAATAATAAGTATGAAAATTTAAAATAGTAAAATGTGCATTATACACTAGCTAAATGTGAATTGTTCATTAGTTGAATGTGTATTCACTATTTTGAAATAATTTAGTGTATGTTTTTTTTTTTAATTTGAATGATATGTCTAAAAAAATAATACAATTATTGGCAGCTATCAAAACGTGTTTATTGGCAAAAATAAATACGCGTCGTTATTAATAATTACGATTTATTTAACAATAGTCGAGGGTGTCTTTTAAGATGTATGGAAATGTGACCGACAATTTTATTAGTATCCAAAGTTTAATACAAATTAATATTTATGCCTAGAATCGGATTCAATATCGAAAAATGCCCAAACCGGCCAGAAAATGGCCGGTTTACTCCCCCCCTAAGCTAGCCATTTTTTAGCCGGCTTAGTCGTTTTTTTTTTAAGACACTATGAAGAGAAAAATAATAAAATACTGAAAATTTGAATTTTGTGTTTAAATTAATTGTTAGATTACTTCTTTTGATTTATAATTAGCATATTTATACTAAAATACACTTGAAATTATGTTGAATTGCACTATATTAAGTTAAATTACACTACATTACATTACATTACGCTAAAATACGGTAAAATACATATGAAAATAGAGACGATATCTTTACTATAAAGGTGAAAAACGACGACGAAACTTCAAATGGTCATAAAACGGCGCTCGAGTGTCCGATTTCAGCAAATGACCACTTTTCGGAAAACTTGCGAAAATACGCATGCGTCCGCGCTAGCGATGCCGAATTCCAAAATTCAGAATCGTCAAAAAACAAAGGAAAGAGCCTCAAAACTTGAGTTGAAGTTTCCGATTAAGATTTTCATTTATATTATTCAATCCAAGTAGCTCAGTAAATTAGTTACATAATGAACTTGTAGAATACCAGTTTTTTTCAGAATTTTTATACTATTTTTTATGATTCAAGAAAGATGGCACATAATCGGTCTATTTTAACGTAATTTACCGTATTTCAGCATAATTAGCGAAGTTATTGTAATTTAGCGTAATTTAACGTAATTTAGTGTAATTCAACATAATTTATTGTAATATAGTGTAATTCAACATAATTTCAAGTAATCTAGTGTATTTTAGTATAAATATGCTAATTATAAATCAAAAGAAGTAATCTAACAATTAATTTAAACACAAAATTCAAATTTTCAGTGTTAGATTTCATTATTTTTCTCTTCATAGTGTCTTAAAAAAAAACGACTAAGCCGGCCAGAAAATGGCCGGCTTAGGGGGGGAGTAAACCGGCCATTTTCTGGCCGGTTTGGGCATTTTTCGATATTGAGCTGGATTCTGGACATAAATATTAATTTGTATTAAACTTTGGATATTAATAAAAATGTAGGGAAATGTGAGCGAGAAGTAGAGAGATTTCTTTTTTGGGTTCATGAAAGTGATTTGATTTTTATTAAAATATTATGTAATTTGTCCCAACAAATTCACTATACCTTTAGACTTAGTCTATAGTAATTGGGATAATATTTTGGGTTGATAACTTGATCTTTGAATTCTACATTTTTGTTTGGAAGTTTTCTTAATCCTGAGAATTGAAATATAAATAAAAGAGATTCGTGAGCTTGATTAAAATGTAAAATAACTAGTTAAACAAACTTTTGTCTTCGTTTTCTGTTGTTTCAAATTTTCTTTCTTTCCTTTGACATGTGTTAACACATTATAATGAATTTTTGTTTCATAAAAAATATAATTTTGGTTTAACAATCTTCGTGAAATTGAGGCTTTTTTTGCATTTGATTTACCAATTTCATTGGAATTAATTTGATAAATTTCCGAAAATTAGGCTTTGAACATTTTATGAGATTAATTTGGCAAAAGCTGATAATATTGGTCAAAAATAGTTTATCATTATAAGATCATCCATATCTCTGGTACTATTAGAGTTTCTAATATGATGTGACAGTTTTTAATCTAATTTCAGAGATGTGTGAGAGATTCTTATTTAGAAACAATGCAGTAAAGTTTTTTATTAAGAAACTGTTTATATACTGTTTATGCTCGAGTTGGGATCATTTGCGCGCGGTATGAAATAGTCTCGTAGAAGTTTGAGTCTCGCTGCATCTTGAACTACGTTATCACCAATGTTCTCTTCATGTCCTTCATCATTGTTGTTGATCGATGGATCATTATGAATCGGTTCGTTTGGTGGGTTCTCCATGTTGATCGAATCTGAATCTCCTTCGCTTCGAGCGTCACGAAAAGAAGGACTTTGAGGGGTCCTTATCGGTGAAGTGGAAGCGAATTGTCCTCTCCTACGTGCAATCCTTACAGATCTTCGTACGGATGATTCGGCCAGCGTGAAAAATCCTGAAAAATTAAAAAGCTAATTGTCCCCAATAGACTAATTGTCCCCAAGACTAATATGGTCAAATCTCTAGACTAACGATTTTGATGGGACCATCTTCTAGAAGGTCGCTAGTGACTTTTGCACACAAGTTTGAACCTTGCTCCACAGGTCTGTATAGTGTTGATTTCAAGTATGCAAACTTAACAAGTAATCTAATTTTTTTATCTGCTACATCCAATTATTTAAATTCAAGCTTTCGAGTATAGAAATCTTGTTATACAACTCTGTAAACCTAACACGTAATTTGTAAATCTTTTCTTTTAAGATTTGACGCTAGCTGCTACATCTAATTATTTAAACCTAATTTTTCGAGTCTATTAACATTGCTACACAACTAATGTTGATAGCAAGTATGTAAACTCAAATATGTATACCTAGCATATCATGAAGGAAAAAAAAAGTGGAGCGAATAGAACTCGAAAGTACTTCAATATGGATCTCATTTGAAAGAAAAAATATAGTATAAGACGCTCGTGGTTTTAGATTCGCAAGAATCTTTACATATTGTGAGAAATACGAGTGAAATTGAATTGAAAAAAAAAATATAAAAAAAAGATAGATGATAAAAAAAAAATACAAACAATTAAAAAGAAGAGGTATGGAAGTCTAAAAATTAGAAATGAGCTTGCGCACACGAGTTCGAATCTACTGTGATTCCGAGATGGATCGCAGGATCCTAAAATTCCGAGATCAACGGGTCAAACTTTTCCGTGTGCGGATCTCGGAAACATTTTTAAAAAAGTAAATTTTCATGCACACATCTCTAGAAAGACCAACAGTCAGGGGCGAAACCAAGGCCTGGGCCAGCCTGGGCCTTGGCCCAGAAACATAATGCACACCCTTTTAATAAAAAAAAAAAATTGGCACCCCTTCTGTTTCCTCTCCGCACCCCCTCTGGCACCCCGCACCCCCGCTTGTCTTCCTCTCCGACGGTCCGACCCACTGAAGCCCCGCTTGTCTTCCTCTCCGAGTCTCCGACCTACTGAAGCCCCGCTTGTCTTCCTCTCCGAGACTCCGACCCTCTCTGCACCCCCTCTGGCACCACACACCCCCGCTTGTCTACTGATACCTCGCATATTTAGTCTATTTTAGGCCTGTTTTAGTACCAAATTCGTGCCATAATTCACCAGAATCATGTGCATTTCATCGATATATCTTTAGAATTTGGTACTGCTGAGTGTTTGTTTGTTTTCTGCAGGTTTGGAGCAAAACACACGAAGAAACGGCGATTCAGATGATAAGGTACGACCCTTACCAGGCTTGGTACGGGTCTCACCAGACTTAGCCGTTTTCAGCTCTTCACGCCTGGTACGGCCAGGCCGTACCACTTTGGTACGGGCCGTACATAAAGGCGGCCTGACAGATTCAAATTTTGGCAGAGGCTATTTAAAGCGGGGAACTCTCCAATTTCGACATGAACTCCATTCCAGATCTATTTGAGAGCACAGTAAGAGAGAGAAAGAGAGCTAAGGAGCTAGAAGCAAGAAGGAAGGAAGAGGCGAAACTCGACGGATCAAGCTTCCTCCTCTCGATCCCTTCGATCCATGGCTTTCTCTATCCCTTTTATTGTATTTTTAGATCAGATCATGTGCTGTGAGTAGTTATTTCAGTTTCTAGGGTTTAGAGATGGATTCTTGATTTGTTTTGACTTTCTTTGACTTGTATCTTGTATGAACTCTTTTGATTGATTGATTGTGATTTCTTTGCTATCTCTTGCTTTGTTTGCTGTGATTGTGTATGATGAACCTCTAGGTTTAGATCGAACCTATCAAGGTCATGTGATCATCTCAATCTTTCATCCAAATCAAGTGCTTAGGGTAGAATAGTTCGAATTGAAGCCGAGAGGTTGAATTCTCCTCTAATCGACAGATTAGATGGTGCCTTAGGTCTCCAATCAACCAGCTAGGGTAGGTCTGTACCAACACACGAGAGTTGAGGTGTAGAAATCCCTAAAAGGCAATCAATTGCATTCCAACCTAGATCTTGATCCAACAAACGACAGTTGAGGCTTAGGAACCTTAGGTATGGTCAATTGAACCTTTCTAAAGAGTTTAGCACAAGGTACCAGCAAGGAAATGCATCAACTCGAACTGGTAAGCTCTGTTCTGGGAAGCCAGTACGGGTCTTACCAGGGTGGTACGGCCTTGCCTTACCAAGTGAAGTACGGCCTAGCCGTACCAACTTGGTACGGGCCGTACCACTAGAGGCAGATCACAGATGAAGTCTGAAACCCTGGAAACGCCTTTTATCCATAATCAAAACACAATTTACATTTCTTCTGGCACTTTATTACATCTTCCTGAATTGTTTGAATTGTTTGAATTGACCTTTTTAGGAAATTAAATACCAAACAAATCTTTACCACTTCTAGTTTTTAATTGAGTTAGGTAGATTCTAACCTAGTAATTGCCCGTCCCTGTGGATCGATACCCGATTATACTACTCGATAGGGGTTGTGCACTTGCAACCCTTACTCGTGGAGTGTAAACACGGTTTTAAAAGGTACGCCCTCAAGCGTACCGAAACTTGCGTTGCGCTAACCAGCGAACATCTACCCCAAGTGTGAAGCCAGTTGTCGAAGCGAACTTCGTCGCTGGTCCTGGAGGAGCACAGGAAAGAGATCAATTCTTCAATTTGAGAAACTAAGGTAAAGAATTATCTATTGTCTAAGTTAATTGCCCAATTGAAGTCTTAATTGAGCATCATTGGCTGAACTCATTGCTCCTTCTCTGAAACTTCGTCCCTCATTACCTGAAACAAACTTATATAAGAAATAGGAAAGTTCGCTTTACTTGCTTGTTTCCACTTCAACAGGTGCACACCTTGGGGGTCTGGTACCTGAATGTGTGCTGCGCAATTTCAGATTTGCACTGATGCTGATTTTTTATAATCAGCTGTAGCAAAAATATGTAGTTTTGTTGTGTGGTGAGTCGTACCTGTTGCCTCTTTCGCAGTTACGCCTATAAAGATCCTGCTATAGTGAATTGGAAGTTTGGAACTAGAGATTGAAACAAGTTTGTTCATTGTGTTATGTATGAATTAACTATTGCAAAGGTAAAATATAATCAGCTGTAGCAAAAATATGTAGCAACTAGCAAAAATATGTAATTTTAGATTTGCTCTTATGCTCTTATGTTCAACTAAATTGACCTAGTAAGACTTGAAAGTCTCAAAATAAATGGTGACCCGACCCAACCAGAAATGGTGTTATGTATGAATTAATTGTTGCTCTTATGCTCTTATGTTCTTTCGTGGTACGTTTTCTAATTGAAAATTTAAAATCAGTATGATTATGAGATATGGATTCATTGTAAGATTGTTTCTTTAATTTTTTCTATCTAGGTTGTTTTGATGTTTTGTTTTGACTTCAAGACATGAAGAACGATTCATCAAATAGGTGCTTTGTTACTTAATCTAATATTTATTTTTGTTAAATATTTTAATTTAGAAGTAAAAGATAATGACAATTGATAATTACTAAATATTTTTCTTTTATCATTTAATCGCGTAACATGAAACTAAAACTGATATTATGAGAGAAACTAGTTAGACCCCCATACCGATCATTTCTGGTTCCGCCACTACCAACAGTCGAGATGAGATCGCAGGGTTCTGTGATTCCCCGAGAATCACAGCAAATTTATTTTCTGCGCACACACATAACACCTCATAATCCTACCTCTCTCTGTAGGATCAAACTTCTGCCCTTCTATGGAAGAGCAAGTGCCTTTACCGCTTGCACTAGAGACTAGACAGTGGTGGCATTTCACCTTGCATCACCTAAGGTAACATAAATTATCTATTAAGATCCGGACCGTTATTAGAATTCGCACGCATATTAAAGAAGCCTATACATTTCACCTATCTGGTCGGATTCTAATCGGACGGTTCGTATCTAAAAAGAAATATTCTGTAACTGTCAGAGGATAGGGATGAGAAGAAAAGGGTTCAAGTAAATCAGAATCCGTATCCTCTGAGATATTGCAATTTTTGAGTGAATTAATCTACACCGATTATTGAATCCAACGGATAAGAATCGCAACCCACTTTACTAGCGCTGCCCACATACTTTTAACCTGACATATTCTTGTTCTCCTCCATCAACTTAGAAACCCTTCTCTCTACTCTAGTGCTCAACTGCTCATATCCACTCTCCGCTCACTATTTATTTCCCTCGAGCTCATCTCCCTCTCTATCGACCTGAGCATCTCTTGCGATTCCGCCGCTCGCACAACTTATGCATCTCTCGCGAGTCGCGACTCAGCTGCGTCTCACCAGTGGTTCCTTATGTCTCTATTCGCTGCGAATCCTAAGGCAGCTGCAACCCTTTTCTCCAGCTCGGTCTCTCTAGGTTTGTTAGTAAGGTCTCATTTCCTGATCTTTTCTTTTTACCCTATATAGTTCTGATTTGGTAATTTAATAGATAATCGCTCTACTTGGCTTTTTGTTGTCTGTTGTGAAATCGATTTTGACCGTTTAAACGTTGAAATCGCTTTTGGTAATTTTCTCAGATCTGTTTGTATTTGCGTTTGAGTCTCCATACTTGGGTTTAGCGTTTCTAAGCTGGCGGAGGAGGGAGAAGAATATTCGGTCAGGTCAGATATTGTGAGCAGCGCTAGTTAAGATGTTTATTATTCTTGTCCATTGGATTATATGAACGGTGTAGATTGATCCACTAAAAAAATTGAGATTATACGGATTCAGTAAATCAAGTTCAGTAAAGTTTGGCCTTGCGCTTCAGTTCCTTCAGTTTGGGGCTTCCGTCTCTAATGGCGATGCTAAGGATCGGGAAAGGCGTCAGTTACAGCAGGCACCGACCTCAGCCAGTACGAATCTTTCTATTGATCGCCTCCGCTATTGTACTTGGCGTGCTATTAGTCTTCCTCTCTTTTTCTTTCTCGTTCTCCGCCAACTCAAAGGAGAGAGAAGCGAAAAAATACTTGTACTGGGGAAATCGAATCGATTGCCCGGGAAAGTGTTGCGAGGAGTGCGCTGGTCTCGCACACCAAGAGTCCAGCCTGAGATGCGCGCTTGAAGAAGCTTTAGTTCTGGACAGGTACTTGACCAACTTTCTATAATGGAAGAGAGATTTCGGTTTCTTGCTAGTATTATTGCGAATGTTAAGGTCTCTGATTTTTTTGGGTCTTGAATGTAGTAGAGCTAATTCTAGCTCATGTAACATTTAAGAACATATTTTTGAAAAGGGACTTTACGGTTTTAGGTGTATGTTGAATGTTTCAGGGAGTAAATTTGCAATGTGGAAGCTTCAAGGGTGTTTTCATGTTAATTGAAAACACCTGTTTAAGAACTCAAAATTGCGGGATGTTTCTGACATTATGAAGGCAAATATAACTTGTGACTTTGGATATATAACTAACGAGGATCCATATTTAATTTTGTGCACATACTATTGGATGGTTACTACATCTAAAGGTACTCCAATGGTTCTTACTATGATGAAAAGTGGCCAGTGATGTAGCATGCTTGATACTTGTAGTAATGGTGGATAGCAATATTGTATCTCAGTGTTTTGCTAATGGAAACGGAGACTTAAATCTTTGCAGTGCAGATGTGCAATATGTTCCATTTCTTATTCTGTCTTTTTTTTTTTTAGAATATTTGTGATGCCTTCAAGAATGTGCCTGAGTAAAATACACAACACAAAAGGGATACTTCACACTAGCAACAGTACATCTAGTGATGAAAGGTTTGTTCAATTGACCTTAAACCACTTTTCTGTTTTTAATTTAGTGGTGAGTTTATACCTTGTTTGTCTGTAATGTGGCTGATTGTTGATCAAGGTAAAAGAAGAGCTATAATGAGGCATCTACTCAATGAAAGTTAGTTTATGCAAAAGTTCTATAATTTCTGCATAGTTGAACAGTTGAGGGTTTGTCAAGGAGAAATTCAAGGTATAATTATGTATCAACTGATAATTGGGGATATTTGGATTCAGTTGATGTATAATTGCACAACTGAGGTCAGTCTGAGCAAACATTGAGGTTGTTTCTGTCACAACTGTATAATTGAGCCTAATTGACCAGAAACAAGGTTGGAAAATAGTGAACAATGAGGAGACTATTCAAATTGATGCAAACTTAACATAGTTTGATGGTTAATTGAGGCAGAGTGCGGTCCAGTTTGACTTAATTGTACAGTTGAGGAGGAATTGAACAAAAATGAGGCATAATAGCACAAATGAGTTATAGTAATTTATTATTGTGTTTGGTTTTTCCTATGTATTCAAATTGCACAATTTATACTTAATTGAAAATCATATATAAGTTCTCCTTTTATCAGTACTTTTGGAGTATCTATTTTCACTACAAATTAAGGATATTGAAGAATTTTTTTAATGTCCTGGTGACGACTTATAGCCTGATACAGGCTGATACCTGTACCAGGACCCATAGGTAAAAGCATACAGGCATGATAACTACTTTACCATGATATCATCCCAGCAGTACAGTTATATAGCCTGGACTGCTACATGAGGCATGAGAAGTACTTTGCATGATATCAAACTACATATTCTATATTTAAGTTTTTTTTTAATGAAGCTATATGAGGGATGCCAAATTAATTCTTAAACGACAATTGTTTGTCTATCAAATAAGAAAATCAAGTGTATAAGATATATTATACATATCATACACTGTATGTGTACAAAAAATTAAGTCATTACTTTATTTTGGTTTGCATCAAGAGCTTAAAATAATTAACGGATCATAATTTGTCAATGCTTATCGAAGCAAAGTCGAAAACTTAATGTGCATATAAGTTAGTTGATGCAAAACACATTTAATGGTTTGAATTTTGTTGTTTCAAACATGAGTAAAATAGTTGGCATCATTTGTCACCTAAATTCATTGGCTTTGGATCCCTTCATGAACTATACTATTGAAATCCTAAAAGAAAACAGAAAAGAGAAAAAAACACAGGCCTAGCAGTCACCTATATGCAATGTATACTATGTTGCTGGTGGAGTACATTTTACAAGACTTATGACTAAATTCAATTTAAAAATTGTAGATGGGAGGCAAATTCTTGTGCAATGGATTCTTTGTATGACATACAACTAATTTCCCAAATTGTACCAGTTATACTTGATAATTCGGATGCCTGGTTTCAAGTCTTGTCAGAAGGTAAAAAGTTAGGTAAAAAAGGTATAATTCATGTGAAGGGTGTTAGCCGAGCTGAGCTCAAAGGAAACAAATCCTATTATGATGCACTTCTGATCAACCGCACTGCAAATCCCCTTGCATGGTAAGTGTACGTACTGATATTTAAGATTTTTTTATTAATTTTCACTGGTTCCTTATGCAGCCAATTAATGCTATCAATTTTGAGTGATTAAGGCTCAATTCGATCCAATTACTCTCAAATGTAACAACAAATAAGTCAAGAATATTCAATAAGAGCAGATAATTGTTTTATTGGGAGCTTAGTAATTGTTGTCAGTTTTAATGCCATAATTCGTGCTGGTAAATGAGTATACCTGACGAACTGAGTACCGATTGTTAACATTCATGTTAGTGCTTCATTGAAGAATCCTTAGGTCACTGGTAGTTGTTCTCTACACATTTTATTCTTGCCCCCTCTTCTAAGCATATTGATGCGTAACAATGGTCATATAATAGAATAAATTGTAATGAAAAAACAGGTTTGCAGAGTGTAAAGATAGAAAAAACAGGAGGTCTGTGAGGTTACCATACTCTCTTCTCCCTACAATGGCTGCTAAAAGACTGAGGGATGCTGCAGACAAGGTTACATCTCGTTCTCATTCATATGTGTGCTGTGTGCATGTTTGTCTATTGTGGTGGCAAGATATAAATCGATATTCAGTTTTCTTTCACTCCTTTCAGCTCCTGAAGATGAGGCCTCAATATTCATTATTTTCTTGAGTATACTCTTTCTCCATATGTACCCAATTCCAGCTAAAAGGCATGGGCAGAGTGAGAAAATGTTTGAATGGGGCGGTCAAATACCATATCAAACAGTGATATAAATATGATGATCCCATCAAAATTATTTTATTGTAATTATGGGCATCAACAATGGAACAATTTTCTTAATTTTATGGGGTTCAAATATAAGTTTTTTTAAGAAAATAGAAATAGGACACTAATAATACTATACATATATATAATTAGATTAAAAAATGGGGGACATTGAACCCCCATTTGTCTTTACTAGATCCGCCCATGCTTAAAAGTCATTCATATTTGAAACAAGAAGCATAGAATAATTTGCATATGTTATTTATTTATTTTATTTTGTAGATAAAAGGGTTACTTGGGGACTATGATGCTATACATGTGAGGCGAGGAGACAGGCTTAAAACAAGGACAGATAAATCTGGGGTGAAAAGAAGCCTCTTTCCTCATCTCGATAGGGATACACAACCCCAATTTATCCAAAAGAGAATTGCCAAGTGGGTTCCAAAGGGCCGTACTTTGTTTGTTGCCTCCAATGAGAGAAAACCAGGGTTCTTTGCACCTCTCTCTGTCCGGTAATTTTTTCTATTTTGTAGCTATGTAAACCTCCATACTGATCATTTCGTACAGATATGGGTATAGATTCAAATAAATGACCGAGTAATTCTTTTTTTTTTAATTTCTTTTAGTGTGTGGTATGATTTTCTTTGTGTGGTTAGTTGTCCTCTTTGCAACTTGCTTTCCTTCATAGTTCACTTTCAAGTTTCAACTAGGAATAAAATACTGTATTGCTGCTGTACTTGTGTTATATGTGGTTATCCCAGTACAAGCTTGTTTGCTAGCTTCTGTTATTTTAGGTTCATTTTCTTTGCTCTTTTTGTTAAAATTTTCCTAGCTGTTTAAATATTTCATATTTTGCAGTTATAAGCTGGCCTACTCATCGAACTACAGCTATATATTGGATCCTTTGATAGAGAACAATTACCAACTATTCATGATGGAGAGGCTAATTATGCAAGGTGCAAGGACCTTTATAAAAACTTTCAAAGAAGATGAAGGTGATCTTTTCCTCACTGACGACCCAAAGAAAACCTCCAACAATTGGCAAATTCCCGTATACACTGACGAAGAAAAAGAAAACTAGGTCTTCATTTTTCCTGCATACCTTCTGATTTGTCTTTCATTGAAGTGACCGTAAATGATTGGGTTGATTCTTCATCCAAATGTTACAGATGTTGGTTTTGTTAAATAGATAGGTCTTGGGTGTAATTGAATAGAGGGGCTGGATGATTACTTTTTGAGGTTTTTTTTTATTTTAGGAAAGCTTGAAGTATAGTTTATGTAAAGACAAATTTTCAATTGTATTCTTTATTCTTTATGATTCTTCAGTTTTGCATTAATGCATGTACAATACTGCATAATATTGTTTAAATGCAATTGATATCACACGATTGACCTCAAATTTTGTTACCATAAAAGCAAACAATGTTCATTAAAGCTGCTGTAATTTTAATTGTCACCCTAGAGATTGGAATTTTTTTTTACAAAATTAAAAAGAAAAAGAATTATAGCATTTGCATTGCATGAATGGCTATTCAATCATAATCATTCAACATATGGGTATCCATATTTTGAGTGAGCGAATTTGTTTCAGCATCCCTTCAAAATAGGTTCTCCAATTGCATGCTCAAACGTTGTTGTGTAATTTTTTTTTGGGATCGACTAACAGTCCCCCCATTCAGTCCCCTAAACGTCCCCCTAACTGTCAAAGTACAACTGTCAGTTCCCCATTCAACATATATTAATTCAGTCCCAAAATGGAAAGTATGAATACCTAAGATATGAAGTATGCATATCTAATTCATCAAGTATTCATACCTAACATATCAAGTATTAATTCATATATGGACTGGGGACCATTACTTTTCGGGGACAGTAACTGTCAGACTGCCTCGGGGACCACAACCAAAAAGTCACGTGGATCACACCACCAGTCCCCCATTCATTGATTAAATTAATTCACATACAAAATGGAAAGTATGAATACCTAAGATATGAAGTATGCATATCTAATTCATCAAGTATTCATACCTAAGATATCAAGTTCATACTCTAAAAACTGGACACAATACTACTCATCTTTTACACGTTTTTCAAGGCAGTTTTTGTTTTTCTCCATTCATTCTAACCAATTTTTGGGACGATTTATGAGGAATTTTGCAAATCTAAAAACACGAATGTTTTCTATTTTTTTTTTCTCTTTCAAATGAGATCCATGATGACATACTTTTACACGTTTTTCAAGGTATCAAATATTCAAATATGGAAAGTATTCATACCTAACATATCAAATATTTATATATAATTCATCAAGTATTCATACTTAAGAGATCAAGTATTTAAATCCAAAAAACTGGACTCAAATATGGAAAGTATTCACCCAAAATAGAAAGTATGAATACCTAAGATATGAAGTATTCATACTTATGATAAGTATTTAAAGAAAAAAACTGGACTATTCAAATATGAAAAGTATTCATACAAAATGGAAAGTATTCATACCTAACATATCAAATATTTATATATAATTCATCAAGTATTCATACTTAAGATATCAAGTATTTAAATCCAAAAAACTGGACTCAAATATGGAAAGTATTCACCCAAAATAGAAAGTATGAATACCTATGATATGAAGTATTCATACTTATGATAAGTATTTAAAGAAAAAAACTGGACTCAACTTGTACACGTTTTTCAAGGTGGTTCAATGATTGAAAAAAGTTAGTTATAATGGGGGGACGTTTAGGGGACTGAAGTGGGGGGACTACATCTTTACTCTTTTTTTTTTTTTACTTTTTTTTATTTTTTGTTTCAAATGCGACATCTAGGGAAACAAAACATGACCCTACGGCAGGTACGACCAACACGCTCTGACCATTACATGTCTTCATTGAATTGGGCTTATGTTTTGGTTTTACGCGAACCTATAATTAATTCAGAGCCCAACTCATCTTGTATCTGGGCTGTCAATGAGTTAGAGTCGAATTAGGCAAATAACAACATTAAGTCCAAGGATTTAAGCCTAAAAGTGTGTTTTTATTTTCCAATGATAGCTGCTTCAAGACAGTGGCGAAGCCACAATATAAAAATGAGAGTAAATTGACCTCCATTTTTTTCAAATTTTTTTATTTGTATTTTATTTTTCATATAATTTATAGTAAAATATTAAGAATAGTGCAAAATGAGACTCTAATTCATGTTTAACCCTCATAACTTAAAAGTCTGGCTCCGCTCCTGCTCTAAGATATACACAGACTTTTAGTATTTGTGCGGATTCTGATTGAACGGTTCAAATTTAAACAGAAATATTTTGTTTCCATAGTTTTTTTGTAGCATTTTATCGTACTGAACAACGGAGAGCTCTTTAGAAAAATCTGCATAATTTATATTTCAATCCATTCCAATATATAAAACCTAAATTAAACAAACTTTATACAAAATATAACTTAATTTTGTTTTAGTTTTAAGGAATAAGGAGGGGGGATTAAATAATTAGATAATAAATCATGAATGTAGCCTTTTTTTTGTTTTGTTTTCAGTTGAAAGCTGCAATCTTCCACGAGTAATTGATTCCCTTTGCCTTGGTTGCTTTGGCGTTTTTCTAGGAGATTATTTTATGTAATCAGCTTTATTTGCAATATGCATTGCACGAGAGCTTACGAGAGAGAATCTAACGAGCTTTTGGGGTTCTTTATATTATTATATAACGCTTGTGGGGGTGTCAATCTACTGGTGAAGATTCAAGAACTTTGTCCAAGTTACCAGATCTTATTTCAAAAATCAACTGGTGAGCAACTATATAAATTATTAAAATTAAGAGCAAATTATTACATGTCATCACCTCACCTTCTTCAATTTAAAAAGGAAAACACAAAGTTGCTTAATTTTAAAAATATAATAAGATAAAAAAAATGAATTTTATATAAAGAGTAGACTTCCATTTCTGATAATGTTCATTAATTGCAATTTATTCTAGAACTTTGTATATACAACTTTTAGTTTCATCAAACATAGAAGTGTTAATTTATTTGAGTAAGAAAAAGAAAGCTAAAATCTCAAAAATTAAACGCAGGGGTTATAGCCATAGTGACAAGACTCGCGAGAAATTCACGTTTTATTCGCGTATTATTTGTTTTTTCAACGTTGCCGAACTGAACTCAGTATAAAATGCAGAAAAACGTATAGTACGTTTTATTCGCGAATAAAACACGTATAAAACGCGAGTTGACGAATTATTCGCGATAAAAACGCGAAAAAAACACGAATTTTTTTTTTCAATTTTTTTGAATTTTTTTTTTTTTTACTTCCTTGTTGTACCGAATCATTCCTGAATTATATCCGAATTATACCCGAATTACGAACTTTTGACCTCGCCGAACCGAACCCAAACTTTTGATTTTAGATAAGAATGTGTGAACAGACAGAAACACATATACATGTCATTTGGTGCATGTGACCCCATGTGGATCATCTCAGGCTCAGAGAGAACTAGTTGTCTAAGAACTATTCATCTCTCTAAATTAATTATATACAAAGAGCTAACTGCTATCTGCAGATTATGTTGAGGTTTTCTGGAACCTTCATGCTGGCATACACTCACGTGTAACCATGCAGGAGCTTTGGAGTTTTGTATGATTTAACATATTTATGGCCACTTTCAATATTGGTCCGGATCCCCTAAAGTAACTCAATCTTTGGGTTTTGAATTGAGACTGTCCGATTCGAATTCGTCGCTCGAGATCGTTTCGGAATCAAATTCGTTGTCGAGATGTGTGCGCTCACTTCGGGAATGCATTTTCATGGATCCGAATCGGACGGTCTTGATCGAAAATCCAAAGATTAGGTTACTTCACTAGATCCGAATTCCTTTCAATATGTCAACAAAAAAACAAATTGATGACATGCATGTGCAAAGCCTGAAATCTGAATATATGTGAGACACAAGTCTAGATGTTTCTTCATTATTAAATGACAATCCGTTTTTTTTTTGGAGTCCGGATCCTCTCGTAACTCAAATTTTTGAGTTAAGATGTGCCGAAATTTTTATTAATACCACTGTCAAAAAAATAAAAATCATAAATTCTAGAAAATTCAAAAAATCACCTCAAATTGTCTCAGAAATTGCCTTTTCTTTCTCTTCTGTGAGTTGAATGAGTTGTGAGAGGGAGGAGAGAGAAAGATAAATATTTATAGGGCCTTAAAAAATTAAAAAAAAATTGAGAACCAGCTATTTAATGATCAGTTTAGATATAAAAAAAAAAATCCAATTAATGTGAGTATATTTATTAATTTGTAATTAACTTTAGATATTAATAAAAAAATGTCGGGTATATATCTCTCGCATATTAGGTAACTTTGCACAGTAGATTGCACATTGGAATATTCTAGAGGACTCTATTGGAACCCTTGTCTCACTAGGATACACATCTTATGTTGTCGCATGCATCTAATTATTTTGATAATTTAGATTGTGGCAGTCAAAGCTAGATCTAGAGCATCTTCCAAAATGAACCAGTGGGCCACATGTGGATATATATATATATAAGCACAAGACGAGAAAAAATAAATTAGTGGGACATTGAAATAGTGTAGTTCACAGTATATTGAACAAGAGTGAGGCTACGGTGCTATGCATAGTACGGATTGGGTCCGTGCTACGGCTTAAAATTTAACTTTTTAAAATTCTAACAGTCGATCCGAACCGTTCAACATGATTATAAAATAAATATGTACTTGCAAACCAAATTTTACATTTTTTCGAATTTTTTTACTATTTTTTCGAAAATAACTTGATCTGAACATTCTGGACCATCCAAAAACAGCATATCTAAAAAAATAGTAAATAATTCGAAAAAATGTAAAATTTGGTTTGCAAGTACATATTCACTTTATAATTATGTTGAACGGTTCGGATCGACCGTTAGGATTTTGAAAAGTCAAATTTTGAGCCGTAGCACGGACCCAATCCGTACTATGCATAGCACCGTAGCCTCACTCATTGAACAATTACTGAAAGAACCACCGCAGTAAAAATATATAATATATTACTAGATCCAAATCTGTTGCTATCTTTGTGCATGAACAGTAACGCTGCTATTCCTCTTTTTCCGAATTCAATTATTGAACAGTTTCGAGATGCGTGCACAAAACAGTTCTAAAAAAAGTTGTTTCGAGATTCGTTTTTGAAAAAAGTTGAACGGTTAGATTCGGAAAAAGAGGGATAGCAGGGTTACTGTTCACAAAAAGAGAATATCAGCAGATTTGATTCCATAATATATAAGATCAATGCAATATCTGCAACTGGAAGGATAAATTCATTTTATCTTTGCATAATGACAACAAATTTTGGAGTGAATGTTCAAAGGCATAATAATATGCAGTGAAAAAAAAATAATATATGCTTTAAAGTTAGTTTCATATTATACAATATTTTAAATACTTAACACATGACTCACAAGTCACAATCAAATAACAATTTTGTATGAAATATGATAATTATTATCATGATGTCTCATGAGTAGTGCGTATATATACAATATTAATAAAATTTTGAATTAATTTAGTATAGTATAGTATAGTAGTATAAGAAAATAAGGTTTATAAAGACTGCATTTATATAAACTTAAGCGGTAAAAAAATATAAGCTTATAAATTATTTTAAAACATTCATTTTATTATTTTTTATCACTTATTCATATTAAATTTATTTGAAGTTCATAAATGTTGTATGAATACATAGATCGATTTCAATAATTTAAATTTGTTGGTTGAGATCAATTTGATATTTATGAAATTAAACTCACCAACAAATTCGATAAATGAAAAAACACACTAGCACGTGTATGTATATATACACATCACTTGTGAAATAGATCGATTTCAACAATCTAAAGTTGTCGTTTGAAATAAATTTGATATTTTTTAAAATTAAACTCACCAACAAATTCGATAAACAAAAAAACACACTAGCATTATTCTACATGTGCGCGCACGCACACACATACATATACATATATGTACCTTTTTAAAAAATGGGAACCCCTACTTAAAACAGTGCATGCATAATATCTTGATTGATTGATTAATTAATTAGTTAATTGATTAGTATCAGTATATACAAAGTTTTAATCACAAAGGGACTATTTTGTAAGCACTTGAGAGTAGGTCCGATGGGCATCGGACCTACTCTGGTTCGATGGATTTAATAACCGGCGATTTGCTTTAAAATTCGTGCGCAATGCTTTAAACTTTGTGCGTGTTTGTTTTAATTTTCATGCGCACAAATCTTAAATTAGATCGGACGGTCATCATACCCGTTGAACCTAAAAGTAGATCTGATGGGCATGGGACCTACTCTGTTCTCTTTTGTAAGAAGACTACATACATGGTTAGCTAGCTCTTCACAGAGATGCTTGTTCTCTGTGTTTGTGTACATGCAAAGATTCGGGAATATAAATCTGAAAAGTCATGAGATGAAAGCACTAAAATATAGGAAAGCCTAACATGATTGATTACCCAAGCTAGCTAACCCTACTGCAGTCTTTTGCTAGTTTGACTGATCCAATTTGAGGTTGAAAGCCAGATGGGGAAAAGAGGACAGCACTTGTACAACTCTCCTTTTCAGATTCAACATCATGTTCAATAACACATATATAACCGAAATTTTTATTAATAGCAAAAAAAAAAAAAAAAAAAAAATATCGCTAATGGAGAAGAGTTTTACTGAAATTCGACAAATAATAAAAATGTGATAGTCCAGAACGTCTAGGGGACGTTATAGACTATCACGGCCAGCTTAGTCAAAAGATTATTCCTTAACTAAACAACGAAAAAACGAAAAAACATAATTCCTGGACGTCTTTGTCCATCACGGCCAGAGAGGCAGAAAAAAAATAATAAATTTTTTTTTAACTTCCTACAAATGTAAATGTTACTTTGAGTAAAGATTTAAAAAGGTTGGAAAGGCAAAAGAAATTGCTTCTCTTTTCTTTTATTTCACAGAAAGTACTATTTGAGTTTTCTGATGCATTATTGCATGCTGGGTCACCAATGCCCCACCTTTTACTTGGAGCATTATAATATGATTATAGTTATCATTTAAATAGCTTGGTAATTAGTGATATATATGATTTTGCTTACAAACTTAAAATAATGGGTAAATTTCGCTGGAGGTCACTATACTTTGTCATTTGTCACGAATTGGTCACTCAAGTTTGATTTGTCCCTTTCTAGCCAGTCAACTCTGTCATTTGTCCCAATCAAGTCACTATATATTTTTCTATCCAAAATCTTAACGGAATATCCTCATTCCGTCCAAAATACTAACGGAATAAGCATATTCTGTCCAAAATACTGACAGAATGAGCATATTCCGTTAGCATTTTGGACGAAAAAGTATAGAGCGACTTGATTTAGACAAATGACAAAGTTAAGTGACTAAAAAGGAACAAATTAAACTTGAGTGATCAATTCGTGACAAATGACAAAGTTTAGTGACCTCCAGCGAAATTTACCCTAAAATAATAAATATACAACATGTACCAGTATTAGAGAATCCAGACTTAACTTTTGCTGGTATGGTATAGAAGTAGAGTGGACTTTATGTGGATCTACAAAAATTGATTGGTACCTTTGAAATTCCAAAGAGAAAATTCTGAGGAATGTTTGTCTGTTGTTCAAAGATATCAATTGGAGGCATCAGATTCAGAGCTTTGCACACACATTCAATCCATGTGGCCGCAGACAGTAAAAGGGAAATTTTGAAACTGATACAGCATCAATAGGTGGGACCTTTCCTCTTTTAAACTTTTAATGGGCATCTACAGTTTTGCATATATGCCCCTCAATACTCTCACTTTTGTAGAATTTTTTTATTTGTTGTTATTGGGTAGCCATTAATGATCACATTGATAATTTCATTTTAATTTAAAATTTTTGGTGGCAATTTCAGGAATTTATGTAATTTCATAAATAGAGTGATTTTTTTTTCAATAATTTTTTTTTTCAAAATGTCATGTTGGCAAAAACTATGAATTCCTATTCGCTCATGCAGAAATTTAAATTTTAAAATGTATGAGAATTTCTTTTTCAATTTATGAACGTTAAAAATAATCAAAATTCATGAGTGTAGATGCTCTAATGTTAGAACAGTATTTTGTTTAGGAGGGATTCAATTACACTATTTTATGGTGACACATCTTGACATCATATGATTATAAGTATTTTCGCGATTTCAAAATCCAAACAGTCGATCCGAATCGTTCAACATGATCTCCATATTAAAATGTTCTTGGAGACCAAATTTATATATTTTTTTTAAATTGTTTACTATTTATTTAGAATTTTTGAAAATCATTATTTTTCAATGGTCCAAAATTGTCTGAAAACCACAATTTTGTACAAATCTTAATAAATACTAAATACAATTCCAAAAAATGTAAAATTTGGTCTCCAAGCACATTTAATATGGAAATCATGTTGAATGGTTCGGATCGACTGTTTGGACTTTGAAATTGCAAAAATAACTTATAAACATATGTGTCAAAATGTGTCGCCATAAAATAGTGTAATTGGATCCCTCCTATTTTTTTTGTATGTCTTTTACGACAATATAAATGCATTTCATATGTTGCTAAATGAATTTAGTTGTCCCCTTCATGTCTCATAGGGTAACACATTTGCATAATATTCCGGAAAGTTTTTTCTTATTTCAAATGCGCTCTTATAATTTCTTCTCATGCAAATATTATCTTTGGTCTTGTGTGTATTTGTATTTGTTATTGATTGTTGTATTCTTTTGGGAAAAAATATAAAAATTATATTAGCAATTGAGAATTCAAATTGTAAAAAAATTCAAACAAGAAAGATTTGGCTGAAAAATTGTGGAAATAACTGGAGGGGACTTTGAAAGTTTGGCATAAAAAGTTAAAAACTATAGTAAATCCATCTACAAAATTGAGACCGGAATTTTAGAATTTGGTCTATTTTGTTCTTAAAATTTCACAATTTATATTATCAAGTGGTATTTTGATTTTATTGTTTCTTTCCAAACACAAAACATTTGCTTGATAATTAATTGCTTCATTGTTGTTTTCCATTATGGTATTTTTTTACCTTGATTCTTTTCTACCTTCAATTTTTTACCTTCATTGTTGCTTCATTGTTGTGTACTTCCCGGTGCAAATTTACACACAGAACTTATGTTTGTGTTTTATGAGTTCTTCTTTTAAACCAAAACAGGAGGCTGGCAACAATGTAATTAATTTTTTTTTTCTTTTTTGAGGTAGGCATCAATATAATTTATATCCATGACTTGGTACTTGTACAACACCGCATATTTAAGAACAATAGTATTTTATTTTTTAAAAAAAATAGAAAAAAAACTCATGGGTTCATATTTCATGCATAGTTTGCTATCTTTTTCTCAAAAGGAGGATACTGCTGTAATTCTTTATAAAGTTGGGGTTAGACACAAAAAAAGTAACCTATAATTTTGAATTTATTAGTTAAATTTCATTGCTTTGGCAAACATACTCTCAGTCTACTACAATACACATGCTCGTGTGTGTGTGTGTGTGTGTGTGTATATATATATAAGCATATGAAAGAGATAGAAAGCGAGGGATACAAGCAATAAGTCACCCAAATCGCTTTTAGTTGTGAGAAGAGAAACCTTCAGGCCTAGAGATGGATATCCCCATGGATAACAGCCCCCCTTCTCCTTTCACCAATGCAAGTAATAACAAAGCTGTACCAGCACCATTTTTGACAAAGACATACCAATTGGTAGACGATCCATGTACCGATCACATAGTCTCGTGGGGAGACAACAATGACACCTTTGTTGTATGGAGACCTCCTGAGTTTGCCAGAGAAATCTTGCCTAACTATTTCAAACACAATAATTTCTCTAGTTTTGTGAGGCAACTCAACACCTATGTAAGTACTTCAGCTCTCTGTTCTTTGGGTTTTTGCCCATCTTTTTTGTGTTTGGTACTTTTTTCGGGTTTTTTCTTTTCTAATTTATCTCCTACATATTGTGCAGTAATAATTTTTCCAAGGATATATGCATGGATGGAAAATCTTATGTGCTTCCAAAATGGGATACTAATTTATACACTACAGATAAACCACATATACAAAGTTATTGCTATAAATAAACACTACAATTTCTTTTGTATTACATTTTGCATAAAAATATTTTTTAGTGTTCTGAACTAACATTTTTTTGTCATTGGTATACCTGTTTTCCTCAACAAGTTCTTGGACTAACTTGTTATTTTCAATATCTTTAGGGGTTTAGAAAGATTGTAGCAGACAGGTGGGAGTTTGCAAATGAGCTCTTCAGAAAGGGATCCAAGCACTTGCTTTCAGAAATTCAGAGGAGAAAAACATCAAACCAAATCCTATCCTCTCCATTACCTCCATTCACCCCTTATCTCCATTCACCACCTCCTCAACCTTCCTACACTCCACATAATCAGACAATGGAACAAAATTTGGGACCCACTTGGCATACTACCAAGCAGATGGATAACCCAAACTTTATATGCGCTCTATCCGAGGACAACCAACGGCTGAGGCGGCGCAACTCAATTCTCCTCTCAGAGCTCTCACACATGAAGAAGCTATACAATGACATAATATACTTCTTGCAAAACCACGTAACTCCAGTTACAGCAACTGAATCTTATTCCAATTGTAGGTTCGCGGAGCTCGATCCCGCCGATCAGTCTGATGAGCCGACTGATACAGTTAAGCTATTCGGTGTTTCATTGCATGCAAAAAAGATGAGATTACATCAAGATGATTAACAAATTTTTGAGGATTCGGAGATTTTTTTTTTTTTTGTACATATATTCTCATTTTGGACAAGATGAGAGAGAGTTTTAAGTTCAAGAGCTATTGAGTAGAGTAGGCAAACCCAGCTGTAGGATTTCTCTTCAGATTTTGGTCCTTTCAAAAGTAATTTTAACATGTGATTTTTGGCTAGCCTATATATGATCTGTACTTACCTGAAACTAGGTTGGTACCACTATTTGATCCGAATTTAGTCTGTTTTCTCATATAGTTTATTTGTTTTTTTTACTCTATAAATTATCCATAAAAATGGTTATGGATCCCATCATAATGACAATAACGGATACGCATAAGCAGGTTAACTCGTCACTCATTCTTTCCTACTACAGCAAGCAACTACAGCTTATGAGCCTGTTTCGATCGTCAAACTATATCTTCATTGGTTACATAGTTTGCTTGATCTCAACATTTATCGATATATATATACATGTATTATTCATTCCTCAAACCATTTTAATGAACTGCACAAATATCAATATGAGCACTGACTGAAGTTTAAAAACTAAATTAAAGCACTGAAAAGCAGGAAAACCTTACATGTAAACTGTTTCCTGAACAGAGGTACCAGTAGTAATGTCTATCAGTCAAGGTTCCGATGTCTGTAGCAAACACTTCAACTCGTCTTCTATCCAGCAACAGATCACAAGCCAAGTTAAAAAAAAAAAATCATGCATAATTGCCAACAATGTTATGCACATTTTAATTCCTCAGATCTCTACTCAGAATTTAAATCATCTAAATAAAGTTTTTTGCACAAGAGACCATCAAATATCATACTATTGCAGCTTCAATGATTTCAGTTCAAAGCTCATATTGATCAGCTAGGTTTTCAATCATTTCTTTAGACAAAGCATCATGGTGAGTTCAGAAATAGGAGCTAAAGATGCCAATCATGTAAAGTATCAACGAAAGTACAATGCAGATTTGGTAATCAAATCCGATTGAAACTAGGACTTCATATCAGATGTGTATTGGTTCTATTATTTATCTATGTTGACTGTTAGGTACGGGTACCCCATATTAGTAAGAAAATAAATGATCTGCAAACACATCATCAGATGAAAGGATAAACAAATAAATATCCTGACAACTCGATACAAAATCACCAAAGCAAAGTTGAAGTTATGAACTCAACAATAGTACAAGTAGAGCCACAGTAGAAGAGAAAAAAAAGTGTCGATCTTGAACCCAACAACAAAAATTATGAACAATCAACAAGTTCAGCCGAATTAAGGTAATAACACTCCATTCTAATAGTATTAATCATAACTTGAATATTCACTAACTGGAAATTTGGAGGCACTTATCTATAATTACATCACATAACAAAAGCAATACTGCTCACATGAATCATTACATAAATGTATGATATCTGGTCTTCAAACTTGAATAGTTAATCATGCTAGAACCAGGTACTTTGCTCATATTTCTTTGTTTCATCAAGGACCTTACATCTGTTAGATTATCCCACTTTCCCTTCTCGGCATACATGTTTGACAAAAGCACATGAAACCCATCATGGCTGGGTTCAAGTTCGATTAACTTCCTCCCAACTCTCTCTCCTATTCGAGTCTCCCCATGTTTCTTACATGCACCCAATAATGCACCCCAGGTGGAATTGTCAGGAGAGAATGGCATGCTCTGTATAAGCGCTTCAGCTTCTTTAACAAAACCTGCACGGCCTAAAAGATCCACCATGCATCCAAAATGTGTAATATTGGGTGCAATTTTGTACCTCTCCTGCATTAAATTGAAATAGAAGCGGCCCTCTTGTACCAAACCGGCAAACCTACATGCACTCATAACTCCCACAAAGGTAATCTCATTTGGGACTACTCCACATTGTTCCATGCATGAAAAATTTTCAATTGACTCCTTAACTAGACCATTCAAGGCTAGCCCTAAAATAAGTGCATTCCATGTGGAAACACCTCTTTCTCCAGAAAAATTGAAAACCTCCAGCGCCTCTTGCGTGCAACCGCATTTCATATACATGTCAATGAGAGCTGTGCTGAGAAATTCATCTAGTTTATATCTCTGTTTCCTGATATACATGTGTACCCATCTGCCTAGTTCTAAAGCAGACATACGTGCACATGCTGAAAGAACACTCACTAGTGCAGTCTCATCTGGTCTCATTCCTTCAATAAGCATTTGATCAAAGAATTCTAGAGCCTCTTTGAAATAGTAATTTTGTGCATAGCCTGATACCATGGTGTTCCAGGTTACAACGTTTCTTTGAGTCATTGTACCAAATAGTAACTTTGCATCTTCAATTCGGCCGCATTTAATGTAGCTCGATAGCATAGAATTCCACGAAATCTGATCCAAATTATCGCTCGATTCAAAAATCTTTTTTGCTGAATCAGCATTCTTGTAACTGCTGTACATGTGAATGAGTGCATTTTGAATGTTATTATAAGCGTCAAGGCCAAGCTTCATAATAAACACATGAATAATTTCTCCTTGCCTCATTACCCCAATTTGTGCACATGCAGAGAGAACAGTAACCATTAACATATCATCAACTAATCTAAATTCCTTAATAATTTGAGAGAACAGCACTAATGATTTAACAATCATACCACTCTGCTCATAGCAAGAAATCATAGCACTCCATGAGACAATATCTTTGTAACCCATTTCATTGAACAACTTCTCTGCAGCCTCCACCCTATTATTCTTTCCAAACAAGGTTATCATGGAATTTGAGGTAAAGACATCCTTCTCCATCTCAGGAATACGATTAAAAATCCCAACCGACTTGTTCACATCACCCAACTGAACATATGCCGCTAACATTGAATTCCAAGAAACAGAATCCAACACAGGACTTCTATCGAACACCTTACGTGCATCTCGCAAGTTCCCACAAGCTGAATACATATTGATAAGTGTGTTAACAACATAAACATCACACCCAAAACCCATTTTCAGAACGTGGTTATGAATCTCTTTTCCTTCGACTTCACAACCTCTAATTGCACAGGCATGAAGTAGAATCGGGTACGTGCACTTATCCACCACCTCTAATTCCTCGGTAATCAGAGAGCTATACAGAGGGATGCAATAATGGGGGAAGTTCCTCTTGATAGCACCTCTCATAACCGAGTTCAAGATGAACCCGTTCGGTGATTTGATCTGTTGGAGAAGGAGGCGTGAGAAATGGAAAGGGAAAAAGAGAGAAGTGGTGCATAGTGATATGATACGGCTGGCAGCATAGGTGTCGTTGATTAGACCAGAAATGGTGGCTTGTGCGAGGATTTGTGGGACGAGTTTTGGAGACGTGTAGCATTTCGCGAGGTGGGTTTCGAGTAGTGAGAGAGTAATGGTGGGCTTTGTAATGGCTGAGCCAAGAGCAGAGGGAAGGTGCATAGGTCCAATAACGAAATCATGGCAATTCGCAATACTTAAACTGCATGCTCCTAAAAGGATAAAAACAAAAGTGATTTAAATAAACAAACAAGGGGATGTAGCTCAGATGGTAGAGCGCTCGCTTAGCATGCGAGAGGTACGGGGATCGATACCCCGCATCTCCAATTTTGATCGTCTTTTATTCTTACTCGCTGCGTAATCATGGATATGTTTTTGTTTGCTTTCTATGTAGAGTCGTCATATTGCAATTATTTAAATTCTAATATTTTTAATTTCTCTTAATCAATAACTTTTTTGAATTTATGATTTCAAATTATTAGCGTATTAGAGCATCTCCATCTCAAGAACTCTAATTAATTTCTAAATAATTGTTAACTAATAAATAGAAATTAAGACTCTTAATTTATAATTTATAAACCGCCAATATACAAGGGGTCTCAATTTTCACACTATTTTTAAAACTATTTACACTACCAGTTGCTTTCTCTATGTTGCCTTGCAGAAGTAAAATGTGTCATATAACTCTACAAATGTAAGCAGCTAAGGCTAAGCTTTACTATTTCTAACACCTTTTTTCAAATTTCATGTCTGGCAAAACTATTTCTATGCTGAGTTTGTCTCTTTAATTTAACAGTTAAATAATGGTATTCTGGACTTTTATGTGGAAAGATGTGGAGAGTTTTGAGTATAGGGGTGAAACAGAGTAGGTGTGTACTGGGTACTGGTAAAACATATTTATATCCAATATCATTTTGGAGCCCGAGTTGAAATGCTGCAGTTTCAGGATAGTTTTGGATTATATAATGGTATCAGTATCTGTACTCTTCTGAAAATCACATGTTGTATGTAACATATATACCCGACTTGAATTTGGATTCGTCTTTTTGGAAGGACAAAAAACAATTCTTGTAAATTAGTATTTTCAAGAAAAGTGCGGTTTGTGTTTTCATTGCTTCTTATATACCAGTACATATCTTTATCTAGACTTTCGGAAGAAGATCTGTTATACATTGGAAACATGGACTTGAGTAATTATAATGTAGTTATGCTTGAATCTGAAATTTCTAAAGAAGTTCAGCACTTACTGTTTGACAGCAGAATCTGATGAAGATCGATCCATCTCTGCATTGAAAACATTACAAGTAACCCTATTTCTTACTCTGAAAATCCACTGTTTTCAATACACAACAAAAGAGGTCAACATTCTGGTACGGAATCTTGATGGTCAAGTTTAATATTCGAAGCTTGACTGGTACATAATGTCCTGGTTCTTTTTAATGTGTAGCAGTGCTTTCTGGTACATTTATCATATGTTATTTGTACCAGGTTTGGTACAAGTAATTGTTTTAACATTTGTTATTTTACACCTGTTAGGAAAAGACGAGACCAATCAACTAGACTTGCAAGAAATAGATACCGGGTCTGTTAACTCACCCGGCCCGAATTCAAAACCCGTTTTCTTATTCCAAAACTCTGACACAAAAGACATTACCATACATGATAAAAGGTTCTTCTTATAATTTTGTATGACTAAAAGTTTCTTTGCTTTGTTTTGTTTTGTTTGTAAAAGAGGTAATTACTCTGTCGAGTTCTAGCTTTATCCTATAAAGAGTAATTTTTTTATTTCAGCCAATTTTTTTTATTCCTGTAGTTTCGAACTTTCGATGCTTGATTTTGCTTTTCAGTTCAAATTCTCTCTCGAATGAGATGTCACTCCTCAATAGAACTAGATTCTTCAATGTACCAAAAGCCGCCTGATGGGTTGCTCAAATTCATCGATGGTGTCTACAGTAAGTGTTTGAAAACTATTCTATAATATTTTATACTCCCTCCAAAACTGATATGGCCCCTTCTGTCAACTTAAACATAACAGGCTTAACAGGTCGATATGGCCTGAATTTGGAAATCTGAAATTGCTTCATGTTTTAGATTTGAGTCATAGTGGGTTAATGGGTCACATACCCGACTCTATAGCAGACATGGAGAACTTGGAGGTTTTGGATCTTTCTTTTAATAACCTTAACAGGTCCATACCCGTTTCACTAAGCAAGCTTACATTTTTGTCTAAGTTTAGTGTGGCACATAGCCACTTAGAGAGAATAGTGCTGACTGCTGACTGATGGTCAAGTTATGAAGGAAACCCGGGTTTATGTAAATCAACTTCCGGTAACTGCAACTCCTTACATGCAACTGGGATTCTTACAGCAGAGCATAAGACTTAACTTGTATGAGAAAGAACTTATGAGTGTACTTCAAATTGGATGTAGACGTATAAATTCGGAACTGAATTGAGACCCGATATTGAACAGGTTTGTTGCTTGGCTTGATGAAGATGGAGTACATGAGTAGTTTAGTTAATTTTAATTATTTAGATGTTGTGGTTTTGTTATGAATAGTTGAAAAATGCAGTTTTGGATTTTGACAAAATGAGGGTCTGTTTTGTAAATATTTTTCTTTTTTCTGATATAATTGAGGTTATATGGTGGATTTTGTTTAGTAATATGACAATTTACAAGTCTTTGTGTGGTATTCTTTGTTTGTATTCTTTTGCCTTTTTTACTTTCAAGGTTTTTAGACCCAGAAAGAAAGGAAGAAATAAATTAATCTCCTTGAAAAATTTGGATATTAATTAGATTGATGGTAAATACTTAATTATAGAATTTGGAGAGGGAAATATGTAAAATCTTTTTAATCCTATAGACTGAATCTCATATTAGGAATGCTTAGTAAGCACTAGATAGGTTATTTAGGGACAGATATCCTCTCAGGTACCTGACTCAAGCAAATTGCAACGGCCGCATCAGATTAATTCTATCTGGGCCAAACTCAATCCGGTGCCTATTGAGACTGTAGGGGGTCTGTTTTGAGATTCGTGCCATGTTAAATGGGCCGTCCGATCGTAATTTGCTTGAGTCAGGTAACCTGAGGTGATGTGAATTCGGTTATTTAGTAGGTAGAATGAATAACAAGTATATAAATACTAATAGAAAGATGATAACATAACCTAAAAGTAAAAGAATAGATAGGTAATCATTTTTCCGGATTCTGAGTGAGATGGGTTTTATAATTAATTTGCATAACCCGACCCGCAACCCGTTAACAGAACATGTCATTAACGGAACATGTCGGGAGCTTGGAGGATGCACGTTTAACAAAATGCCCGAGAGAAATCTTATCACATGGTCAGTCGTAATTGGAGGATATATATGTGTATGTGTATGTGCATGACAAGAGGGGAAAAATAATGTTCTATACTCTCAGGTAACACAATACTTGAGTTTAGATTCTGACCATTCGATCGTAATACTTAATGTATAAACCTGCTCAACTACATATTTTGTTACTTCAGGTACCTGATATGAATTTGAGAGAGTATTGACAAATTAATTAAGTCCATTTTTCTTGTAGTTTTTTCCACCTTGGAGGCCTGTTGGGCTTTGACTGGTCTCAATATTTACTGTGTATTGAGCATGAGAACAGAGTAGGTTCGATGCTTATCGGACTTACTTTTAGGTTGAACGATCATGATGACCATCCGATCTAATTTAAGATTTGTACGTACAAAAATTGAAACAGACACGCACGAAGTTTAAAGCATTCCGCACGAATCTTAAAGTAAATCGACGGTGATTATGACCATCGAACCAGAGTAGGTCTGATGCCTATCGGACCTACTCTCAAGTAATTGAGCATATATGACACCCCTACCCCCAAGCAAACTTCTTGTATTTTTAGCTTAATTTGTTTCATGTACATAAATTCTTAAAAGATTTATAAATAAAACAAAAAGGGATTGTTTCGCATTAGTTTGCAAATATAGTCATCTCCTTTGTGTATACCTCTCTCCAAGATCCTCTCCTGAAAGCATGATGAAATGAATACACATGATTTTTTTTTTCAAATAAAATATTAGCATAATTTATATATACTGGTTATGTCATATGTATAGCAAGTCACACAAAAAAAAAAAAAAATCAATAATGCAAACACAGAATCAATTGATCACATCAACAAAGAAGAGTGTCAAATGGAAATTAATATTCAAATAGTACAAACTTTAGTAAATGCCTTAAAAGAATTTGCATTATCAATTATTGATCTTTTGCATTAATTTGGTATTAATTGGACAGAACCAACGAATCAAAGATATAGTAGCAAGCTTTCTTTTGAAATCAACCAAGAATTAATGGTCGTTATGAGTCTTATTTGTACTCTTTTTGCTTAATAAAAAAACATGGTAGTAGGGATGTAAATTTAGGTATTGTAGTGACTTGAGTCATGTGCCGTGACTTAGTTAAGTTTTCACATGTTGTGTCGTGTTGTGATTAAAATCAATAAGAATAGTCACAGTACGCGAATAGTCACGACACGATAGTTTAATTAAAAAAATCACGAAAAAAAGGAAAAATGATAAATAATTGTAATATAAAGAAATAAAGTAGTAAAACAAATATTTGTTTAATAAAATATTGAATAATTGTAATATAGCCTCATTATTAAATTACATAACTTAAACTTGTTTATTTTTACATTATGCGTGCATCTAAATATAAATATAGTACAAAAAAAAGGTAAATTAAGCCTTAAGACACATGGACGTTACACTTCAAATTTTTAAAATTTGAAATGCAAAATTAAGTCGGAGTCGATTCTATTTTCTCCTCATTTCCGAACCCATAGTGGTAGCTATAAATACAACCCCATATACCACGTTACGTACTTCTCTCCGATTCTCTGCTCCATCAAAAAAACCAAGAAAGAATACAAGAAGCCATGGAATCTGTTTTGCACTCTTGCACTTGCACCCGCACACCGCCGGTTGAGGTGCGGTCTGTCTGGGCATCCAACCTCGACCGGGAATTCCGCTTGATTAGCGAGGCAATTAAAGGGAAGTATCATCGGGTGGCATTCGACACAGAATTTAAGTTAGCTACTGACAAGAAACATGTGGTCAACGTGCACCCACGTTTCGCATCCCCTGACGAGAGATATCGTGCAATAAAAGCAAGCACAGATCATGGCAGTATCAGGCAGCTAGGTTTGACACTATCGGCTGACGATGATTCAGTTCTTATCTGGGAGTTTAATTTTGGGAAGTTACATTTCCCAGCTGAGATAGAAGAGGGGCGAAACGACTGCATTAACTCATACTTCTTCTCTCATCTTCTTCTCTCATCTGGCCTATTGAACAACCCGATGATGACATGGATTCTGTTCCATGGTGCGTATGACGTCGCCTATTTCGTCAAATTGGCCACCTTTTGGAGCCCTTTGCCTGATACGCTGGTTGAGTTTGAACTCCTTATCAAGAATTTCTTGGGTGCTAATATATTTGACATCAAGCACATGACGAAATTCACGAATAACCTCTATGGTGGCTTGAAGGAAGTATCGACGGCACTGTGTGTCAAGAGAGCTGTGGGGCTGGCCCACCAGGCTGGGTCTGACAGCCTTCTCACATGGCATACCTATCAGAAATTAAAAAAAGTTTGTTTCCCGCACAACAGCAGCATTAGACATGCCGGTGTCCTTTATGGGATTCATAGCATTTGACTAACCTTCAGTCAATATGGTGGGAGCATAGGGGCAGTTTGCAAGGGGAAATGAGAAGTTTATGGGATACTGTTTGGGTCGCGGGAGCATGGAGCCTGTGGTGGGAGAGAAATAACAGGCACTTTGCCAATCGCATGAGAACAGTGAATATTCTGATCAATTACTGTGCACGTGATGGGCATCTCTGGATTAAATCTTGCTAGCTACTTGTTAGGGGTTTTCATTTGTGAGTTTGAGAGATTGGAGCTGCTGGTACCTGATCTTGGTACCATTCTGAGTTGCTGGTGCCTCATACTGGTTCATGATCCTGGTACAACTTTAGAGTTTCTGGTTCCTTATCCTGGTACCAGTCCGAGATTGGAGCTGCTAACGCTGCTGGTACCAGTCAGAATTGGAGCTGCTCACACTACTGCTACCAATCCGAGCTTGGACCTATTAAAGCTGCTGGTACACCCAGCGTGAGGAACCCAGAAGTGAGATGTGGCAACATAGTTCTAATTGATGGATTAGTATAATTATGTATATGTTTTTTTGTGGCTCAAACTTGATGCAAAATTCATATATGCATCTTTTTTTTATAGACTATTTACTACTTTTTAAGCAATTTGAACAATGTCAGCAACTGTTGAGGGCATAGTAGTCTTTTTTAACAATTCAGATATTTTTGTTGTTGTTGATTACAAGCATGAGTTTTTGGAACTTTTGTCTGGTACAATAGAGATGATATTGTAATCTGTGAACTTCAGAAACAGTAGGGTTTATTGTGTAAATTTCACAATACCCTTCTGTCAGAACTTTACATACATCATGGAACTCAAAATTACTGATGAATGTTGATGATTCTAGCAATTTGACTTGAATTGGTAAACTGTTTTGTTTTAGTGCTACTGTTTTAAATTTTAGTGTAACTGTTTTAGCCATTGAAATGTTTAATTAGCACTGTTTTTTAATCTGAGATGACTGCAGTGCTCGATACATTATTATCTGTCTTTTTATTAAGTAATTGAATACTGTCACGGTACATGTTCTTTGTCAACTACAGGAATTTCAGATTCAAATTCTTTGTCATTTTTATTTAATGATTTTTATGGTATTTTCATCATATTAAAACTGTGAATCAGTTCCTAAGGCATCCTTTTTCTTTCCTACTGGTCCTACTTTGATTTTCGAGATGCAACATAATTTCAAACATCGACAATGACTTATTTAACAGATTTAGATTAGAAGGTACTCAAGAAATCATAAAATCAAGTTATTTTGATAAAAAAAAAATACTAGCTTCTTTATATTGAAATCAGTAAAGAAAATTCAACTACTAAAATAATTTTCTTCAAACATGATTTTATATCCGTGATTTGTTTAGAGTTTTAAACAAAATAACATTTTAAACATGATTTTATAAGGAATCATTGCATAATTTTTATTGTTATCCCTCTGTGAGGCTTTGGAAGCAATTTTTAGCCTTTTTCTAATTAAACCCTGATGTTTCTGTTATTGGAGCTGCTGGTACACCCAAGAGATTTTGGTACACCCAGCATGAGGAACCCAGAAGTGAGATGTGGCAACATAATTCTAATTGATGGATTAGGATAATTATGTGAATAAATATATTTGAATTGTATAATTGTACATCAATCGTAAACTGAAACTCTGAACACATGGTTTTTGGGTCTGGTTGAGAGAGTCGGTCTGGTCAGATTGGTACCAATACCTTTCTAATTTTAAGCACTTAATTAGAGCAAGGAAACAATGCTTTTCTTATTTTCTTTAATAATTTTAAGCACTTAGTTGGTCAGGTTGTAATGTATGATATCAATGACTCGATAATTTTATCTTTTTCTTAGAGGGGAGATGGCTAATTACAAGTAGGGGCAAAATTGTCAATAGTTTGGTATTCGGTATCTGATCGGGCATGTGTAATTGAGAGAATTTTGATCTGATCGAGATTGGTATGTACTAGTGAGTACTGGTACGCAAATATTTCATGAGGTGAGGTGGGTTCAGAGGGGGAAGGGATCGCAGTATTGGGACACCAATATTTCATGATAATAAAACAACCACTTCTGCACATCAAATCTCAATTTCAAAGAAAATTTGTAATAGTAAAATAAATAAATAAAATAATCGAGTCTACAATGAGTATCAATTGAGGTAGTATCCAATCAAATACCACCAAACTGTACCTCTCTGGTTTCTTTATCAGAATCCACATCAATCATGGGTATACAAATGTTACTGGCAGGGTCAAGCCACCCAACAACCCGGCAAGGCTCGACAGAAATGGCAATGTAACTCCAATGAAAAATGAGATGAAGCAATAGAAGACACGAAACCATAGAAGACAACCTAAATTCTGCAAGATGATTATATGATACTTGTAGTCTCTACAGAGTTGTTAATGAAACACTGTTTTTTTGTTTTGTTGTTTGCATTCTATTCTATTTTGTGTTGTGAAAGAACCTCTACACAGTTTACGATTGATGTAATGCTTTCTATAATAGTCATACTTTTTTATTGTAAAAAAGTATTGTATGATTGAGCTTGTGTAATTATGAAAATTTTGGTTAGTCTGTACCAGTTTGTACTGGTACACTTTTCTATTATAAAAATTGAACTGAAAATTTTGGTTGGTACCAGTTTGTACAGGATGGTCTGTACCAGATTGTACAGTGTATGATCCTCTCTTTTTTCATTTCTGTTGAGAATGTGATGTTTTGAGGAAGAGCCTTATACATTGTTAAAGATTCACAGATTGCTGCTACTTTTGTAATTTCATTTAGCATGGGCGTTGTTCTGAAAATATTTTGATTTCTTTTACTCTATCTTTATGTTGAGTTTTCTATGTTGTACAGATATATGAGTATAGCTTAATCGGTCTCCAAGCTGCTTATTTGAGACAAGTATCATAAGGGCATAATGGTCATATTTAATTAAAAGAATTATCTTATAAAAATCTTAAGTTTCTTTGGTCAAAAGTTTTAATTAATTAAAATTTTAATAAAAAAAAAATGGAGATGTGTATCTCTACTTAAACCATAAATTATACACAGTTTTTATTAAGCCCACGATTAAAGAAACTTCAGCCAATGATTTTGCCAGTGTAAAGTTTATAAATGATTTCTTAACAAAAAACTTTTTTGTATAATTTTTAAATAAGAAATTCTCGTACATTTGTATAATTGAAATACAAACTGCCATCTTTAATTAAAAACTCTAATAATACCAGACATGGAGATGCTCTTAGTTGACAATCTCGTCCAAATTGTCCATGTAAGTAATGCATCTATTTTTTATTTCGGTTAGAGTCTATACAATCATGCAAACGAAGTCCACGTGATCTACTTGCTCACAAGAACAAACACCTTGATTGAGACCATTACAAAAAGAATTCAAAAGAAACACGGTGCTTGAAAGTAAATAGTTATGGACATTTTCATGCAACAGTATTTATGTTTGAAAGGATGTAGAAATGGTGACAAGGAAACGATCATTGCCAGAAGGGGATTAGATTTTGTTTTCTAAAAGATTAAAGTTGTATAATTTCAACCTGAAAGCTACTTGTTGTGACTTGTGAGAACACCTAATAGTGCTTAAAAACCAATTAAAAGATAATCAAGAGCTAAGACCAAATGACATAAAAGCCAACCACGGTAACTTTTTCTATCAGTTAAATCTGTACAAAAACCTCTCGACATAACCATTACACATCACATGCATCCATATACTAATACTACCCACACAAGTAGTTGAAAAAATTAAAATGAAGAAGAGAGAAAAGAGGAGAAACTCTAACCATCAATAGATATTCTAACATTACAAATTATATTTCTTCATTATGGCCACAGCCACTTACTGTTGTAACCCTAAATTTTTAGGGCTTTGTTAAGCCTTGGTGGTAATGGAGCGGGTAGAGACACCATGTAAGAGTTTGATAAAGCCAAGGAAGCTAAGTTTACCGTCAGAGTGCCTAATCCAGTCTTGAAGTACCACGTGCACTGGTACTGAGGGGCTCAGTCCCAGTTCCTAACAATAAAAAAAGAATAAATAATATTTCTTTTGTACTAAAACACAAAATGTTAATTAAAACAAATGACAGAAGTAAGTTCCTTTGTGACTTCACAGTCAACAAGACTGACCTTCTCACAGAGAGACTATCTCAAACTTTGGTACATAACATTTCACATTTCAGTGCTTTTTATGTAACAGTTGGAATGGGTCACACTTGATCTTTACTTTACTATCTTTTATGATACTGGTACCAATACAAAACCAGTGTAACAGAAAAAAAACAGTATTTGAAATATAAAAGAACAGAAACAAGGTATACCGAAGCGAGCTCTTCTATCATGATAGGTCGGTTGCCTTCCTTCTCAAAAAACTCATAGGCACGGCGTGCATGCTGCTCCCATGTGTCTAGTGCTTCCAACTGGTACACACTGATGCTAGATGCAGCAAATTCTTCGAAATCCATCTTTCTGTACTGAAGAGAGCTCACCTGAAAAAAAATAGAAAAAATGAGATTGCAGTAAACCAAAACACAAACAATCAAGAACTAGTCCTTGCCAATTGCACTAAGTGACTTAACGTACTTACAAATAACAGAACCATGTGCAATAAAATACGGTATAATTTTCTTAGGAATGTTGTTTCTCCCTGTAACTAGAGTAAGCCTTTTTCAGTATAAGGTAATTTGTGGAGTCAACAGGAAAAACTTTTCAGAACCTGTCTTGTTTACATTTATCATATGTAGATTTATTTAATCTGATGGGCATGAGGTGCATATAGCTTTTCCTTTGGAAACTATCAGGTGAAGAGCGCCAATATATATTAAAAATAGAGAATCAAGGGCCAAGTTTTGAGTGCATCCATACCGTATTGACAAAATCGAGCACTCTAGAGTCCTTCATTGCTTCTGTTGAGTTCTTAACCAGAGCCTTTCAAAGAAGAAAAGCAATATTCAATCAACAAATACATTTAGAAGTAAATCAGAAATAAATATACACTTCAAATGAGAATAGAAAAAGGATATCAGATTTAATGAAGTCTAGATGTGCAATCTTGAACTAAAGTCAGAGAAAAGTACTTACCGCACCATTGACTATTTGACTACATTTTTCAGTAATGTTTCAGTTAATACTGGACCCGCACCACCACATGCTATTCAACATGTTTTAGACAAGCAGCTCTGGGTAACCAACAATTAGCCAAAGGAGGAAAAAAAAAATGGGTAGTAAAGCAAAAGCACCAACCGTTTTTAGGTTTTGCAAAGAGATATAGCCGTTTTTATTGGGCGCTAACAGTCCAAACTGTTCTCTCACGTAAATCAGCTGAGTTGTTGTCAGAGTCTTTGCAAGGGCCTACAGAAAACCAGAAAATAATAATAAAAATAAATCAAATCTATATGAGAAAATTGCATAAAAAAATAATAAAATAGCTTAATCTTTTTTTTTATGTCAGTAGGTTGTTGACTGCACACTATTGCAAAAATCACGTAAATCAGCTAAGTTGTTGTCAGAGTCTTCAAGGGATAATAAGATGTTCATTTGAATGAACAATGGAATTTAATTTGATACTAATAATATAGTCAAGCAGATAATTTTTTGAAAAGTACCATACCCTTAAAGCTGACTTCCGAAGGGAAGATGAACTCAAGTAAGCCCGAATAAGCTTATAAACCATCATGTCTAATGGTATCTTCACCTCTTGCCCATCCCTTAACCATGGATGACCTAAAATTCAAAACATAGAAGAATAAAAACCAAGTCTTTAACAAACAAATTTTATTTGTTGTATTAGTGAAAATTCTACTTCCATGGAATTAATAATAAGCATTAAATTCAAACAATTGACCATATCAAAGATAAAATCCGGGGCACTAATAAATTAAGCATTGCAGTAGGAGCCTGAGCAGATGCCGGTCTTTTAGAACTTCTATTGAGTAATTTTTCCCATTCTCCAAATGATAATCATACTATCACTAATTCCTTCCCCATTTATAAGAGGTTTAGACATCTTTCATAAAAGTGGACAGGAAGATCCATAGATGTCATTTGTCCCCATGTGAGGTAAACATGATATTTTTGAAGTTCACACAATGCCTAATTACTCCTCTCACATATCTATGTATAGTACTCGCTTTTGCAAGCTTATTGTTAAAAGAAAGGTATACAAAATAACTAGGAAGAATTTTATGTAAGCCGCAACAGAATACAAGATCAGACAGTACCCTCAGAAGATAATAAACTCATGCCCCACTAAAACACTGAATCTGGATGCTCTCTTACTGTCCAGCAAACCAACCCAACCCCAAGTGAATTTCCTCAAAAAAATAAGAAAACTTACAAAGAGCCTGAGCAGCTGTCATCCTCTTTCGGTAATCCTTGTTGAGCAACTTCTTGACAAAATCTTTGGCCTCAGTGGAAAGAGATGGCCATGGGGCCTCATCAAAAGAGGGTTCGGCCTTGAGCACAGCACGGAATATTCCGGACTCGGTTCGTGCCCAAAAGGGGCGGGACCCACACAACAAAATGTATGCAATGACACCGACACTCCACATGTCCGCTTCAGTACCGTAAGCCCGGTGCAGCACTTCGGGAGCCACGTAGTAGGCACTCCCGACTATATCATTCAGCCTCTCATCTTGAAAATTGTTTAAAGAGGCAAGAGGTTAACAAGTCAGGAAATATAAAACTTTGAGCATTTTCTGTGTGTTTGTTTGTGTCTGTGTGTGAATTTAGTAAGATGGACCAGTTGATGTACAAGCATTGATGGACATAGATGGATTAATAGATACATGCTTGTCATAGAAACATGAATATATCGTGCACAATTATATTTATGTACTGTGGATGTGTGGGGGTTTTCCATTCAGAACACATTCAAGCTTGTATTGCTGTCTTTATGAATTGTTATATGCATGTATAACCGGTATTTTACAAGGGACTAAGACAAACAGAAGTTACCAAGGGAGGTACTGGAGCTTTGCCAAAAAAAATCCATTTTCAAGCATAAAAAAGTTACTTAGAAGTACGTAAACAAAGATTATTAAGTTCTGTTGGCACGAGTGAACCACAATGTTGTTACGTATTGCCTACTTAAAACCAACCTGGCTTGACAAAATCTGATAATCCAAAATCTATCACTTTCAAGGTAGCATCCTCCTCCCTCGAAGAAAAAAGAAAATTCTGACAAAAGGCGAGAAAATTATAAAAAATTATGTATTAAAATTAATTAGTGCAACTAAATATCATGGATCTAATTAAATTAAATAAAAGAAATTAGAGAAAAATGAACCTCTGGTTTCAGGTCCCTGTGAACAACTCCTTGGAGATGGCAAAATGAGACAACACTAAGTATTTGTGCCAAAACCATCTTTGCATCTTCTTCAGAGTATTTCCCACCCCTAATGTATTGTTTAAATTTTAAAATAACATTTAAAAAGATCTGATCAGAGCCTGAATGAACCTTACAAGTTACAACTACAATTTGAAATTTGATGCCTATGGGAAATTACTATAGGCCATTTTTCTACAGTTGGGTTTTGCTAACACACCATTACAGTCTGGTCCTATCTCCTTCATCATTTTATTTGAATTTGTCTACTGTAAACTAGTTCAACTGGTTCAATGCTTTGATGAGTTCATGTGCCTAACCAAAATTAAACCCCAATCACTAACCATTTTATCAGAGACACTGGCTTAAATTTAAAATAAGTCTGTGGAATGAAATGTGAAAGTACCTTGATAGTATTCTATCCAGTAGTTCACCTCCTTTGCATAACCTGATAAAAAAGTGTACATTTAAAATAACCAACTTGTAAATATAACACTGGTTAGGTATGGAACTGGTACAGTATTCTGATGCATGAAAGCTGTGTCTGGTTCCATTGTTTTTCTTTCTAAAGTATAAAATAATTCTTGAGCTCAAGAGGTAAAGAAGAGGTTATGGTATGACAATTTTGGTAGATTTCAAGAATCCGATGTAATGAAATATATTTTATAAAATGACAAGGAAAATTCTACTTTTACATGAGCATGCTATGAAGTTTTGCAAGGGCAGAATAGCAAGGTAAAATTTCCTATTTAATACTTACTCCATGACAATATAGACATTATCTTCGTCCTCGAAGGCATCATAAAATTGTACTAGATTTTTGTGACCCGTAAGAGCACTTAAAATTCTGACCTCTCTCCTCACATCCTCTATTGAAATTGCAGTTGTCATCTAACAAAAATAAAATTTTGCTTTATTGTGAGAAAAAGGAATATACCCATGAGAACATGAAAATGTTAGAAAAATAGGTCAGAATTAAACAACATCATACCAAGAATTTGAGAACATACCAATTGTCAGGTAAGGAGACCTACTAAACCAAAAATGGAAATAACCTAGACGGAATATCATGCTTTGTTAATTTTTTGTTATTTGGTTTTTCATTTATTAATGAACTTGCTTACTTGCCTATTTGTTTTTTCAAAACTAAACCAAGCTGGCGGCCATATGTAAAAATTTATCTGAATATGATAATCAATATTCACATTTCCTAAATATTGGTCAACTTTTGAGCATTTGCTCAATCAATTTATAATAATAGACAACCAGGGCCAGTTGGTACCTTGCCAGTAGTATCATCAACCACCTTACTTTATCTATAGACCACAATTAAACATGACAAAGAACAAAAACTAGAAAGCATAAGACAATAATTAATTCTAAAACACATTATGCAACTCAAGCTTTGAGTGCAATTGGAAAGACAAAAAGAACATGGATCTAAATAATTGACAGTATTTAATTTTCGGTTCCATAGACCCAATACTACAGTGACAAATCACCAAAAAAATCCCAAGTAACTGCAAATTACTCGAGATCTATAAAATTACAAAAATAATTCCACAAAATACAGACCTTTGTTTTAGGTATGACCTTAACTGCCACCTCCTCACCCTTCATCTCTCCTTTCTTCCCTTTGGCAGCGCAAGTATACCCGAAATGCCCGCGGCCCACCTCATCCCCAAGCTCATATTTTGCAAAAAAACCCTTGGAAAACCCAAAATTCTTGTCTAGTGCCAATTCCACCTCAGAACCTTCTGGTATGGAGACTTCATTTGGTTTCACCGACCCGTGCCGCCTTGCCAGGAGAGCCTTTATGTGCTTAGCTGGTGATGGCGGCGGGAAGGGTCGCTTCAAAATCCGAAAAGGGGTAGAAGTGACACTTGAATTGGCTGGAGAACCCTTGAATGAGGCCGGCAACGGGCTCGGGAGGTAGAACGGAAATTTGGGCAGTTTCGGCGTGCTGGGTCTCTGAGGTGTGGGCCCCACAACGTTAGCAGTGTTGTTGTCTTTGTCGACTTCATCTCGTACTGGGTCGAGCGCCGGGGCTGGTGCTGGTCGGCCGTAGCACAGCCCCATGGTGATAGAAGATTAAAGCTCTCTGGCAAAATTTTCAGGGGCCTCAGATGAAAATTTGATTTGCAATTGTGAAGATTTTGGACGAATTTGAGTAAATTTTAGAGCAAGAAGCTAGTGTTGAGAGCTTCAGAGAAGCATTTTCCAAATAGGGAATTAGAGTGCAGCAAATTTAAACACGAGTATGACAAGAAAGAAAGAAGGAACGAAATCAGATCAAATTTTGCTCCAATTAAACAAGCGAACTGGCAAATTATCAGCCAAAAAAGAGAGGAAACACAAAAGAGAAAAGAAAGACACCGACTTTGAGAGCTAAATGGGAGAAAAGAAGGGTCAATTTTTCCTAGCGAAGCGACGATACCATGGCGCAACTGAGAAGGAAAGTGATGAATCTGAGTAAATGTTGTGTAGGGGGTGAGAGAGGAAAAAGGTGTTGCTTTCTTTTGCTTTCTTTTAAGAGGCTCTTTCTTTATGGTGTGGCATTTGTTCTTTTCTCGAGAGTGAGAAAGAGAGTGATAAACAAAAGATAAACTGGAGCTTAATGCAAGCGATTTTCTTTGTAATCTCCCAGTCACAGGCTGTCTTATTTGGCGAGTTTAGAAATAATTTAATCGAGAGGGGCCTAAATGGAAATATTCTTTTTCAGTTTGTTCACATTTTGTGCGTTTAGATCCTCAACTTACAAGCAAGGTGGCTTACTTACTGTGTGTTTCGGGTTCGGTGCGTAACAATTGAATGCGGATCCAATAATCTTAGTTGCCTCAGCAAGTTATCCTGCAAGGTTTCCATTGGAGCCATTGGTACTTTTAATTAATGTTCTCATTAATTATATACAGGCATGTTCATGTAGCAGCTAACATAACCCCACATATCAATTAAGTAACAAATTTAGGTTAATTTATACTAGAGTAGGCATAATTTTTGTGCTCCAATATGCTCCACATCTTTTATCTCTATTTTCAAAGTCCGAACAGTCGATCTGAACCGTTCAACATGATCTTCATAATAAAATATGTTTGGAGACCAAATTTTATATTTTTTTTATAATTTTTTTACTATTTTTTTAGATAGGTACAATATCACTTTATCGGATGGTCCAGAATCGCCTTAAAAAAGTGATTTTGTACCTATCTAAAAAAATAGTAAAAAAATTCTAAAAAATATAAAATTTGGTACCATGCATATTTTATTATGAAGATCATGTTGAGCTATTCAGATCGACTGTTCAGACTTTAAAAATTAAAATAAATGATGTGGAGCATATTGAAGCACAAAAATAATGATGCATTTGAACTCTCCTCTTTATACTATATGTTGGGGCCTTGACATATTGGTTCTAAAAAATTAACAGTACCTGGTACATTGTTGTTATACACGCATAACCGATGATATATTAAAAGCTTAGAATTTTTTACAATAAATGAGGAGAAAATAGAAACGAGGAAGAAGAAAAACCCTAATTTACATGATACCATTACCACCCCGTGACTAGATCACCAAGCATGTGAATCGTTGAATTAATACCTTGTTATCTAAAACAAAATTGAAAATGACAATAGGGTTTTTCTTAACCTTCTTATTTTATTTTATTTTATTTTTGAAGAATGGAATTAGAGCGGAAAACCGTCCAATCTACTTTAAGATACGTGCGCACGAATATTAAAGCAGAATGTACATATTTTAAAGCGGATAGGATGGTCTTGAAGTCCATCGAATTCAAAAGTAGACATTAATTTTGGGTTTGCCATGTAATCAAGACATTCTTGTGTGCATTTTGGGCGTAATTCAGCATTTTAATGGCATGAGATATACATGTGATGTTATTAAAGGAAGTACAGTAATATGTACCACTTTGACAGTGATTTAAATTTCCAGTCCTAATCATTTTCTCTTTGGTTTCAACTTTTTACTCCGGTTTTTTATGATGATTTCACATTATCCTTTTAAAATAGCTGCATCGGAGCATCTTTTAAGAAAGAAATTAAATATAAATTTAATTGATACTTTTATTGGTTGTTCCCTATACAAAGAAATATACAAAAGACTAACACACCTATGATGCATTTTCCCAAGACTTATTAGAAAAAAGTAGTCTAGGTTGATTTTATGGACTAATGATAGCATAATCATCAATAACATTGAATAATGATACAAAATATATTATGCATTTGCAATATGGATAGTGTAAATTAAAGAAAGGCACCTTTGAGCAAAAAATGATGACAATTAATACTTGCGTATAGGGGTGTTCAACCGGTCGGTTCGGGTCAAACCGAACTTTTTTTGCCGAACTGCGGTTTGAACTAAATTTTGAAAACCCAACCGAACTGACCGAATTAAAATTTCAAACCGATCTAAAACCGAACCGATTAAACCGATTTAAACTTTGGTTTGTTCGGTTGAACCGAATACAAACATTTCAAAACCGGTTGGTTCGGTTCAAACCGATTTGGATAACATTTTTTATAACCACACAAGCCGGTTTTTGATAAACCGATCCATTATAAACCACACAAAATAAACTGATCCTTTATAAACCGATCAATTTTTTATTAAACCGGTTGGTTCGGTTCAAACCGATTTGGAGATCTCAAAACCGAACCGAACCATTTAAACCGAACAACCGATCCAATTAAACCGAAATTTGCCAGTTCGGTTTAAAACCGAATAAACCGATCCATTTGAACACCCCTACTTGCGTATTGCTTCACTTGTCTGGTGGAAAAAATAATTATTTTCTTCTGGAAAAATTAATTATTTTTATGTGCTTTGTAAACGAGTTGCATGCCTAATATTTAAGTAATTATTGATACTTTTTTTTTGTCAAGAAGAAGTATTTTAAAAGAATTTCTACGTAGAAAAAATACAACAGTTTGGGCAGGATTCAAACAAAGTGAACATTCTACCAAATCAAATTTTCAAATTTATTTTAGTTTGATACAGAAATCACTTTGAAGCCAATTTACATTCCACTTCCAATAAATACTTGATGATGCAACAATGGCACTTATTATTTATTCCACACCAGGGTGAAATCATGAAACATAATAAAATGTAAAAAAAAAAATTATTTTAAATATAAGTATATTTTTGTAATTTTTTCTAAAAATATAACAAAACGATATATTTATTGTAATTATTTTAAATCAGGAGTACGCAAGTGTCTCTCTCTGACCATAGTGACAAATCAATAGTTCGGTTCGGTGAGGTGAGGTCAAAAGTTCGTGATTCGGGTATAATTCGGGAATGATTCGGTACAACAAAGAAGCAAAAAAAAACCCAAACAAACCGTAAAAAAAATCGTTTTTTCGCGTTTTTATCGTGAATAATCCGTCAACTCGCGTTTTATTCGCAAATAAAACGTATTATATGTTTTTCTGCATTTTATTCGGAGTTCGATTCAATAACATCGAAAAAACAAATTATACGTGAATTATACACGAATTATACGTGAATCTTGTTACTATGTCTCTGACCTCTGGTGAATCCTGCACTGATTCCACACGAAATAATGGTACAGAAGATCAGAGAATATCTTTGGTTATGGGGTGGTTGGGCACTGGAAGCTTCTTTAAAAATGAGCAGCTTTTGAACAGGAGCATATCTACAAATGAGGTTGTGTATTAAATCTGTTGTTCATGTATCGCTGTTCATCTCTACCCAATTAATCTGTCTCATATGATAATAATAATAGATGATGATGATATATGCTGATTTAATACACAGTTTAAAATAATGAAATTGTGTCATGTACCCCCAAGGATTACATACAAATGCATATAATAAGGCTTGCTTGCTGGAGCGGATTCAAGATTTTCGTCAGGGGGCAAAAAAATATCGAATTGGGTTTAAATTCATTAACCAATTGGGTACTCGACAAAAAATAATGCTTTAACTTATACTTTCCAATGCTTTGACTTGTAATTTCTGATGCTCTGACTTATAATTCTAATTACCAATCAAAATTCAACAGATTTATTTCAATTTTAACCCTAAATTTAACTCGAATTACAAATTAAACGTCCAGAGGAGGGCAAAAAAAATTTCAGAAAACAAAGTCGGTCGGAACCGATAAATTTCCACTAAAACTCAAAATCCAGAGGGACAGTTGTCCCTGGAACACTCTGGGTCCGCCCCTCCTTGCTTGCAAAATGAATGAAAATAAAATATAATGTGTTATTTTATTATTTCATGTTTTTCAATGTGTGATTGGCTTATTTATAATGCAGGGATGATGGCACAATTTACAACAGCATCTCCAACAAACGCTAGCTTTTAGTTTCTCATCGCTACCAAGAAAAATACCTGTATTATATTATAATTATCATTTGATCATTTTGAATTATTGATCTGCTTTCATTGCAGGGAAGCCGTGCAATTTGCTCAGAGTCATAAGATCTGACCGTAAATTTTATATCAAATTAAAACGGACGATTCAGATCTCATTTATACTATACGGTCAGGTATTTCACTGGAGCTCTGACTCTCTGTCTTTTGCTGGTGTACAAAATTAGAAATGCCTTGGTAGGGGTGTTCAAATGGTTCAGTTTGTTCGGTTTTTAACTGAACCGGATTATTTCGGTTTAAATGGATCGGTTTTTCGGTTTAAATAGATCGGTTCGGTTGAAATTTTGAATTATTTCGGTTTAAATGGATTGTTTCGGTTTAGACTTTTCAAAACCGACTAAACCGAACCGACCGGTTGTTTGACCCTAAAAAGGTCAGGATTTAAAAAATAAATAAAATAATTCGAAGCTCACGGTTTTGAATTAAAATGAAAATGGAGAGATAATATTTAATTGGGCTCAATGGCTGAAGGCAATTCTTTCATGTTTGAGTTCAATTGAAATGGGGCCGAATTTAATGGATGAAAATTGGGGCTGCTACTAAATGGCTGAACCAAATTGATGGGGCTGCTATTGACCGAAATTAAATAGGCTAGCCCAATTGTTGCATGGCCCAATTTGAGAGGATAGAATATACTCTAGATATTTTATTTCCATGGACACATGTCACACTACCAATGAAGATGCCAAAATGGGAGGGAAGAATATATTCTAGAATATGCTCTAGATATTTTGCTCCCATGGACACATGTCACATGGCCATTGAAGATGCCAAGATGGGAGGGAAAAATATATTCTAGAATATGCTCTAGATATTTTGCTCCTATGGACACATGTCACATGACCAATGAAGATGCTAAAATGCCAAGAATATTCTCTTCAAGCTTGAGGGATAAGCATGACACTTGGATGCATCTAAACCTTTGGATGAGAGTTAATGCAAAGGAGTGGTGGGGATCATGCCAACAAGGCTCCTCTCAACCCTAGGCTCTACCCCTTGCCATAGCCTATATAAACCCCTCATTTGAAGAAGACAATATATACAAGAGATATACAAAGGAGACACAATATATAGAAACCACACATATACAATATATACACCACACAACACAAAAACACAAGGAATATACCAAGGCCGAAACCTCTTCCTCTTCTACCAAAAATCAAAAATAGAAATAGGTAGAGATTTACAATGTAGAAGCTTAAAAAGCTTGATGTTCATGTAAATTAGCCATGAATGAATAAAGGAATGTTCTTGTTCAATAATTTTCGTTTGTTTTTCTTTTATGCAATTGGAGCTTCTTTATTTCTTCCTTTTGATCTCCTTCTTCTTCTTTCTTTTATTTTCGGATTTTTTGTGAAGATTGAATGCTTCTAACTCACATGCATGAGTTTAGAAGCATCAAATCATGTAAATAAATGAACTCCCTTTTATATAATAACAAAATACTATATAAAAGGGTTAAAATGACAAATGAAATAGAGGAGGCATTAGTAGCTTTTATAGCTAGCTTTCAAGCCTATGATTCTAAATAAAATATATGCATATGTAAATATTTGTGATTTTATTGCTCCTCTTTGTCTTCTTTGCCTCCTCTTCCCCTTTCTTCTTTTCTTTTTCTTTTCTTTTCTTCATTTTATATTGCAAAGAAAAAGGATAAAAACACAATTACACAAAATATATAAAAATGATATATATATTAAAAGTGACATTTTGTATTATAAGAAAAATAAAGGAAGAAGATATTAAAAGTTGATGTTTAGCTACATCCTTTTAAATATCCAATTCTTGCATAGTTCTTTTAATATGAAATCAACTAAAAGTACAAAACAAATAAAAATGAATTTAAATAAAATAGGGATTGATGTTTAACTACATCTCCCTATTTGTGCCATTTTTGGACTTTTGAATGACCTTGATGCATAAAGGAGAAATAAGACAAGTAATGCATGAAAGATTGATGTTTCACTACATCTCTTTTCTACATTATGAGTTTTATTAATCTTTAAAAGGCCTAGATGCATAATTGTTGAAGAAGAGAGCAAATGAAAAGAGGGAAATAACTAATCCCAATGAAATGATGCTCAAGGACTTTCACATAATTATGCAAATGACATAGGACCTATATGCAAATTCGAAATGGTATTGGTAAGTGACATATTGTGATACCAATGCCTCTTTTGATTCTTGATAACCAAATCTGGACACAAGGGTTTAGATATAGTCTAAATCAAATCAAATACCCCATGATATTTCAAATACCCCAAATGTCTCAAAATGACCTGCTGTCACAAACCGGCCAATATGAACTGATCATGAAACTCAAACCAGAAATCCAAATACACAGTTAGATAGAGGGCTCAAAAACACACAATTTAGACTCAAACTTTACATTTATAGCATTTTCTATGCATTTTCTATGATGTTCTAAAGTTCAGCTTTCTACAATACAAAAAAACTGATAGATAAGCTTGCTGTCCCAGAATATGCCTCCTACAAAATCACAAATTAAAAATAGATTTAGGCCTTCTAAATTCCTGAAACTTTTTGAGGATATAGATTGTGCTTTCCTGAAAATTTTGGTACCAAGAATACTCAAATCGGAGTTGTAGTCTATCTTGCACAAATTTTACAAAAATGCTTGTCAGCAAACAAAACTGGTACTAGACTGAAATGACCATCTCTGGTAAAATGACCAATCTAGACCAATACAGGGGTTAGAATGCAAAATGGACTGCACCAAGATGTAAATAACTTCAAAACACACAAGATGAACACAAAGTTCATATTATTCAGATTTTATTTCGATTTAATATGGATTTTTGAAGTTCAGCTTTTCAAAATGGAAATACAAAAACTGTAGAAAGAAAAACTGCATCTTTTACCAGTCTACCTCTGCACTCAAGCACCTGTTAAAAATGGTTAGGAAAGTGCAAAAATCTTGAAATTTGGCATGCGTATAGAGTAGACTTTTCTCTACACTCTCATAAAAAGAACAAAAAATTTGGCTTTGTAGATTGTCCAGAATAAATATTTAAAGATTGGTCATCAGAATAGCAAAACAGCAGCTGAAAATAAAATACCAGCAGATACCTCTGCCTTTGCATGGCCTTTAAGCATAGAAAAAGAACTCAAAATCCCATGAAATTCCACAGAGTTATAGATTGAATTCCCCTCTGTAAAACCATATAAAGAATACAAAATTTGGTTTAGCCAATTTGTCGGAAATGGTCTTCAAAGTTCAGCAAAACAGAAAACTGCTGCTCCATCTACCAGCAGGCACCTCTGCACGAAAACACACATTTGGCATATCTCTGAATAGATTCTTGCGAAACTGCTATACATGCATATAGATCATGACTAAACAAACATTTTGATATGCAGGATACAAGATTTGGTGTAGCCAATTGGCAGGAATCGACCTTCGAAATTCAGCAGTTCAGAAAAATAGAAAACTGCTGGTCACTACTTGGAATTTCCGTTTGACATAGCTAAACACCATGAAAAATCATGAAAGTTGGCCGACTTATAGTCCTGATATCATAGTACAAGACGGCAAAATTCCATTTAAAACCATCAAGTGAACTGAAAGATATGAAGTCTCAAAAACTGACCAAACTGGTAAAAACTGCACATGTAAAAGTAGCAGCTCCCATGTCACCCGTGCCTTTGTGCAATCTCAAGACCCAGAAATAATGTGCTAAAATTATCATATGCCCTCCAGATCTAATGTTTCATACTTGCAGGTTGAAACCATGCCATCATATGATCAAATCCCATGAAAAAGGAGTCGTTGACATTCATTTAAAGCAATGTCGAAAGCTGGCAAGAGTTATTCCTTTACAAATCCAATTCGCAAAAGAATTAACCGAAACCACGAAGAACATGAATGCAGCAATAACAAGAGGCCCTCAACACAAACCTTGAAGGATTAATACAGATCGCAAAACCCCGAATAACAAAGAATCGAAACCTTTTTCAAACAGACCCTTATGACAAAAGAAGTCACAAGTGCAGTCCCTCGGCATCCACAAATCAGTCCTTAACGTCTTACAAACTTCTCAAACAATGTCCTTGGAAATCCCACTTACAGCCCAAGCTTCATCTCAAATTCAAATTACAAATCTCAATCCTTTCAGCTTCACAAATAAGTCCATGAAAAACATAAAACTTCACAAACAAGCCCTTTCCAGCCCTTTTTGGCCATAACTTCTTCATTTCAAATCCAAACCAACTCAAACCAACTCTAAATGAACCCAAATCAAATCCTTCATATTTCTAAATCGAAATCAAGCATAATCAAACAACATATAACCTGCCAAATGACCAAAATACCCTTTTCTTCATGTTTAAATCATTTCCTCTTAAATAAAATATAAATAAAGCACAAATATATTTTCTCAAATACAAATATGTTTCTAAGATAAATAAAAGGTATAATAAATATATTTTAATAACATTCATTGCATCTCGTGCATACATATTAATTAAATACCTAGAACAATGATAATCAAAGGAACACAAAAAGACCAAATACATGAGTTCTCCCCTTTTAGCCCCTTTATTCAATTCACAACAAATAGGCATAAATCCCGAAATGAACGAGGTATTCGGTATGGTTTGGGAGGGCCATCTGATGTAATTAACAGCGGGGGCTTGCGCCCGCTGGGAGTTAAACGTCCCCACAATCATTAAACTCTCTCGATGGACTGATCATGGATCGTAGGTCTGTCAAGGGTGAACCGGAAGGAATAGCAGAAAGAAAGAAATGAATATCTCAAGTTCGATGTTCTTTAACCAATCGAGAGCATTGAACCATGAGACATATAAATACATATGCACACACCTTCCATACCAGCTGTGCAACTTTCTGCGCCCTACACCGGTTTATATTGGTTTGACTCTAATTTTATTGGTATTATAATGATTTCATTAAACTAAACCGAACCCAACCGAACCGAACTTCAATTATTGTGTATCACAATGTGTTCTTTTCATTAATAATGGTACCAATATATTTACTTCGGTTTGTTCGGTTCGGTTCGGTTCTATATTTGAAAACCGAAGAAAAGTTTAATTTGGTCATTTTACTTCGGTTTCAACCAAACCGACCGTTTGAACACCCCTGTGCCTTGGTGTGTTTTCGTTAAGGCCAATTAGGTCATATTTCCAACATTATTTATATTCAATGAATTTCTATGATTTTATGAGGGGATACTGTTTGTCTTAATTAATGGGGTTAATGAGCCTTTATGGAATTTAAGAGAGGACAAGGACACAGAAACTTATTATCCTATTAAGTTCTAAAATTTATATGTTAAAATAAAATCATTAAATATAATTTATATCATTTTCTAGACATACATATAAATAATTAATATTTTTCAATGTTGTTTATATATGAATCAATAAATTGAAAAACATCCAGAAAATATTCAATGTATTTTTACAAGCTCTTGATAACAATCATAATAAAATTAAAATGTCATAATTTTTTAAGTGTGCATAAAGAAAATGATATAGATTATATTTACCGGTTTTATTTTGACATATAAGTTTTAAAATTTTAAGTTACTAAAGTTTTTAAAATGGAGACATGATAGATGCACAAATATGAAAGCATTTGAATCAGGGGCGAAAACATAGTAGATATGGAGCGGATAGTGGTAAAACCATATCTATATCCCTTTTTCTTTTTTCGGATGCAGATACAGAGCGGATATTAGACGGATCCGAATACTATACGGATCGGATCGGATATTTATTAAATAATATAAAAAATTATTAAATAATACTAAAGTTCATGATATTTATCTAATTATAATGGTGAATAACATAATTTTTTTAATATATATTAAAATATATATTATATATCTACTATTTGGATACGGATATTTAAAACGTAAAATCATATCAGTATCCATATCCACACGGATATTCAAATATCGGATATCCATATCTAATTTTTCAAATACGGATCGAATACGGATCGGATATTATCCATACCGTTTTCACCCCTAATTTGAATTCTCCAGATCTTTATTTATTTTATTTATTTTGACAGTTGATGGATTAGATAAAATTTTGCAACATGATATATAGAAAACAAAATTAGGGGCGGTTCGATGTCCGATCAGAGCCATCTGATCCGCATCAAGATTTGTGTGAACAATTCCAACATTCGTGCAGATCAAGTGTACACAAATTTTGATGCAGATCGAACGGTACCAATCAGATATCAGACCGAATTTGGTCCGATGTCTATCGGACTGCTCCCTATTCCATAAAAAATACATTTTTCAAGTTAGGTCCTCCTATTAACAATGGTCAGCAAATTATAAATTTACAATAAGCTGATAACACTTTGTTATTTTGAAAATCATATGAGGAAATGATAGAAAAAAGGATTCACTGGGTTTTCAATGTCTTTGAGGGCATTACAGGATTGAAAATCAATTTTGGAAAATCAGAATCAGTACATTAAAAAAATTTCAGATATGATGAAGCAGAGAATTATCTTCTCTTTTATATTGTAAGGTTGGAATTTGGAAAACTGCCAATTAAATATTAGAAATTAAATTACTTGGAAGGGAGGTTTGGGATTTGTTTGACTTAGGAAATAATATGGTGGTTGGGGAGAACTTGAGTATATGAATTTGAATTTAGAGTGAGTCTATGGTACTATGCATATATAGCACTGATTGATCCGTACTACGGATCAATACTTTCGTTTTCAAAATCCTAACAGTCGATCTGAACCGTTCAACATGATTTTCATATGAGAATATACTTGTGGCTAAATTTTCTATTTTTTAGAATTTTTTACTACTTTTTAGATAGGTAAAAAATCACTGTTTTTGGATGGTCCAGAATTTTCAGATCAAGTGATTTTCTACCCATCTTAAAATATAGTACAAAATTTTGAAAAAATGTAAAATTTAGTCTGCAAGTACATATTCATGTGGGAATCACGTTGAACGGTTCGATCGACCATTAGAATTTTTAAAATGAAAATACAGCTCCGTAGTACGGACTAACCCGTGCTATGCATAGTACCATAGACTCACCCTTGAATTTATTACAGAAATGGGGTTGGAAATATGTATATATAATTAAGAGAATATTGGGGGGTTTGAAAGGATATTTTATAATATACATATTCTAAACTGAAACCTGGTCAAGGATCACCTTTCTTGAAAGGTGTTTCTAGTATTTTTCCTCTGATTTGGATAGGAATTATTAGAGAATTAGGTAACTTGCAAGATTTAATTTCTTCATTCGTAACCCATGAAAAAAGAAAAAGAAAAGGAATGCTATGAAGATTTCTTTGGACATTGGGTAATGGAAGTAGTTATTTTGGGTAGCTAGTGTTTTTGGTTGTATGGAATGGTGATATAAGTTTGTAGTTTTTAGTTGTTTGATTCTATGCTTTAATTGTTGGATAATTTGATGTATGGTTTGCGCTTTTTATTTGGCAGACAACCTAATCTGTTTTTTTTTTATAAAAGCTAGTGATCTGGCTCTATCATGGTCAAGCTTGTCAAGTCCGTTTCAGTGGCAATTTCAATTTTTTCTTTGAAATGTCACACTCTGTTTTTCCGTTTATAAATCATACAACAACGACTAGAGCGAATATATATATCTAGAGTGAGGCTACGGTGCTATGCATAGCACGGATTCGGTCCGTTCTACGGCTCAAAATTTGACTTTTTAAAATCTTAACGTTCGATCCGAACCGTTCAACATGATTATAAAATGAATATGTACTTGCAAATCAAATTTTACATTTTTTCGAATTTTTTTACTATTTTTTTAGATAGGCTATTTTTGGATGGTCCAAAATGTTCAGATCAAGTGATTTTCAAAAAAATAGTAAAAAAATCGAAAAAATGTAAAATTTGGTTTGCAAGTACATATTCATTTTATAATCATGTTGAACGGTTCGGATCGACCATTAGGATTTTGAAAAGTCAAATTTGAGCCGTAGCACGGACCCAAACGGTGCTATGCAAAGCACCGTAGCCTCACTCATATATATATATATATATGAGTTCGGTTACGGTACTTCGCGAAGTAAAGCGAGTATTTTACTTCACATCTATATCTTCAATTTCAAAGTTCAAAACGTCGATCCGAACAGTTCAAGTTGATCTCCATATTAAATTGTGCTTGGAGACCAAATTTTACAATTTTTAGAAATTGTTTACTATTTTTTTGGAATTTTTTAAAATCACTGATTTTTTATGGTCCACGATTTTCTGAAAAATAGTGATTTTAAAAAATCCAAAAAAATAGTACAAAATTTCTAAAAATTGTAAAATTTGGTCTCCAAGCACAATTTAATATGAAGAACAACTTGAACGGTTCGGATCAACGTTTTGAACTTTGAAATTGAAAATATAGACGTGAAATAAAACACTCGCTTTACTTCGCGAAGTACCGTAGCCCAACTCTCTCTCTCTATCTATATATATATATATAGAGAGAGAGAGTGGCTAATATCAAAACGTTTGCACCAAGCCCCTCGTGCAACCAAGTTGTTTTCGGGTTTTCAAAGTCCAAACGGTCGATCCGAACCGTTAGATGTTTAATCTATATTAAAATCTGCTTGGAGACCAAATTTTACATTTTTTGGAATTGTTTTGCTATTTTTTAAGCCACTTTGAAAATTGCTAATCCGGGTGAACAGTAAAAACAGTGCAACTAAATTCTGGACCATATGATCAGCAATTTTCAAAGTGGCTTAATAAATAGTAAAAAATTCCAAAAAATATAAAATTTGGTCTCCAAGCAGATTTTAATATAGAGATCACATCTAACGGTTTAGATCGACCGTTTGGACTTTGAAAATCCAAAAATTACTTGGTTGCACGAGGGCCTTGGTGCAAACGTTTTGATATTAGCCCCTCTCTCTATATATATTAAAAAAGGAAAATATATGTTCTAGTGAAATTGCATGGCATCCTATTTTTCTTCGTTCTTTTATTTTTTACTTTTCTTTTTTAGAAAAGAAAGGAATTCATTTACTTGCATATGATATTTACTAGAATTCAATATTCCTGTATAAAATTAAAGAATATTCAGTTAGGCTTTTATTTTGGATGGACAAAACCGAAATTTGAAAGTCAGGAATTTGTTTGTTATCTCTTAAATTTTGTGCCGAATGTCACACTTAATTATTTCTAACAAACCATACATGCTAAAAGCATGAAAGCAACTGCCAAGTGGTGGAGCTCAAACTTTTAGTAGGCTAAAGCAAAATTTTAAGATGGAAGTAATTATTTTATTAAGCATATTTTTATATTATTTTTTCTGAAAATAGTATAGAAATAAAAGTATGTTTTGAAAAAAAAATTTTTTTTTTTAGAAAAAAGGCATAATTTTTTAATTTTTTAATCTGAAGCTTATTTATATATTTATTTTTAAAAATATATAGAAAAAGGTACATATTTTTTAAAAAAAAAAATTGAACCTAAGAAACAAGTGTTTTTCTCCGATTCTATGAGGCTCTATCACTGTCAACATGAAACTACTACTAAATAAGGTGATTTTTTTTAAAGAAAATTTGAGGTCGAGTATTTATTTCTGAGATAGAGATTCGTTCACTGTTATTCAATTAATTTTTTAAAATAAAGATGAGAGACAAGTCTCTCACCTTTAAATATTCATGAAGTACCTTCATTTAAATTGCTAACCTACAACCTCCCATAAAGCATTTTCTTTAGCCACTAAATTAAATTACTAAATATTAGTTCTCCGCTAAATAAGATGATCTATACACAATAATAAGAATAAGCATTTGACAATATAAATGCGCAAATAACATGGGGGCCATTCGGCAACAAATGATTAAGAGTGAATGATTAAGAGCTTAAGGAGCGCTAAGAAATTGATGTTCGGTTGTCTTAATCCAGGAGTGAAAGCTAAGGAAGATAAAGGAAGGGGTAGAGGTGCTTTAAGGTCCCGGCAGAGAATTAAGATCCGGACAAAAGGAGGCTAAAGGAGGTGTTCTTAATTCAGGCTAAGAAACCTGTGTTAGACAAGATTAAACGGCTAAGGAAGCTAAATGAAGCAGATAAGTCTTAAGGAGACTTAATCTCTTGTTGCCGAACAGCTCCATGAGGAATTGGGGACTAGGTCCTTCGCACCCTTCCAACAAGAAAATGTGGAACTTAGAAACTACCTAACTATGACTAAACCGCCGTTTTGAATATCATATTTGCACATTATCAACTTTCAATTCCACACTTTATTTTTTATTAGTGCAACTATTTGAGCCGGATGAAGATTCTTTCATGTTTAAATTAATAAAAAAAAGAACTAGTTGAAATTGTTGACAACTATATTTTCAATGAAGAATCAGTCTTTGGTCTAGTAATAAAATGCTACACTCTCTGTGTGAGAGACTATGAGTTTGAAATCCAAATAAGAAGTCTTTATGGACAATTAAATGGAAGCTTGTAGGCTAAATCTCCCCCTTTTTATCTTAAAAAACTATATTTTTAATAAACATGTGGGGGTTAGTGTATGTAAAATTGTGACAATAAAGTAAAATCCAGTTGCAGATTCATTCATTTTTTTATTTTGATAACCTTAACAATTTTTATAAGTAAAGTTTAAATTTAAAATTCAATAAAATAAGCATTATTTATATTATTCATATATCATATACATATATCAAAAGTTTAAATAGCGTTTATTGCGTCATAGCGGAACGGCTAAAAAAACGACGCTATTGCCATATTGCGCCGGTATAGCGCGTTATAGCGTGCTATAGCGCCATAGCTTTTATGGTCCGAAAAAATGCTATAACGCTATTTAGAACCCTAATATATATCAATTTCGTCGGAGGTCACTAAACTTTGCTCTTTGTTACGAATTGATCACTCAAGTTTGATTTCTTCCTCTCCCTTGATCTTCATCTCGTGTCATCCCTTCTGGAGCATACTCTAACAAACAATCCAATTACTATCTTATAGTGAAGTATATCATCTATAGATTTCGGTATTGTTTTGGCATCGGTATTTAATTTTTGAACTATATATTGTGTCTGTCCAAATAAACCCTTGAATTCCTTTTAGTTTAATCAACCCCTAAATATTAATATTCGGTTCAATTTATAGCAATAAAAACTAGGTTAAAAGTTGAATAAAGAATAAGAGATGAATTCTCCTGCTGCCTCCCTGTCAATATATAGCAATTTTTGTGACTTTGGGAACAAGCAAACAAGATCTGGAAGTGAATCGGACGAAGATTGCAATAAAATCTGTCCAAATCTAGGCTGGGCGGCCATTGGTGCGGCTGCACAAAGTTCTACATTCCGAATTTGAATTTGTTTCTTTTATGAAAGTTGTAGATCTTTTTGTCTTGGTTCCGTCAAGTTTTGATTCACCCAAATCGGAATTTGTATGACCAAAATATAATCAAAATACGAATTATGTGTCGGTAGCTGTGATTCTGTGTAGCTAGTTGTGCGGCCCGCACGAAATGCTTGTATTCTACACATCTTTATATAATAGAGTAATCTTAGAGGTCATAAATCATAATCTTATAATAGAGTAATCTCACGATCAGAATCAATTAGAAGAAGAGATGGGTTTAAATTAAAATTTTGTAATCAAAACCTCATCTTTTCCGACAAGAATCCATCCTTGTCGAAATTCATTCCGAGAGAATTCAAACGACGAATCCAAACCGTTGAAACTGACATACTTCACGAGTGATGTGTGTAGATACAAAAATTTAGAAATTTTCAAACTTATTTAATACAAAGTCAAGCGTAAAAAAAAATAAGGGTAAATTTCGTCGGAGGCCACTAAACTTTGCTCTTTGTTACGAATTGGTCACTCAAGTTTGATTTCTTCCGCTCCCTTGATCTTCATCTCGCGTCAATTTATTTATTAATATTTGGTTCAATTTAATCTTGAATTCCTTTTAGTTTAATCAACCCCTAATTATTAATATTCGGTTCAATTTAATCTTGCTGTCAACATTATTTATTAATCTGTCATTATTAAATCTCCCTGTCATCTCAACTATTCTTTTGTTGCAGCTCCTTCCATCAAGAGATTGAAAGTCAAGCAATTTACAAAACTCTTAGACGTTTCACAAAACTCGGAATTGAAAGTCAAGCAATTTAAATTTTTTTAATATCCACAAAAAATTCTCTAATTATATTTTGAACCTGCAACTTGATCATTAATTTTTTTTGTCACTATACAAAAGGGACAAATTAAGTGGCAAACACTGACGAAAGTGAATTTGTATTGCATGCTATCGAAGTCTAGGCCTAGTTTTGTAAAATCTTTAATACTTGAGATATGTATGCAATTTTTTTTTAAAGGAGGGATATACAAATAAAACTTTAAACTTGATCCCCAGTAGTTAATGTTATAATAGGTCTGTTATTATTATTTATGATTCAATTGACGCTTTGCGTGAAGGTTGTTATGCTGATTATATAATTATACCATGCTTATGCGTGCAAGGTGTAGTATATTCTTGGACAGTAGTAGTAATAAGAAGATAGAAATTGTTCTCTTTCATGATGATAAAATAACTTATTTATTTACTTGCTAATGCTAAGCATTACTATTAAGATAATTCGAAATTGTCCGTGAAAGAATCAAGTTCCATGATATAAAATCGTGGTTCAAATCAAAATGAGCAAAAAAATGCACATAATATTTTTAGCATAAACCTCTTCTATTTATTTAAAAAAAAATGAAAGATACCGTGGAACGCCAATAATTCACTAAGAACACCTTTGAAAAGATTACGCGGTACAATTGAATCCAATGAGCCTTTTTACAATAAGTATTCAGCTTCATGTACACCCTCGGGTACTTCAATCTTCGTTACTTCTTCAATCACTCTTTTACCTGCAAATGCAATGGGCACATACAATGCTGGTTTCGGTTACATAATTTTTTATTAGATGAATTGTCTTAAAATTTTAATTCTATAGAAAGAACTGAATTTCTTTTTTCAGTTTCGTAAATCCAAGAATAAAATTTTCTGTGGCATGAGGTGGGTAGTAAGCTGAATTTGGAGCCGTTCAGCAAGAGTATAGGATTAAACTTTAATCTTCGCTAAGGAACTCATGTTCGATTGTCTTAAGGAAGCTTAATCCGTAAGTTGAGGCTAAGAAGGCTTGATCCAGAAGTAGAGATGCATTAAGACTCAGGCAGGGGATTAAGATTCTGGACAAAAAAGAGATTAAATGAGGTGATCTTAAACCTCACTAAAGAATTGATGTTTGAAAGAATTAAGCAACTAAGGAAGCTAAAAAGACTTAAGGAGACTAAAGAAGATATTGCCAAACAGAGTGAAAGGAATCAAAATTTTTTACAGTTTCTTTAGAAATGCCTAAAAGAACCCAAACAAAAAAAAAATTCAGTTTTACTATGAGATCAAAATTTCCATACAATCCATATCTTATCTAACATTATTTATATTATTTATATAAATAAAATATTCTAGTCGGTTACCTACTGCTAAGATAAAGATATATAGTTAGATTATTTATGTAGGTAGATTAACACATGTACGTCACAGGACACAGAGAATTTTTTTTTTTTTTTTATCTGTCAGCATCAATTTTACAAAGGGTATGAAATTTTTCTCTGGTAAGATAAAATAGTTCCACCGGTTTACATTTTTCTTTCAGAAATTCATATGATATTAATACATATTAATATATTATTATTATGTGTAGAATTTACAATACCGTGCTTCGGCCCAAATGTTAAATAAAGCCCGCGGGCCTTCTTTTGTATAAATCCTTAACAAACTATTATTTTTTGTTTCTTTCTTCTCCCTCCTCTTTTTAGTGTTATTCCGGTCCTGATCCCCTAAAGTAACCCAATCTTTGGGTTTTGGATTCAGACCATTCGATTCGAATTCTCTCTCGAGATCTGTCTCGGGATTCGAATTCGTCGTCAGAATGTGTGCGCTCACTTCGCAGATGGATTTTCGCGGATTCGAATCGGACGGTCTCGATCCAAAATCCAAAGATTAGGTTACTTCACTGGATCCGAATTGGTGTTATTCCGGTCCATCTCTCGGACCTTATCCCAAGCAGCACCTCACTTCGTCTTCTACTATAGTCTTCTCCCGCTTTCATTAATCAATCCATATTCATTCATGGCGGAGAAGTTCTCAACTATTTTCATTCCCGCTCCCGTTGCCATTCATCACTCAGCAGCTTTCCCTCTCCGTACCCCCTCCCCATCCTCCTCCAATATCCCCTTCCATAACCATAACCCCACACCCTCCACACCACTGTCCTTCTCCCCCCTCCCTGCTCTACTTAACCGTACCCCCATTTCCCTCCCCTCTTCTCCTCCATCCAAACCCAAATCCGAAACCCCTGATCCATCCCAGAAACCGTGGATTGAGCACCTTTCTCTCCGAGCCCAGTTTGCTCTCGGTTCCCTACTCACGATCAGCACTAACCCTGACACATCCTCTCTCAACGAAACCCTCTCTTTTCTCTCCTCATATTCAAATCAAGGCAGCTCTGATGCACTCATCTCTGACTTGCTCGGTTTAATTCAAGCCCTTGACCATCACAACAAACCCCTTACTGCCCTCTCTGTCTTTAACTGGGCCCGCAAAAACACCCCTGGGGATGCACTCCTCTTCTCCAATGGCGGACAGCCACTTGTCCCCTTCATTATCAGTATTCTCGGTCGGCTCGGTCGACTCTCTGATGCATCTAGCTTGCTCAGTTCGGTACTTGAGCACACCGATGCTGTTGATGCTTACACATATACTTCTCTAATAAGTGCTTATTCCAAAAATCGCAAGTACCGCCAGGCACTTTCAGTCTTCCAGAAGATGCTGCGAGACGGGTGTAAGCCAACTCTTCTAACTTACAATGTGGTGCTTAACGTCTATAGGAAGTTGTTATTGCCCTGGAATGAGGTCATGGCTTTGGTTCACACCATGAAAAAGGATGGCATCTTTCCTGATCATTGCACTTACAACACGCTCATCAGTTGTTGTACACGTGGGTCTCTACACGAGGAGGCATCAGAGATTGTCAAAGAGATGAAATCAAGGGGCTTTACTCCTGACATGGTTACATGGAATGCATTGTTGGATGTCTATGGTAAGTCCCATAAGCATGAAGAGGCACTGGGTGTACTAGTTAAGATGGAGGTATCTGGAGTTTCACCGACTCTAATTACATACAACTCCCTGATCTCTTCTTATGCGAAGGATGGCATGCTAGGTGAGGCGATAGAGTTGAAAACAAAAATGCAACTCAAAGGAATAAGGCCAGATGTTGTCACGTACACCACCTTGATTTCAGGATTTCACAGGGCGGGGAAAGACAGGCTCGCACATGAGATGTTCGAAGAAATGATATCTAATGGCTGCAAGCCTAATTTGTGCACATACAATACATTGGTAGGGATGCATGGTTCCAAGGGAAGGTTTGATGAAATGATGACAGTATTTGGGCAGCTGAAGGCTGATGGGTTTGAGCCAAATGTCGTCACCTGGAACACCCTCCTATCAGTGTTTGGCCAGAAGGGGCTGGTATCAGAGGTGCTGGGTGTGTTTAAAGAGATGAAACGGGCTGGGTTTGTGCCCGAAAGAGACACATACAATACCCTGATTGCTGCATACAGCCGCTGTGGCTGTTTTAACCAGGCAATGGAGATATACCAGAGAATGGTGGATTCAGGTATCTCACCTGATTTGTCAACCTATAATACAGTTTTGGCTGCTCTTGCACGCGGGGCCCACTGGGACCAGGCTGAGAGGATTGTCTCTGAAATGAAGGAGAGAAATTTTAAGTCCAATGAGCTGACTTATTGCTCTTTACTTCATGCCTATGCGAATGGGAAGGAAATGGAACGGCTGCGGGCCCTGTCAGAGGCCATTTATAGTGGCCAGGTCGAGCCACACAAGATGTTGGTCCGAAACTTGGTAGTGGTCTATAGTAAAAGGGATATGCTGAGGGAGACTAAAAGGGCGTTTTCAGAACTTAAAAGAAGGGGTTTCTCACCGGATATAACAGCATTAAATGCCATGATCTCAGTCTATGGGAGACGCTGCATGGTCTCAAAGGTAGATGAGCTCATGGCCTTCATGGAGGAGGAAGGCTACACACCGAGTCTACGTACATACAACATAATAATACACATGTATAGACTCATGGGGAGGTGTGAAACTTGTGAGAAAATCCTCAGTGAAATCAGGTCAAACGGAATCCGACCCGATCAGTGCTCCTACAATACGGTCATATTCGCATATCTTAGCCAAGAGAGGTTGGAGGATGCTTCTCGAGTACTTTCTGATATGCAAGCATCAGGGCTCAAGCCAAATGTAGTCACTTATAATACGTTTGTATCATGTTATGCGGCCAAATCTATGTTTGTCGAGGCGATAGATTTGGTCAGATACATGGTCAAGCAAGGTTGTAAACCAAATGAGAAAACTTTTGGTTCGATTTTGGCCGCATATGGGAGGGAAGGCAGGGTTAGCGATGCGAGACTATTTCTTGCTAGTGTTACTGAGATTTATCCTGGGATTAGCAAATCTGTACGCCATGGATTAGTTGAGAACTTAGATAAGATGAGCAGATCAAATATTGTGTTTGGAAATGCATAGTTCTGGTTAGAAAGGTTGCCTTGTTATATTTGTAAATTTGTAAGTTTAAGACAATACAAGCTCTTTTAAACTTGGGTATGCGTTACATCTCAAATTCGGTAGATATTTGGTTTGCATTCTTTTTTTATATATTGCATGTCAGCGCGTACCACTTGTATCTTTTAACAATAACCTTATCAGCATAGTTCACAAACAAGCAATTAGCAAACCATGCGGCTTGTTTCAGACTGGTAATTGTGGTTTAAGTTTCATTCCTAGATCTCTAACAAGCAAGGTGTACAGCCCCGGCTTGTTTGTGACCTGACAGTCACAGATATGGTGCTAGCCAATTGACTTTGTCAGTGTTTTTATTTTCAGTGCTTGACCATTTAATAACCAAAAGGAAAAAAAAAATGAATTCTGTATCAAACCATGAAGGGTTATGTTCGGACTGGTACACACTGATGGTAGTGGTATATTGATTGATAAAACTGACATCTTAGTTCTTGCAAAGGGAAAAAAAAAGGAGGGTTCATCTGGTTTCTAATTTTGCAAAATCTGTTTGTCTTTAAAATTGTTAACCAATGGAAACAATAAAGGAAATTCTTTTAGTACCAACTAATATCAAAACTGATTAAATACACAAACTTTAAGTATTTTTTGGGGAAAACCTCTAAATATGAGCTGTTCATATGCAACAGAGATTGTATAAGTCGCAGCATTAACCTCTGTTGCATCACATACCAATAATTTTTGGGGGAAAACCATAGAAAAATTGGTAGCAAACCTCTAAATATGAGTTGTTCATATGCAACAGAGTTCATATAAGTTGCAGGATTAGCACTAATACCTTACTGTATTTCGGCCCCCGTCTTTGGTTTTGGGGTTGAGGTGATCCTTCAGGGGGCACCAGATATAACCAAATGTTCAGTCTAGTGGTACCGGCTGCATCCTTCAGGGGGCAAAAGGGAAATAATTTCAGGTACCAAATCAGGGTCTGTTATTTTTCTCAATCATGGTGATCCCTAGTCTGGTCAGGTGCCAGTGTACTTAATTATCCTGGAACTTGCCGGTTACACTATATATAAACCATGTGTGCTTCATGTTATGTTAAGAAAAGGCTAATATTCAACTTTAGTAGTAACTAACTTGTATACAATCGAGTCAACGATGATTTTGTACTTAAGAGATGTTTGATGTATTCCAATCGAGTCAACGATAAAACCTACAGTTGTATGACGCACCAATTCAAGCATGAAAAGCAAAAGCCTAAGAGCTTATTACTTATTAGAACAGCAACATACCAAACAGAAGAACCCCAGCCAATGAGCACATCTCCCATGACAGCCGATGCAACGAACACATCTTTGGTTATTAATTATTAGCTCCTTTCGAAACACAATTCATGATTGTGCGGTGTAGATTTAACAGTTTCAGTCAGAAACAAAGCAAATGTCATTACTAGAGTTGCTACTTGATCTTGTTAACAATTGAAACTAGGCCTACGGGCTGTGAATCACCAAATAAATTGAAACTCGCTTAAAGGCCCTTCTTCGACCCAAACAATTTTACAGCCCAAATGTTAAATAAGTAACACTTCTTTTTGTATAAATCCTTAACCTTAACAAATTAACCAATTTTATTTTTATTTTTTTATTTTTTTTTTTTTTATTCTTTCTCCACTTTTTAGAGTTCTTCAGTTCCGGTCCACCTCCGGGCCTTATCCCAAGTAGCAGCACCTCACTTAATCTTCTCAGTTCCCTTCTCTTCTCCCGCTTTCATTAATCATTCCAAATCCATTCATGGCGGACAAGTTGTCAACTACTTTCATTCCCCACTCAGCAGCTTTCCCTCTCCGCACCCCCTCCCCATACTCCTACAATATCCCCTTCCAAAACCTAAACCAAAACCTCACACCCTCCACACCGCTGTCCTCGTCCCCCCTCCCTGCTATCCTTCAGCGCACCCCCATTTCCCTCCCTTCTGCTCCTCCATCCAAATCCAACTACGAAACCCCTGACCCAGCCCAGAAACCGTGGATCGAGCACCTTTCTCTCCGGGCCCAGTATGCTCTCCGTTCCCTACTCACGACCAGCACTGACCCTGACCCTGACCCATCCTCTCTCAACGAAACCCTCTCTTTTCTCTCCTTATATTCAAATCAAAGCAGCTCTGATGCACTCATCTCTGACTTGCTCGGTTTAATTCTAGCCCTTGACCATCACAACAAACCCCTTACCGCCCTATCTGTCTTTAACTGGGCCTGTAATAACACCCCTGGGGATGCACTCTTCTCCAATGGCGGACAGCCACTTGTCCCCTTCATTATACGTATTCTTGGTCGGCTCGGTCGATTGTCTGATGCTTCTAGCTTGCTCAGTTTGGTACTTGAGCACACCGATGATGCTGATGCTGATGCTGATGCTTACACATATACTTCTATAATAACTACTTATTTCTTGAAATTGTAGGTACCACCAGGCACTTTCAATCTTCCAAAAGATGTTGCGACACGAGTGTAAGCCCACTCTTATAACATACAATGTGGTTCTAAATGCCTGTTGTAAGTTGTTATTGCCCTGGAATGAGGTGATGGCTTTGGATGACACCATGAAAAAGGATGGCATCTTTTCTGATCGTTACACTACAACACGCTCATCAGTGTACACGTGGGTCTCTACATGAGGAGGCGATAGAGATTGTCAAAGAGATGGAATCAAGGGGCTTTACACCAGATATTGTTACATGGAATGCATTGTTGGATGTCTATGGCAAGTCCCGTAAGCATGAAGAGGCGCTGGGTGTGTTAGTTAAGATGGAGGCATGTGGAGTTTCACCGACTATAATTACATACAACTCCCTGATCGCTTCTTATGCAAAGGATGGCATGCTAGGTGAGGCAACAGAGTTGAAAAAACAAATGCAACTCAAAGGAATAAAGCCGGATGTAGTTACGTATACCACCTTGATTTCTGGATTTCACAAAGTGGGGAATGACAGGCTCGCACATGAGATGTTCGAAGAAATGATATCTAATGGTTGCAAGCCTAATTTGTGCACCTACAATACATTGGTACGGATTCATGGTTCCATGGGAAGGTTCGATGCAATGATGACAGTATTTGAGCAGCTGAAAGCTGATGGGCTCGAACCAGATGCCGTCACCTGGAATACCCTCCTCTCTGTGTTTGGCCAGAAGGGGCTCATATCGGAGGTATCAAGGGTGTTTCAGGAGATGAAACAAGCTGGGTTTGTGCCTGAAAAAGACACATACCATACCCTGATTGCTGCTTACAGCCGTTGTGGCTTTTTGGACGAGGCAATGGAGATACACCAGAGGATGTTCGATTCAGGTATCGCGCCTGATCTTTCAACCTATAATGCTGTTTTGGCTGCTTTGGGACGTGGGGGCCACTGGGACTTGGCTGAGAGGATTGTCTCAGAAATGAAGGAGAGAAATTATAAGCCCAATGAGCTGACTTATTGCTCTTTACTTCACGCGTATGCGAATGGGAAAAAAATGGACCAGCTGCAGGCCCTGTCAGAGGCCATTTATAATGGCCAGGTTGAGCCACACAAGATGTTGGTCAAGACCTTGGTGTTGGTCTATAGTAAAAAGGATATGCTGACAGAAACCAAAAGGGCGTTTTCAGAACTTCTTGTAAGGGGTTTCTCGCCTGATATAAGAGCATTAAATGCCATGATCTCAGTCTATGGGAGACGCCGCATGGTCTCAAAGGTAGATGAGCTCATGGCCTTCATGGAGGAGGAAGGCTTCACACCGAATCTACGTACATATAACATAATAATGCACATGTATAGACGGATGGGGAGGTGTGAAACTTGTGAGAAAATCCTCAGTGAAATCAGGTCGAAAAAAATCCGACCTGATCACTGCTCCTATAATACGGTCATATTTGCATATGGTAGCCAAGGGAGGTTGGAGGATGCTTCAAGAGTACTTTCTGATATGCAAGCATCAGGGCTCAATCCAAATGTGGTAACGTATAATACGTTTGTGGCATGTTATGTTGCCAAGTCAATGTTTGTTGAGGCAATTGATATGGTCAGATACATGGTCATGCAAGGTTGTAAACCAGATGAGAGAACTTTTGATTCGATTTTGGTTGCTTATGGGAGGGAAGGCAAGGTTAGCGATGCGAGACTATTTGTTGCTAGTATTACTGAGATTTATCCTGGGATTAGCAAATCTGTACACCATAGATTAGTTGAGAACTTAGAGAAGATGAGCGGAACAAATTTTGTGTTCAGAAATGCATAGTTCTGGTTAGACAAGTTACCTTGTTATATTGTAAATTTGTAAGTTCAAGACAATACAAGCTCTTTTAAACTTGGGTATGCTCTGTGAAATTAATTGGTTGTTAGCTCATCTCAAATTCAGTAGAAATTGGGTTTGCATTCTTTTTATAATACATTGCATGTCGGTGCAGGCCACTTATACCTTTTAACAATAACCTTATCAGTATAGTTCTAATAGAGTTAGCTTAGGCTAATGATGTATTAGAAGAAAGAGATAGAATGGAATTGCATTTCCTTGATTGATTTCTTTACACGGTATACTGCTTTATATAGACACAGTAATCAGTAGGGTAATCCTTCCAACTAATTATGTTATCCTTCTAACTAAATCTGTTATTCACAGACAAGCAATTAGCAAATCGTGCGGCTTGGTTCAGACTGGTAACTGTGGTTTAAGTAGCATTCCTAGATACTCTAACAGGCAAGGTGTACAGCCCCGGCTTGTTTTTGACCTGGCAGATATGGTGCTAGCCAATTGACTATGTCAGAGTTCTTATTTTCAGTGCTTGACCATTTAATAACCAAAAGGAAAAAGAATTGAATTCCGTATTGAACCATCAAGGGTTATGTTCGGACTGGTACATACTGATGGTAGTGGTATATTTTTGCTTCTTATTGATGGATAAAACTGAGCATCTTAGCTTTTGCAAAGAAAAAAAAAAGAGGGTCATCTTGTTTCTAATTTTGCAAAATTCTGTTTCTCTTTAAAATTGTTAACTAATGGGAACAATAATGAAATTATTGTATTACAAATATAATATCAAAATTGATTAATACAATGTAAGTGGATTGTACCGGTCATTCCCTATGTATAAATAACTGAAATGTACCAGTCATTCCAACTGATGTATTGAAGATCCGAACAAAACTGAAATTACGGCCTCAAAAGATCATTTTTTTTTTTCGCTTTTTCACTAAATTCCTTGCGTAGCACTATTCTTGGATCGTTAAAAGGGGCTAAAAAATTAGGATAATCTAATTTCTGAAAACTAGCATTTTTTTTTGGTAATAATTAGGATAATTTTTATTTTGTAAAAAAATTTAGTGATTTTTTTTTTTAAATAAGGGCCTAACCTAAGAGTCCTTTCCCCTCAGGTACCGGACTGAGTACAATATCTCAGCAGGCCGAAAGGTATTACGGTGCCTCTTTAGATAAAGGCGTCCGTTTTGAGATACGTCCCAGTTAAAAAATGACGGCTCAGATCTCATTGTACTCGGTCAGGTATTGCACCGGATCTGAATTCCTAACGTAACCCCTAAAAAGGGAAAGAGGGTTTATCCTCCCTGAATTTAGGGCAAACCCTCTCCCGCCCAATCCGACTCCCATTTCCATTTCCAAGTGCAAGTTCACCTGCTGAAACGCCACTTGCCATGAACTCCCTCTCACATCTCCGCCTTGCTACCTCCTACGCCCGGTTTACCACCTCATCCGCTTCATCTCGCAACCGCCTCTCAAAGGTTACCGTCTCTTCAGCAGCTAGGGTTAAGGTTTCTTCTACTGACTCTATAGTCAAGGATAGCTGGCTCGCCTCTCTCTCTTGCCCTCTTACGAAGAAAGAGGAACCAGATTTGGATTCGCATTCGGATTCGGGCGAAGTGATTATTGGGTCTGGATCCGAGTGGATCATTGGTGTGGACCCGGATGTCTCTGGTGCTTTGGCGCTTTTGCGACCTGATCAGTCTCCCTGCGGTTACTCTGCTCAGGTGCCTTTCGTGTTATTGAATTTTGAGATAAAATGTGCTCTTATATTTCACAAGTTCTCAACTCCCATGTTATGATTTTTATTTAAAGCTGTTCTAGACTAATGCCAGTGTAGTATCCTGAACTTAACAAAAGAGGTGGTTAGAGGGAGGGAAGGGAAGGGGAATGAGAAATCTTACACCCCAAATTTAAAGTTACGAGAATGGCCAAATTTATATGGAGTGTTTCTCGTCCTCTCCCCTTATTTTCTCCAAAATTTAATGTTTAGGTGCAAATTGAGGTTAAATCCAAACCGTCTGTTATATATTGGCACGGATCTTACAGTTACCCGCTCCTTATTAATATGTCCTGTGAATTCCATTCAGACCCGAATTCTTCAACCGGTACGGTTTTGGGCAATTTCATCCTATTAGGTATCGGAGAGGGTACTCGCTCTCCTCTACCATATCCACCCTTCATCAACCATCTTCTGAAGTGCACCAAGGGTGGGTTCCTGAGCACTAATTTCACTAGGTGAATGGAGGGAAATGGAGAGAAACCTTCTATTCATTTCTCATAAAATTATTCCCTTCCCAATTTGAGGTGCAAAAACGTTCACCTCCTCTATCTTTCCTTGCGTTCCCTTCAGGGTGTGCTCCAGAATAGGGTAGAGGAGGGGAGGGGTGACACGACCTGACTGGCCCTGTTTACTTGCTCCAGAACATTAAATTTTGAGGGGGAGGCAAGGGGAGGGGAAGGGAGAGGAGGTGAACCCTTATACAAACTATTCAAATTTTGTAACCTCCAAATCGTGGGGTAGAGGAGGTTAATTTACACTGCTCCTCTTCCCTCCCCTTCCCTCTCATGAAATTTCTGGAGCACACCCACAAAACTCGGGAGATGACCGTAAGGGCAGGTTCCACAAGAATATTGAGAGGGAGATAAGGGGATGGAATGGTAAGGAAAGTGAGGGAACAGAAATAATTTATTTGAGGGGTAAAGGAAGTGAAAGCTTTCCCTTCCTCTCATCTTTATTAAATTGTGGAACATGTAACTTTCTAGTTTTTGTCTTCCCTCATCTTCTCTCCTATTCTCTTTACTCCTTGAGCAAGGTCTAAGAGTTTGTTTCCAGTTGGATTTTTAGTGAGGTTAAAAAGTAAGGTAAATTACATTCTTGGTAAGTTTGAATTGTGCTTACATGAAAGCAATTAATTTTGAGTTGCTGTTAATCACAGTTACCCTATATATCCTTTTTAGATTTCTATTGCTTACATACAAAGCTCTTACCTATGAATTATATTCAGTTCCTTTCCCATCCTGTAATTATTTCCTCATGTTTGAATAAAATGTGTTGCTTGATGAATTATTTGTATTAGATTTTATTTATTTTGTAGGTGTTTGATGCTCCATACGTGAAGGTTATGGTAGGAAAAAGTCTCAGGAAAAGGTTGGATTCAAGGTCAATTGTACAATTGCTTCATAGTTTTAATGCACCTATTGGTACGAGGTAGCATTTACACTTGTGCCTCACAAATTACATAAATTACATCAAGGTTCTATAGTTAATGCATTGTCACCTCTTTTTATGAATTATCGTTTACCTTACAGGAACTACAGCATATATTGAGCAGTCAAGACCATTCCCACAAGATGGGAAGCAGGTGTTGTTTTCTACAATTAATTTTCTTTTCTACTACAACCTTAATCTGACTGCAATCAAAAGATCTTAACCAACCTGTAGCTGGGTAGATCCATAATTTGACCATAATATTACCCAACTGACCTTATATCTGAAGCATTCTAAGCCATATGCAATCTGAACAGAAGCAATTTGTGCTGATATTAACTTAAACCTGAAAATGGATTGATCCGACCCAAACCCAACCTGACCATCCATTAGCTTGGATGCACATGCCAGAATTTGGTTTAGATGCTGACCAGAAAACACTCAACCCACAATATAGGCGGCGGATAAATGTTCTAGAAATTGGGACCTGCAAACTGACATTTTGTCAAGAAGCAGAGATACCTTCCCCTGCCCTATCTCCCGAAAGGAAATTGGAAATCCTCCGGTTCATTTTACTCGTATATTTAGGTGATATTTGAAGTCCGTGCAAAACCCAAATCCAGATGGTCTTAGATTTGGATAACAGGGTTTAAAACTTTGAATCCCGCAATAGTACATATGTAAAAGAATGTAGTTAAATAGAACCTAACACCATCCCATGCTCTCCTTATAAGAAAATGTCTTATTTCATTATTTGTAAAATGAAGGGATGGTGGAGTGGGGGGTTTACATATGGAATCTGGTTAGGAGTACTAGTGGCATCTGGTTTCTCTGTCAAGCCTGTCTCTTCTGTCTCTTGGAAGAACTTCTTCGAGCTCTCTCGTTCCTCTTCTCCCAAGGTCACTGCTTTTTTTTCTTTTCGCTAAAATACCCTTGCTGATATGTAGATTATTATCTTCCTCTCCTTCATTTTTTATTTTCTCTGTTAAATGGTGATTTAGTCTGGGCATTTTACATTCACTAAAATAACAGTTACCCCTTGCAAAAAAGAAACACCATTCAAAAAGCAACAAAAGGAATTTATAGACCCTATATCTGTTTTTTGATAAAAAAAAAAGAAAAATCCCAAACTACCATCCTTTTAGTTCATGTGTGCCAAAGATATGCAGGAGGCATAGTTTGCTCATCTTTAGAAGAAAATTGGAGAAAGGATCATGGTTGATACTGGTGTAGGTGCTATTTCTGATAGTTATAGTGATATGCATATGAATATACTACAAATTCTGCTTGTTCCACATGAAATTGCCAAATTTTAGTTTTGTAGCTGGGAAGGAATGGTAGATAGCTTGCTTTTCAGGTGAGTATGTGATATTTTGGTGGTTTCTAACGTAGGCAAGGCATTTAATTCTAATGCTTAAAATTGCAGGATGAGAGCAGAAGAGTTGCTTCCGATATGTTCCCTTCATTGGCTCCTGTAATGAAAAGGAAAAAGGATCATGGTACTTCTATTAAACCTATTTTTTAAATATAGACATGTGAAAGGAAATACTTCCACACAAAATATGCCAACGTATATATATTACTTCTAGCTTGAGGAAAAACATTGGGTTGTCATATTCACACCTTGGTAAGAAATTGTTATGTCACAGCTGAAACTAAATCAGAAGGGGTTCAACAGATATGGACTGAAGTTTTGGTTTGTAAGAACAAATGCTTTGACTCTTTTTCTTCCATACAGGACGGGCAGAGGCTCTTCTAATTGCGGCCTATGGAAGAAGTCTAACCCTACAATCAGATCTAAATTCTACATTGACAGAATCCAAAGAATTGCAATTACAGTTGTGTTGATTTACAACGGATATTCTTATTTATTAGGAGTTCAAATCTGTGTTAATTTTGTTGTGGTATTTGTGTGATGCTAATTAGCATTCATTGTTGAGAAAATGTAGATGATATGGCACAGCTATACTGTACATTATTTGATTTTAGCAAGCAGCTTTACTGATGCTCTTAAAAGCAAGCAGCATTTCTGTATATTTTTTGTTCCTTGTTCCTTTTGTTTTACTTAGTTCATAGACGTTTTGGCAGAATATACCGGAGGCTCCACACACACACAAAATTATAAAGTTGTTGGTTAATTATTATTATTTTTTTGAAACTATTTCTAATTAGTACTTGCACAGAAATTTTAGGCGAACAATGTGCATATAGTACTTTTTCTACTGTTACAAAAAATCTTGAAAACAATCCGAGTTGCAAAATCAATACATTGAGATTAATGAAAGGAGTTCACTCTAGTTTCTTGTAATGAAACAGCAAATAGAAATACCTCTGACATATAACTTATAATTTTGTAAATTTGTCAAGGATGAAGGGTTATTTCAAAAATAACCCCTTCAAGGTTTGAAACTGTGGTTCTAGTTCCTTCAACCTCCTTGATCCGCATTCCCTGCTGTACTGCTTCATTCACCACCATAGTATCCATCCTGCTCAAAATAAATAAGTACATAAAATAAATGGAAGAGAAATAAAAAGAAAAAAATAAATTCAACAGAAGTTCAAAAAGGAAAAGAGGAAAGAAGATATCAAGCACATTCTTGCTTTGGTCCAATGTGAAATAAAATTTATTTGGTTCTAAAGAATTATTGACTGTATTATTTTTGGTGTCTCATACAGCCATACAGGCGAGATTCATTCAGTTTTCTACAAAACATAAATTGGATAAACTCCTGGTATAGACGTATAGTCTTATGAGAGAGTGGAATCCTTATTGAACCAATATTTAATTTGGAATAAAATTGAGGATTAATCTTCTGGTAGAACGATATTGCACCTTTAGTCAAACAATATACAGGTACTAAGAAAGACATATATGATTGACTAACTTGGGTATTTAGAAAATTACAAAGTGACAAGTATCTTGTGTAGTACTTAAAACATGAAATTTCATCCATACCAAACCTACCCATCTCCTCTTTGTTTCTTCAAAACTACTCAAATCAACCCTCTGTGCTCTTCTTTATCAAAAGGAAACGTGAGGAAGGAGAGGGTGTTGGGCATTCTTGGCATTTTTATGGGTTTTCAGGTAATATTTGATATTTCATCTTTTGTGGCAGAATGTATTATATTATATTGGCTGGTTTGCAGTGGTCTACGCATTAATTTTGAGGTTTTATATCTCAAAAATGATCCGTGCCTTTATAATATATGTATACTGAAGCCTATAAAACAAAGGTTGAAATTAGACAAAATAAAGTGCATACATCTTTGCTCGAGACACGTATGCAAGTATGAACTTGCATCCTCTACCCTTTAATTGAAGAAGCTGATGCACTGTTACGAAGAGATGTGGTATGCTGGATTGTTGAAAGCTTGGTTACTAGTCAAGAATTGCAATAATGCCTCGTAATATAAAACAGTCAATAAGAACCAACAAAACATAAACAAATACACAGAGAAAAAATATTTATATGCACAGACAAACACCAACCTCACATTACAGTACTGTACTGATCTCACCAGGTACCCACAAACTCCCTTCCAAAGTACCAACTAATAATATACGTTTATATATCATGTTGTTATAATTATACTTTTTATTTACTTTCATGTCTTGTGATGTGTTTATCTCAATTAAATGGATGAATTACAATGTGCACACTGGTAGAAAATTTAGCCATAATACTAATTGATAAACCAAATTAAAATTCTCTGTCAGTACTGGTACATTGAAATGAGGCACTATACCGCTGATAACTTGTATCAGTTAAAAAAAATTACAATACCTAGATATTCCAAATATGAGATGCAAAAAGACATTAGGTGACGAACTCGTGAGAGAACATCTTAAAAAGGATATAAATATCAGCTCCAAGAACAAGATCAAAACCAGAAGGGTGCTTCTGCAAAATTTGCTCGATATGCTCTCTATTTCCCCACTCCAACTTCTCAGTTGTCAATCCTGTTATCACACACAAACTAAAATTTTCAGTAAATTGTACTTTGTTATCTAGTTTTCTACATGATTACATCGTGGGCAATTTTATGTTTACCCTTGCAACTCAAAGTATCAACTCCCCCATGAAAACATACGAAATATCAACATTTCCCTTTGTTTCATCATTTCTATAAAAGATGCTCTCACTACAGGTACAAGAGGGATAATGGAAGATAGGTTGGGTAGGTTTCCAATTTACTGAGACATGAGGGGCTAAGTGAAACTTTGATGACTTGCAAAGATGTACGCAAAAGTTCCCTAAATTAATTAAATTTTAACTTAAAAAGTTTGAAAATTGTAAACCTAACAAGCTTTGATTCCTTCTAGATGCCTCAAGGTCTATATTCTTCCTTATTATCTAAAAAGTTGTAAATTAAAAATTGAAATCAATTGTTGTAAAGGAGGGATTTAACGTAAGACAAATAATAAAAGCATGTTATGATATATCAGAAGTTTTTTGTTACCAAGCAGCCCCCATAAGAATTCCTACCAGATTTTAACCCAAGTAAAACCCAACGAGCAAGTCAGCAACATAGATGGAACAATTTGACTTGTTCTTTGTTAGTTACCTCATATTGATAAATGCATCCAAACTTCTGTATCAATGAAGTATGAAATATGACAAATAAAAATTATGATAAAAAATCCAAACTACTTCTGATTTCCTCTACTGAAAATCGTGTTTTAAATCGAGAAATGCAACCTAAAATGAAATATCCAACAATTGACCAATATTACCTTGTGGATACACACTGGTGCAATATAGTCACTTTTTTTTCTTAAAAAAAAAAAGGCTTATAGTCCATTTGCATTACGCAAATAGAAGAAGGTTTAATTACAGACATGCATTACGCAATATAGTCACACTACATTCTACAATACTGTATTAAGCATAATTCCAATACATGAACTTTGCAAGGCCAAAAATTAGACAAGAGAAGCCAAGGAAAAAAGGAGAAAGAATTCTGTCAACTGGAAACCAAAATGAGGTTTTAGAAAAACATTTGCTACAGTGTTTAGACCTTACCTCTAGCACTTCATCATTATGGTCAGTTAGTACCACTTCTCTACAAAATCGACTACATAACATGCCAGTAATACCTACAACAAAGAACCAAAAACAAAATAATTAATTTACTTACTATTTTATTTACTTTTCTTATGCTTGTTTATTGATTAATTCACAATTTGAAGTGAATTGACCTAAAAAGGTTAACTACCCAATTGGCAGAAGTCAAAACAACAACGGTCGACCTGGGCACCACAAACTGATAACCCTCACTTATACCAAACATTAAAGTAAATTTCATGAATGATTTGCATGTATCACCCATTTAATTTCCAGTTTTGGTTCCGGAAATAAAACCCTGGTCATTTGGAAGTTACATTATTTTGGTGTCTCCAATCATACTTAGTCAAATATAAAGCACAGAAATCCTAGTAGCCATTTGTGCAAGACAATTGGTTTGGGAAACTCCAAATCTTCAGTGACAAAACCAGGAACTAGGTGATAAGCATACAAAATACCAATGTCACCCCTACAAAGCATGAAAGCATCCTCCAAATGTTCACAATTTGTAGGGTCATGCACATGAATTCCCAGTTTAGTAGGGACACAAATGATGATTTTATTTAGTAATAATCTAAAAGTTTGAACATCACTTACCAACTCCAGACCCAAGTTCAATAACAGATCTATCACTTAAAATTTGGGCATGACTTGAGAGATAATTATTCATTAATACTGCACCTGGCCATACCAACTGCCCAGTCAGATCATAATCAGCTGCATGCAAAGAATTTTCATCATATTAATAGAAGCCGACAGTCTGCTGTGTCATTTAACTAAGTATTTTCTATGCACCTTCCTCAACCTTTCTCTGATAACTAAAGGGAAAATGAAGTAGTTTTAGCATTCTATTCTATTTCTTTTGGGGAAATATTGGGGGAGGAGCGATGTATTCCAATACCCTTTTAAAATGACAAAAGCCCCTCAAACAAAATAGCAGTAAACCATGAGGACCTCTCAATATTTGTTTCAAAAAAAGTTGTCCAGATTATCCTAATTTTTCCTGCTTGGTATATCAGTAGAGAAAAAAAACTGTTGCCTTTTATTTCCTTCATACTTCCTCACATGAGTAGCCTCAAGAATTGAAGAAAATGGTAAAAATATAATAGAAAAGCACGAACGTATGAAACTGGCAACCAAATATACCATTGAAAAGCAATGCAACCCTTTACTCTTTTCTTTTCTATTTTGGGAAAAGCAGGATATCCCACCAATTTTAAGGCAATGCAACCTTTCATGCCCGAATAAATTCACAGTTCATATTACTAAAAAACCATTGTAGAATGCTCAACAATTCACAAGTTCTCATAAAAACCAAGAGGGACGTGCCTTTTTTTTTTACAAATTGTTTCTAGGACATGTAAATGTAAGTAGGTAACGTGTAAAAAAGAAAAGAAACAATAGAGTATGCTTTGCTCCATCCTAGAGAAACAAATTCTAAAAGGTTTTGAGGGCATTTCCGCATATTCTAATTTAAGAGAGATTAATTGCAAAAGCATACTGGAAGCGGAACGGAGGCAGAGGAGTTGAAGCGAGTTCGATCCGAATGTAAATTCTGTTAACTCATAGCTAGGTAAACAAAAAGGTAACATTAGTAAGAAAACCAAAGATGAACTAAAAGAGATTTAGCGTGGAGATACAATTTTATTAGGGTCAAACAAAAAGAATAAATTGAAGTACTTGCGATCGACGAAAAATAATCTATCCAAGGAGATTATCCCTTCGTCGTCATCTTCGTCACCCTTAAACTGGAGAGCTTCTTCCTTCGCCATATTTGTTCGAAAATGAAAAAGCTTAGCAGCCGTCTTTAAGTATCAAGTCTCAACGATCAAAAGGCCTTTTGCAAAAGTACTCAGAAACATTATTGTATTTACATGTACACCCCATTCTAATTATATTTTGTCACAATTAGGAAATTCACACAAATCTTGAAACAAATATCCTATATCTACAATAGGAGATAGGAGTAGGTCCGATGGGCATCGGACCTACTTCTAGGTTCAATTAGCTCTAACATCGTACGATTTGCATTAAGATATGAGCGCACGAAATTGATACAGACTCGCACGAATTTGATACGGAGCGTACGAATCTTGATGCAGATCGGATGGTCATCATACTCGTCGAACCAAAGTAGGTCCGATGGACATCGGACCTACTTCTAGGTTCTACAATAGACACTAAATTTCTTTTGACCTGGCCGAAACTAAATTCATACCGATCTTTTCTAATTGTACCCTCAGATACTCGAGAGAATATGGATCCCGTAAAAGATGAATTCATATCACCGACGGTACCGTAATAGGGAATCTTTTACAATTACTTGATCTGGACCGTTCTTTTTAACTTGGCACGAATCTCAAAGCCCAATAATACTACCCCCTCAGTCAGCTCGAATCCCAAACCGGCTGAGAGTTAATCTCAAACCGTAAATAGCTAATTGTAAAAGGGAATCTTTTACGGTACCGTCGAGGATATGGATTCGTAAAAGATACCCTGTAATGGAGTTCAGATCTCTGAGATAACTTAAATTTTGAGTTTGGATTCAGATCGTTCAATTAGAATAGAGTTGCACAAAATGCGCGTGACTGGTGACCTGTTCGAGATCAGCTCAGATTTAACTCGCCAACAACTTAAGTTGGAACTACTCGAGTTAGCTTACTCAATTGACTCACGAGTTGAGTTCGAGTTGCCCCCAACTTGCTCATTACCAAGTCGAGTTGACTAGCACTATTGTAAATTGTGGATTGTTTTGATAATTTGAAATTAGTAGACTTTTTATTATGTATTGCATATTGTTTTGGTAATTTGTAGACTGTTTTTATGAACCGTAAATTTTGTTAATTTTTCTCTTTTTAGTTGTCTACTAATCAAAATCACTAATTTCATTTTGCTGCGAAGCTCACGAACTACGAGTTGAGTTTGAGTTTGTTTTTCAGCTCGGTCCTAGATGGTAGCTGGAGTTGGGCTCAACTCATAAGTTCACGAGTTAAGTTCGAGTTGCTCTCAGCTTACTCGAACTCAACTCTTTTACAGCCCCAAAACAAAACCATCATAATTCGGACCAATTCAGGTTGAAGAGGATGCACAGGATTCCTTTAATATTCGTGCCAGAGCATATCCGACAGTTATAATCTAAATTCAAAATTTGAGTTGCATGTCCTTGGATCATTTACATAAGCACAGATAAACATTGTCGGAGAATTCATATCAGCTAAGGTAACTCAAATTTTGAATTTAGATTAGAACCGTTCAATCTACTTTAACACAAATATTAAAAATAATTCCTTGCATTTCACTTCAAATCGGATTAGTCTAGATTCTAATCGGAAAATCCGGAACCAAACTCAAAATTTGAGTTAGCTCAGAGAATCTGTACTCCAAGACAAGATACTAAAAGAGTAGTGCAATTGATTATGATGCCCACAGTAATCAAATTTGGGTCGGATGGACATCAGAGACGTCCGATAGGCTTTAAGATTCGTGTGCATCAATCTTAGAATATAACGCGCTGAATCGCATTGGATGACACCGATGCCCATCAGATAGATCCTAACTTATCTCCTAAAAGAGAATTTTTTAGGAGAACATTTACACGGAAGTTTACAGAGTTCTCCTAACCAATTCCTTGCTTGGGTCAATTGGGCCGAGATTAGCGGCTGAGCCCTGGGCCTGGGCCTGGTAGAATCAATTCCCCGGACACCGGAGTCTAGTAACAAAAGTATATGGGCACAAATTGTAAAGTCCCAGTACTTTGCGACAGGGAGGGGAGTCCCCGCTCCACATTGAGAAACTATTGATTGGTAACTTGAACAGAGCTGAATCTGGTACCTCTAGTAGGGGCATTGAATTGCAACAGGACCTGTTGCCAGATGATGATTAATTCCGTCAGATAGCTCGACACTGAGTTTTAAAAGCACAGTTTTGCGGTACACCCGACTTCGATTATATTCAAACCCGCAAGGCCGCAAATATGTACTCAATAGTATTTAATCCCTTGAACTTAAAACATACATACTAGAACCCCAGCTCGTATGAGCCAGCAATGCTGGTAAAGAAACCGGGGAATCTCGATCCGAGCACAGTTATTCTCATATGCGGAGCCATGTACCCTCTTGACATAGGTTATTAGTTCCGATATCGGTCTTTCTTCGAAGTGCCATAAATCTCTTCAATTTGCTGCCATTAATGAAGAACTCAACCTAGCATGTGCAGGATGAGTCTGTGATTTTGTTCAGATGCTTCACTTTGTCAGTGATCTCGTAGCATAACAGAACACCTGCTATGACCAGACTGTAATTCACTGTGACCAGAAATTGTACATTTGCTAGGAATTTTTTTTATAACAGTATTCATTGATTGCAGAGGACTAAAAGAAAAAAAAAATGAGAGAGCCACATACTTTAGCTATAAGAATAAACAACGGCGAAGGACGAGGTAATATCTCTACAAGAATCATTTTTCATATGCTTTCTATCAAATCAAACTCCAAGTACATTTATCAAAAGAGAAAAAAGGAGAACAAGTAATGGTGTCCAAAATTAACAAAAATTCCATAAGGAAATCTAGATGAAAGAGAACTAAGAGAATGTCTATCTGTTGTGTAGTGGATTTGGACCTGTGTGGACATCTCTCTTCTCCTCATTATACTCTCTGTCAACCTTGCTCTGCGTTTCTCCAGTAAAACTTGATTTAGCTTTAAAATCTTGCATGAAACCACCTTTCAATCTTCTGGATTTATCAAATGCATGAACAAAAAAACCACCATTCTCTGTTTGAAATATCAACAGGATTGTGATTAGCATGATAATGGAGTTTGCCTTTAAACCCATCTCTGTTTAAACTTCTCTGGAATTAGTACCAGTTTCATAGACCAGAAGAGGAAGAACCATTGTTAGATTTGGTTGAAAGTAATGAAAAGTCTTATTAGTTGGTGTCTTGGTTACTTATTAATTTATGTTATTCTTTTGATACATGAGTATTATTATATTATGATGGAGAAGTTTCTGCAATTTTATATCACAATAGTACCAACTATATATGACAAATAAAAAACATGAGGATTTCAATTTATATATATATATATATATATATATATATATATTAGGTGAAACACCATTAATACAATCCCCCGGATAGGAGGAATTGATTAGATTTTTGGTGGGTACTATCTCATATATATATATGGTTTTGGAGACGAGATTTATATTTTTATTTATGTTTTATACAAGCACGCAGGCAAGACGACGAGCTTGACAAATTGTGAAAGCGTAGATCCAGTTCATGATTGTTTTAGTCAAAGAAGAAATGCATGGGGAGTGGTGTCATTAATTTGCATGTAATTAATGTGCCAGAGGCTTCAATGAGCTTTGATTTCAGAGCCACTTTTTGACTAATAGAAAAGCAAAGGTACCTTACCATTAATATCCGAAATTTTTATTAATGGAAAATAAAATAAATAAATAAATAACAACATTAAAGAACGATTCGATGGAAATTCGACATCTAACAAAGCCATAACATCCATGGGACGTTATGGACCATCACGGCCAGATTAGCACCTAACTACCTGCATTAGTATAACAAAAATACGGGCCGTTATGGTCCATAACGGCCAGGGACGCGCTGAAAAAAAAAAAAAAATCAGGCCGTTATGATCCATAACGTCCAGCTACAGTGATTTTTTTCAAAAAATCGCAAACTGGAGCAAAAAAAAAAAACACTGTAGCTGGACGTTATGGACCATAACGTCCAGCTACAGTGTTTTTTGTTAATTAGAGATCATTAGTGATCAGATTAACTGGACGTTATGGACCATAACGTCCAGCTACAGTGCCCTGGACGTTATGGACCATAACGTCTTTGTTAGATCTCGAATTTCCGCCAAATCGTTCTTCAATGTCGATATTTATTTATTTATTTTATTTTCTATTAATAAAAATTTCGGCCATTAATATGGCTGTTATCATTTGTTAAATATATCCGGATGGATGGAACAAATACTTAAGCCTGTTCGGCGTGGTTACTGTCAACTAAATTTTTTTTTCCTACGCACACAGTAACAGACAGTTCAAATTAGCCTATATCCCGAGTTCGACCAAATCCCAGTTGTAGACCGAACAGGGCCTTAGGTTGCCAACATTGAGTCTAAGCCGTCCATGTTCGGTTAGAAACTTAGAATCATTCGATCTGCGTTAAAATTCATAAATACTTGATCAGTACAAATTTTAAATCAGTCCCTACAATCTCGACACGGATCAAACGGCTCCAATTGAATATCGGATCAAATTTGATCGTCCATCGGACCACCTCAGATTCCTGCCAACATATACAAGATAACTTTTTTACCAGAAGTAGACATCTCTGTTTCTATTCCAGTTTAGCATGAAGCTTTTTATTATTTTCGGGAACTCAACTCCATTGTCAGACGGACTTCAAACAACAAATTTAAACTATTAAAATTGATCTATTTTACGAGTGATATATCTACATGCAAAATTTGTAAATGTATGAATTGATAAATTAATAATAAAGTCAAGCAGTAAAAAATAATAAAAAATAATGTATTTAAATTAATTTATAAATTTTTTTTATTGCTTAACTTTATTATTATATTAATTCGGAAATTTATAAATTTTGTATGTAAACAACATCACTCGCAAAGTAAAACGGTTTTCATTAGTCGTTTAAATTTATTCAAATAAATTTTATAGTTAGATTCATCAAACTTGATGAACTTAAGAACACTCCAGCTCTACTCATTATACTTTCCTTCCCTCAGAACTCCTTCAGCACATCATCTAATTTTAGAATAGAGCTGTCATTCTCATTTGAATCCAATTTAAATGCCTACTTGTTCTTTGAAATAGTGTTTAAGTCTGATACGTCCTATCTCGGAGAGAGTAGGCCGCAAGGAAAGTTGATTGGGCTGAGTTCGTCCTGCCGAAGAATGACATGTCGAAATGTGGACCTAGTTGAGAACTCGGGGAGATTTGGAGATATTCGGACTCTAACCTATGCGATATCTCTCTTAGTAAAAAGTTCGATCCCTGTTTAATGGGACTTCCTGCCTTATATAGTCTGCCCATAACCGTCATCCCGGACGGTTATGGGGGACGTGGGCAGTTATGCAAACCGTATCGGCGGTTATCCCGCACGGAGGCGGTTCAAGCCATTTTCGGGCTGAGCCTTATGAGGCCGTTTATTGGGCCCTGTTAAAATAGAGCTTGGGTTTTTCGTATTGACTCCGGGTTGGCCTCTTAGGAGGTCCGAATTCCAGATCTTTCATGGCCCGTAAATGATAAGTTAAAGGGCATGTGGAACATGGCCCTATCAAAGTCTACGATATTTTGTTAATTAAATATTTTTATAAGAAAATGTAAAATAGTAACTTTTCAATTATGTTCAACTTCTTTCACTCAATTTTATCTTGCCGAACACCAACTTAGATGATCAAAATTAGGGTTGTCAATTAGCTAAGTCGAATTGAACTATATAAAGTTTGAACTTGGCTCATGCCAAAACTTGTGAGCCAGAAAAGAAGAATAAAATGACTTTCTTCGTAGGTAAAAGGTTTTAAATGAGTCCAATCGTAGTCGGGAATTTGCGTATTTGCTTTGTTTATATTTTTGCAGTCCAATATAGGCCCAAAATATTCTTTTCCAGATTTGAGGGCCCAAGCCCAATCATATCTTCCCTTGGCTTTATTTTTCTTCAACCCTCACTCTTTTATTCAAGCAAAAATACAAAAGAGATGCAATTCGTGTTGAATTCTAGGGGTATTTTCGTCATTACATCGTCAGTCTCTCCGAGCTCCGAGCTCCGAGCTCCGATCCTTCTACCCCTTCTCTCCATTTTTCTCCCTCGCCCCCTCCTCTCTCTCTCACACACACACAAACACAGAGGAGATAAGAGTATGGCGAAAAGACTAATTCCAGCATTGAACAGAGTACTGATAGAGAAGATAGTGCCCCCTTCAAAGACATCCGCTGGCGTTTTATTACCTGAGAAAACCTCCAAGGTACTATACTATTGCTCGTTACATTGATAGTCAAATTTGTTAACAGTTTGAATATTGTATTGTTTTCTTTTCCACTTCATTTTTGGGTATGTCTCCTTATCGTATCTACTTAAATTGCTCGGATTGTGGTTCTTATATGAACTAAGAAATAGTTGCATGAAAAAAGTTCAATGTAATTTATCTGGCATATATTATTTTTAATAGGAAGGTTAATAGTTGCATGAACCAATTTTGTCAAGTTTATAGCAGTGGTAAATTTATACAAACAATTTAAAATTTCATTTAGTTTAATTTTTAAGCAAAAGGGAAACCAAAAGGACATTTGGGGCCTACAGTCTACTAGCCTTGGCATATAAATGGAATCTGTGTATCAGTACTGGCTGATTTTGTTTCGTTATCTAGCTGTTTATCCTAGCAACAACTTCTCCTCATAATGCTATGCTGGTATGTAATTTTGATGTTTTAGTTTTAATGCTTGATGTTATCAAAATATGTCACTTTTCATAGCAGCACGAACCGAACTTTGAATTTGTTCCTTTCCCTATTATCAATGTGCATCTAGTTGAACTCAGGGAAGGTCATAGCTGTGGGGCCTGGTGCTCATGACAGAGATGGCAAACTGATACCTGTTATGTGAAAGAAGGAGATGTTGTTCTCCTACCAGAATATGGGGGCACTGAAGTAAAACTTGGAGATAAAGGGTATGTTCTATTTTGCCCCTATTTTATTTTCTTTCTTTCCTGCCCCTTGGAGATATTTATTCAAATAAGGTTTACTGTTAGATTTGCATTTTAGTATTTGCCAAGATTAAAAAGTCCCAGTAACATTTGGAACATTTGTTTATATTCTTTTGTAATATTTTTGAATTATGGCTTCCTTATATTTCTCAATTCAATTCACATGTGCTCCTGAAATGTCAAAACATTATTTTGAACCCTGCTAAAACCAAAAAAGAATTGTCATATAAATGGTGGGCAATGTGTTGGTCAATTTGGCCAGTGTTCCTTCTATTATTTCATTATACATGTCTGACCCAACTCGACCTGCCACCCTGACAAAGTCGAGATGCCCCAACCTGCACCAAATTCAAGGGGTTCAAATAGCTTTTACTTAGGTCAAGATGGCCCAAGCAGCCAACCCAGCTGCATAAGTTTGAAACATAGCTTTTGCTTAATTTATTATCTTCATTTACATCAAGGCTATACAGCTGAGGTGATTGTACCTATCTAAAAAAATAATAAACAATTTCCAAAATATATAAAATTTGGTCTCCAAGCACATTTTAAATGGTGATCATGTTGAGCAGTTTGTATCGACTGTTTGGACTTTAAAAACGGAGATAAAAGATGTGAGGCACGATGAAGCATGAAAGAAAATCATTGAAGTATTGAACTTGTATGGTTTTACCAGCTTTCTGCCATTAATGATAGTGCTAATATTTATTATTGTTTTGTCTTTTGGTGCAAAATTAAACAGCTACTATCTATTCAGAGACGACGACATATTGGGGACGCTTGTCGAGAACTAATTTGGTCTGCCCAATTTCTTGAAGGAATCAATTGTTTTCTGCTTTTTTCCCTTCGAGAACAATAAAGGAACTCTAAACATTATCTAAGGATAGTTGAGAGGATTTTGTTTTACTGGCATAAATTTTGAATAACAGTAGGTTGTACTCTCTTGTCTGAATAAATAAGGTGTACTCTTTTGGATAATTGTAAACTCAATTTTCAGTTGGATGGAATTGTATTTTAACATAATAGTGTTTTCTTTATGCGGGAAAAAAAGAAAAATCATGTAACTGAGGATTAGAAGTACGACACAAGAATTGAGGAATTGGGAATTAATTTTATGAGCCATCGCATTATACAAGTTGGACAAGAAGTACTTGCGCTTATTTAATCAATGACATTTTAGTCACTTTACTCTTCCTGATGATATTCACTTCTTATATTAGTTTCGGTTGCCATTGCAAATGCTAATGAACTATAAATGACATGTAGATGGTTTTGCGTTCGCAATTAGCTCATTTTGCTTGTGATCTTGTATATTCTGACTGAGCTTCAGTTAATTACCAATAAATAACGATCAAATGCCTCTATTTTTTTGGCCTCCATTATCCTCTATTTTTTTTTAAACTTCAATAACTCAAAATTTAAAAATTAAAACAAAACCGTTAGATATGATCTACGCTATTTTATCTATGCATATGTAAAATATTATGATATTTTAACTTTGATTTGTTTGTCATTAAGAGTTTGTAAAAATACACTGATATGGATAATTTCTCAACTTTGATTTTTCAACTTATTGATTTACATAAAAACAAAATCAAAATATCATAATTTTTTACATGTGTATAGATAAAATAATATAGATCATATCAAACTATTTTATTTTAATTTTTCAATTTTAAATTTTGAGTTAATTGAAGTTTTTAAAAATGAAGGCATTTGAACCCTCCTCAAATTACAACCATGCCAATCCAACAGGAAAATACCGAACATTTACAAACTCTGCTCATACAAACAAAAAGGAGTAGAACTAGGGTGTTCCTAAGTTCACCATGCATCTTTGTAAACTCAACTCTATAACCTATCGGATTGACTTTAAATGATGAATATGAAATGTTGAAACCCATCTACCTATCTACTTTACAAGTGATGTGTCTGCATGCAAAAATTTTGAACTTTTAAATTAATTTAGTATAAAGTCAAGCGGTCAAAAGTAAAAGATTTATAAATTAATTTTAGTGCATTCATTTTTTAAATGTTTTTTACTGACTCTATACAAAATTAATTTGAAAATTTAAAATTATTGCATGTAAACACATCACTCGTAAGGTAGACAGGTTTCAACGGTTCGGGTTCGTCATTTGAAATCAATCCGATAGATATCACAGTTGAGTTCACAAAGAGACTTGGTGAACTTAGGAACACCCTAGTTTTACTCAAGAAAAAGTACAAGTAAACCATTTATCACAAATGAAAACCAACAAAAAATAAAAATTGAAGGTCATATAAAATTGATTTTACTTAACCTACGCCATCTCAAAATGATAGTATAGTAACTAACAAACCGAACTAGAAATAAAAATAAATCATTTCAGTACAAGCATAGGCAAGATAATGCTACCTGCAACTAGTCATGTTTTCTGAAAAGAAAAGATTTTAAATTATTTCCTAGCTGTGTCGATGAAACTCCGAGCAACATCTATACTCAACTTTTTATATACCTGAAAATTATAAAAAAACCTAAGATTACGAACCATCATGAAGAAATGTATTTACTATCCTGGCATAAATTATACACACATAACCCTACTCTTAATGAAAAGTATCATAAACTAGGCTCTTGTCAAGTTTCTTGAACATTACTAAAATATATTGAGCAGGGGTACATGGAGTAACAACAAGAAAAGGAACAGATACTTTAACATTCTTTCTGAGACAATTATAGTATATTTCAAGGATAGACTGAAATTTTATATAAAAAGAAAGTAAAAGGCAACACAGGGATAGTATAAAGGTCCATACTAGTTTCTCATGTGCATCTCGAAATGCCTGAACAAATTGTTCTGCCTTGTTGGATCCCACCTGGAATAGAAAGACACTTAAAAATGTGAACCAAGGAAAAGGCATCAATGGTTCAAAGGGGAAAACAACATCATTGCATTATATCATTGGCCACAAAACCCTGACATAGAAGGGTCATTAAATTGAAAAAGTAACACATCTTGTTGGAACTTCTAAGATAGAGAGAGAAAATAACACAAGAAAAAGGAAAAAAAAAAAAAACATAGGATTGATGACCATACTTTGGGATCAAAGCATAGCAATAACAAAGCAACGAGAGCAATACTCGGTACCAGAGAGGACCACAATGAAACCGGGCTTGCAAAATTTCCTTGAATTACACTATTGAGCCCACCTAGGGATCACGTACAATACAATAGGGTTATATTTATCCAATTTATCCTAAATTAACCCAAATTTTGTATGATTATGCTTCAATATTCTCAATTTGAACACACAAATTAGACCTCAACTTTCCAATTGAATGGCAGAAAAAATGAGGAAATTTCAGTCAAGCTAATACCAGCATTATACTATACTGATAGGTTGTAAATAAAAACTGAAACTGATACGATTCAATTATCTACCTTTGTTTCAGCTGCTGTCTTTAACTTCTGCCAAAATGGATCTGCCAAGTTGAGAAACATGGTATATTTCAACATTTTGTCAAACATGGTATTGGAAAAGGTAACATGACAGTTGGTACATATGCATGGAGCAATAAACTGTGACAAGTGATCTTAAGAAAATGCATGATACAAATCCATAATATAAAGTTGAGAACTGAATGCAAAACAAATCATAAACAAAAAGTTAAACATACAAAGTTGTCTCTACTGTAATAGTTCAGAGTGCCAGAGGAAACAAAACATAAAGAGCGTAGTATAAGAATTTAACCATAAGCATCCCAACAAGAAATGTCAAAAAATACCCTTCTACCTTTCTGTAGAGACAGATATGAGAACTAAGGTTATTTTGGGCATTGCTTAAAGTGCTTTCTTGAGATGCATGCAAGTCATTTATCCTTTTGCAATTGTAACTGGGACGTTATCAAAAAGATGCTACTATGGTGCCAAGAAAAAATTAATAATAAAAAATAAATAAATATGTACCTTCAGCATCGAATTTCCCAACAGTTTGCACATCTCTCGTCTGTTAATTTTTTTTCAGAAAAAGATGACAATCAATGTTTGTTTTTATAATGAACTGTTTACTGAACTGGTAATGCAAGAAGTTCGAACTTGCGTTAAAAACACACAACATGTTCTAATAGATTGATAATTTGAAAACTTGAGAAAAGATGCACTTCCAATAGTAACCATTGGGTCTCCTACTACTGTAAACAGTTTTCGTATTTAGAAAATCATTTGGATGTGGGCATATAAATCCTCCAAAGTAAAAATTAATACAACCTTTTCCTCAGTAATACTCGATGTGGTTCCACGGAACGATGCGGTTCCACCACCGAACGATGCAGTTCCACCTGACGATGCAGTTCCACCTGACGATGCGGTTCCACCGGACGATGAGGCCTCTGCTTGCTGTATCATTCAAATGATTATCAAGTAACAAGTATTTCTGTAACATTGGGGGTATATTAGATTCAATTTTGTTTTGATATCATATGAGATGCCAATTTGATTTATCAGCTTAAAACCATGCAATCCTTTTGTGCAAATTATACAACGGCCAGTTCAGTTATAATCCTACCCAGTTACCTAGTTCACCTAATTTTGGACTGGAGACACCAATACCGAATCTGCGTTCGTACGGGTGTGCGTGTGTTGATAGAGAGCGAGAGAGAGAGAGAGTTACGCAATAGGAGCGAGATCGAACAACGGGAAAGAGGTTGAGAAGCCGCCTGAACTCTCTCTCGTCCATAGATCGCCTGAACTAGAAAGAGAGATGGCCAGATGGGGCAGGCGCAAGAGGCGAGAAAGGGTTAGATCAGCGCTGAGTTCTTCTCAGAGCTTCTGCAAATACACCCCTACATTTATGTACTCGGACTGAAAATAATTTGGAGAAACAATCTTATTTTATTAATAAACTTAATGCTAAATAAAAAAAAAAAAGTACGAATTGTCGTTGTTCTTCTACGCCGACATTTTTATTAATACCAAAAAAAAAAAAATTATCAAATCTGTCCTCATGTCAGAATTTTTATTAAAAATGCCCTAACCGTCCAACAGTGGGGCGGTTCACTTCATATACCAGACCGCCCTCCAGTGGGACGGTCCGCTATAAAACCCCTATAAAAGAGGTTTTTTTCTCTCCTGACCAGCACAATTTCATTCTAACAACCCCAGAAAAGAAAGAGAAAGAATAGGAAAGAAAGAGAGGCGATTTCTGGCAACAGTAGAGGTATATTTAATTAATTAATTTAATTTAATTTATTTTTTTTAATTAATTTTGAACAGCAGCTATCAAACAGAAAGATGTTGGTTGCACTGTATGTGGGCGGCAAGTTTACCCGGAGTGTGGAGGGAGCACAGTACACTAAGAAGGCAGCCTATGGCTTCGAGGTAAATGAAAATACCTCATTTGTTGCACTGAAGGGAATCGTGTATGAAAAGATTGGTGTAAACCCCAACCGGTATGATATAGATTTAGCTACTCGAATTAACACAGTAAGTGGGGGTAGACCTTACTATACTAGGTATCCAATAACAAATGAGTCGTTATGAAGGAGTGTTTACAATATTTTTGAGTCACAGGGTACCCTGGTAATGGACTTATATTCCAGGAGAGTTCCGCGTGAACCCGGGGTTGGAACTTCTAGGAAAAATAGAGGTTATGACAACTCGGGTCATGAGCACTTGGGGTGTGACAACCCCCGCCACTCTAGTTATGATAACCCCCGCCCCTCGAGGTATGACAACCCCCACCACTCTAGTTATGTACCTGATTATACCACTGATCGTAACATGGACGATTATATCACCGACCTACCACCACCACCTCCTCCTCCTGAAACCCCAATCCAACCCAGATTTTCATCTGTACCACCATCAATACCTATAGTGGCACCCGTTGTTACCCGGAGAGATCTTAGCCTTGATGGTGAGATCGATGCCATACCAGAAAAGAATTTGGACACGGGTGACGAATGAGACGGAGATTGGGATTCTGATCACACATCAGATGGTGATGGAGATTATTTACCTAGGGAAGACAGATTTCTGATTAGAGGTCGGACAGATGGAAGGTATGCGAATGGGACATCAGGCCCGCCGTTCAACTACTGACAGGCAGCGAGCAGGTACAGTTTATTTCATATTTTATGTTATATTTTACAATTTCAATATCATACCATGTTTGTTGAACTGGAATGCAATGCAGATGCCATTAACGAAGCCAATGAAAGAGAAAATGCTAGAGTTGTTGCTGAGGCAACTGGTAGTAGTCACAGCACTCATGAAAGCCCAGAAACTGGTAGTAGCCATGGGGAGATATCCGGTAGTGTCGCACAACTAGCTGCAAGCAGACCCAGACATCGGCTGAGTTTGTTCGGCCGTCGTCGCTGATTACCAAGTTTTGTTAAATTATGTTATGAACTATTTTAGATATATGTGGTGAACTATTCTAATTGGTAGTTTGTGAACTATTTAATTTTTTATTTACCTCGATTATTTTATATGCTTTAGTTTTGTTATTTTCAATACTTAATTACATATACAAATACTGACAACATAAAATATAAACAAACACAAAATTGATGAAATAAAGTCTACGACATAAATTCTTAATAAGTCTACTTCTTACAACGAGTCTTGAAAGTGCATGAAACAAAGTCATCATTGGATTTTGCTGGATCTGGATCAGTCACAGCAGACGAAGTGGTCGCCTTACCAGTATAAGTACATGGAACAAACTCATCGTCCGATGCTGGAGGCTCTGGATCAACCTTCTTCTTTTTCAAACCAAAGTCGTAAGGGTTTTCCACAAAGTCGTCTGAAATTTCATACCGATTAGGCTGTCTACTCCATTTCTCTATCTTACATGTCACACAATTCCAGAGATCACGGCATACTTGAAGATTGTTCTTTTTTTCCCTTCTTTTTAACTCGATCAGTAATTGACCCTCCTCTCGCTACGCCACGATCTCGGTTGCTCTATTTCTTACCTCGATTGTTACTGTCTATCCTTTTCGTCTTAAATATACCTCTACTGTTGCCTTAAATCACTCAAAATCATCCAAAAATCGCCTCTCTTTCTTTTCTGGGGTTGTTAGAATGAAATTGTGCTGGTCAGGAGAGAGAAAATCCCTTTTAGGGGTTTTATAGCGGACCGCCCCACTGGGGGCGGTCTGGTATGGGAAGTGAACCGCTCCAGTGGGGGGCGGTCTGGTATCCATAGTGGACCACCCCACTGCTGGGCGGTTAGGGCATTTTTAATAAAAATTCTGAGGTGAGGGTAGATTTGATAATTTCTTTTTTTTTGGGGGTATTAATAAAAATGTCGGTCTTCTACGTCGCAAGAGTAAGACTTAGGCGTTATTGTTATTGGATTTATCATATAAATTTCATAAAGTAAGAGTTTAGTAAATTGATTATATAATGTATTCATAGAATATTAATTTTTTGAAATTTTTGAAATTTTTTTCTATATTTTTGCTAATATTTTACGTTATTTTTTTTACCATCTTTTATAAATCATAAAAAATAGTAAAAAAGTTTCAAAATAATAAAAATTAGTATTTTGCAGGTTCATTGTATAACTAATTTACTGAGCTACTTAAATTGAAGTTTGAAGTTTATACGATATTTTTGCTATATTTTTTGCTCATATTTTACGTTATTTTTTTTACCATCTTTTATAAATCATAAAAAATAGTAAAAAAGTTTCAAAATAATAAAAATTAGTATTTTGCAGGTTCATTGTATAACTAATTTACTGAGCTACTTAAATCGAAGTTTGAAGTTTATACGATAAATTTTTGAACAAATAGCATGGAAGGCCTTATGCTATCTATAGCATCTAAGTCTTACGTCATAAATAGTGTATTTCTAATAAAATTGATAAATTTTGAAGTTTATTTAATATAAGATCAAAGTTTAAAAATTAAGGATTAATTTATCCTATACCTTAAAGAGTTCTTCAATTTCTTATTTACTCCTTTACTCTTCAATATATCTAATATACTCTTTAATCTGTTCTTTTCTTTTTTATTTACCTACAAAATTAATTATCCATAATTAATGAGTCATTTAAATCTATTGTTGCCAATAATACCCCTCATTTTCATCTGTCTCCTTCAATTATTTTCTCGCTCCATATGAAGTGCCTTACACCTCTGGATAATTAATTTTGTCAGTCATTCTTCCGACATTTTTATTAATATCCAAAGTTAAATACAAATTCATAAATATACCCAGAATATCTGAGTTTTTCCAAAAATGTCCAAACCGGCCATTTTGTGGCCGATTTCCTCTTCTTTTTTTTTTTTTTAGAGACACTATGAAGAGCAAGATAATAAAATCTAACACTAAAAATTCAAATTTTTTGTTTAAATTATTTGTTAGATTACTTATTTTGATTTATAATTAGCATATTTATACTAAAATACACTATATTACTTGAAATTATGTTGAATTACACTATATTACATTAAATTACGCTAAATTATGTTCAATTGTGTTGAATTACGCTAAATTACACTAATTTCGCTAATTATAATGAAATATGGTAAATTACGCTAAATTAGGCCGATTTTGTGCCATCTTTCATAAATCATAAAAAATAGTAAAAAAAAATTCAAAAATAGTAAAAATTAGTATTCTACAAGTTCATTATATAACTAATTTACTGAGCTACTTAGATTGAATAATAGAAATGAAAATCTTAATCGGAAACTTCAACTCAAGTTTTGAGGCTCTTCCTTTAGTTTTTTGGCAATTCTGAATTTTGAAATCCGACATTCTGCAATGCAATGCCGGATTCTACAATGCCGGAGTTTAAAATTCAGAATTGCCAAAAAAACTAAGGGAATAGCCTCAAAACTTGAGTTGAAGTTTCCGATTAAGATTTTCATGTCTATTATTCAATCTAAGTAGCTCAGTAAATTAGTTATATAATGAACTTGTAGAATACTAATTTTTAAAAAATAAGAAAATAATAACAAAATGTATCAACAAATAAGAAACTATTATAAAATAAATTATAATTAAGAATAATGTTGAAAATATAGGTCACTGGTCACGTGACGTGATTAAAATGGTGGAGAACAATCATGTCACGTGATCAGCACACGTGCTGTGACGTGACTACTAGCAGCATGACTAATTTCCTTTGTGGATCTAGATAGCAATCTAGCATGATGCGTTGAAGAACCAGTAGTATGTGATAGCAGAACGATCTTCCTGATCTAGTGAAAAAGGAATTATATTTTGTGTGTGTGGAGATTACAGGTTAGAAATATAGATAAAAAATTCTTTAGCATATTGAAATTTAGAAAGCTCAAATCTCTATCTTTTTCTCTCTAAAAAGCCGGCCATCTCGTTACATATTCTTTCATCAACACAAAATTTGACACATTAGTGTTGATTTTAACGCATAAACATAAATTTTGATGTAAAAAATAGGATAAATTTTGCTGGAGGTTACTAAACTTTGTCAATTGTCGCAAATTGGTAATTCAAGTTTGATTTGTCTCTTTTTAGTTACTAAACTTTGTCATTTGTTCTAATCAAGTCACTCTATACTTTTTCATCAAAAATGTTAATGGAATATGCTCATTCCGTTAATATTTTGAACGGAATGAATATATTCTATTAATATTTTGGACGGAATGAGAATATTCCGTTAAGATTTTGGACGGAAAAATATAGAGTGACTTGATTGGGACAAATGACAAAGTTGAGTGACTAAAAATAAACAAATCAAATTTGAGTAATCAATTTGTAACAAATGACAAAGTTTAGTGACCTCCACCGAAATTTACCCTAAAAAATAGAATCCGACTTTAAACGGCCATCTCATTCAGGCCCATTAGGCCTTTTATGTTAACTTTAAATTAAAGTCAGACCAGTCCGTGGGCCACAATAACAACTTGGCAAGTAACATTAGCAGAAACCAGGGTTATTATTGTCATTTCATGTACATGACAAAGTTGCGAACTCACCTCCTGAGGCCTCAGCAGTCTCCGGCATCTATCTCTCCGTCTTTCGATCTCGGCGAATCCATCGATCGATCCAAACAAACGCAATGGGGATCAACGGCGAATCCTTAAGATGGAAACATCCATCGATCGATCAAATCAACGGCGAATCCTTGTTGTGGGAACAGCAATTCAATTTAAGATGGAAACAATTATCAGATTTGCCTATCCATAAAAAGGACAGGAGTTGACGGACCAGCAGTCTGTGAAATTGTCTGATCCACTTAGAGAAGAAAAACATTACGCCGTGATTTGATCACGTCACGTCACGTGATTAAAATTTAATTTTATATGACGTAATGTGACTAAAATAGTTAAAGACAGTCATAAATAGTCACGTGATGTAACTGATTGTGTTTAATTATTATTTTTATGTTTAAGTTAGTTCAAAGAAAATAATAACAAAATGTATTAAAAAATAAGAAACTATTATAAAATAAATTATATTTAAGAATAATGTTGAAAATATAAGTCACGTATTGGTCACGTGACGTGATTAAAATAGTGGAGAACAATCATGTCACGTGATCGACACACGTAATGTGACGTACCGTGCTGTGACATGACTATTAGCGACATGACTAATTTCCTTCGTGGATCTAGATAGCAATCTAGCATGATGAGTTGACGAACCAGTAGTATGTGATAGAATTCCTAGTGAAAAAAGAATTATATTTTTTGTGTGTGGAGATTACAGGTTAGAAACATAGACAAATTTGTCACAAATTCGTGACAAATGACAAAGTTTGATCTCCACCGAAATTTACCCTAAAAAATAGAATCCGACTTTAAACGGCCATCTCATTCAGGCCCATTAAGCCTTTTATGTTAACTTCAAATTAAAGTCAGACCAGCCCGTGGGCCACAATAACAACTTGGCAAGTAACATTAGCAGAAACCAGGGTTATTATTGTCATTTCATGTACATGACAAAGTTGCGAACTCACCTCCTGAGGCCTCAGCAGTCTCCGGCATCTATCTCTCCGTCTTTCGATCTCGGCGAATCCATCGATCGATCCAAACAAACGCAATGGGGAGTCTAGGTAGAGTGATATACACCGTTGGATCTTGGATACGTGGCACTGGCCAGGCCATCGATCGCCTTGGCGGGACTCTTCAGGGAAGCAATTACCTCCCTGAGCAAGGTTGTCGCTCCTTCCCCTCGGATCCAACTAATCAATTTTTTAAGGTCATTCTACAGTGCAAAGTGTTGTTGTTAGGAAGTTTAATTAGTTCTGTTGCTTTCGTTTCATTTTAGTTCTATTCTGGTTTTATAACTTCGAAAATGGGGATTTAGAAACTGGGAATTATAATTTAAGGTTCTATCGTAGAATTGACTGCGACAAGATTGGGGGGCGAGCCCGGGGTGAAAATTGCCCTGGGCAAGTGAAATCACCTTTTTTTTTTTTAAAAAAAATTTTAACTAAAAGAGAGCAAGGTATTCTCTTTAAAAGTGCCCTGGGGCAGCTCTACTGTACCAAAAGCTGAAACAGGACTTGGTGGTTATGCATCAACCAAACTCGTGTGGATCCAAATATTTTCTTCTAGATCAAGTAGCAGCTCTAGTTATGACATTTGCTTTGTTTCTGACTAAACTTTTCGATCTATTGTATCAGTGTCAAGGCACCGCACAATCATGAGTGTGTTTCAGAAGGAGCCAATAATAAGCAAAGATGCATTTGTTGCACCGAGTGCGGCTGTAATGGGAGATGTGCTCATTGGCCGGGGTTCTTCTGTTTGGTATGGTGTTGTTCTAAGAGGTAATAAGCTATTGGGCTTTTGCTTTTCATGCTTGAATTGGTGCCTCATAGAGCTGGTAGTTTTATTATTGACTTGATTGGAATACACCAATCATTTCTTTTTCTGATTGACACCAAGTTGCATCTGTGCCTAAGATTGCAGGTCTCATGTGCTGGTTGAAAAGCATTGGTATAGGTACCATTTTGACCAATATTTATGGTGTATTTGGTTCTACACATTATTTTGGCTTGTGTTATATATCGTTGCACAATCATGGTTAAACTGGGATAATTGCGAAATTATGGTTTTGTACAGAAGGAAATTTTGTTTTAAGTTTAGGTTATTGGATGAAAAATAAGTTTAGATTGCCCTCAATACAAACCAGCTTCAGTTCCTTGCACAGAAATGGGTATTGAAGCGGAATTGAGCAGAAAATGAGAACAGTTACAAAACAGTTGCAAAGTTATGTCATTAATATAGTAAATTTTGGTTAAGTTGAGGTTAATTAAGGTTCGGATTAGTTTAAGTTGTTCTCAGTACAATCCAAAGAGCTCTATGGTTTGACCACTATTAGTGCTGTTAAGTACAAATCTAGCTCATACAAGTAACGCCAGAGGATGGTTGATTTTAAGTGGTGAAATGTAAGAGTTGCTCTGGGAGCTGATTTAAAGATCTGGGAATTTCAGGTGATGTGAATAGCATTAGAATTGGATCTGGTTCCAACATACAAGACAACACGCTTGTTCATGTGGCCAAATTTAACTTAGCAGGGAAGGTCTTACCAACCATTATTGGAGATAACGTTACCATTGGTAAGTATGAGTTTTTCTTATTTTTTTCTAATTATTAAAGGAAGGTTAATTTAACAGGAGTGCAAATTTGGTATGGGTTTCTGATGGAAGCCAAAAAGCTCCAAATAGGCGAAAAGTACAATAGAAGCTACCACAGTCCTGAATTAGAACTGAAAAACACATCCCTGTTTAATGATTTGTATGTACCTATGATGTCTCAAACCAGATTGTACCGGTCTCTTACAGTACCAAACTGAACTGTACATGTACATGTTCTAATCTATCCAAACAGTAAGAGGAAGGAATTGTACTTTATTCGGTATGAAGGTATGGTAGTCACTTGCTTAAAGAAGTCATTGGCTGAAAGCTACTATGGCAGATGCTTTAAAAGGTGCCAGGTTACGAAAATATTCATGATAATAATCATCCAAAAGAAAGTACAAAACTTTTGCCTAGGATAATGCAAACAAAAAATAATGTTGTATTATCTGCAGTTATGGTATACTAAAAAGGCAAATATGTTAGGCCATCTAAGGAACGGCCGAACGGGTGTATCCTGCTGAAAAATGGTACACTGCACGGAAATATGGCCATGGTGATGTTTCTGAGGCAATTTTGTACCTAAGTTATCAGAATTATCACTCAAGGAAAATATATAAAGGATTGTTTAATGTAGGTCATGGTGCGGTTTTGCATGCATGCACGGTAGAAGATGACGCATTTGTCGGGATGGGTGCCATATTACTTGACGGTGCTGTGGTTGAGAAAAACGCTATGGTTGGTGCAGGGTCTCTTGTCAGACAGGGCACCCGCATTCCTTCTGGCGAGGTCTCTCCCTCTTCCTCTCTCTCTCACCCCCCCCCCCCCCCCCCCCCCCCACACACACACACAATTAACTTTACTAAGCATGTTGTTTTCTCTCATAACTTTTTTTCCTCGCATAAAATCAGGTCTGGGCTGGAAACCCAGCTAAATTCCTCAGAAAACTAACGGAAGAGGAAGTCACCTCGATCAAGGAGTCTGCCTTGATCTACACCAACCTTGCACAAGTGCACGCAACTGAAAATACAAAGACCTTCGATGAAATTGAGCTTGAGAAGTTGCTGAGAAAGAAATTTGAGAATAGGGATGAAGACTATGATTCCATGATTGGTGTGGTGCGTGAACTCCCTCCTGAACTCGTATTGCCGCAAAACATCTTCCCTGAAAACAAATCATCCAGCAAAGCCGTCGCTCATTAAAAAGATGGTTTTCTCATTTTTTATATTTTTAAAATATCATACCATACATTTTGAATGTATGACTTTGTTTAGGATGAGCCATGTTGCCTTTTTTTAATAAGTTTGGGTCGAAGTTCTTCGACGATCAATCATGTACTTGATTTTAGGGCCTCTTTAAGTATACTTTTTTATGTTCTGAAAAAGGCACTAGTTGGTGTGAAATGGTGTTTTTCGTGTTTTTTATAAATTGAGCACATATTGATAAGGTCCAGGTTTCAATCATGCGCTGTGACTCTCTGAACTCTTACAAGGTAATTACATTTAAAGAAACAACAAATCCTACAACAAGCTGGTTGCTTGTTGAAAGATGGATCTAGTCAGACTTGACCATTGTTTGCTATAAAAAAGTTTGTTTGAAGTGCTTGTGTTTCTGTTTGTTTAGACTCGGCTCCAACAAAATATATATCTATTTAAGACCCATACATAAACTGATCAGTAATTCTTGTTTTCCTTCTTGCTAAAGTGACTTCCCTTCCTGATACCAAAGATGAATTATTAGAGGTTGAAAGATGGTTATTTCGTTCCCAACAAGAAAAAATTAGCAAATATTTGAGATGCCTTTTTTGCCCTTTACTATCACCTTAATGGCTTATTGAAGTTTTGGAGACTTCGCACCTTAGATTTTGCAATTCTATGCACTGTGACATCACAAGTCTCAGAGTGTCTGTCTAATGTACGACCTAAACCCGTATATTTATATTGCTGGAGACCCGCCCGGCCATTTACAGTTTTTATGCCTCGAGCATCGTCTTATTTCTTTTTTTATTTCACTAGTAATTTGGCATGGAACTCCTTAAGATCTTATATAAATAAAACAAAAGACACCTTAAATAAGCACCACTAATTATAAGAAATCATATATTTGAATAAAAATAAATATAGAGACTAGGCAATAGCCAACTTATACTCCCAAAATACCTGGTACACATGGATAGCAATACCACTATACATCTTGAGACAGTATTGGAACCAAGAAATGTTAGCGTTTGCAGAATCTAGACAAGAAATCTTAGGTGCATAAATAAAAAATGGCTTTAAACAGGATAGAAAAGGATAAGAAGGAAAAGTTCTGCACGCACATATTGACCGCAAGGCAAATAAAATGATGCCTTGGTTCATTCTGTGTGAACAAGAAAAACGAACAAGGGTAATAAACCCCCTAGTCTACAGCTCTTGAAAATTGGAATGTCATTTTTCCTCTGCTACATGAGATATTCAAACTGTTATTGTGACCACTCAGGAGTCGGGTCGCCGGGTCCCACAAGCATTATCTGACAAGGGCAAAAATGTAACTGAATTTTTTACTTAGCCATGCACCACAGATGGAAAAGTGATAGCCTGTATTAAGCTAATTCAAAATTTTTGCTAAATAGGGACTTCTTCATAATAGTTCCAATTTGCTAACTTGATTGTATTTTTTTTATTTTTTTTAAGTTAGTTGGCAATTCTTAATCAATGTTTTTATTGAACTTATTTGTGGCCATACTTAGCCTAAACACTCTTTTGCACAAAGACATCAAGGGAAGCAACCCACTACCATATCTTGATACAGTTTCAATAGTTCTCCACTTAACTATTCCCCAATTTGAATAAATTGAGGCACTATAGCATGATAAAGTAACTGAGGCTTAATTGGGCAAGATATGGGGTTTAATAACAAAATCGGGGATACTGATACAGAAGTATTAAATAATGATAGCAACCTAGGAACTCACATTACAGTCAACAGCAAATCTACGAGCAAGCATGATGGCTGAATTTCTCTCTCTTGTTGATTCAAAGGCTAATACAAAGCTGAGGCCTTTTCTCACAGCCCAAAACAATGACAGAGTTGCTGCATCTCCGCCTCCTCTTACACCACAAACCTATTCATTTTTACAGAATAAAATTTAAAAATAAGTATAACAAAAAATGTTAACAGGTGAAAACCAGAAAAGAAGAATATTAGGCCTAGGCCTATACCTGCATTGTGGAGGAGTAGAATTCCTTTGCAAGAATAGACTTCCCTTTACAAAGCTTTATTCTTAGTCTTCCAATATTTAGTGCATGAATTGAAGACGAAGGATAATTTTGTCCATTTATATCCAGTACGATGACCTGACAAAAGAATTAACATATCAGAAAATTACAAAATAAAATATTTTGAAAGAGCGGATACTATATTCTTTTAGCCTGAGTAGTACGTTCCAGTTTTAAAACAAAATCTTACATTAAACACAGTCTCAGGCTTGCGTACCAATGCCTCTATATATGCTACCAATCCAGGAGCTGTAAAACAAAGAAGTAATGATGTTTTCAATTTGAAAAAGGTTAATCTTTCGTCTGCCGTTTATTTTAAGAAAGTATATTTATAATATATATTTATATTATATGTTTATTTTGGGAAGAAGTAGAAACATTATTCAAAGAAAAGCAAAGAGAAGAAGGACGATTGAAGCTCAATTGCATGGTTGGGAGTAGATCGAGATTAGCTCAGCTTAAATGCAGAAAATATATGTACAACTGACGGTAATTGCATGGTTCAGGATTAATAGAAGCTGCTATGGTTGAGGTTTAATTGAACACTCAAGGCTAAGTTAGGGCTCAACTAAAGGGCTTGCACAAATTAAACTGAAACTTAGTTTGTTCCTTTTTAACATCTGTTCCCCATTGAGAAGTATCAGACAAGGATAACTGGAAGCCCTATTACACAGTTGAGGGTAGACTGACAGTAATTTCAGGGTACGAGTTTTACTGAATTGATTGCACAATTGACACCTCACTTGGCTAATTGGGATTTAATAGAGGTTACTTGTATGTTTGCAGGCATAATTGAGGGTAATGGACCTTGATTGCATATGGAGGTCTGGCACTTACTGATACTAATATTCCCAGAAATCAGAAATCGAAATTTTTATTTTCCATTTTATAGATCCTTCTAGTTCAAAGGACAAACCAGGATCAATAGGGCCTGTAGTTGACACTCGAGAGATTCCATCAGTTGAACTAATTTCCGCTTCTAGAATTCGCCCCCCCACATCATATGGATCTGGACTATATATCGGTCTTGTGGCACCTGAAATAGTATAGCATAATAATTTTGTTGAAGCTTTCATGTGTGTATGCACTATGCACTATGCAGTTTGCACGCTTTACTGAGGAGGCTAACTGAGAACTTCAGTTAGTTGACAGATATCAAGACCAGGCAAAATATCTCAGAAATTCCCTGCACACCTACAATGGTTCTGGCACTGGAAGTGCAACAGCATCTGAAATGGTCAGTATTGCAACTCTTGAGCTACAGTTGCATCAAATTGACTTATGAAGCAATGTTTTGTCTATTCGGCACTGATAATGATGCTGGTAACAGTATGCTTACATGTAGTGTAGACCTGATTTGTATACAAGTTAGTTACTACTTAAGTTGAATATTAGCCTTTTCTTAACATAACATGAAGCACACATGGTTTATATATAGTGTAAATGGCAAGTTCCAGGATAGTTAAGTACATCTGGACCTCACCTGACTAGGGATTACCGCGACTAAAAAAAATTAACCAACCCTGATTTGGTACCTGAAATTATTTCCCTTTTGTCCCCTGAAGGATGCAGCCGGTACCACTGGACTGAACAGTTGGTTATATCGGGTGCAGTATTGTTCTGGCTTTTGATATGCAAAGAGGAGCCCAAGATCTCTAAACCCTCCATCTCAAAGGAACATTCCTCATCTTCTTTAAGCCTTCTCATAAATTCAAGCTAGAAATAAAAGATAAGTAAATAGCCTTATTAAAGTAAAAAAGAGGGTAAAGAGAGTAAACAAATGGCACTTTCAAATACAGAGTTTGTGCTATTGTGCTTTGCTAAGCATAGAGAACACGATGCTTCCTATCCAAATCTTGGTTTTTTCAAGATCTGAATGAATGGAAGACCCTAAATATAGAAAATTATACAGGACATGTATCAGCAAAATCAATAGAAAGCATAAAATTAAAAATTACAGATTTTATTATTGCCAATTAGTGCATCGAGGCTGAGGACAACTCTACTTCCTGACGAATCAATTTGAAGTGGAATATCTTAAACTGGAGAATTTCATAGAAGATAAATCCCTAAAAAGTGTCAAACTTATGGGCATTTGCACAAACTACAGCTAAGTTGAAAGTGAAAAATAAAAATAGTTAGTTGTATTATTACCTCCTTTTTCAATTGAATAGAATCTGTAGACTTCTCCTCCAGCTGTTTGCGTACGTAACACTTGAATCTCAAATTCCATATCCATTACCTAGAGGGACATGAAGGAAATGCATAAATCTACAAAAAGGGTTTGAAACAAAAGCGCCAGGAACAAAGTCAAAAACAAAATGTTTGGATGGTGAAGCATTTTGCTTCTTCGAGCCTCTTGAAGTTCAAGCTTGAGTTCTTCCACATCCTTTTTGTTTAGGAAAACAAAAAGTAACCATAGTTTATGTACAAGGACTTTTGAACCAGCAGCTAAATTCAAAAGAAGTAGAGTTCTTTTAATCTAATTAATTATTCAATTGACACCAATTATACAAATTAGCTCATACATATCTAAGCTGTCAATTGGACATTAGGTAAACTGTACCCTAATTCAAAACTGTTGCATAATTAAGGTTCAATTGTTCTTCAAAAAGCCAAATTAATAAGGCTCATTGAACTTACATTTTCCTCAGCTTAAACCGACCTAATTAGCCTAAAAGACCTTAATTTGTGCCAGATAAACCTCAAGATTGCTTCAATTATCCTTATTCTAAATCAATATTGTTTAAAAAAAAAGCTTAATTGTCTTCAAGTTAGCTCATTTAAACATGATACAATTCAACCAGAATTTAGCCTCAGTTGTCCCCAATGTAACCCAAATCAACACAACCAATACCCACTACACAACTACCACACAAGCTAAGGAAAATATAACAAACAAGTTTGTGTTTCTAAATGCAGTTTACCTGATTGTCAACCCTGCGAGACAGTTTATCGTTCTCTTCAAATGCTTCCTGAACTCTCTTCATGGCTTCTCTCGCATTTTCAATTTCTACACGAGCATCTGACCGTTCTTCCTCAACTATTCTTTTTGCATCTTCTGATGCCTAAAGGTACAATTATAAATCAGAATATTTGAACAGAACAAATTAAACTTTGAACCCATGCTAAGTATATGATTTGATTAGCCTGTCCCAAAGGTAGCAAACTTGTGTAATTGACCACAACAGCTGAACGAGATCAGTTTGTCTATCCGTCAGATCTTAATTCTTTTTTGTTCTTTGTTTTTCAAATTCTATTTTTATAATTCCTTTTTTTATTTTTGGTGTTTGCTTGTGGTTCTAGGGAGGAATGAAGGCTTAATTGAGGTTCAAATATCGAGCTCCAGCCAAGACTGCCAAAAGATAGAAGACTCCTGTAGCATCACGTTTTATGTGTAGAAGACAAACTATACATGTATAAGCAACTTTTTTCTGAAACGAAATAAGTTTTTGTGGGATACCAGCTTAAGAGAGGTTGCCAGCTTCTTGACTTGTTCCTTTTGTTGAAGCAACTCACCTTCCCTCTGAGATAGTTGCACCGCCAAAGTTTCTACCTGTACCCAAGTATTAAATATTTACTAAATAAGTAGCTATTAAGTTATCAGAATTATGCACTATTTTCCAACTTGGCTCTCACCTATAATACAGTTCTATTGTAGCAATTGTATCTTGGTCAAGGATGGTAATTTTGAGCGGAACCCAATTAAAGCTCAAACATCTCTTATGTTTACAACTAGGCTCAATTTAATCTAATGGCTTATTGACCCTTAATTATGCACATGAAGTTACTTTGACCCAATTAACCCTCAAGTTAATCCTCATTTCGACCCAGCAGTGATTTATACTCTTCAATAGGGGCTAAAATGTCCTCAAACTGGTACAAGGATCATACAAGTACTGAAACCCAGTACTGGAACTCTTCTATGGCAATATCATATCCTCTCAAAAAAATAAGTTCTAAGAAAAATATAACTGAGATACAAACCATTGCAATGGAGTTTTCAATTTCATCCTTGCCACCAACACGAAATTTGAGAGACTCCAAGACATCCCTTAGCTTTTTGAGAAGAACTTCTCTCTCTAGCAAGGCCACTTGTTTGTCTCCATTTCACCTTTTATCAGTGATTTCCATCAGGAGAAAAGAAAGAAAAGTTAGAAATTTCTACAATGTTGGTCTATACAAACAATAACCATGTACATAGTACCCATATCACTTCTACGAATTTTTATGAACTTATGGAGTACCTATTTCAACATTGTCTGGCTAATTGATAGGCTTACTTGATTTAACTGAGACTCAACTGAAGAGTCAAGAGGCTAAATTGAGCCTTAATTGGGACATAACATATTTTTGAATTAGTTGCAAGATCAACATTTTCATAAGACTGATGGTTAACCTGAGGCAAACTGAGATTTGAGTATAGTTCATCCGAGGATCTCTAGGCCTAGGTACCTCAAATGCATATTTAGAGATAAAATACCTCATCAGAGAGCCAGGTGGCGGTGTTGAGACCCTTCTCAAACTTCATGGCAAGCTCGCGTACTGACATTCGTTGATGCCTATCAATCAAATCAGCTGCCTCCTTGGCTACTATCTCTTTCAGGGGTACAGCTCCAGGGCCTCCAATTGGCTCAATGGTCATGCTATCTGTACCCGGTTTATAGCTCGCAAATTTGCTCAAGAAATTAGAGCGTGCTGGTCTCGCTGTCCCATAGCCATATGTTGCCCTTGTCATCTTAGCTCAAGCTAAAATCCTGAAAGAAATATAAGAAAAAGAAAATTCAATGACAAGAGGTGTTAACGAAGTTTTATTGCATTGCACTTAGAGGATTACCACACAGTATTGTAGTGCCATACCAGTCAGATCCTTTTGACATTCTTTTTGGGCCCCTTATTGCTCAATTGCTTAACTGGTTCTTAAGGGACAAACTATGAGCCAAAATGTACCTCTTTTCTTTCATATGGTCTCTATCAGCCATCAAGAGGAACACGTAGGCAAATAATACTAAATCAGGAACTGTTTTGTGAATTATAGAATATTGTTTTTCAATTTACTAAGCGGAAGAGAACAAGCAAACTTCTAATTTTAGCATCCAACATGAAAAAAAAATTGACAAACGGAAACCTTTGACTAAGGAACAAAGTTTAGAAGGTGTTGAAATTCACCCAACCTAACCCTTCCACAGTTCAATTTTTTTTATTATGTGAGGTGTGCATAACAAAGGGAACACCTACCCCCCCCCCCCCCCCCCCCCCCCCCCCCCCCCAGGTCAAAGAAAAGACAAATTCTGAACTGATGCTAACTGATCTCCTATAAATTATGTAACAACATCACTGGGATTAAAATAAATAAAATTCACGGAAACAACAAGGATAAATGAAATCAGGGAAGACTCTTGTGGCATTATGATGCAGAATATCCCAAAATAGCATCTATAACTACTAAAAAATTGCAAAGTTGCAAATGTACTGTTTGTTGAACAAATAATTACTAAGCTAAAGCAACAAAATTGTAAGGAAGAATCAGAAAGAAATGAAAATGGATCACCAGAAAATACCCCAATTTCAAAATGTACTTGAGAATGGAGCGAACTAAATTTTTGCTAAAAGTAAAAATGAAATCAGTGCCACTTCCCCCGGAAAAAGTAGGATTAAGAACCCTCAGTTTGATCTTTCGACATTCTCGTTGCACAAATAATTACACGATTAACCGTAGGAGTTGCAAAAAAATATATTTTTTTTCGAGAAATTGCTTGAGATCGCAGCATTTTCTAAGATGATAAACAATAAAATAGCATAAATGTTCAGCATTTGTCTTTTACAATGGAGGTTACAAACCTTTGCTTCGTATACTGGCAGAACCAATGGCCAAAGCTATCTCTCTTCTACTTGTATTTTTTTAACAAAATAAGAAAAGCAACCAACGCCAGAGCGCTCTCTCTCTCTCTCTTTTTGAAATTCTTGACAGCGGCTGCCCGGTGAGATTCTCCCTATCTCTGTGATTCCCTTCTGCTTCTGGGTTTTGATTTGATGGATTTAAGAGAGGGAATGGGTTTGAAATCGAAAGGAACAAGGAAACTTAAAAACATTCTATTGCGTTATTTCTCACTTTGTGAGGGGGTAATTGTTACATGTACCCATTTGCCAACCTGAAAATTAGCATTCTAGTATTCTACCCATGATTTCCAAATTAAGGCCCCCAATAGCTAATGTAGAGAGAGTATCATTCATTACTATGACCAATAATTCATATGCTTGTTTATTATATATATGAGTTTGTTCTCCAACCACTAGAGAACTTGTAAAATACTTATAAAATTATGAAGTAGTAGTTTGCAACTTTAAAATGTTAGGTATATACTCTGGGTCCGGATCCCCTAAAGTAACCCAATTTTTGGGTTTTGGATCGAGATCGTCTGATTCGAATCTGTCGCTCGGGATGGTCTCGGGATTCGAATATGTCGTCGGAATGTGTGCGCTCCACTTTGGAATGGATGGTCTCGGATTCGAATCGGACGGTTCCGATCTAAAACCCAAACATTGGGTTACTTCACTGGATCTGAATTCTATACTCTGATGGACAGAAATATGGGCAGATCATTAATATTTTTGTAAGTATATTTAATTATTTATTAGTAAACCAATTCACAATAATAAGCCAAGAATAATGTTGATGAATATAGAATTATAGATACAATAATTTTAACAATCTTGACATGTCAAGGATTTTCTAAAAAAATTAAATAACACTGAAAATTAAAAAGAAAATTTATAGAATGTTATTAGACATATAGATATGCGTCAAGGATCGTTAATTTTAGACCGTTGAAATTTTAAATATTTTAATGTATCGTGCAAAATAATTTAAAATTTAAAATTTAAACTTTAATTGCAAGATTGTTAATATAAACATCGTCAAATAATCCTCTCTATCTTAATTATGGTAGAGACCTCTTAATATAAAAATTAAATGATACATACAAGTTTAAATGAAGTGAAACTTACAGATTCTAAATTGAAATATTATACATATATACTAATTACTAAATATTACATTTTTCGTTACAACCATATAATTTGTTTTTAGGGTTAGTGGAATTCCACAACCATATAATTATTTGAAACATTTTTTATACTAGTAGTTTAGCTAGACAGCTCACGTGCAATTAATTGCAACAAAATTGATGATGCCATACCAACTTCAACATAGCACAAGATTAGACAAGCCAAATTTATATTCCTAATAAAAAAGGAAATTAAGCTATATATTGCATAAATGGTCTTAGTCCTAATTATTCTTGTGCGTGTTGGTTGACGTGGTTAGGTAGAAATATGATGTCCCCAAATAATAAGGCTTTCTTTTTCATTGTTAAGCAATCAGACTATTATATTATGGGTCCCAAGCTTCTTTTATTATGCTTGAATTTAGATCCTTTGTGACCAGCCTAGGTACCACCATAGTGACAAATCAAAAGTTCGGGTTCGGTTCGGCGAGGTCAAAAATTCGTGATTCGGGTATAATTCGGATATAATTCGGGAATGATTCGGTACAACAAGGAAGCAAAAAAAAAACCCCAAAAAAACCGTAAAAAAAAAAAATTTGAAAAAAAATTCAAAATTTTTTTTTTTCGCGTTTTTATCGCGAATAATTCGTCAACTCGCTGTTTTATACGCGTTTTATTCGCGAATAAAACGTATTATATATTTTTCTGCGTTTTATTCGGAGTTCGGTTCGGTAACGTCGAAAAAACGAATAATACGCGAATAAAACGCGAACTTTTCGCGAGCCTTGTCACTATGGGTACCACTACCACCACACACTCATAAAATTAATCTCATTTTTATCCCTATATACAACTAATTAGTTGATTATTTTTAGTTGTAGCAATATCATGACGTTTTTAGTTATCTTAAATGAAAAGTAGCTAAGTTTAAAAAACAAATTCAACTTGATGAAATTCACATAGATATTAAATATTTTATTTCTATTCAAGAGCTAGAGATATTTGTTTTACAATTATGACCATGCATTTTTAAGTGTTTTATAAATGCATTATTGATTTCTTTTATGTTTGTTTCCAATGTCGTGAAATAAAAGATAGCTTTATACTATTTTTATTGCGATATACTTTCAGTAAAAAAAGTGTAAGAATTGTAGTTTGGTGAGTGGCTACTCTACTTACATAAGCATATGAGGGCATATGCTTATAAGTCATTTTTGTGTTTTTGAAGTCCAAATAGTTGATTTGAAGCGCTCAATATGTTCTCCATATTATAATGTGCTTGGAGACCAAATTTTACATTTTTTGGAAAAATTTTACTATTTTTTTAGAATTTTTTAAAACAGTGTTTTAATATGACAAAAAAAATCTAAAAATAAAATTTTAAAAATCTGAAAAACACTGTTTTGAAAAATTCTAAAAAAATAGTAAAAAAATTCTAAAAAATGTAAAATTTTGTTTCCAAACACATATTAATATGGAGAACATGTTAAGCGCTTTAGATCGACCATTTAGATATTGAAAATGTAAAAATGACTTATAAACACATGCTCTCATGTGCTTATGTAAGTAGAGTAGCCAACCTCTTGTAGTTTGGTCTCATTATTCTTTATGTTTTACAAGAGAAAATTTATATTAAAAGTACCTAAAAACGAGAATTAGTGTTTGTCTATTGTCAAAAATAATGTTTTTTTTGTGCGTGGAAGGTCGCATATTTCTTAATCCGAATGAGAGATTCTTCATTCTCTTGTGAATATTAAAAGTTAGGTAGCTTAATTTTCAACTTTTATTTAAAAAAGAAAATAAAAAAATATTTGCAAATTTTACATTTTCAAATGCAAAGCATGTTTAAAGTGAAAATTAATGGACAAATATAGTTTAGTTTTGCATTATTCTTTAATTCGCTTCATCTCAGACTTTAACTAAGCGACATGCAAACACACACGACACAGGTAACAGAGAGAGCCACAGAAGATCCCTAGCAATCACGGGTGTGGAATTGGGGATTTGATTAGACAAACAGTGAAATGGATTGGCCTCTCGAATTCATATCACCGACGGTACCGTAAAAGGGAATCTTTTACAATTACTTGATCTGTACCGTTCTTTTAACTTGGCACGAATCTCAAAGCCCAATAATACTGCCCCCTCAGTCAGCCCGAATCTCAAACCAGCTGAGAGTTAATCTCAACGGTAAATAGCTAACTGTAAAAGGGAATCTTTTACGGTACCGTCGAGGATATGGATCCTTGGCCTCTCTTTCAAGTCGCGTTGATTGCGGAAGGATCAGATCCCCACCGTCCTTCATATCCCGTCCAATATCAATCAAACAGTCCGGAGTAATTTGAACGAATCAGAATTTAGACTAGGAAGGAGAACAATTTATCGAAGAAAAAAACAATTAATGTTATTACCGATAATTTGATTCTTTTAATTTCTAAAAAAAAATTGAAAGGAGAATCTGGTTTTAAGAATGTGGGGTCCTTGATTAATTAAGGAAAATAGCCCCATGACCGTTAGGGAAACCAATTGACTTGTCCGATAGGAGAAGTCACAGTTCTTTCGTGTCTGTTAGTGTCAGTGTGAATGTCATTGTTTAATGGATTGAGATAGACAACGCCAAGAAAAGTTGGTGTGGGTAGATCAACAACTTTTTTCGTGGAAATATATGTTTTATCAAAGATTAAGGTGTCTTCGGATTCACAAGATTATATAATTTGTGAATTTTTGTTTTCACGGGTGAAACTTTTTAGAAGTTGTCTATCTTCTTACTTTTTAAACATTGAGCAAAATAAGAACCTTTGTTAATTTTGTCTTTATTTTTATCATCTTTATTCACCTTTGTTATTATTTAATTCGCTAATTTAGTTTTTAATTAGTTTTTTCAATGATCGGATATATAACAATTTTACAAGCAAAATTCTCGTTGAGAAATTAAAGACTTAGAGAAGAAGAAGAAGTATTTTGAATTGTATTTCATTCATTGTTATTGTCTCACAGAGATTACAGCTTATGTATTTATAGTACTGGATAATGGAAACCCTAATTACTGTTTTATAATTTACTTCTGTAATTCTAAGCAATGGTAAATGTAATTAAAACATTGTTGATAAGCATGATTCTCTGAAAACAAACGCTGGTAGCTGGTACAGAGAATATTAAGCTCCAGTTGTATCCGTTGGTACTGTGCAGCCTTGAAATAATTTCAGATTATAAAACAGTAAATAAACAATAATTCACACTAAAAAAATGTAAGCTTGGCACTTTTGGCCTGTCATTCCAAAAAAATACAAGCTTGTACCTTGAGCTCGCTCATAGCTTCCATTAAAAGCAATTATAAAAAAAAATGCAGCATGACTGAGAGGGAAAATTTTATACACAGTAACCAAAAGTTTAACTAATGACTCAGCATATAATCTCTGCTTCTGGCAAATTAACCAATTCACCATTGACGAATGTACCGACCCTACTGTCACTATGCACCCCAACTATAGCCTGGGTTCTTTTTTACCTTTCTATTCTTCATAAGCCTTCTTATCTCATCTGCCTCCTCCCATCTTCCTACCTCAGCATACATATTTGACAACACTGCATAATATCCGGAATTGTCGGGTTTCAATTTGAACAGATGCATCGCCGCCCACCTTGCCATCTCTATGTCCCCATATATCCTACATGCACCCAACAAGGCACCCCACACATCACAATTCGGCTCAAATGGCATTCCTTTGATAAGCTCCTCTGCCTCTGTCAATAGACCGGCACGCCCTAATAAATCTACCATACATGTATAGTGGGAGTTTTTAGGTTTCACATTTTTGTCCTGTAGCATTTGGGAAAAATAAAATCTTCCTTTATTTACCAAACCGCCGTGGCCACACGCCGATAGCACAGCTATATAAGATACTTGGTCATAGGTAACACCATCTAATGGCATTTCATCAAACAGCCTGAATACGGCATCTACTACACCGTGCTGGCCATAGCCCAATATGAGAGAATTCCATGAGGTTACATCTCTTTTCGAAATTCTTCGAAAAACTCTTGTAGCAATTTCAAAGTGTCCCGCTTTTACGTACAAATCTAGCAATGAATTAGCGACAAACAAGTGATTGCTTAGCAATTTTCTGATCACTTGGCAATGTATCTCCTTTACCTTCTTGAAGGCTGATAAATTAGCACAAGCACTTAAGGCACCCATGAAGGAGATCATGTCATGCTTTATCCCAGTTTCTCTCATTTCCATAAACAAATCTAGGGCTTCAATGCAAAATTGACTCTGAGAGTAACCCATTATCATAGTGTTATACGATATGCCATCTCTCTCTGACCAATTAAACACCTTTCTAGCAAGGGCTATATGGCCACATTTCACATACATATCGATAAAAGCATTTGACACAAACAAGTCAAAAATCGAACCATTCCTTACTGACATGGCGTGCAACTCCTTCCCTTTTCTGAAAGAAGCTATTCTTGCACAAGCTGGGAGCAAGTTTGCAAAAGTAACTGAGTTGGGAACCTCCCCATTTCTCACCATCTCTATCACAAGCGCCAGTGCATCCATTTCCAGTTTATTTTGAGCGTAATTGTATATCATCGCATTCCATGAGACTGTGTTGGGGCTGTCTATCATCTCAAAGATATATCTAGCCTTCTTTGGACAGCCCGATTTGGCATACATATCAATCAACGAATTAGCAACATAAACATCTGTATTCATCTCTCTCCTTAGACCATATCCATGAACCTCTCTTCCAAGATCAAAGCGACCCAGCTCAATCAATGCCGGTACAAAGCTAGTTATGGTAATTGAAGAAGGACACAATCCACGGCCCAACATATTCCTAAGCATCTCCAAAGCATCCTCATAAAGCCCCACATGAACCAGACAACCAATTATTGAGTTCCAGGAAACCTCATTTCTCTCAGGCAAAGAATTAAACATTTCCATAGACGCGCCAATGTGACCGAAACTCCCATACATATCGACCAGAGCATTTCCAACAGTTAATACATTAACGAGTCCAGTCTTTATTCCCAAACCATGAATCCCTATCCCAAATTTCTCCTTTTTTTCACTAACACAAGCCGGTATAACACTCAGTAAGCTAACTGAATTCACCTCAAACCCACTTCTTTTCAATCTCAAAAACCAATTCAATGAATCAGAAAACAAGCCACTATCTGAAAACAGTGAAATAACCGAGTTCCATGAAACAACATCTTTTTGAGGCATTTCATCGAACACCTTTCCTGCACGAGATACAAGTCCGCATGACCCGTAAAAGTTCAAAAGAGTGTTACCAACGAAAACATGAGACAAAAATCCTAACTTCAAGGCCGAGGCATGCAGCTCCTGTCCCTTGCGCACATGCTTGGCACGTGCAACAGCTGTTAGAGCAAAAGGAAAGGTTAGTTCGTCTGGTCGTATGTTGGAGCAGAGCATGTGATTGTAGACAGTCAAGGATGCCTCATGAAGATTAGAGGATGACAAAGCACGAGATAGAGAATTCCATAGGAAGGGAGAGAGGGGAGTGAGGGGGGATTGATGAAAGAGAGAGTAGGAAGAGGGGAGATGGTGGAGAGAAGCGTAGGAAAGGAGAAGAGAAGAGATGAGGGGAAGAGAGAGAGGGAGATGGCCATAGCGGATGGAGAGAGAATGAAGCTGGGTTAGTTCTGGTATGGAACGACATTGACGGATGAGAGAACACAAATGGTGCGGATCTGAAAATAGAGACATCAGATAGTTTGCCTCCCTTATTGTGCTTGATTAAGAACTAGGGGCAAAGCGAATTCACATTCCCTCGTGTTACGACGAGTTGGGAAAAATGGCACGTCCGCCGTCTCCGTCACGGAATAAGATGACTAATGAATTGGTGCTACCGAGACGGCCAATACCTGTAGGAATACGGGGTCGGGTCCCGCTTGTAGATCATGAGGCATTGGACGAACTGGGCCTGAAATTCCAACTACTACATGACAGATATCTTGCGACGCCATTATCTGAAGGAGGAGACTTCCGCTGCTATATTGGTCCGGGAGTGTTTCGGGATGAGGGCTTTTATGTAACAGTGGGTTTCACAGATCTCCGTGATCTTATGACTTATAACAAGATCGACGTCTCTATTATCCAAGTCTGGATAATGTGAGTATTTATTATTATAAACAGATATATTATTTTTACAATTAACTCCTTTATTTTATTCTGACACTGACTATTTTCAAGTATTGCATGAAGCTAGTTCCTGAAGGTGCCCAAAATAATGTTGACAATGGTTTCCTGGACCCCAGTCCGCTTAGCGCCACATCTATTAAATATGCTGGTGAACAATCCCTTTCGTACTTGGCCGATACCTTGCTAAAGTTTCAGGATAAGAGTCTTGTATTCTTACCATGCCACGAAGCTGGGTAAGCTGCTAATTCTACTCATGTTTATTGTCTATTTTTAACAAGTTTGTATTGATTTATTATTTTATTACTTATATTGTAGAGCACGTTGGAGGCTTCTCGTTATTATCCCAAGACAGAATGTTGCCTACTTGCTGGACTCGGTGCCAAATAATGACCGGGAGTTATATATTGTTCCTCTATTACAGCAGTAAGCAAAATACATATAATTTAAAATGCAAAATACTAACATGGCCTACTTCTAGGTACCATATACTGACCTTTAATAATTCTAGGGCTTATAAGTCATACATACACCTGGGAGGTCGGCACATGCCGGGGAGAAGAGCACTGGAGGTCAGAATGTTTCAGGTAAGAAATATTTTAATCGAGTATTTCATTGCAACTTATTTCAAGTTTCAATTGCACTACTAATTAGATTTTGTTTTAAATAATACACATTTGATCAGAGGCCCACGCAAAGCAATTCATGGGAGTCCGGGTTTTATGTAATGAAGAACATGGAGATGCTCATAAAAAATTATGCACGTTCTTTTCTAAAGGTTTGTCAATCACTTGTTTCTATCATGCTTTCAGATTAAGTTCTTATATATGTTATTCATATGTTTTGATTTATTCATGCAGTGTTGTCGGTCCAGAATGTCGTACAAGGAAAGTGCATTACATGACATCCGTATCCAATGGTGTAAGTTCTTCTTGGAATTAGTTTAATTACTGTGCAAGTACTTAGCGGGGGGGAGATTTGGTGGTGATGTATTGTTGTTTGTGGTGTAAAACAGTTATTGTTTTCTGGTTTTTGCGGTCAGACACTTTGGTATTGGTTTTAATAATGTGGTTTAAAACAGTTGTTAGTTTTATGGTACAATGAAATATTGCTCTATATATTGTTGTATGTGTGATATTGCTAGTTAGCTTGTTGGTTTATAATTGTTGTCTACTTTATATATTGTTTGTTGCATGGATTAATATATGAGGAGGGATCTAGTTACAACAAAGTTACCACAACGGTTTTTTACATTTTCAAAGTCCAAATCGTCGATCCAAACTGTTCAACATGATCTCCATAATAAAATGTACTTGCAGATCAAATTTTAAATTTTTTTGAATTTTTTTACTATTTATTAAGTATTTTACAAAAACTAGTCAAATTCAGACCATTGAATTTTGTACCCATCTTAATAAATAGTAAAAAAATTCAAAAAAATGTAAAATTTGATCTGCAAGTATATTTTATTGTGGAGATCATGTTGAACAGTTTGAATCGACGATTTGGACTTTGAAAATGTAGAAAACCGTTGTGGTAACTTTGTTGTAACTCAAAATTGTTGTAACTAGATCCCTCCTCTTAATATATATGTTGGATAACTTGTATATGTATATGTTGTTGATGCCTATATTAATTGTTGGTTAAAATATGGGTATAGAATGCATGCATGTTTATTGTTGCTTTGCAGGGTTTTAAAAATGGCTAACAAATATATGATGGAGGCTAGCCCCTAATACAAGAATTAATAATAAAACATAATAGTTATATATACATCACAATCGGCTCAAAAATTAATTACCGACGGCAAATTAGGACCTGTCAACGCCAACTCAAACAAAACATATGGTGTAAGATACTTTTGCAATCAGTTATTAAAATCCAACAGACAGCGTTAATTACATTTGTCGTCGGTTGCAAAAAGAAAGAGATGGCGTTAGGTACTAACACCGTCTGTTTGATCGTGCGCTGCAGATGGCATATCGATTAACGCCGTATGTTTTGAGCCGATAGCATATGTGTATACCTTTTCTATCGGGCAATAGCAATCGGTGCGAAATCCAATTGCGGATTGCAATTTCACAAGTGTTTTTTTTTTTGTAGTAGTAGTGTAGATATGATAAGAAACGGTGTTTTTATCAAATTGGTCAAGAATCAATACATTCATTGGTTAAGTCTGAAGAGTTAAAAATATGAGTGTATTACGCACAGTTATATTTTTGAATAAAGTTTCTTGGTTTATGGTGTTCCTACCTATCTAAATTCTAAATATTTCTGTAGAGCAAATTCGTTTGTCAAATTATGGCAGATGCTAAATTTCATGTATTAACCAGATAAGTTAAATGTTTGACAAAAAGAATAAAAACAAGGATCAAGGATATATAAATAGAATAAGAGCTATTCCAATGTTCTCCTATTATCTATCAACACGGTCAACATTCTTGAATAATTCTATATTTCTTTGAAAATTAGCTGTCTAGCAAAAACTTAAAGAAAGACATGAATCAATGTATATGCATGCCCCAAAAACTTTCTATGGTTTAAGAGTTGGTGTATCCTGATTTACATGCTCATCTATACTTTTGGATCTTTCAATCTTGATAGAAGGATAAAAATGAAGGATAAGAGAGAACCTTTATCCTCACCTCATATGGGATTAATTAGAGTCACATTATCTTTTCTTTTTATCTCTTAACCGAAAAAACATTCAAATGCTCATCAATAAGTTTCTTTTTTTCTAACTATTTAGAGAAGTGGTTACTGGTTAGTAACCCTTAAAACCATATTTTTGGATATTTCAGTTTTTAAACCTCGTAGAATGAAGAAGGGGGATGTCCAAAGGGTATCGGATCAAAATCGGCCCGATGTCATCAGAGCCGTTTGATACGCTTCATGATTCGCAAAATCTTTATCAGCATGAATTTTGAAGTAGTCCACACAAATCATAAAGCAAATCGAACAACTCCCGACTTCAATGCCCATCAGACAGTTCCCGATTCCCATAGAACGACATGAATCGATGTATGTAGTATGTACATGCCCAAAATCTCCAATTATTAGGAGTTTTTTTTTTATGTACAACTAAAATAAAATAAGAGGAGAGATAAAACCCTTAATTTGTTTTTTGAAAAACTTGAACTTAGGCTTGTAGCTAGGCAAGGTATCAAAAGAAGAAGTCTAATACCTATGCTAAACTTTTGACTAATCAAAGAGCTTAATCGTTTAGGAGAGCAACCCTTAATGAGATCATTTTCTAAATAAGAAATTATGCCATGAAAGTGGATGATATTATTTTAGAATTAGAAATCCTCAAAAACATCAACAAAAAATAAACAAGAGTAAATTAGTTAAAACTATTGTTAAGTATTGTGATAAAACTGTTAACCCTAGGAATTTGTCTCTAATCGTCTTCTTTACCTTGAATTTGTGCTTCAAGTAGGAATTAATTTAATTTAGGGTTTATGCATTTTAATTTCAGAAAAGTCTCATTTTTTATCAATATAGATAATTGAAAGGTTAATAATTTGATGCTCAAAGTTTTTTGAAAGTTGATGCTCAAAGTTATTGATGTGGATTTGACATCCAAAATATACTATAACGGTAATTTGTACACTTACATACCGTCAATTTTCATTATTTAGGATATAAAATTATTAGCCCTTTACAAGCATCATCATAAACCTTGAAACTTACAATTTCACACGTGAGTACTTGGAACGCTGAGCTAATTCAACAAATTAGATTCGTAATTCTTGAATTTAAACTTCATGTTGATAGAAACCGAATTGAATATTAAATAAAAGTGAACATCTGATCCATTCCACTATATGCTCAGTTTTCAATTTCATGCTAATAGTACAAGATTCAAATTCTAAACGGCAAATCTAACCATTTATTTTGTTCTTCTTCAAAAGCAATACATTCATGTCAAAATTGCGAGTACATATTGCAAATCATAATCTACAAGAGCAAGTACACTTGGTGAAAGAAAATAGAGAAAAATAAGGGGTTCGGAAAAACAGGGGATCCTTCGTTCATATCACTCATCAGCTTTAAAATTCTGACTAGAAATAACATCTAGAAACTTATTTTTTAATCTCGGGTCGATTTTTCTTTAGCCACAAGTGTGATCTATTATACATCACATCGCAGTTCACAAGAAATCAACATAGTATAGCAACTCGTAGGTAAAAGCCATCTAAAAATGTGAAAAAGAAGAAATCAAGTAGAAAGTAGAAACCCTATATCCTCTGGGAAAGACCAAGAAAAACTACAGCAGCGGATATTTGCACCTTCAAATCTGCTATATCCACATCATGACCACCTTCAACTAGACCCCACCTATCGACCTATATATTCAACTAAATTGTTAGAAGGAAAGAAAAATAGAAAACATTATTTCTTCGAACCTGTGTGCAAACAAGTCATGAAAAAAAAATAAAAAAAAATAAATAACATGCTAGACATGGTGACACAGACCCCATCCAAAGAACCCGCCCAACCAGCTCCGAACCTGACCCAACTTGGTAATTTTGAAAAGTCAAACAGACCCGGACCATCCGTAACTGAGATGACCAGAAACCCATATTAATCTGAAGCCGGACAACCGAAACCTGAGTGACCCAAAAACAATATCAGACTTATTCTAGACGACAAGAAACCCGAACACCCAAACCAAAAGAGCTGTAAACTAGAAAATGATCCAAATATGAGATAACCCGAATTCCACACCTTTAGATTATAAATACAACATACAAAAGTTTGTACCAATGTCCCAAAACCATTTGAAAAGCAAACCTAACCCGACCCTAGCAGAGAAGACCTGAAACCTCTGCCGATCTGAAGCCAAATGACCTTAAACCTTATCTGACCTGGACTAGAATTACTTAAGACCCATGTCAATATGAAGCCGGACAAACCGAAACCCAACCCGAAACCGAAAGCTGGACAATCCAAACCCGACCCACCCAATTGCCACCACTAGACATACGTATTTAAGGCATGCAATGAGTCTTCAATGTTAAGTTGGCAATTTAACTGACAGGTACAGATATAAGAATCAAGAATTGACTTCTCTACATGATGAAACTAAGCCAAATTCAACCCAATTAAACAATGAAATGTTTAGTGATTAAGCATAACTAAGATACAATTCATCTTTAACTAACCTAAATTGAGGAAGTAACACTCAGTATTTAACCTCCAACTGAATGTTCCTTGGAAGCCCAAATTCAACTGAATTCAAGCCCCTTATTGTTTACCAAAGTGGTGAGGATTTGATTGACTTGCTGGCCTGTAACAATTGGTACCATTTGCAAAATAAACTAGAAAGCTTCCCATATTTAGTTGAAAAATAACCTGACGTCGTGTGCTATATAAAATTAGGGTCAGTTGAAGTTTGCACAGAAAAAGAGAGCCAAGCAAACAAAAGATGAAACAAAACAAAATATATCCAAACCTGGTGGTCTTCCTCGAGGCGGATAAGCTCAATGGCCTCTTCAATTCCTAATCGGCCACGGAATATTGCCAGAGGAATTATCAGCGAGTGCGCAGCTGCAGCCATGGCATCTATAGAAGCCAATTGACAGTCATTTGTTTTTTTAAGCAATATTTCTATTTCCTTTGTGAGGCCTTCTTCTTGTTTGCCTACAAAGAAGCTCGAGTAGGTAACGGGCTTGAACCCAAACTCTGACTCAACCCATTGGAGTATTGGGTCTATCTTCTCTTCTTGCTTCTCTGAAACAAAAATTATACAGAATATTAGAAAAAAGTTGATAAATAATTGTGCAACAAAACATGCTAGTAGCATTCAACAATCTATTAGTTTCAGTATATCTGCTCAATGTTTGAGTCGATCACATCATGTTTTATTTCCAACAATGTAGCAAGGACATTTTTCGGTTTGTAATAATTTCCATAAAAGGTCAAATAGGCAATGGGTTTAAACCCAAACACAATTTCATGCAAATTAAATACAGACTCTGCTTCCTTTTCTAGCTTTTCTTTTCAAAGGGAACAAATTATTATGCTTTTTTCTGGTAAGCAATAATTTCTGGCAGTGAAACAGGAGATCAATAGTTTCTGCACTATATTGGAATTTTTTTATAATTCAATCAAGCTCTCAAATAACATCAATAAAGCAATTAATCTAAAAGAGATAAAAAGAACCAAACTCAACCAAAAAAAATTCCATAAAAGGAAATAGAAATCTTACCAAGAACACCTTTTGTCAAATCACTGTCACCTGGGAACCGGCAGAACACTAGATCTTGATGAAAGTTCCTCATTAAATTGTCGATGATTTTGGCACGTGTCACTGGGACCCGCTCAAGAGCAGTGCACACGAGCTTCATCAAAGGCATTGTGAAGGGCCGGATGCCATCTTTTTGCTATCATACAGAAGATGACAAATCAAAATCAAACCACAGGATTGAAAAGGACTAGAAAATCTGGTACTATGACCTGATATTGGGTTTGCATGTTCTTGTGTCTGAGTATAATTTCGGTATGGCACCATTTAAGTTGCAGTAAGCTCTGATACAATCAAACAATTCAATTAACAGAAGACAACAGAATAAATAAACAAACTACAAAAGTAAAAAGCTGCCTGGCAGGTTTGAAGGATCAAAATCACAGTTATTATTTCTGTTCAGTCAGGTCTAGTATCAATATATGTTTTTTTTTTCTTATAAAAGGCTGTAAGTATCAATATATGTTACATAGAACACATACTACGTCACCTGCTTGATCAAAATTTCCCTTTCATTTTTCTTATTTGTTTAATAACATAATTCTGGCTAAACTTGAGGAGTGATTAAATCTTACCACAGACCAAAAAGCCCTATTAGTATAAATTGCGGAGCTGACAGCTAAATCAGCTTAAATTGGGCTCAGTAGCAGAATTAGGGAAACCAGCGCCTTTGTTATGAAACTACATATGAGCGCAACAAAAAGGTAACTGGGGAAAGGGATGAACTAATGAGTGGTTAGGCTAGCACCTGATATTCCCATTCCGCGGCGATAGCCTTGGCTAGACCAAGTGTAGGCAGCTTCATGGGTCGTTTTGAAGGAGTTTTCAAGGTGCGATAATCAAGCATCACCGTCCATCCATTTCCATCATCTGCCATCCTTGTTGTCACCTTCAAATATATATTATATATAATTAGGAACTTTTTTAACTCCATCATTTGATCTACCTCCCCATGAATGAGAACGAAGGAAGGCTGGAATTATAATTTTAATGAATACTTTACAAAGCACACATCATGATACACACTTATCTTCATGTCGAAATACTTAAATCATGCAATGTTGGGCCTGGAGTACTGTACTTTTTTCAACGGGCAAAGTGCCCATTAACAATTGCATTAATAAAGAAAAGTTTGTACACACTATTTACAGTCTACCATATCCTACTAAATTTCTTAAATATTACAACTGAACTAAATGGTAAAAAGTACAGCAAGCAAAGAACATTATGAACTTGCAATACATAATAGAGCATTTACAATCAAAGTAGAATTCTCAAATATAGGAAGACTTACAAGGTCGCACCAGACATCAGCTTTTGCAGTTTCTATCAACTATTACCCTAAACACCAAATTAACAAGAAGGAAAGTGGCAATGCAATCACACTCAAAATCTAAACAGTGGTATCTTTCTACCAATTGCAGAAACAAGCGCCGTAAATCATAAACCTACAGAACTTAGCATGAGAATTGCTCGCATTTGTCAACATATCACCACACCTACGTTCAAAATACAGTTACCTGCTCATAGAACCGCTTCCCAACAATAGAGCCGGTCATGAAGGAGGTAGGCATGGTGACGGATGTCTTGTCCCTGGTCTTCACAAAGATCGCATCATCTCCATTGGAGCTCTCCATGCTGTGGTCGGGGGCGGAGGAGGAAGATGGGTCGTGGTTTGAATCCAATTGAGAATCTGCGGTGGCGGATACGGACAGGTTGCGACGGGAGAGAAGAGGAGGGAAGATAGCGCGGCGGTGAAGGAGGCTGCGCGTGGTGGCGTAGGCCATGGCGAATTGGGGTTTTAGGAGAGAGTGAGACAGCTGCCGAGGCGGTGGCCTGAGTTGTTCAGACCACTCAGTTCGGATCCCAAAGTAACTCAATATTTGAGTTTGGATCTGATCAGAATTCGACCAGGCCAAACCGGGTGGAGTCGTGGAGGTACAATTCACTGACATTCTGATCGGACGGTCCGCAAACTCAAACTTGAGTTACTTTAGGGATCTGAATTCCTCCTGCTTAGGGGTATAAATACACGTTATGTGGTGTCTTGTCGTACCGTGACTAGTTATGTTGTGACATGGATCATGTAGCGTACTGTGATTAAATTAAATTTCTACGCATCGTGTTGGAATTTTTTTTAAAAAACATAATTAAAAAATATATTTTTACCAAATCAACGTGATTATTATTTTTTTTACAAAAACCATAAGAACCGAATTACCAATTCGGTCGGCTCGGTTTTTTTTTGGACCGAATTGCCAATTCTGTCCCTGTTGATTTCACAGTTCCCGCAGAAAACTGTTTTGCCGTTTGTGTAATGCCTAGGGACCAAATTGCCAGTTCGGTCCAGAGTTTTTTTAGTCCGGACCGAATTGGCAATTCGGTCCCAACTTTTTTTTTTTTTTTTTAAGGGTTGGTTGAATTTCTCACTTGTGTATCATATATCATATCAAATGTAGATCGAATTGAATTTGAAATCGAAAGACAATTAAATATGTCTTTTTAGCCGGATCACTTTTTTTTATCTCTCATAGAGGATATTAGATGAAATTTGATTTACTCTATTTCATTTTCAATTTTTTTGGCACTACCTAGCGAGTAAGAATTACACATCTTTGTTAATGTAAATGTTTTGTTAACTAAATTTACAATAATGCTATTTATTAAGCAAACCCTAAAAAAAAAAAAAAAAGTTACGACCGAATTGTCAATTCAGTCCGGAGTCTTTTACGGATTTTCTATGGCCGCCTTTCTGAAAATTTGTGAAATCAACAGGAACCGAATTGCCAATTCGGTCCCAAAAAAAAAAACCAAGCGGACCGAATTGGCAATTCGGTTCTTATGGTTTTTGTAAAAAAAAAAGTAATCATGTTGGTTTGGTAAAAATATTTATTTTATTTATGTTTTTAAAAAAAATCCGTCGTGTTGTGCCGTGATCAAATTTGAAGAGACGAAGCACATTAATAATAATGATACGTTAGTCACGCTATAATTACACATCGTGTTCAAACATAACAAGTCATGTTTAATCCCATTTAACTATTTTTTTCTTAATTTAAGTTTAGTTTACTTAAGAGTTAAGATTAATCATGTAATTAAGATTTAACCGTCGTAACTATGTATCGTAGGCGTGATCAAACCACAAAAGATATCACATAAAGAGTTACAACACCTAAGTGGTACTACACATGATGCGACCGTTTCCAGTCACGCATGACTTTTTTACACGCTGATCATGCGGATTGATTGATATTTCTTAGCAGCGACTACTTTAGCACTCCCCCTTTGGATTCATGTTTTGATCTTTGTTTGAATCAAACCCCTATGTATTAAAATATATCTAGAGCATACAATTTTTTTTCTCATAGTTCATAATATCTATGAAAAAAAATCTAAAATTAGAGTTGATAGGTCCATATGCCAATGGCCCGTAAAAAGCCCAGGCCTGGCCCAAGTAAACACTTCCAGATTTAAATTCATAGCAGGCCGGCCCAAAAATGACTCGGGACTCGGACTCCCTTCTGGAGCCGGCCCGAGAATAGAAAATTACCCGGGATTCGGACCCCCTCCCGGGGCCAACCCGAGGTTAGGAGCTGCCCGGGATTCGGACCCCCTCCCGGGGCCAACCCGAGGTCAGAAACAGCTCGGGATTCGGACTCCCCTCCGGGGACCAACCCGCGGCGAAAGCACAAACCGAGATTCGGACCTTCTCCCAGGGCCGACTCGGGACCAAAGCAAAACAAGGCCCAAGGCCAGACACGCCGAACAGCCCGAGAAGGCCGGCACACGGCCTCGCTGTTCGGCTTGGGATGAATTATGCGGATACCATCGCCTATTATGCGGACTCCGTCAACAGTTGTACGGATCCCTGTCATTAATGCTGACAAGACCCCGCTACAGTAGGGCGTCCCCTATTTAAGGCAAAAGATCCCCCCAGAAAGAGGGACCGCACTTATCACAATCTGAGGAGGTATTAAAAAAGAATTAGAGCGTTAATACCCCTCCGACACCCCGCGTGTCCACCGTCTTGGCCCGTTTCGCTTGAACCGGGTCGAGCTGCACTTTCAGTAACCAACCTTCGCACGGCCTGCTTCCTGGGAACAGGACGTGCCTGCACCTTACTGGACCGAGTCCAAGTACGGCCCGGCTCCCCATGGAAGGGACGTATCAAGAGTTTTTATGTGGCTAATGTGTAAGAATAAAATTCTTACGAAAACCAAATTACAGAAAAAAGAGTAACAGAGTGACTTAACTTATCAGTTGTGTTCACATACAAAGAAGATAATGATCATCTCTTTTTTCAATGTTATTTGGCTAAAATTATTTGGTTTTATATGGGAAAATGTCAGGAGATTATGTAAAATTGGCAGTCTATGGAAGATGATATCCCAAAGACATGAATGAGGTGCCCCTTCAGGTGGCTCAACCAGATGATATCCGAATGTTGGATTGGAAATCGGACGGTTCTGACTAAATTCGATTATCAGACTTTACTTTTGCTATATCTTAGCCCTGCTTGTGGCTTAGTATTAGTTTGAATGTTACTACTTTGGGTCTCTGATTTTAGTGTTTGCATGAACATAATCTTTTGGTGCCTATGTGTAGGGGTGTTCATCGGTTATGTTCGGTTGAAACTGAATCGAACTAGGCAAACCAAAGTTATAATTCGGTTTCAAAAATAAAGCTGAACCGAACCGATTTAGCATTGCAACCGAACCGAACCGAACTAAAGTTTTATTTCGGTTTTTTTCTGTTTGTTCGATTCAAACCGAAATATATTATTATTTTTATTTAAAGCAATTGATTTATAATAAACCGAAGTATATTAAGAAATAAACCGAGGTATTAAGAAATAAATCGGGATATTAAGAAATAAACCGGGATATTAAGAAATAAACTGAAGTATTTAAAGCAATTGATTAAGAAATAAACTGGAATATTAAGAAATACCGGGGCGGTCCGGACCAAATTCATAATATATAAAATTTCGGTCGGTTCGGTTATTTCGGTTTTCAAAATTTTAAAACCGAACTGAACTGAAATTATAATTCGATTTTAAAAATCAAACATAACCATTAAACTGAAAAAACCGAACCATTTGGTCCAAACTAATTCGGTTCAGTTCAAAACTGACTAAACCGGACCCAATGAACACCCCTACCTATGTGCACATAACTGGTATGCAAATTGTGTATAGTCTTGCTTACAATTACTATACTTTTTCCTTTTTTTCCTTTTTACTTTTTCTTTTAGCTTTTGTAAGACTTTGAAGTTTCATGACAATGAAATAGACTTAGGCCTTTTAAAAAAAAAATCTCAAAAAATATTGATTTATTAGATATGATATACATGGTTGAGTGAGGCTATAAAATTATGCATTGCGCAGATTGATCTATACTACGGATTAATATTTTCGTTTTCAAAGTCCAAGAAGTTTTTTTAAACTGCTCTGCATAATTTCTATATTAAAATGTACTTTCAGACTAAATTTTGTATTTTTTATTATTCTTTTAGATAGGTAAAAAAATAACATTCAAAAAAGTATAAAATATTTAGATCAAGTGATTTTAATCTATCTGAAAAATAGTAAAAAGATTCAAAACTAAAATAAAATTTGATCTATAAGTACATTTTCATATGGAGATTGTGTAGAATGGTTTAGATCAATTGATCAGATATTAAATATGTAAATATTAATTCATAGTACGGACTATTATGCGCTATACATAGTGTCATCGCCTCACTTTTTATGTAATATAGATATTTTTTGACAAATAGTGAGAGTGACCCACCGATTTTATTAAAATTAAACCATTCAACTGATAACCAGCACCAAACTACTGATATATGAGTAAAGCTAGTGTGCACTATGCTCACCAGGAAGATTTGGTGAGCATAACTCCAAAATCTATTGGATTGGCTTCAAACGACAAATCCAAACTGTTGAAACTGATCTACTCTACGAGTGATGTGTGCATGCAAAATTTTCAAATTTTCAAATTCATATAGATATGATATGTACTTATTTGGTCTTCTTACTATAATTTGAAATACCGACTTAATAAATGAGGTGGTGTTTAGTTGAGGTCTAAAGATTTGGAGGTCTAAGTTGGTTATTCTAACTTAGGCCGGTCTAAGTTATTCATATTTGGTTGAGGCCTAAAGTTAAATTATGATTTAATCTATTTCTTGTGTGGTTGGAGTTTATGGCTTAATTTATGTTTTGTTACAATTTATAATTTAATTAGAATTGTGCTTTTGTTTGTAATACGATGATCAATTAATTTAAGAGGTAGAACCAATAAGGTAAAAATATATCAACAGCTGCAAACTAAAAAAGAAGAAGTAATTCAAAATATTTAAAGAAATGAAGTTAAAATTCGATTTTCTACATGTTAGTCTCTCCCTGATTAATGTTACACACCAACGATAAAAATTGAATTTTTTTTATTTATTTAAGATAGAACATAAATTTACAATTATTTTATAAATTAAGTATATTTTTATAATATTTTATGTACACAAGTATATTATAGGGATGTATTTAATGAGTTAAATTTTCTTAATTAGATAATTTGAGATAATTTAGCAATTTTCTCATTAATTGCATTTGAACCAACCTTAGGTTAAGCTACAAGTGTGGACTAAACGTTAAACCACTTTGATATATAGGTGGCTTAACTTTTTACATTTTAGGCCGGTCTAAAAATCGACTTATGCCATCTTAATCCGACTCAATTAAATCACGTTTGGCGGTTTAATTGAGACTTAAACCTTTTATTTCATGATTTAGGCCTTAACCAAACATGACCTGAATGGCTGAATGTTTGTACGATCTTTATAAACATGTATTAAATAACAATAGATAATTCTTTTCTAAAAAAATTATTCAAGATTCTATCATTATTTTTAAAGTAATACTAGATAATTCATATATTTCAGATCATATTACAACCAATTCTCCTCATTTATTCTTAGATGTCTTTCTTCGCATAAATTTAACATGTATTCTTCGCATAAATGATACATATATTAAAAATAACAAAATCTTTCTAATTAAGGAAAGATAATTTATAGATATTTGATTAGGATGAATTAAAAAATACAAGCAAATAACAAAGATCTGATCCCGAATTTGAGAGAGAAAGAAAAGGGAAGGTAAATGACGAAAACGAGGTGGGGTTTAATGTAACTCAAATTAGAGGGAACAAGCTTTGAAGAAAAGAAATAAAAAAATTATTTCAAGTTCCCTCCATTGACTTTTTATTATCTCTTGAAGTTCACTTGTGAGTAGGTCCGATGGGTATCGGACCTACTTTGGTTCGATGAGTTTAATCACCGTTGATTTGCTTTAAAATTCGTGCGGAAGTTTTAAACTTCGTGTGTGTATGTTTCAATTTTCGTGTGCACAAACCTTAAATTAGATCGGACAGTCATCATGCTCGTTGAACCTAAAAGTAGGTCCGATGGGCATCGGACCTACTCTGTTCTCCTTGAAGTTAGATATCGGAAACATGGTAAAATGTTTTTCTTTGCTTTCCATCATCTCTATTCTTCCTCGCAAGCACGCTTTAAGGCTATGCTCAAAATAAATAAAAGATGAAAAGAAGAGAATGAATGAGAATGGAAGTGGATAAAGAAAATTATTAAATCTAATTATCTTTCTGCACTTCATTTTAGAATACAAAAAAATGCTTGTTTTGTATATAGAGGAAGTAAAATTTTCTCCTTCCAAGATGTAATTAGATTTCGAGATGCTTGCTTCATTGTATCTTCACCTCTTGTTGAGCTGACATTTTTATTAATATCCAAAGTTAATTACAAATTAATAATAATATCCACCTTAGCTGGGTATTTTTTAAAATGCTCAAACCGGCCATTTAATGGCTGGTAGGGGAATTTTTTTGTTTGTTTTAGATTTGATAAATACATATATTTCTCTGTGCTACTTCTCACAACTCACCCAAATCCACAGAAGAAAAAGAGAGGAAAAGAGAGCGATTTTTGAGGCGAAAAGGGCGATATTTGAGGCGATTTTCCTGTATATTTATTATATTTTTTTCCTTTTTTTATTTATTTATCTTATTTTTTAAGAATTTGTTTAGAATTAATATAAATTGTCTAATTCATAACTTTCATTTCAAACTCTAGATCTTACCATGACACTCAAATCCGAACTTCGAAAAGGAGGAAGTGAAACCACACGCAATGCTCACATATTCCTCGCTAACAATTTTGAACGGGTGAAGCCCGCTTGAGGAGACGTTTATCTCATTTAAGGTTTCCACCTAACGAGATTGAAGAATGTGCTACCACGGATGATCCGACTATTAGAAGCGTTTTTACGAGAACTTCGGCGATATCGACCCTCCACCTGATTGGAAAGTTTGCCCCGCATGTCATGTCAATGGGGATATTGCGGAGATGTTCTTTTGTTATCTCTGTGGCGTAAGAGTTCACCCTTGCTATATCGACAATAATGCTGATCTGGTAAATAATTATCGTTTCCAAACGTGGGAGTGTGTTGTGTGCTGCTGCAGGCTTTCAAAGACGACAGGAGAAAGTTACACTACTCCTAAGCCATAAAGTTTGCTATATGAAAATATGTGGTGTGTATTTTATGTTATTGTAGTATTTTCTATTTAGATTTTATGTTGGAGTATGCATGTCTTCGTTCTGGAACAAACCCTAATGAGCAAAGGAGTAATTCGGTCATTTATAGTTTTTACATGTGTTTCAAAGTGTCGTCGACCCCACCCAACCCGAATCCATATCCATAAAATAATATTTATGTTTAGATTCGGACCAAACCAGCCCGACATTGAATACACATAATCCCTTCAATATTTGTGTGGATTATGATCAAACGGTCTGATCTAAATAGTAATATTATGTTACCATAGGTGATATGAATTCACCTGACCCAAATGACCCGTCTTTTTTTCTCAAATTTTATTATTTTTTAGAAATATATTAAATAGTTTGTCGGGAAGAAATATGAAAAAAAAAAAAAAAAAGTCAAAGCAACCAAACCATTATTAGTTTTAAAATTTAGACATACAAAGTCTATGGCAAAAGAAATTTCATATTTCTAGTTCTGTATAAAATAATCAATACATTTCTAAATATAAAAAAAATGCTGTTTTCTTTCTCTTTTATAAACGAAACATACTCCACACTGCGCCCAAATCTCTCCTTCGAAGAATCGTTACAAAAAAGAAAACAAACAAAAAATATCAAATCAAATCTGAAGAATCAATCAGTTACAAACAAACTCAAAGGAAGAATCGGCGTAACTCAAACGGTGAGTCTTCTTCCATGCATTCAAGCGTTCTTCCACTCGAAACGCGTATTCGCACAAATAATCGAATCATTGGCTGTCGATAGATAGATTTCCAAACCATGGTAGCATTAACAATGAACTATTGCTTGCTATAAGGTTCTAATTTTAAGTAAGATACTTCACAAACAATAGAATAATGCCTTAATCCACTATAAGAAGGAACCCTACTTCCTGAATTTGAATTTCTGAAACTTGTTTTATTTGGTGGTGTGTGCAATCTGGTCATGTCCCTGCAAGTCTGTGGCAGTTCATATCTTTCATTTTGGAATTATCTGATAATTACTTGTTTTCTGCAGAGGCTGAACTTGATCTAGCTTCTCTGCACTTTCTGTTGAAAACAAGAGTTCTCCTCACTGTTCGGAAATGGTAATTTGGTAACAAATTCATTAGACACTCCAATTAAAAAACTTAAAAAACTAGTAGGATTTTTAATTTAAAATCAATTTTCCAAAGCTTGAATGGTAGTTACAAGCCCCCCGCATGCACGCTCGCACTAAAAGGCATGGCATAAGTAAGATTTAAATTTTGAAAGGACATTTACACACATACTATATAAGATGGAGGACTGCACAGCAATAAATAACATTAAACAAAGGAATGATTTGGCATTTTATCTTAGGTTGTATACCATAGAAAATTGAATCTTCTTTGACAGTCATTATGGGAAGCTATGTTATCAAATATCAAAACTAAAATTTGAGGAAGTACTGAGAAGTGAGAACAACCGTCCACTAACTTACCATAGACCGGGTGTTTAGTAATATATTATGAATTAATTTGATCTGTACTGTCTCAATGTTTTAATAAATGACATGCATGTGATGGAGAGATGCGGCATTCTTTCTAGTTTTTTCATTGTTTTATTGACATGCATGTGTGGCCCTCCAGAACCTCAAAATATGAGATGTATCATTATTCATATCAATCTGCAAAACCAAAAATACTAACATTACATGAAAGAATTGATAGGTCTCGTACACTGTCTTCCCCCTGACCTTCCACATCTCTCATTTTTTAAGATAAAAATGCTCAGCATGACGAAGGGCGGTTAATTTGTTTTTTGTTTTTGTTTTTAAGAAGAATTTGTAGTATTGTGTAGAGCAGATAGTTTGATGCTTTGTAGTTTGTTACGTCTCAAAGAGAAATGCATGATATTTCTCATTTACAAGGTTATGTGCAATATATTTTTGAGGTTTTGGAGTGGTACAAAAAGAAAATTTTATCTGTGGACTAGTTCTGTTCTCTCTTGGGAGCTTGCAAGTATTCAAGCTAACAAAAAATGAGGAAGTTAGCGCATGTGCATTACTGTGAGGCTTACTTTAATATGACAACTAAATAATTTTTTCAGGCAATGTATATCAGAGTGAAGCGCATGAAGGTGACCTACTTTGTACAGTGTGACCTGACAGAGACTGTCCTTAGCATAAAGCAAAAGCTACATGCTATTATTGACGAGCTTCCTACCAACCAAAAGTTGGTTGTGCGGTCTACACAGGCTGTGCTTGACGACTCCAACACTCTGGCCGAGCAGGGAGTAAGTTATACTTTTCGTGTTACTTGTTATGTTGGTTTATGTTAGTACGATGCCATAAATTACTCTTCCGTAAATAACACCAATATTTCATTTTTCAGTTGCTCCACTAAATATTGACATTTAATAAATTTGCAAATAATTTTTTTGAGTTTTGCCATCTGCTACAAACAAATTGAATGAAACCAACAAAACAACCTTGAACGTTGTATTCCAAGATTACAAGAGCTTGCTTGTGATTGACTTGATTCAGTCAAAGTGTAAAAGTTAGGGCGTAGGTTTGGTTTAGGTTCTTGCTTTACTGACCTCAAAATTATTGGCCAGGGCTTATGTGCAAACTACCCCAGAACCTTTTTTTCAGTGGAAAGTTGCACTTACGAGTTATGTTGAGTATCAGTTTGCAGCAAAGAATAGGTTGTCTGTTTGCAAAAGCTTTCTTCAATATACGTCGGTTGCTTAGCAGTGTAGATTTTTATGGTTTGCTTTAGTGTCGGGAAATGGATTTGGATTGAAGTGAGATAAATTAGGTTCTTTTTTTTCTGAGGAGAAGCTTGTTTTGTGTTTTATGGCTATTTTCCCAATGAGATAACTTAATTGTTGATCATTTCAAGTAAAAGTATCGTTTGAGTCGCTGAGTCAGTTTATAAATAGAGAAAAACTGAATCTCAGGTCAGGTTGAATTCAGGATTAAGATCCAATTGGGTCTGAAATTGATTTATTCAGATAGCTTTTAATCACATTTTGCAATCAACACTTATCTTGTTGTTACTAGTTAATCAAGGAAATAAAGACTAAGTTAGCTTGTTTTAATAGCTTTCCTATATCTGGGTTATGCAAAAATTCCATGTGTCAGGGGTTTTGTTGGGCTGCTGAATTTCTTTGTTTTTTTTTTTTCCATTTTATATTTTTAAACAAATAGAGTATTTTTGTTGCATGTAGGTTGCTTGGAGCTGTCCTTAATATAAGGGTTTATGGGTCCACTCTACCCTTCTTACAGCTTTTAATGCAGTCGATTGGTCGGCTCTCTTTGACCGATCGTATGAAATGTGCAAATTAGTGTTTTATTTTCAATGATCTCCATTGGTTGTTTTAACCTTTTATGTGATAGTTATTTGTTTGGTATTCATGTTTTCTTTCCTTTTTGGGTGGTTTAGAGAAACACTCATTCGACTTCAATTTTTTCTTTTCCACCTTCAAAAAAAGAACTTGCACTTTTTTTCAGAAAACGTTAGTTTCCTTCTGTGCAGTTAACTAATAATAATTATGGTAGTTACAGTAAATGAAGTGCAATGACTAATTGAAATCTCATTGAGTTTCTATAAGAAAGGTCATTTGCTAGTTGGGATAGTTTTATACCTTTTTTGTTACAGATGGTTAAAGCCTTCTATAATTTTTTTTACTTAATTTTTGTCTTTTCTTAATATTTTTGAGTAATGCAACAATAACACTTCAGGCTCACATCACAAAAAATTCGATATTTTTTTTTGGGAGTGGATGCTGAGGAATTTTTCTTTGGGAGGGTTGGGGGGATGGCGGCCTCCTCAAGCCTTTATTACTATCATGTATCTTTGTCTGGTTGTGTTATTTCAGTTGTTTCCTCAAATTTTACATTTCTTAATTTGTTTGTGTAGACTGTAAAAAGTAATTTGTATGCTGTCTGCCTCCTTTTTAAAATGTGTTAGGGTATTGATTGTTGCTGTCAGTGCAATTCCAACCAACATAATTTTCTGTAGATTTAGGTTAAAATTGTAACCTCAATTAATTTGATAAATGGTTCTTCTGAGCCATTGTGAATATGCTGTTTATGCAATTTTTTTATATGATCTGTACTGTACCTGTGCAATGCTGCCTAAAATTGCACCTGAAATGCATTAATTTTACATTGTCAGTTGACAATTTGAATTTCACCAACATATCTGTAGTCCATAGTCTCATCTCTCTCTCAACTTCTTTTGCAGGTGGAAAACGATGTTGTTGTCGAACTGTCACTCAGACAAGGTTCAATCTTATCCCACCCCCCCCACACACACACACACTCCCAACCCATTACCCATGCACATAAACATGGAGAACCATATGTACTCTTTCCTGCAAATTTCTAAAGAGTTGATAGAGCTCTTTAAAAACAATTGCTAGTTAATACACTGGAATTTGTTACCTGGTTATAAAGAACCATCTTCTCATTACACCATTGAATTGGTACTTATGATATGTTAAAAAAGCTGTTCTAGTTATCAATACTCGAGCAACTGAGCAGTTGTTTTTTTCAATTTAATTGATACATGTTATATTAGTTGATCATGAAATGTCCTGCAAAAACAATAAATTTTGAGGAAATTCTGAATTTTCCCCCCTTAACACTTGAAGTTTCAATTAGTCCCTCAACTATTGCAAATGGTTTTTAATGAAACTGCTATTTTCTTGATCCTACTAGCTATCTAAATGCATTGATACTCCCATTGTTACTCTATTTTTATTAGTTGTCCTTAGAATCATTAATGAAGTCTTGGTAACTCTAGAATCTTCACGTACTTTGCAGAAGTCACAAACAGTTACTTTTATTATTAACTGATGGAAGGATCAAATTGAAGTTCCAAAAGTTGCAAGGCTAATTGAATCATGAATATAGTTCAGGAATTTTATCAAACATGTGAAAAATAATTTAGGGATTTGGTTGAAGAAATAAAAAAATGGGTTTTGATTGATCTAAGTGCAACAGTTGAGGGGCCGAAATCAAATTTCACGAAGGGAAAGAAAGGTGCACAAGGATTAAGGTCTTTAATGTGTTTTCCAAACCATTATGCAGGGGTCAAATGTTTATGTCCGAAGTCCAGTGATTTTCTAGTGTGTTTCAAATTTCCACGATTTGTACTTGCTGATATTTCTTCCTGTCCTGCTGGTACATGCTGGGTGGTGCAGTAGGTACTCTCAGATGCCATGTGTTTCTTCCTTTAATTTATCTAACATCTTTTTGTCTTTCCTTTACAGAAAATAACGAGTTTGATGAACCCAATGTAATTCTACCAGGGAAATCCAATAACTCTGGAAACTAAAAAAAATGTATCTGAGAGTGATGTATCATATGTTTTAGAAGGAAATATTAAATTCAAAAGCAGTGTTGAGTTCAAGATTGCAATCTAAAATTTAGATATTAAGGTTCTCTTCATGATAAGAAGCTGCATTAATGAGAACTTTGTTTGATTGATTAACAACTGGTTTGAGACTTCCATGTGTTCTTTTTTTCTCCATGATTTTAGCTGTCTAGATCAACTGATCAATTTCGAGCTTTAAAATTTAAGTTTTACTATTAATAATGTTGTCTCAATCCTTATTTGATTTTTTTTTTTAAACTATTGTTGAAGAACATTGTAACCAACCTGGTAGTGTCATTTGATTTTGACTTTGCAAAGCAAAGATTTATGTTGGGAGCCGTTTGTGTCAATTTTTCTAAATCCTAAGCAAGCACTAGTTTAGAACTTCTGCTTATTCCAAACACCAATATGGAAATAATATATCAATAAATTGGAGTAAAGTTACGGTGTGATGTGCTCACCAAGAGGGATTGGTGAGCACAACTCTAAAAGTATATTGAATCGGCTTCAAACAACGAATCTAAACCGTTAAAATTCATGTACTTCATGAGTGATGCATGTACATGCAAAATTTTGAAAGTTTCGAATTTATTTGCTACAAGGTTAAGCGGTCAAAGAAATGAACATTTTACAAGTTATTTTGTAAGTTGTTTTATATATTCATTTTTCATTATTTCTTTGACCGCTTGACCGTGTAGCAAATAAATTCGAAGCTTTCAAAATTTTGCATGTACATGCATCACTCATGAAGTACATGGATTTCAACGGTTTGAATTTGCCGTTTGAAACTGATCTGATATACTTTTGGAGTTGTGCTCACTAAACTCTCTTGGTGAGCACGTCACAACCTAGCTTTGCCCAATAAACTGTACATTCAGTTGAATTAGAAACTGAAAATAAATTAAGGTCGTTGAACAATTCAAACAGAGCCTTAATTTTGCAGGAAGCAGCAATACTCACGGATCACGAGGGAACTGAACACAATATACTACTACGAATTAAAAAAAAAAAATGGTGCATTGACTTGACAACTCAAGATAAGAACCAATTATATTCTAATTAGTAAGTAACATTTGTAGGTCAAATGCAATTTTATATCCGCATTGAACAATTCAGGATTGGGAACGAGACAAAATTATTCAAACTAGTTTTAATAAGCTTTTCCTTATTTTTATTTTTATTTTGCTCAAAATTTAGCTCTATCAACATAGAGATTTCAAAAATCAAGGGACCAAAAGAACACTGGTGCTACTTAATTTAGGACCGATGCTCCTTTTTCCTATAAACCATGTATTTGTGTGTTATTCGGTTAAAAAGCTATCATGTAATTAAAAAAAGAATAGGGTTAAAATGCATTATTGTTTTTGTACCCCCAATCTCTAGATATGTTTTACATTCGCTGTCGATCTGAACCGCTCAACATAATCTCCATATTAAAATATGTTTGGAGACCAAATTTTACATTTTGTAGAATTTTTTACTATCAAAATATTTTTTAAATAGATGGAAAATCATTATTTTTGGATGGTTTAATTAGAATATTCTAAAATACAATAATTTTGCACCTATGTGGAAAAATAGTAAAAAAAATTCAAAAAAAAATATAAAATTTAGTCTCGAAACACATTTTAATATGGAGATCATGTTGAGCTGTTCGAATTAACTGTTTGTATTTAAAACGAAGACTCATGCACGTGTATTTTATCAGGGATCCACATATATGTTTTACTAATAATTGAAAAATTAATAAAAAAAAATATTTATCGTTCTAGCAAAGTTAATAAATAAAAAACTGTCCAAATAATATTTAGTGTTCTGTGCCGGTGAACCTTTTAATTTATTAAGACTGCATCGAGCAATCATTTGTTCATGTGTGGAGCTAAATTTCTAAACTATGGGAGTCCGATACATAATGAAAGTCACTCATATAAAATTTCTATGTTAAAAATGAGAGTCAATTTACATTATTTATGATATTTCACTATAAATTATATAGAAAATTATACATAATACAAAAAATTGAAACAAAAAAATGAGAGCAAATTGACCTGACCCCATTCAAAAATTTGGCGATATTAAGGTAAGAAATTTTTTGTTTTAATATCCTTTTAACTTTTGCGGCGTCTATGAGGTAACTTGTTCTTCCAATCAATATAGTTCTATATTGAGATCTATAAGTTCTGGAATCGAGACCAGCTGAAATCCGAGATTCATGAATAGTATTCTTGAAATTTCTGAAATCCGAGATCCATCTGTCTAACTTTTTTGTGCACGTATCTCGAAACATCTCATTTTTCTGTGTATGCATCTCGAAACAATTCAATGGATGGATTCAGAGTTAAATAAGGATCAACATATGATTTAATCAAATGTCAATATGGCTGAAAAATAGAAAATTCATATAAGAATATTCAAAATTTGCTGTGATTTTTTTTAGTAAATACTTTTATAATGTTCTCAACCATAGTAATTATTAATTTTGTATATTAAAATATGAAATATTGATATGACAAAGAACAAATTAAATTCATTATATTTAATACCTTATTTAATGCTCATATTAGTTTCTACGTTTACAAAGAAAAACATAACAAAACCCAATTACCCAAGTATTCAATCACCTTAACATTATGTAATAATTAACTTAGATATAATGAATTTTTAATTAAACAAATTACCAGCACTGATATCTGCTGGTCATAATCCAGGTTTACAGTGGGCTTCAAACTTGAAGCATTTTCTTTTCTCTGTTGGTACTTTTAGGTTTCAGTGAGTCTATGGTATTGTGCATATCACGGGTTGGTCCATAATACAGATCAATATTTCTGTTTTCAAAATCCTAACAGTCGATCCGTACTGTTCAACATGATCCCCATGTGAATATGTACTTGCAAACCGAATTTTATATTTTTTTAGAATTGTTTTACTATTTTTTAAGATAGGTTAAAATTATAGGCCATTCAAAAACAGTGATTTTCTATCTATTTTAGAAAATAGTAAAAAAAATTTGAAAAAAATATAAAATTCAGTCTGCAAGTACATATTCATATGAAAATCATTTTAAATTGTTCAGATCGACCGTTAGAATATCAAAAACAAAAATATTAATCCGTATTACGAACCAAATCGTGATATGCATAGTACCATAGACTCTCTCTTTAGGTAAGTAACGATGGTTTTCAGTGTGTACTACACAATCCTTAATATTGTTTGGTGACAATGTAATTTAATAGACAACCTTTAAGGAGCCTAAATTTGACTATAACCCGTTTTGTCATTTTGTGTTTGCATCACTCATCCACCACCCGGTTTTCATTCACACTCAATATCTGAAGTCAATTAATCTTCATTTATTTTTAATATTTCTGTACTTGTACGTAATTTTTCATATATTTTAGACTAAAATGCTATGCATACTTACATATGACCCTCATAACTTAAAAATCTGACTCTAATGATCATTTCCTCCTTTTTTTTGTCGACAATAAGTTTAAACCGTTAGACAGGCCTTGAATGAATGATTAAAACTTAATTTATGTAAAGAGGTGAAGTTTGACGCAATCAATTATAACGATTAATCTTTAAAAAAAATTAAGGAGAAACAACAATATATCTGAGTTCTAAGGTGTGAGTTATTTAGATGTGTTTGTATGAAAAAAGCGGGTTAGTAAGAATAATTGCTAATTTAAGCTAACTTCAAATTGCTAACTCAATAAAATGTTAGAATAACAAAATAGCATTCTATGGACATCAAATCGCTAACTCGAAAGAGAGTGTTTTGTGTGGCGTGTTCAAATAAGAAATAGGAATCCGTAAAAATACTAACCCGACCTTATTCGGGTTAGTGTTATTTTTAGGTATATCAACGAGACGAGAACTGAGTATTCTATGGACATCAAATCGCTAACTCAAAAGAGAGTGTTTTGTGCGGTGTGTTCAAATAAGAAATAGGAATCCGTAAAATACTAACCCGAATAACTTTATTCGGGTTAGTGTTATTTTTAGGTATATCAACGAGACGAGAGCTGAGTATTCTATGGACATCAAATCAATTGGTTTGATGTTAGTTCTGGTTTTCTAAATTGTTGGATCCATGTTCAAATTTGTGTCAAAATATATAAAAATGATAAATTGTTATGTAAGTTTAAACAAGTTTGTAAATCTTGAGGCACATTGAATAAAAATGATAAATTGTTCTGTAAGTTTAAACCAAAGCAAAAGGGAAAAAAAAAACTTAAGAAAAGCTGGTTGAACCATCTCTATGATATTATCCCTCTTAATTGGAAATGTACCTTTTCTAGAAGCAATTAAATACTAAAAGCCGTTTAGTCCCATTCTTTTGTAGGTAGCTAGAAATGAGGGTGGTTAGTTGATTGCATAGTGCAGTTTTCTCTGCTTTTTAAGAATTCAGATCTTCTCCGGTACTGTAATATGAAATTTTTTAGAATTAGTGGATCTGGACCGTTATTTTCAACTTGGCACGAATCTCAAAGCTCAATAATACTGCCCCTGCGCTAGTCTGATTTTCAAAGCGGCTGGGAGTTAATCTCAAACCGTAAAGTGAGGGGAATCTTTTACGGTACCGTAATATGGAATCTTTTAGAATTAGTGGATCTGGACCGTTATTTTCAACTTGGCACGAATCTCAAAGCTCAATTATACTGCCCTGTGCTAGTCTGAATCTCAAAGCGGCTGGGAGTTAATCTCAAACCGTAAAGTGAGGGGAATCTTTTACGGTACTTGGGAGGATACTTTTCCGCTTTTCAAAGAGCACGTATGGTTTTATTCGGAGTAGAATTAGACTTTCCGGTTACGTGATCAAAAGGGATAGAGAATTAATTACATAAAAATTTATATAATGAATGGAGATCCATTATTTTATTCTAATTAAACTATATAGAAAATCATGTATAAATACAAATATTTTGAAAAAGAAAAAATGGAGTTTAATTGATCTCCATTTTTCTTATTTTATCAAAGTATTTTGTGAAGGAAAAAATATAATTTCTACAAGTTTGAGAAATTATATAAAAAAAAACTCGTATGATTAAAGAATCAGTCTTTGATCTAGTAATAAAGATAATACTCTCTGAAAAGTCAAATATTCGAAATCTAAAAGGAACAATTTTTTGTAGAGATATTAAATAATTAAGTAGCTTGCCGTCCACCCTTTACTAAAAAAGAGAAAGAAAATATTTTAATTTCATACATGGATACATGGAATTAGTAATCAAATTCTATTTAATTAATCGTAGCATCTCAATCTTGCTTTGGACCCAAATAATGTTTCACAGAACTGGTAATGCTGTCATTAGCAACGCTTTAATTAATAATTAGGAGCTCCTTACACGTTCAAGCTACCCCAAATTTGTCAATATATATATATATATGCAATCACAGTCACAACAACAATGCATATATTTTATTCATGTAATAAATATTCTAAACCATATTAGTTTTTGTGTCACTATCATTAATGGGGAGAGTCAAACAATAAAAACAAGAAACAAGAAAAGAGGTGCCATTTCTAAAAGATAATTCAATCTTCAAGCCATATTGCTAAAGGAAGATCAACCGTGTCCCCCTAGATTTTGAATTATTATGGAAATTTATAGACCTGTACTAACTTTGTTTCTCTTGAAATTTTATTTGCTACACTCTGAAATTCTAATTTTTAATTAGAGTTAAATTTAGAATTAAAATTAGAATAAATTTCTGATTGGTACCAACTTTGTCTCTCTTGAAATTTTATTTGCTCCACTCTGAAATTCTGATTGGTAATTAGAGTTAAATTTAGAATTAAAATTAGAATAAATTTCTTGAATTAATTGGTAATTAGAATTAGAAGTTAGAGCATTAGAAATTATAAGTCAGAGCACTATTGTTTATATAGTACCTGATTAGTTATTTAAACCCAGTTTGTTATTTTCTTGTCCCTCCTGATAAAAATCATGGATCCACCAATGACACTAAGCCCACGGTCCATTTTCAATTATAACGTATTATTATCGTTGTTGTTGTTGTTGTTATAAAAATTTTGTAAGTGATGCGTCGAATTCGCAAAATCGGACTATCTAAACAAAATCTAACCAATCCGATCCGTCTACACTACTAGAGAAAAAAACGATTAAAATACATCTTTGTGTTATTTGAATCAAAAGTACATAACAAGAGCAAAACTAGAGTGTGATCTGCTCATCAAAAGGGGTTGGTGAGCACAACTCTAAAAGTCTATTGAATTGGATTTAAATGACGAATCTAAACAGTTGAAATCCATCTACTTCATGAATGATGCATGTATATGCAAAATTTTAAAAGTTTCGAATTCATTTAGTACAAGGTCAATCGGTAAAAAAATATTGAAAAATGAATACACTTGTAAAATAACTTATAAATGGTTCATTGTTTTGACCGCTTGACTTTGTACTAAATGAATTCAAAACTTCCAAAAAAAATTCATGTACATGCATCACTCATTAAGTAGATGGATTTCAACGGTTTGGATTCATCGTTTGAAGGCAATCCGGTAGATTTTTGAAGTTGTGCTCACCAATTTCACATAACAATATACATTAAAATTTAGAAAGCATAAAATTTACAATGGAAAAATCTTTCAGTTTGCGTCAAAATTTACCCAGACAGTTTAGATTCACAAAACTGTTTAAATTTATTAAATTTTCAATCAGTTCGTATGAATCTCAATACGGATCAGACAGTTTAAATCTGATTTCGGAATAAAATTTGTCCAAATTGAAAAATAACCCAATCTTTTTTTTATTGTTAAAAACACTCTTCTATATATGGTTATATCTTATATGGCATTCAATGGGATTATGTGAATTTCCTGGAAATTCAGATCCAGTGCAAAAGCTGATCAAGTAGAATGAGATCTGAGTCGTCTTGCACAAAAGCTTAATAATTAATAGTCTAGAGATGAGCTGAGGTGTTTTATTTCAAGATTCAAACAGTCGATCCGAACTGTTTAATATAATTTTCATATTAAAATGTGTTTGAAAAACAAATTTTACAATTTAGTTAATTTTTTTTAAAGTTGTTTTTTTATGGTTCAGAGTTTTCTAAAAAAAAAATAACAAACAAATAATAATAACAAGTTTAAAAAAATGTAAAATTTTGTCTCCCGACAGATTTTAATAAAAAAATCATATTAAACAGGTCAGATTAACTATTTAATATTTAATATTTGAAAACGAAAATATAAAAATAAAGCACGAGTTATAAAACACCTAATGACCTTATCCCATCCCAATATGCTAATATAGATATCCCCGACATTTTTATTAATACCCTCAAAATAAGAAAATAGCAAATCTGCCCTCAATTTCAATTTTTTATTAAAACTACCCGGACTGCCTCACAGAGGGGCGGTTCACTATTCAAACCAAACCGCCCCTCAGTGGGGCGGTCCGCTGCCTACATCAAACTGCCTCATATGGGGGGCGGTCTGCTATAAAACCTGTATAAAAGTCACTTTTCTCTCTCATGCCCACTCACAATTCATTCTAACTTAGCTGAAAGAGAAAAAAGAAGAAGAAGAGGAAGAAGAGAGGTGATTTTGTGGCGATTTCAGATAACACTAGAGGTAGATCTTCACAATTTTTTTAATTTATTAGTTTAATTTATCTTTTCAATTTATTTTTTTGGACGAGAATGATGGACAGTAACAATCGAGGTAGAGAGAAAAAGAGCAACCGAGGTAGGTCGTCCTATCGTGGCCTAGCGAGAGGAGGATCAATTAGTGATCGAGGTAAAAACGAGGGAAAAAAGTACAAGTGTCAAATATGCCCTGATACACAGACATGTCGATCATTCATACAGCCGGAATTTCTTAGCTATGAAATTTGGGACGATGACTTTGTGGAAACCCCTACGTGCAATTTTTCGAAAAAAAAGAAGGTTGATCCATAGCCTCTAGCATCGGATGATGAGTTTGTTTCGTGTATTTATACTGATAAGGCTACCACTTCATCTGTTGTGACTGATCCAGATCCGGCAAAATCCGATGATGACTTTGTTCCATGTATTTTCAAGGCTCGTTGTAAGAAGTAGTACTACTTATTAATAATTTATATTGTAGACTTTATTCCATGCATTCTTTATTTCATCAATTTTGTATTTGTTTATATTTTATGTTGTCAATTTGTGTATATATAAATTAAGTTATGAAAATAACAAAACTCAAGCATATAAAATAATTTCACAAACTTTAAATTAAATAGTCCACAAACTACCAATTAAAATAGTTCACAACATACATCTAAAGAAAATAGTTCACAACATGCATCTCAAGTAAATTGGTAATCAGCGACGACGTCAGAACAAACTAAGTCGACAAGTTATGGGTCTGCTTGCAGATGGTTGTCCGACACTACCGGATGTCTCTCCATGGCTACTACCGGTTCCTGGACTTTCATGAGTGCGCTGGCTACTACCAGTTGCCTCAGCAATAACTCTAGTATTTTCTCTTTCATTGGCTTCGTTTATGGCATCTGCATTGTATTCCAGTTCACCAAACATGGTATGATATTGAAATCGTAAAATATAAAATCAAATGTACCTGCTCGCTGCCTGTTAGAAGTTGAACAACGATCCTGATGTCCCATTCACCACAAAATCGCGTCTCTCTTTCTCTTCTTCCTTTTTCTCTTTCAGCTAAGTTAGAATAAATTGTGAGTGGGCATGAGAGAGAAAAGTGAGTTTTATACATGTTTTATAGCAGACCACCTCCATATGAGACGGTTTGGTGTAGGCAACGAACCGCCCCATTGGGAGGCGGTTTGGTTTGAATAGTGGACCGCCCCACTGTGGAGTAGTCCAGATAGTTATAATAAAAAAATGTGATTGAGGACAACTTTGCTATTTTTTTTTTTTTAGGGTATTAATAAAAATGTCGGTAGATATCCCAAACATCTATAATCTATTAATAGTTAATAGTTATCATAGATATCATAGATATTCAACGCATCTATTAAATTCAAACTTCGAATTTTGAACAATCTGCAGCGTTGACCCCACCGGCTGACAAACGTACGTTTTACCTGATCCGAAGATGTCATCGTAGACCCGGTACACGGGAAACATGAAGGTAAAAATGGGGATTAAACCTTCGAAAGACTTGTTTCCGATAGCCCAGGTCTATTTTGCTAAATCTTTGGCAAATGCTGCATGGACGTGGTTCTTGTTAGTTAACCACACCAAATCCTTCAGTGCTGCTGCTTTGCATTTACTAGTAAATAACATCAATATTTTGAACAGTAGCTATAGATTTACTATTTTATTTGTTTGCATCTTATAAATTTGTTGGTTCATAAGCTTGCAAAATTCATATCTTAAATATTATATTTTATATATGATTGTAGTCTAATTTTACATTTATGGTAAAATATATTTTGTTGATATCATATGCTCATTTATGATTGTAGTCTAATTTTACATTTATGGTAAAATATAAATTTTACATTTATGATTGTAGTCTAATTTTACAATTTCGCTAGTAGTTTCATCTCCATTCCAATCGGATGGAATAAGATATTCCATAAAAGGAATATAATATCTATTCTATATTTCTATATAATTTATAGGTGAAAAGGTGATATTCTTCACTCTTAGCACCGACATTTTTATTAATATCCAAAGTTTAATACAAATTATTAATTATGCCCGGAGTTCAAAATTTTCGCTAAAAATACCCAAACCGGCCAGTTTCTGGCCGGTTTACTCCCCCACTAAACCGGCCATTTTCTGGCCGGTTTACTCATTTTTTTTTTTAAAGACTATGAATAGCAAAATAGTAAAATCTAACACTAAAAATTGAAATTTTTTGTTTAAATTTTTTGTTAGATTATTTCTTGTGATTTATAATTACCATATTTATACTAAAATACACTGGATTACTGGAAATTATGTTGAATTACACTATATTACAATAAATTATGTTGAATTACACTAAATTACAATAACTTTGCTAATTACGCTAAAGTAGACCGATTATGTGCCATCTTTCATGAATCGTAAAAAATAGTAAAAAAATTCCGAAAAATAGTAAAAACTGGTATTCTACAAGTTCATCATGTAACTAATTTATTGAGCTACTTGGATTGAATAATAGAAACGAAAATCTTAATCGGAAACTTCAACTCAAGTTTTGAGGCTCTTCCCTTAGTTTTTTGGTGATTCTGAATTTCGAAATCCAGCATCATAGGCACTAATGCATGCGTATTTTTGCAAGCTTTCCGAAAAGTGGTCATTTGCTGAAATCGGACACTCGAGCGCCGTTTTATGACCGTTTGAAGTTTCGCCGTCGTTTTTCGCCGTCACTAAATTACATTACATTACGGTACACTGAAAAGGCGAAAAACGACGGCGAAATTTCAGTTGTAAAGTAATTTACATTACGGTACATTAAATTACATTACAACTGAAGTTTCGCCGTCGTTTTTCGCCTTTTCAGTGTACCGTAATGTAATGTAATTTAGTGACGGCGAAACTTCAAACGGTCATAAAACGGCGCTCGAGTGTCCGATTTCAGCAAATGATCACTTTTCGGAAAGCTTGCAAAAAGACGCATGCTTCAGTGCCTGTGATGCCGGATTTTGAAATTCAAAATCGCCAAAAAACTAAGGGAAGAGCCTCAAAACTTGAGTTGAAGTTTCCGATTAAGATTTTCGTTTCTATTATTCAATCCAAGTAGCTCAGTAAATTAGTTACATAATGAACTTGTAGAATACCAGTTTTTACTATTTTTTGGAATTTTTTTACTATTTTTTATGATTCATGAAAGATGGCACATAATCGGTCTACTTTAGCGTAATTAGCGAAGTTATTGTAATTTAGTGTAATTCAACATAATTTATTGTAATATAGTGTAATTCAACATAATTTCCAGTAATCCAGTGTATTTTAGTATAAATATGGTAATTATAAATCACAAGAAATAATCTAACAAAAAATTTAAACAAAAAATTTCAATTTTTAGTGTTAGATTTTACTATTTTGCTATTCATAGTCTTTAAAAAAAAAAATGAGTAAACCGGCCAGAAAATGGCCGGTTTAGTGGGGGAGTAAACCGGCCATTTTCTGGCCGGTTTGGGTATTTTTAGCGAAAGTTTTGAACTCCGGGCATAATTAATAATTTGTATTAAACTTTGGATATTAATAAAAATGTCGGCTCTTAGCACAAACATAACTGAGAGAGTAATAAAATATGTTCTATATTGTCAATTTCAAAAGTATCAATCACACAAAAAAATAATTTTCTTCTATCCAATTTTCATAATTGTCATGAAATAATTATTGATTTCATATTAAACATTTCACAACGATTTTGCAAAAGTATAATTTTTATATTAAGACAAAACAACATAAAATTTTCCATAGAAAAATGCATAATAATGCTCAATATATTCCCAATGACTTTGAATACTTACGCTATTTTTAATGAAAAATTGAAAATTTATATGCTCATTATTTGTGTTCAATCATATTAGTATAAACATCATATTTAACAAAAAAATAAATTAAGTGTCAAGTTAAATATATTCAGATAAAAAAAACTATTTACAAGTAAATTTTTACGGATTCGACTTTGCTGCTTTTCTCTAAGAAAAACAGGATCTTGCTTCTCTGATTCCAACCATTCAAAATTTTCCATTCGCGTATCTCGATAAAGAAACTTTTTCACGCACAAATCTCAACAAATTTGAATGGTTGAAATCGAAAAAGCAGAATCCTGCAGGGTCAGATCCAATTTTTACTTCAACTCAAAAACAAAATTATCTTTTAGTTACAAAAGAGAACAACCGAAACGCGGTGAGTAGTATTCGCATCACCCAAGATATCTCAAACTTTGAGATATGTAGAAAATTCGGACCGTTCAAATCCTTCATGCACGAATATTAAAGCACCACAATACTGGCCGACATTTTTATTAATATCCAAGGTTAATTACAAATTAATTATTACACCCACGATTCCCGACTTTTGCCAAAAATGTCCAAACCGGCCATTTTACAGCCGGTTTCCTCTCCCCAGAAAATGTCCATTTTATGGCCGGTTTCCTTTTTTTTTTTTTTTTAAAGACTATGAACAGCAAGATAATGAAATCTAACACTGAAAATTCGAATTTTTTGTTTAACTTATTTGTTAGATTACTTCTTTTGATTTATAATTAACATATTTATACTAAAATACACTAGATTACTTGAAATTATGTTGAATTACACTGTATTACATTAAATTACGCTAAATTATGTTGAATTATGTTGAATTACGCTAAATTACACTAATTTCGCTAATTATAATGAAATACGATAAATTACGCTAAATTATGCAAAATTACTCTAAATTAGACCGATTTTGTGCCATCTTTCATAAATCATAAAAAATAGTAAAAAAAATTCCAAAAATAATAAAAATTGGTATTCTACAAGTTCATTATGTAACTAATTTACTGAGCTACTTAGATTGAATAATAGAAATGAAAATCTTAATCGGAAACTTCAACTCATGTTTTGAGGCTCTTTCCTTTGTTTTTTTGGCAATTCTGAATTTTGAAAAAAAAACGTAGTGGTCACAGACGGATGCGTATTTTCGCAAGCTTTCCGAAAAGTGGTTATTTGCTGAAATCGGACACTCGAGCGTCGTTTTATGGCCGCTTGAAGTTTCGTCGTCGTTTTTCGCCTTTTCAGTGAAGATATCGTCCCTATTCATATGTAATTTAGCGTAATTTATCGTTTTAGCGTAATGTAATGTAATTTAGCGTATTTTAACGTAATATAGTGTAATTCAACATAATTTCAAGTAATTTAGCGTATTTTAGTATAAATATGCTAAGTATACATCAAAAAAAAGTAATCTAACAAATAATTTAAACAAAAAATTCAAATTTTCAGTGTTTGATTTCATTATCTTGCTCTTCATAGTGTCTCTTAAAAAAAATAGTTTCTAATTATAAATCACTATGAAGATAAAAGAGAAACAAAAAATAGTTTCTAATTATACATCACTATGAAGACACATAGTAATTTACCGGAATTTAGCGTAATTTAACATAATTTAGCGTAATTTAATGTAATATAGTGTAATTCAACATAATTTCAAGTAATCTAGTGTATTTTAGTATAAATATACTAATTATAAATCAAAAGAAGTAATCTAACAAATAATTTAAAAAAAAAAATTCGAATTTTCAGTGTTAGATTTCATTATCTTGCTGTTCGTAGTCTTAAAAAAAAAAAAAAAAAAAAAAAACCGTCCATTTTTTATTAACTTTGGATATTAATAAAAATGTCGGCAATACTGGTCCATGCATTTCGAATAGACATTACCGAAAGTTAAAGATATCTCAGAGGATTCGGATTCCGGGGAATAATAAGTATTCTAAAGATAACTTAGAATGCGAAATGACCTCAATTTTGGTTCAACAATTCTTTATACAAGGTTATACAAATGTTTAATGTTAGACCAGGTCCAGTGAATTCCAATTCCCAAACCTCGAAGTCGAAACCCGTAAAGGACCGAGTAAAGAGCAAAGAAACAAGGAAACACCGAAACACTCGCGAGTCTCGCCTCTCTCTCTCTGTCTCTTCCTCTCTCGCTCTCTGAGAAAAACCCTAAGTACCTTCGTTCTCATATTAGTTGTTCACTTGTTCTCATTTGTCTACTGGAGAGGAGAATTTAGGTGTGACGGTGTGAATGCGGGCTTTTACTTTGGATCATACCAGGTAAAGAGAACACCTGTCGCACAAATTCCAAATTCTGATTCATGCTCACTTGCGATCAGCTATCTATATTTTTCTCCGATTTCAGTTGGATCTCTTTTGGGTTAAAGCCAATAGGTGGTTCTGTAGCCAATTGCTTGGAAGTGACATTAGTTCTGCTCTACTGAGAGAAAGTTTCCTTGCGAGAATTTTTCACTTTCTAACTTGGAGTTTCAGAAATATTTAAAAGAAAGAAACCATCATGTTATTGGTATTGCATTGTCTTCCTCTTTTGAGAAGTATTCTAAAAAATAGATCTTTTGTACTTCAGCAGATTGAGTTCTTTGTTACTGTAGAATTTAAAAGGATGCCCCATATTTCTTGTTTTGGGAGTTAGAACTTTTAAGAAATTTCTCGTAGTATACTCACAAAGAAGAACAAATCTTTTATGAGCCTTTTTTTTTTTTTTTCTCTGAACCCTAATTTTTTTAATATTTAGAAAAATGGCTCAGACAGTGGTAGTTGGGGGTGTGGGGGGGGGGGGGGGGGGGCGCAGGTGGATGAGGTATTTGATGATTTTTGTTTACTCTGCATGAACTGGCTTCGTGAGCTGTGAACTGTCATCTGATTACCTACTATCTTGTAATTTGTTATATGTCATTTTCAGGTTGTTAAATTGTCTAATTCATTTTGGCATTATTATTTGTCTGTTCTGGTGCAACATTTGTGCTGTTATATGGACTGTATAACATATAAATTTGTATACTTTGTAAATTATACACCCTTGAAAAGCCACCTTTTATTGGTGATCTCAAATCAGGATGTTTTTATGTCCAGTTTCGCTGGCCTTATATATTCTTGGTTTACATAAGATAAGCATTTTTTATGGTAGAGGTCTAATCAAAATAAAAGTTATGCTGGCATTGGCATATTTATCTTGTTTACTGAAAAATTACTAAGTTTTTTCTGACTAAAACCATATGTTGTTGATGTCAGGGATTTCAACAGGGTGATACTTGAAGATATATATGAAGATTGGATATGTTGATTTGTTATCTTCAAATTATCGAAATAGTTTACCGCTGCCTACTCGTCTCTTGTTTGTAGCAGAATATGGTATGTTCTTGCTCCTTAAAAGTTCCATTTTGCTTGAAAGTTCTTATGGAAATTTTCATTTAACAAGCATAATTTAATAAAATTATTGGTTGTTTCAAAAAATAATTTTATAGTGTCCTACAAAACCATGGAAAACCATGTGTATGTTGAAAACCTAAGAAACAAAGCATATGTGATTTTTTATTAGGTTTATAGAACTGATGTGCTGTTTTCCCCTTGATTTTTCTACCGTATGTATGCCTCTGATTAACATACTTTGTGTGGTATGCGAAATTTTTAGCTGGTGCATATTTGTTATTCATCAATTTGTATGGTAGAGGTCTATATCAATGGCAATTAAGACCCAATTTAAGTTTCAACTAACCCTAAATTGCGAAGTTGAGTTTCAGCTAACCCCTTCAATAGATCAATTTATACCTCAACTTATCATATTTCATAGTATTAACTAGATTTATCCATTTTCAAGATTGGATAAAAGGAAAAAGAAATTGGACAACAAGGCTTAATGTAATTTCTAAAATGGTAGTACCATAGTGGTAGGTAAAGGCAAGTTGATAATGGTACTAGTCTATACGGTTTGGAAATACACTATGCTAATTTTTACAGTGATGTTCATACAAACCTTTTACTAGTATTTGTTGTTAGTAAATAATTATGGCACATCTTACTCATGCTCTCAGAAAAAGGTGAAAGTATCATATACCCTCTCAGAATTACGAAATATCATACATGAAACCAAAATAAAAGAATACACATCAAGTTTTACCCCTACAAACGCGAAAATTTCCTACCGTCCTTTCCCATTTACTTCAAAAGATTCCTGACATATTCCACCACTTTGTCTTCTTATCTTTGCCAATAAGGGAAAAGAGTAACATAGGAAATCTGAAAAATGAAAAATTGGGGATAAAATGCATATGTTATGTTTGCATGCTTTAGAGGGGAATTTAAGATATATAGTTATCTACTTTTACAGTGTTTGACGATACATGAAGTTATTTTTTGTTTAATTATGTACTTGTTAATATAGTAGTGTGTATGCTTACAGACTGCATATTTGGGTAAGAACTCGAAGTGGCCGCAACTCCCGCTGAGACCTCTTCTCATACCTTTCATCACCTTATTCAGCCTATTGGTATGTTACACTTGTATGAACCAAATCTCACTGGACAAAAAAACAATTAGGAGCAGTATACTTCCAGTTGGTACAAGGCAAGCAAAAGAGAATGTGTGCAGCACAAACACAATCCCATCTGAAGAGATGGGGTACGTTCACTTCCCTCAGCCCAAGACATTCAGCAGGTATATAATTATATTGCATGTTTAGAGTCTTTCATCCTTATACTATGTTTACCCCTTCAAAAAAGCCTTTGTTCCCACTTTCCAAGTAAATAGGGGTGAATGAAAAGATTACACATAAGGATTGCCTGGTTTTGGTGCTGATTGGATCAGTACTGATGGTTTATAACTGCATGCTGCCAGCTATCCCAATTATTAGTTAAACCTGTTTTTGGGTTAATTAAGGCTTAACGAGTGTTCATTGGTCCAGTAACGCCTCAACATAGTAAACTATACCTTTATAAATCCTCAATGATAAAAGACTACCAAAGAAGGTTCAATATTGGATAGCTGTACCTTACCACCAGCGAATACCAGTAATGAACCTGACTGATAGAAGGGGAGAAAATAATGGAGCTAGATTTTCTGTCACAATCCTGATTTTTTTATCACATAGGGGTGAATGTGCATGCACGCCGGTACGGTACTTCGTCATATTGTCAATGCAGAGGTCAGGAAGCGGCTGGTTTGAGACATTGCTCAATAGCCACCCTAACATAAGCTCAAATGGGGAGATTTTTTCTGTACCACACAGGAGAGGCAATCTCTCCACAATCTTTAACACACTGGATACTGTGTATAACCTAGACTGGTTCTCCAGTGCTGCCAAGAACGAGTGCACGGCTGCATATGGCTTGAAATGGATGCTAAATCAGGTATTAAATCTCAGGCATAGATAGATTGGTTGTTGTTCCTTAGCGGATGATGCAAGGAACAAAATTCAGTCAACGTATAAATGATTCAGGCAAAACCACAAAGGACTGCACAGAACTGGACACTGAATACGGGACAGAAAATATCACACTAATGGTCTTATAAGGAAATTTTTGTTTAGAAAAAATGCTGGTCGGTCAACAATGGGACAGAAAATATCACACTGATGGTCTTATAAGGGCAAAGAAATAGAATAAAAACAATGCTGGTCAGTCAACATTCAGGAAAAAAAATGAAATTTTTACTACATGAAACTATGCAGGGAGTTACCAAATACCATAGAGAAATACTAAGCTACTTCAAGTCAAAGGGTGTTTCGGTGATCTTCCTCTTCAGAAGGAATCTCTTGCGAAGACTGGTCTCTGTTTTAGCTAATGATTATGACAGACTAGCAAAACAATTAAATGGGACCCACAAGGCGCATGTTCATTCCAAGGAAGAAGTAAGCTTGATATATTTTCTGGACATTTTATTCTGTTTCTTACCTCGTCTTCTTGGGGTTTGATCATACCATTTATGGTAAGGCTTAATTTGTGCAAATTGGGATGATCTAATGATTAATTTCAATATATTGAGACCTTTATGCTAAGGCTTAATTTGGGCAAATTGGGATGATCTAATGGTTATTGGGAATATATTAGGACCTTTTGCATATGTGCTATACCTGTCCTGCAGTTAACTGATGCTGCTTATATTAGTCTTGTTTCATGTTTGTCACAAGTATTTCATACTTAGTTTTCTCTATTTATGTTCTTGCATATTAATTTCCATTCACGAGTCACAATTTTTTGTTTATTTTATGTAGGCTGAGATATTAGCAAAATTCAAGCCGAAGTTAAAGCCATCTTCTCTAATTCCAAACCTTCAATTTGCTGAGAGAACTATTGCAGAATGTTTGCATAATTTTAGAAGTGTCCGCCATATGGTGCTCTATTATGAAGATATAATTAACAACCAAAAGGTAGAAAAAAGTTTCTTTCCTTTGTTTTGTTTCTACACATTGACGATAATTTTCCTAAATATGTTAGAGCACCAGTTTGATTGTGATTAAGATTGAAATATCAAATCTTAGTGAAAGCAATATCTAACTACCCAGAAGGATAGGCCTTGGTACCAGTACAATTCTAATACCTCCATAATTGATATCACAACTGGTAGTTCTCAATATCTAACTGCCCAAAATGTCTTGCATTAAAAATAATGATTTCTTTCCCTTTTGTTTTTTTAACATTTTTAGGCAGTAAATAAAGTAGAAGAGTTTCTGAAAGTTCCGGTCAGGGAGTTAGTTAGCCGTCATGTGAAAATTCACACACGACCACTTCCTCGGCAAGTGGATAATTGGAGGGAAGTTTTGGAAGTGCTTAATGGAACAGAATACGCTCATTTCCTTAACCATGCTGATTACCATTCATAAAGTATATACATTACCATTCGGTTGGTAATGTCCTACAGTTTTGTGATATTTATAAAAAAAATAACTCATTTTAAATATCAATTGTTTTATTTTTTATCTGGTGTAGACTGTAGATAGTTTCTCTGTTGGATTTACAGTTGTTATTCGCTAAAGTGATTGTCTTGAACTTTCTAATAGAGTTTTTGAAACTTATTTGTTTTTTCCTCCTGTTTTCTCTTCTGTTCTATTTTTGGGGGCCGGGGAGTGCCGATTTTTTTTATTAATTGAAAATAAAAATAAAAAATATCACGAAAGAGTGTCGTTTCGATGAAAAATCGAAATAGAAAAAACAGAATTAATTATTCCATTCTATGGACGGTACAAAAATTTCCGTCCAGCTAATCTTGGCTAATATCCCGCTAAGCAGAAAAAAATAAAAATTTGGACAATCCGTCCCGTCTAAGGCTAGTGCTCTGCAGCAGTTGTTTTGTTTTTCAAATGAATGATACAAGCTCTTTTGATTTTGGAGAGTAACGTCAATGCTAGATGTATGCTCAAAGTCATGAGATATGGTGCGTGCTGCGTGTGCATATCAAAGCATGAACTAAACTATGTATATTTTGTGTAAAAGATTTGTGTCTCGTCTAAACATCTTCAATTTGTTGTGACTTCAAATCTCTAAAGTTACGTAGAGAAATTCAAAGATATTACTTTTTTTTGCTGGCTTTGGACGGGAGGGATTGTCCCGTCTTGATTTTTTTTTTCTACTTAGCGGGATTACGGTTTTAGATTAGCAGTAATTAATTTGGACAAGATTTTTTGTATCGTCTGATGGGATAATCGATCCCGTTTTTTCTATTTCTCAATTTTCCATTGAAACACCACCCTTTCGTAATATTTTTTTTTTTTATTTTCGATAAATAAAAAAAAGAGCAGGGAGGGTATGTATTGAGGAAAGCAAACAATTTGGAAAATATTTGGTTGCTTTTCTATGATATTGTAATCTAGTTGTCAGAAAGTAAAATCCCCCAACTAAATAATACTGTAGATAATTAGATAATATTATGTAAAATTTAGATGCGTAAAATATAAATATAAATATAGTTTTGGTTTATAAAAGAGATCCTTGCAGTATTGTAATGAACAAATCAGCTTTAAATCTTTATTTTGATTTAAGGTCTCTCATACTTTTATCTATTTCTTTTCTCCTCTTCTAACTTTTTTCTCTCCTATATTTTTCTCGTCGGTTCCATTTAACAATAAAATAATGAAAATGAATATGACAAGTGAAGCTATATACAAGAGGTAGGGCTGCAAACCAACCGAACCGAACCGAACTTACCTCCAGTTTGAGTTTGGTTTGAATTAATTTCGAACTAAGTTTGGTTTGAATTAATTTCGAACGAACTCAATTTCGAATCGATTTTTTACGAACTCAATTTTGAACTTTTACAAACTTTGTTACGACTTACGAGTTATGACTTATGGCTGAGTCATAGTTCGAAATTACAGCACTTTAATAAAAACTCAGGCATTCTGAATTCTAATTACACAGTACACCAAAGTTTATATCAAAGTTCATTACAAATACCAAAATTTATATCAAACACCAAAGTTTAGTACAATCAATCAAAGTTCAGTACAATCACATAATCTGAAGTTTTCCAAATAGCCAACAGGAGCAATATCACCAAAGTTTTCAAATATCCAAAGTATTTAAAGTACAATTTAAATATCAAATAGAAGTACATAATAATCACTAAAGTCTTAGAATTATTACAAATCCAAATATTATCCTAAATAAAATATTAAAGTTCATTATCAGTGGAAATTAACGGTTCACGTTTGAGTTAATTTCGAACTAAGTTTGGTTTGCGAACCTATTTCGAACGAACTAGGTCCAGTTTGAGTTTGATTTGAATTAATTTCGAACTAAGTTTGGTTTGAATTAATTTTGAACGAACTCAATTTCGAATCGAATTTTTTACTAACTTTTTCGAATCAAACTCGAATCGAATTACAAACTACGAATTTTTTGTGCAGCCCTAGCAAGCCCTAACAAGAGGTAATATAAAAGGAAATAGATAATTGTGGACTGCAAGTCAGCAATGGTGAAGTAAGAAAGCAAAAGAAAAAAAAAAGTTAAATTATTTTGTTTGTTTATTTGATAAAATTTAAGAACACGGGGAAAAGGAAAAGATAGTTAAGAAAGTCAAATCAATATGATTATAAATTTTGAGTGACCAATTCTTTAATTTGAGTAGTACAGTGACCTACCAAGAAATTTGCCCTCAGAATATCTGAATTCATATCCAGTGCAGTACTGTAATAGGGACTCTTTTACAATTACTTGATCTGGACCGTTATTTTTAACTTGGCACGAATCTCAAAGCCCAATAATACTGCCCCCTCAGTCAGCCCGAATCCTAAACTGGCTGAGAGTTAATCTCAAACCGTAAATAGCTAATTGTAAAAGGGAATCTTTTACGGTACCGTCGAGGATATGGATCCCCAGAATATCTTCTCCTCGCCACCCCTTTCTCTCGAAGCCAAACAAGCCACATGTCCAGTCTCTCTTCACAAAATAATGGAAGAATCGTGTGAAACCTTCGTACCGTACACGCTCCTGGGTTTCCTCATCCGCCGCATCACTGACCCTGATCCGTTTTCTTCGTGCTACTCCGGCGATCTCCTGACTTCCTACTTTCTGCGCGATTACTTTACGCGCGGAACCAATGCGATTCTTTGGATTTTGTTCTTCTCAATCACGTTCATTTTGCTGAGCAGATTGGCTCAGATTGTCAGGTTATGGACCCTGGGTGGAAGGATACCGGGCCCACCAGTCTGGCCGTTGTTTGGGGGTTGCGCCACTGTCGCCCCTTTGTGTGGATCTGATCGAGATATTGATCTGACTGGTAAATTCTCTAGCTTATGAACATCTATGTTGAATTGATTCTTACTTGTTTTAACTTTGCTTCAATAGATGACTATAACCACAAGTAGAATGACTTCCTTAAAAAGAATGTTTTTTGTTCGCCTAGATGAAAATGGTAACGTCTTTAAATGGAGCTTTATTCTCTACATCAGTTTACAGTTTCAACAAAGAATTACTTTTTTCTTTACAGACTTAAAATTTATTATATGTTTCTGCACTACAACAAGTATAGAAAACAAATTGTCTATGAAAAATTAAAGATTGTTAGTGAACAAAGGAGTACACTTTCAATCAGGAAAGAAAAACTTCCCATTTGAATTTTTCAAATAAATTATTGTTCACTTCAGCCCTGATAACCCCCTGATAACTACGTTCATGGACTAACCTCCTAAACAGAACCTTGGAAACCACACTCACCTGTTGCGCCGATGCCCACTTGCCTATAGTATCAATGCACACTTACTATTTCAGTTAGGGCACCTGTTGACGGCTGTCACACGGTTTTGACAGCTGTCAACAATTGTCTTGATCTTTCAGACTCGTTTTCCGAACACTTTAAAATGCACATTTGACTATTGCTCAATGCACACTTGAGGAATACACCAACGCACACTTAGCTATTACATCAACACACACTTGCTTATTCAATCTTTACCGTTTTAGGAAGAAACTTGGTGGTTATTTAGGGGGTGAGGAATTAGGGGGTTACATATAATATTGGATAATATAGAATGGGTCTGTTATTCAATCTCTGGAAAGATAATTAATTCTACCTCGTCAGACATTTATTCTAGTATCTGGAGCACGAAATAAATAGAATAGACCAAGAAAAGAGAAAATTGAACTATGATTCATACCTATTATTAAGTCAGACCTCGTAACCGGACTCAAAAAAATGGGAATATATTAACTAGAATATATATTTTCTAAATCAAACGAATTATACTTTTTCATATTTTTATTTTGACCAAAGGAAAACTCTTTTGATAAAAATTTTTGGAGTCTAAGTCATTGCAGCTATTTTTCAAGAAGTTCTAATTGAAAGGATTCTTTCTCAGAGAACCTTTGTATTCCTGTGCACTTTCTCAAATTAGTTCATCCAGTTGTGAAAACTTGCTAAAAGGATCTTTGCCAGCTTTTGTCGTGCTATTTTGGAATATCTTTTTTGTGTCTTTCAAGTCTGATGAACGCGGCAGCCAAATCTTAATTACAAGAGGAAAAAGCTTTTTACCAATGGGTGCATTTTCAGCCCTTGCTTGTCCATCTATGATTGTGTGCCATGTCACTGTGCAATACACTGAAAAGTATTAACCCTGTAAAGATTCAAATTAAGTATTAAGCTATACTATACAATATTGTTCTTGTGAACCCTATACAAATTAAGGAGGTGAACTCTGTACACATTTGTGCTATTAAATATGGACCCCATACAAATTTGAATTTGTGTAGGGTTAACAATCTATGGATTTTTGCACAGTGATGTGGCAGCCTATGATACGTGGCCAAGCCGGGGGTTTAAAATGCTCTTGGCAATGGTTAGCACCTCTTAACAATATTTGTGGACCCTATGCTTGTAGGTTTGCTGTCAAAACTACATGACAATTATGGCCCACTCGTCAGACTATGGTTTGGCCCTTCCCAGCTTTTCGTGTCAGTGAAAGACACACAACTAATAAAGGAGATACTGGTCAAGGCCAAAGATAAATTGCCTTTAAGCGAAAGGGCGTATAATCTAGCCTTTGGTGCACTAAATCTTTTTGTTTCGGCCTTCAATGATAAGGTGACCTACTTTTGGTCTAGTTTAACCTATTGTTACAGTTAGTCTGGTACATGCATGTACCAGTCAAAGTGTCAGCTGGTCCTTGTTCTATTCTTGTTAATTGTTCCTTTGTTTTTTTTTTCACTTGTTGAATTTCTGAGACCAGCATGTACTGGCTTAAATAGCATTCCTCGTCAGAAGCATACTATTGTAGTATCTGCTCTGTTACTCAACTGGTAAGGCTTGCTACTGAGTTATAACAGTACAAAAATATGAAGATTTCGTTCTTTTTCTTTGTCTAGCAGAATGTACAGGGAAAAAATTTCATACTGTTTTGTGCTAATTGAACTTGAGTGTTCCTTTTGTGTTTTTGTTACTCAAATGATTAATCAAAAGCTCAATTGTGCCTCCAGGATCTGTTCCAAAATGACAAACTAGTAGTTAGTTCAGCGATGATTGCAGTCTTAGTTGTGACAGAAAAGATGGTTTAGTAGCTAAACTACTGCTTTTTTTTCACTCACATTGCATAGGTAAATGAGAATAGAGAATCCTTGGCTGAGTATTTAAACAATAAATCCATATCCACAAATGTAATCAAGAACCTTGTTGAAAGAACCAACTCACTTGATTGCACGACCTTCGCACAGTGCATGGCTTTGAAAGCAATTGGTACAACCCTTTTTGGGGACATATTTCTAAATTGGAAGAATATGACCCAATACGAAGAACTTCTTATGACAGTTGCAAAGGATGGATTTTTTTGGGCTTCTTATGTAATCGCTCCGTTTTGGAGAAGGGACTATTGGAGGTATCGATCAGCGTGCGAAAGGTTGAAGGGCCTAACCTTAGAAATTATGGAGTTGTCAGAGAGAGACTCAAAATCTGTTTTGAAGGCGTCATGTGGGGACTTGTTGGGTTTGATGTTACATGGATGTGTTACTACTGCTAGCTTGATTGCAAATATTTTGACTCGGCTTGTGCACTATCCCAATTTGCAAGAGCAGGTCCATATTTTGCTCTCTCTCTCTCACCAGGCATGCCTTCCCTTTTCTTTTAAGCAGTTATGATTTGCCTTTACCCTTACTAAAATTATAGTATGCTAAGCATGTCAATTCAATTCAAGGTTATGGACTGTTTTGGAGTAAAATTAGGATGAGACAGGAACCATCTTTGAACCACTTGTACACTTTTCTTCTTTTCCTTCTTATTTTTGCAATACAAATGAGTTGGATTTTTCTTCTTTATTCCTTCTTGGCATGAATAGTATAACTTTGAACCACTTATACAGAAACCAAAAATTTGAAATTATTTGAAATTGATATAGTGCCTATTGGCATGTATATAACTAAAATTAGCTATGTTTATTCCTTCTAAATTTTTTTTTTGGTCCAAAATTTACAGATTTACTCAGAGGTTAGTGCAATACACAAGGGATCTCATGTCGTAAGCACGGATGAAGTCAGGAAGATGCAATTTTTATTGGCAACTGTCCTTGAATCAGCACGGCTTATGCCAGCGGGGCCCTTTCTTCAGAGATGTTCCCTCAAGTCTGGTATGTTCATTCTATCTCTAGTCATGTAAATAGACATGTTTTCTTTAATCTGGTATTCTTTACCCCTTCCTACTGTTTCAGCTCATGATATTAGACCTGCTTTTCTTTGATCTGGCATTCTTTAATTAAGCCCTATATTGTTTTTCTTCTTGCCTCTTTTGCTTTGAATTGAACTTTGAGGGTTATTGGGCTATTTGGTTTAAAAAATTAGATTGAACTGGTTAAATTATGGCTTAATGGCAGAATCAGCAGTTAATGTGCCATCATACTATTTGGTGCTTTAACTAGTAACTTACTTTTCCTGTTCAACAGACATGAGGCTTGAGAACGGCATAGTGATACCTGCTGGAGCAATCGTTTTTGTCCCATTACACCTGGTACAAATGAATGCTTCTATCTGGGGGGAAGATTTCCTTGAGTTCGTTCCTAGCCGCTTTCTTTCCAATGAGAACGATCTTGATGGTACTATACTTTCCATTTGATGCAAATGGCCTCATCTTTCTTGCTTTTCTAAATGTTAAAATTAACTTTACCCTTTCTTCTCTTATACTCAGAGAAGGAATCAACCGCTACCAAAAGCCAATACTTAAATGAATCTTTTAAAGTTGAAGCACTTCTTTCTTTTGGGGATGGGGCCCGTGCTTGTGTTGGCCAGAGTTTTGCAGTTTTAAGCAGTGCGACTCTAGTTGCATCCATAGTTTGCAACTTTGAGGTCAGTCATCCATATTTAGCTAATTGAATTTCTTTCTCTTTTGTTTTGTGCTTCTTGTCATGGATTGATACTGAAGTGTGGCAGTATAGAATGAATGTCTGTTTGCATAACCAACTACCGAAATCAAATGTTTTTGCCTAGTGGGGTCAATCAGGCTAAATCAGGTTTGGGTCATTGGGCCGGGTCAAACCTTTTTATGTACTTATACCCATAGCATGGTAATTATTTTCTTTGATCTGATTAGTTGGGGTGCAATCATCAGCATTTTTACTATTCCTAGCTTATCTGTGCTTGTTGATGTTGCATACAATCATTTTTAAATTGTGGTACAAATTGAAATGTAAACTCATAAAATATTGCAGATAAAGTTGCAGCAAAATGCTGCTAAGGATTCTGGTCTGGCAGCGCATGATTCTGTTTCTCAGGAAAATCAAAGTCCTCGAATTGTTCTTTCTAAAAGGACTGACACAAATTAGAAGTTGTTCAAGAATTCTCAATCTACTCTTTTTTTACTGGCACTGTCAGGATAAGAATTCAAAATTAGAGGGGACAAAAAAAAAAAAAAACTAAAATGTTTTTGCTTCTGGGTTTTTTACAGCCACAGTGTAGATCATGTTTTCTTAGCATTACAATGCACTCGTGGGCTGTTAATTTGAGTGGAGCATTGTTTTAAAATTAGAGGGGATAAAAAAAAAAAACTAAAATGTTTTTGCTTCTGGGTTTTGAACAGTCCCAGTGTAGATCTTGTTTTCTTAGCATTACAATGCACTCGTGGGGCTGTTAATTTGAGTGGAGCTTTGTATATAAATTGGGTAGTTTGAACAATAAGGTGACCTATGTTTTTTCTCCCAAGGAGTTTGTTGTAATATATGTTATTCTGTTATTTACAAGAGTTATTTTTAGTTTTAAAATCTACTGTGTTTTAAATATCAGCTTCAAATATTAATTTCATAATTTTTTAACAATGACCCCCGGTTGATATGCTATCTAATTAGATTTGAACAAGAGATCTGGAGTCCTGATCGTCCATTGTGTACCTGGACTCCAATCCTCTTCATTACCTTACTGTTTGAGTTTGAATCTGAACTGTCCGATCAAGAATCCATGCCAATTTGGCCTAGATTTGTAATGGACGGGCTCCTTTAAGATTTGTGCTATAATATAACAAATTGGCTGAGTTTAAATCTAATTAGAGTTTGTGCTTATCTTATGTTTCATTTTCAATGTGTCGTCCATTGCGTACCTGATAGAGTTCAGACCCTCTGCATTACCTCACTGTTTGAGTTTGAATCTGAACAATCCGATCAGAATCTAGGTCAACTCGGTCCAAATCTGAAATGCGCATGGCTCTTCAAGTTTCATGCCAATATATAACAAACTGATTGGAGTAAGAATATGAATAGCATAAAACTTTTTGTGATATTGTTTCAAAAATTTATCGAATAAACTTCAAATTTTGATCTAAGTAGCTCACTAAATTGATTATATAATAAACTTGTAGAATATTGATTTTTATTATTTTTGATTTTTGATTTTTTTAAGTTATTTTTTACCATCTTTCATAAATCATAAAAAATAGTAAAGAAATTTCAAAAATAGTAAAAATTTGTATTCTACAAGTTCATTATATAATAAATTTACTGAGCTATTTAAAGGCTATACGATAGGTTTTTAAAGTAATAACACGAAAAAGCCTTATGCTATTTATAGCACCTAAGTCTTACTCAACTGATTGAATTCAAACTCAAACGGTGAGGTGCCTTGGATGATGTGAATTCGTACCTAAAAACTGTTGTACCAATAACATTTTATTTTTATAAAAAAAAACAAAGAAAGATTTAAGCTGTGGTCCATAGTGCATGGGCACAAAATATAATTGAAAGGGAAAAGCCAAAAATATATTCTCCTTTAATAGGAAGAATTGCCACAAATGGTTTTGTGTTTAGTTTTATTATATATACCAAATATCAATAGGATACGGGACATGTCCGGTTTAACTTCGACTTGAGACGACATATAGATATGCAAGGCTGGTCGGTACAGTGAAAACCATGAGCATCCAACAAGTAACCGAAAAAAGTTGGTGCTATGCGCGCATTAAATAAATAATAAATCAAGATAATTATTATCGGTTACTAAATTAAGAGATATGCAGATAAGGATGAATACAAACTGGAAATCTAAATAAACACCAATGGATCTTTTGATGCATATAAAAATTTTGTGCAAAATACTAATTGTACAAAAATTTTAACTTTTTTTTTTTAATTAGCTGAGAAAATTACAGGGTATAGGAGAAAAAAAGGAATGAAGCATTAAGACATGAACAAATGCCAGAATAAGATAAACCAACAAGATGTTTGTAAGAATGAAGATGAGATTTTTTATAATTAAAATCTAATTAGTGCATTTGTGATGATTGTATTTATAAACCGCAAGATGGATCCATCTCTGATGATGTGATGAACTCAGGAACTTTGTTCAACACCATGACAATGGGCGATGCTATCGGTACTGGTTGATGAAGTTGAATTACATTAAATTCTTGTTTCCAGGTTCATGAAAACTCTCAACATATCTCATGTGAGAATCACAAATTTAAGATTTTCTGTGTTAAAAAACCCAAGTAACTAGAAAATCTGAACTCTTAATTCTCTCGACAGATCTCAAACCGAGATTCTTCTTAATTAGGAAGCACTTTCTATAAGGTATTGTAATAGAACAAACTATGACAATTTCACAATCCCTCAAAAACAGAAAAACTAATACAAAACCCTTATACAAGAAAAACTATGACAATTTCACAATCCCTTAAAATTATAGTTTTTCATGTTTATAGGATTCTATATATCTAATTATTTACTAACATGTAATCCAACTACATTTCCATTATACAAGAAATGTATTGTTCTTAGTAGTAAAAATAAAATCAGAATGAGGTTTCATCTGCCTATAATGCAACATATATATATAAACTGCAAGATTTTAAAACTAAGTTGTAAGTACCCAAATACGTATACTGTATCTTTATACTGGCAAACCACATAAAAAAGGTAATGAAAAACGAAAAGAAAGGTAGAAAAGAAAAAAAAAATGATGGAAATTCCAATTAATACCAAAACAAATTCAGCAAATCAAAACAGCATTTACATTTGATTTGCGTTGTTCTCTAATCTAAAGAGGATTAGTCAACAATAAAATACATATGATTGCAAACCCATAAAACGGTTAAAAATGGTGTCTATTCGAATAGCGCAGGGCCAGTATTATTTGTGCTTTGAGATTCGTGCAAAGTTAAAAGAACGATCCGGATCATCTCACTCTACAGAACAATGCCTCTGTAGTAATACAGAGGATACAAATTTGTTGCCCTGAAGGTTGCCATGAAGAAATTCAGATCGGGTGCGTTTAAAAGATCAGGTTAGATCCGAATAGTTTAATCTAAATTTGCACGAATTTTAAACCGGTTCCTCTATATTTTAAATAGGTTCTGAAAATATTTTTGACTCGGCTGCGACTATTCTATTCCTATGATACCGTTGTGTGCTAGAATCATGTATTAATTGATATGTCGTAAAGAACGAGGCTTTGGTATTGTGCATAGCGCGCATTGGTCTGTACTATGAATCAATATTTCTGTTAAGGTCCAAACAGTCGATCTAAACTGTTCATATGAAAATGTGTTTGCAGACTAAATTTTATACTTTTAGATAGATAAAAAATTCACTACTTTTAAATGGTCTAAAATTTTAGATCAGTGATTTTCTACCTATCTAAAAAAAAATGTAAAATTTAGTATGCAAGTACATTGTTATTGTTGCATGAACATTATGTTGAATAATTCGGATTCACTGTTTAGACTTTAAAAACGGAGATATTGAGTAAATCCACTGCCTAAAAGAAAGGTTGAACTTCAAAGTTTCTACATTGGCAAGAACAAACCTTTAAGCCCAAAACTGTTATTGAAAATACACCGTAAATTCGTGTAAATATGTCTTCTCACCGTTTTCGAGTACAATTTAACACAATACAACAAAGAATATAAATCATCACCTAACAAGACATCTCAAACCCTATCACATCAACACTGCAGCTAAAAAACCTAAGAAGACAAAAGTAACAAAATGACCGAAAGAAACCGATACAGCACCACTGGTATCGGCTGAGGCTTGTGCAAAACTCCCAGTTGGCGTGTTGGTGCTCAATACCACCACCACCCAATCACCTTCATCGGCAATACCGGCCCCAACAAATTGGGTATCATTCAAGTACTGATTGTACTGTGACTTGGTATAATTGGTAAGTACAACATCAGATACCAGGCCTGGAACACAGGCCGGCATGACCTGTGCATCTTGTGTCACAGTGACATTGAGGTGACATTGAGAAAGGTAGGAAGGATAATTTGGGAATTGTTGTTCAGTACCCGGTACAGTGTCATCACCAGTTGAGTTGGTACAAGGCTGACCCTTGAATTGCTTTGCTAATTGCTCAGCCAAGCAACCAGCTTTTGAATTTTCGGTTAGGGCTGTGAGGTTGAGAGATGCTCGGTATGAATTGATGCCTTTCAAAAGTTGAGTGCCTGTGTCTGTAGATTAAAAAGATAATGCTTAACAAAGAATTCAGTTAACAAAAAATAAAAAACCAGCTATATTTTAATTTAAGTACAATCAGCCCAAAGAGGAGCAATTGCCAACAGATCCATAAAATAGAAGGTTCCGATTACTGAACCAGATATGCATCCACCATGCAAAAAAATCATAATTTAAAATCATTTCAGTAAAATCAAACAAAAATGCCCTTTGTTTCATGTATATAGCTTTACCGCCAGATCTGGCATGAAAATTTCAAAATCATTCTTTCAACAATTATTTTTTTGGTGAAACAATTACAATGCTACATCCACATAGCGGGTCAATAAGCTCACATGTAACTAATTCACCACACTGAGTCTTCATGATTAAAAACCCTAATGAAAATAATAATTCCAAATAAGCTGGTAAAAAGATCTGAATTTAACGCTAGACCTTTGTCATATGACAGACACTAATAAATCTCAGTCCAGCATAAGAGAATCAGCTATTTAACTAAACCTTTCTAGCTTCCAATTACAATTTCTTTATGTAAATAAAAAGTGAAATGCAATTGCAATTTATTACTGGAGTTAATAAATTAGACGCTATCAGATCCAGCGTAATACAATGCAATATCGCAAAATAAAATTAACTTAATAACAAGGAAAGTTCACTGACCATCAGATCTGGCGCATTGCAACAGGAGACAGGCGATGAGAGAGAATGAGAATGAAAAGAGAGAGAGGCGAAAACCCATCTTAAGACAAATCTCTTCTCTTTCTCTTTCTCTTTCTCTCTCTTGTTGGCGTAGTGTAGAGCAGTGAAGGTCAGATTTAGAGAAGAAATGCGGATCAAAGAGACAGTGGTTGGGGAGGGAAGGAGCACCATCGCTCTCATAAGTCACAACCGCTCTTTTATTAATTAATTAATACTTTAACAGTATTTAATTATTAACACATTTTTAAACCTTTGAGAGTTTTAAATTACTATTTATTGTGACAAGTCCACCTCTTAACACTCTTTTATTTACACCAGATGAAAGGAAAGAATATGATTGGTTGGGTTGAAACTTGAAAGGGGTGGATGGACACAACAGATTTTCCTCTTTTATATATATTAATTAATTAATTAATTGGACTTGTATTGTCGGTGCTTGCTCTAAGTGAACGAGCCGAAATTTTTATTGGTGACACTTACAAAAAAAATCAAATTAAATGAATACCACTTTTAGAGGTCTATTTTCAATCATACCACCCACGCCAACTGGGTTCGCGCACCAAATAAGCGGGTGCGCGCACTGGGTTGGCGCACCCAGGCGCGCGATCTCTCTTTCAAATTTTCTCAGATTTTCATTCTATTTTTGGCTGATTTTTAATATTCTGTGGTGGTGGCACAGAAGATCTAAGAAAGGTAGGCAGCTTCATGTAGTGATTCATAGAATTTCCTCAAGTATATTTCCATCTTTCCCTATAAAAAAAAGTATGTTTCTATCTTATTTTAAGCGATTCATAGATTTTCAATACTTCTTAAATGAGTTAGTTTTTTAATTTAACTTTCAAAATAATTTAAGCTAAAAGTCATATTATCATGTAAGTACTTTATTATGATTAAAGGAATACAACATCGTGAAATAAACATTATTCATACAATGGAATATATTTAAATACTTGTTTATTCATGTAAATACTTGTTTAAATATTTATGTAAATATTATTCATGTAAATACAACGGAAACATTATTCATGTAAATACTTGTTTAAATATTCGATATGTGAATTTATTGAGTTTTGCTATAAATGTTCTAACTGTCATGTAACCGTGTTACTTTTTTTTACCTCTAAATTGTCCCTTATAATTTGCTACATTAAAGTTTACAGAAGTGGTGCCACATGAATCGAGGCAATCACCTTACGTGGCATTCCTTGGGGGACCACGTGGTTTGTTTGCTTTAAAATAAACTATTCAATCTCACGACTTCTCCAGTGTATCCATAAAACTTGCGGATAATATATATCAATAATATTTTCGAAACCCAGTCCGCTCACCTGGTGCGCCAACCCAATCTGCGCACCTGGTGCACCAACCCAGTGCGCGCACCCGTCTATTTGGTGCGCGAACCCAGTTGGCGTGGGTGGTATGATTGAAAATAGACCCCTGGGGGTGGTATTCATTTAATTTGATTTTTTTGGGGTGTCAACAATAAAAATTTCAGGTGAACGAGTATCTCTGCATTAACTCAAAAAAGAATCTTTTGAGTTAATGAATCTGAACCGTTTGATTTTAAACGCAGCCAATTCGGCTTCTGACTATAACTTAGGAGAATTTTTCAATATTCGTGCAGATCTTTCTGCACGAATCTTAAGACAGATCGGATGGTCAAAATTCATTAACTCAAAAAGATTCCCTTTTGAGTTAATGCCGAGGATACGAATTCGCTCTAAGTTAATTAAGGCTGCAAGTTGAGCTCGTATTCTATGACTTGTTCGTGTTCTTTTCAAAGTTAATTTAAATTTAACTCGATTAATTACACTTTTAGTTTGAGTAGCAAATCATTTTTAATTAAATCGTTCAAGCTGAATTCGAAATAGCTGGATATGTATTTTTATAATATCTAACTATTGATACAACATAAAGAGCCTCATTTTTAGATATATGTATTTTTTTTTTAATTTCAATATAAAATTAACATAATCAGTAATTAAATAGCTTTTATCTAAAATGAGTATTATACACTTTACACTTTATTTTTTGACATAAAACAAAAATAAATACAAAGCTCGAGCCAATTTAAGTTCGATAGTTTGATTAATTTTTAATTCAAATTTAACTCGTTTTGATTTAAAAACAAATTAGAATTAGAATTAAAATTAGTTTGCTCGAGCTTTATTTATTAACTTGTTTAGTAAAATGTTAAATGTGTGCTTGTAATTTAGTGGTTAGAACTTAATTTTGTGATTGTAAATACTTGAATTTAAATCTTATTGACAATACATTACGCAATTACATCATATTATACATTTTACTATTCAACCCTTCCAATCTAAATTTTCTAGTTTCGCCTCTGCTTTTATGAGCCCTACTCATGTGATGATATTATTTTTCAGGGTTATTTCTATCGAGGTCGCTGAATTTATTTATTTTTCATTTTAACCCGTTGGTCATTATGAATTTTTTTTTTCAAGAGGTTAAGTAATTTCGTCATAATTTTTCTTCTAAAAACAGTAGAGTGCTGATATGACTATTCATATTAGCACAATACTATATCAATGCAAATAAAATGAGAAGAGCCTTTTATGGAGTCTGGCTAGTATAATATCAGTGTCATTTCAGCCTATATAACACCAACTCCAAAACCTATCGAATTGACTTTACACGGTAAATCCAAACCATTCAAACCGATCTATTTAATAGTTGTGCGTTTACATGCAAAATTTATAATTTTTCAAATTTATTTAGTATTAAGTCAAGCGGTCAAATGTGTGAGTTTTTAAGTTAATTTTAATGTATTCATTTTTTAATATTTTTTACCGCTTGATTTAATATAAAATAACTAAAAAATATAAAAAATTTGCATGTAAATGCATCACTGTTTAAAAATTAAATTGATTTGAACGGTTTGGATTAGTCGTTTGAAGTCTATCCAATCAATTTTGTAGTTGGTGTCATATGACACCGATATCATACTAGCCAGACTCCCTTTTATGGGCAATTATTACTAACTTGTGAAATGATTTTAGATTCATGTTCCCACAATATGATGTGGAATTTATGATTTTTTCAATTCTTAAAAAAAATGTTGGTTACGCTTAATTTTGAATTTATGCAATCTTAACACATTTCAGTATTTGCACACTATGTGATGCCTTATTATATGTGAGCAAGTCAATGACCAAAATGCCCTCACAATGTTTAGCACTTTTCAATAAAATAAACATGTTAAAAGTAGTTGTCAGAGTCATAAAGAAATATTAAAGGACATCCATATCATATTTTGTTGGTTTTATATAGAATAAAATTGAGTCCATTAACATTATTTCAAACATATGAAATCAATCTACTTAATAGTGACGTTTACATTTGATGATATTTTTTTTTTGTTTAATATAAATCAAACGGTCAGAATATGAAAGTATAAAACCTCATTCAAAGAGTTTATTTGTTTCATTATTTTTTTACAGATTGATTTTATATAGAATAAAATTGAAAATTTATAAATTTAACATACAAATACATCACTCAAGATTCAATAAATCAATTTAAATGATTTTGAATTTTTTATTATAAACTAATTCAATAAGCTTTGAGGTTATTATTATACATGAAAATTATTTTGATAAGTTTGAACTTGTACTAGTATTGCTCGATTGATCCAATTAAAATAAATGTAAGTCTAATAATTAATTTCTTGCGAAATCAAAATGTTTTGACTTAAAAGTAGAATTCGATCCTATTTTTTTCTTACGCGTAGGCGCGTAGCTATTCAAATAAAATTTTCAGGTTATTATTAGAGTGGGAAAAATAGCAACGGCCAAGCCGATTCCGTTACGCAACGATACGGTTACGGCATGGAATAGCATGGAACGGAAAAAATAGCACGGCCGAGCCGATTCCGTTACGCAACGACACAGTTACGGCACGGAACAGCACGGAACGGCACGACACGTGTGTCAGTTACGTGACGTGACTCACGTGTTCCGTGCTGTGATCATCTTTAGAAAATTTAGAACGGTACGACACAGCACGTGGTCACGCGAGTCACGTGTAATTAGAACTGTTAGATCTCGATCAAATGGTGAATCTTTGAATAAACTAATACCTAAATTATGATCAAATGGTCACGCGAGTCATGCAAGTCACGTTTGGGCACACGTGACTACCCATTGACATTTTAGTCATGACACAACACAACACGTAAAAAATTAACTTAGTCACTGTACGGCACGGCACAAGACCAAAGTCATGACGTGTTAATCACGGCACGACACGTTTTTCCACTCTAATTATTATGCTTACAAATTATTTTGGTGAACATAAATTTATACTAACATTGCGCGATTAATGCATTAAAATTAATTAAAATTCAATAATTCATTTTCTATGGCATCTTAACAAATCCTGTTGTACACGTGATGGTTCTGATTAGTTTCCACTCTCCAATTATAAAATTATAAAATTTAGATTGAGGAGAGCTGAAACGTAAATACATAATATGGCTGTTAAAATTTGAATTAAAAGTTATCACAAACATAAAATTGAAATTTGACCACTAAATTACAAGCACGTATTTAGCATTTTATAAGAGGAGTCAAATCATATAAATACTGAAAAAAATATTAAATTTCAATATACATAATTAAAAAATTAAACTATAATAACCTACCAACAACAATGTAACTATGCCTCTAAATCTGATAGCACGAGTTTGAAAATAATTGCAATGAGGTTTATTATGAATTTATAATTGATGAATTTATGATTGATCGTTCAATACAATTATGAATTTTGTAGGGTCCGCGACCGACATATCTATAAAATAATAATAATAATATAAAAGCAGCCTTCAGAGTTCAAAGGAACATGGAATCTTCACAAAATGCAGTACGCCAATAACGCGCCACAGAAGAACCAGACTTGTCTCTTTTGTTCGTCTGAAAAGTGCTATTAATAATTAAAATACTGCTGTTCGATTGAATGTTAGGATCAATGGAAATAAGTTGATGCTTCAAGGTCAAGCATGCATATAGAATTATAGATGAGGTTGTCTAATATTTTTACGCAAGCAACAACAAAGCGAAGCTTCAATGCGTTTTCAACAATGAACAATGCATTTTGTCAGAACTCAGAAGGAATAACAAATTCGTATCCACCGTCCAATCGATATCCCTTGATTAATGGATTTTCTATAAAACTCAGATTTATACCCGTTTTCTCTCCGAACCCAATATTTTTCATCTTCCCAATTGAACCCGCTGTTCATCTCCCTCCCCACATCCATCCCTCCGCTCTCGTTTTGAAAATCTTGACAGGGCTGCCAAGGTTGCTCTCTCTCTCTAAATATATATATATATAGAGATTGGCTAATGTAATAACGTTAGAACTTCGGCCCGAAGTTCTAACGGGTCGTATTTGCAATTTCAAAATCCAAACAACCCATCCGAACCGTTCAACATGTTCTCTATATTGAAATGTGCTTGGAGACCAAATTTTACATTTTTTGGAATTTTTTTGCTATTTATTAAGCCACTTTGAAAATTCTGATCCGGTGGTCCAGAAAATTTGGCTGTTTTTTACTGTTCACCGTTGGATCAGAAACTTTCAAAGTGGCTTAATAAATAGCAAAAAAATTCCAAAAAATGTAAAATTTGGTCTCCAAGCACATTTCAATATAGAGAACATGTTGAACGGTTCGGATGGGTTGTTTGGATTTTGAAATTGCAAAAACGACCCGTTAGAACTTCGGCCGAAGTTCTAACGTTATTACATTAGCCAATCTCTCTCTCTCTATATATATATATATATATATAGAGCTGGGCTATGGTGAGTTGTGAAGTAAGAGGTCATTTTTACTTCACACTCATATTTTCATTTTGAAAATCCAAACAACCGATCCGAACCGCTCAACATGTTCTCTATATTGAAATGTGCTTGGAGACTAAATTTTACATTTTTTGGATTTTGTTTACTATTTATTAAGCCACTTTGAAAATCGCTGATCCGGTGGTCCAGAAATTTTTACTGTTTTTTACTGTTCACAGTGGATCAGCGATTTCAAAGTGGCTTAATAAATAGTAAAAAAATTTCAAAAAATGTAAAATTTAGTCTCCAAGCACATTTCAATATTTAGAAAATGTTGAGCGGTTCGGATCGGTTGTTTGGATTTTCAAAATGAAAATATGGCGTGAAGTAAAACAACGTTTTACTTCACAACTCACCATAGCCTATCTCTATATATATATATATAGATAGGCTAACATGCTTCTGGTAGAACTTCAGCCTCGTGCTTCCGGGGGCATATCTTAGTGTTGGATGTTCAAACAACAAATTCAAACCGTTAGATGTGATCTCTATATTAAAATCTGCTTGGAGACCAAATTTTACATTTTTTGAAATTTTTTTACTATTTATTAAGCCACTTTGAAAATTCCAGATCATATGGTCCAGACTGTTTTTACTGTTCACCCGGATCTGGAATTTTCAAAGTGGCTTAATAAATAGTAAAAAAATTCCAAAAAATGTAAAATTTGGTCTCCAAGCAGATTTTAATATAGAGATCACATCTAACGGTTTGAATTTGTTGTTTGAACATCAAACACTAAGATATGCCCCCGGAAGCACGAGGCTGAAATACTTCTAGAAGCACGTTAGCCTATCTCTATATATATATATATATATATATATATATATATATATATATATATATATATATATATGAGTAGGATTAAAATGCACCATTGGTTTTGTGCTCCAATCATGCTCCACGTCTTTTTTTTCATTTTCAAAGTTCGAACAATCGATCCGAACCGCTCAATATGATCTTCATATTAAAATGTGTTTGGAAACAAAATTTTATATTTTTTGAAATTTTCTTATTATTTTTTTAGATAGGTACAAAATCACTTTTTGGATGGTCCAGAATCTTCTTAAAACAATGATTTTGTATCTATCTAAAAAAATAGTAAAAATATTCTAAAAAATATAAAATTTGGTCTCCAAGCACATTTTAATACAAAGATCATGGTGAACAGTTAGGATTGACTGTTCGGACTTTGAAAATAAGAATATCAAGCATGATTGGAGCACAAAACCAATGGTGCATTTTAATCCTACTATATATATATATAATTTCGATGAAGCTAGAACAACTAGGACAGCCGCAATCCCTGATCTCTAACTTGATGTCCTCCACTTTTGAATTTCATAGTGTATGTGTGATATGTTGACGATAGGACTTGAAGATTTGTATACACAAATCTTTTTACATATATAATGTGCAAGGTCTGATACTTTGATGTGTACGAATTCAACTAATTTGTTGGTTTAGTTCGATAGATTTTAATTGGTTTTCAATTGACTAAACGGAATTTAGTTGTTGATTTAAGATCAGTAAAATGAGAATTTATTGGAACGGTACCAATATCAAGTTCAAATTCCTGCATAGCGAAACATTTCTTTAAATCTTATTGTATTTGACTTGAATTATACTTTACAACAGTAGCATTAATATATTCGTTATCAGAATTTTTTTCTGCTTATGTGGAAATTATGCAAAAATTGAAGCCTGAACAGAGTAGGTTCCTACTGGTAACCTGACCACCAGGTTAAACTACCATTGTGTATAAAATGACAAGAGCTAATGATTTTCATAGGTACACTTTAGAGTAAGGCTAATATTGCTAATAAGTTTAGTCTAAACATGATGATATGCTATCTTATTAGCCAACTTTGTAATCCTTTTACAGAGCCGAAGCTTCAAGCTATGCCCAAAAAAGAGTACAGACAAGATGCACTGAGAATGTGGATTTAAGCTTGATTATTCTAGTCAAGAGCCTCTCACCAAAGATACTAAGGACTTTCTTTTAGGTTGCTTTGAATTATTTTTTTTGCAAAGAAGACCAACCATATGACAAATATATATAGAGAGAGAGTACGGCTAATGTCTTTACGTTATAATTTCAGTCTAAGTTATAATGAATCAGTTTTTATGATTTTCAAGTCTAAACAGTCGATCTGAACCGCTCAACATGATCTAAATATTAAAATAAGCTTGGAGACCAAATTTTATATGTTTTGAAATTTATTTACTATTTTTTAGATATGTAGTTTTTAGATAATTGTGGACCATCCAAAACAGTGATTTTGTACCTATTTAAAAAAAATAGTAAAAAAATTCTAAAACATATAAAATTTGGTCTCCAAGTCCATTTTAATATGGTCAACACTAGGTTTGAAGGTGAAATCAGGTTGATGATTGTTTCATCCCAGGATTGTATATGGTCATGTCTAATTTTGATTTTACTGGAAAGCTTTTGTTAACAGCTGGAGGGAGGGAGGGAGGGAGAGGGAGAGTGGCAGCCCCTGCCAAGCTTGAGAGAGAAAGAGAGAGAGAGAGCGGAGAAAAAGGATGTGGGGGAGGGAGCGTGAGGGAGAGATGAACAGATTGGGTAATTGGGTTCAATTGGGGAAGATGAAAAATATCGGGTTCGGAGAGAAAACGGGTATAAATCTGAGTTCTATAAAAAATCCGTTAATCAAGCGATATCTCAGAAACTTTTGAGTTTAATTTTAGAAACAGAAGCCCACGTTTAACATTCTCCTGCCATTTGTTAAGATGTCAATTACAGTTTACCTAAACCAACACCAACCTTCTCAAATGAGTTGAGCTCTTCCAATTGTAAGCAAACATTGAGATAATCATAGCCAGATCTGGGCCGTCCAATCTATATCTTGACATGATCAATCCATCCTAGTTCCTAGGCCTCTTCAATTGTATCTACTCAATTAGAGAGCAGCTGATACCAAGCGAGGGACGCCTTCTATTACAAGCTTTTAAAACGAGTCCGGTTAGTATGACATTGGTGTCATATGATATTAACTTTAAAATTGATTGAATAGACTTTAAACGACTAATTCAAACCGATTTACTTTATGAGTGATATGTTTACATGCAATTTTTTTTATATTTTTGAGTTATTTTAGTATCAAATCAAGCGGTAAAAAATATTGAAAAATGAATGTATTAAAATTAACTTAAAAACTCACACATTTGACCGCTTGATTTGATACTAAATAAATTCAAAAAATTATAAATTTTGTATGTAAACGCACAACTAATGAAGTAGATCTGTTTGAACAGTTTGGATTCACTGTTTGAAGTCGATTTGATAGATTTTGAACTTGGTGTTATATAGGCTGAAATGACACTAATGTTATATTAGCCAGACTCTAAAACTACTCACTATAAATGAAGATACAACTTACAAAATTAAATTACTAATTTGAAAATATTATTTAAAAAAAACAAAATTTTAAAGGGAAGAGCTTTACTTTCACGCAGCTTTTGAGTGGAAGAATGACCGCCTCTGCGACAATGGCACCAAAATCTCGTAAATATTACAGATAGCTCCCTTATCGTACACATTATTTACAACTATGGGCTCCCCTTTCTGCAATGGTGATTTTTTGAAAAAAGTCCTCCATTTGCTCTGTGGAACGGGTGGCGTGCCATTCATTGAATTTAAGCTTGCCTTCAGAGCAGTCCCACTGGTCTTGGCCTCATTGACCTTTCTCTTCCAAGTAATGTAGTCTTGCCATTTGAAAGTCTACAAATGCATAATATATACATAGAGAGAGAATAAATTATTAAAATATAGAAGAAAATTTTAACTCACAAAAAACATATAATCATGAGCATAACTATAAATTTCTTTATAACTGAGCAGTTCTCTTAATTTTATTGTGGTACATGTCCCCTGAGATATATTGAAGAGTGAAGAACATGTTCCATGGTTACCAGTAAATTATTGCAGGTTTTAGTTGGTTTTAAGATTATAGTATATAGAAACCATACTTCAGTTAAATAAATCATAATTATAGTCTAAAGAAACGATACTTCTATCCCTCAAATAAGAATATGAAGATTAGCATAAAAGAAACCATACTTGCTGCCTAATCTACCAGTTCTCCAGTACCAAACAAAAACAACTGGTGCAAAACATATTACATATGGAGTGAGGCTATGGTGCTATGCATAGCACCCATGGCTAGTGTACTACGGCTCAATATGATACTTTTTAAAATCCTAACGGTTGATCCGAACCGTTCAATGTGATATCCATATGAATATGTACTTGCAAACTAAATTTTATATTTTTTTGAATTTTTTTACTATTTTTTTAGATAGGTAGAAAAATCAGTGTTTTCTGAAAATTCTGGACCATCAAAATTCTACCTATCTAAAAAAAATAGTAAAAAAATTCGAAAAAATATAAAATTAAGTTTGCAAGTACATATTCATATGGTTATCACATTGAACGGTTCGGATCGACCATTAGGATTTTAAAAAGTATCATATTGAGCCGTAGTACACTAGCCATGGGTGCTATGCATAGCACCATAGCCTCACTCTTACATATGAAAGAAGATGCTCAAGTTTTCAAAGAGTAGTTTGGACATTCCTTTTAGATAAAGAGGGCTTACATAACGGGAAGTGGGAAATGTTAAAAGGCTATTCAGGGGCACATGAATATTTGTTATTTTGTAGGGACTTGAATTTCTATTATTCACAAAAAGATAGTCCATCATTGTAAGCAAAAACAAAGGCAGACCAGCTTATTAAAGAAGAGAATTGCATTGAATTGGGAAATAACCTCATTAGTTGTCATGTTAGTGAGGCAGAGGTGTGCATGATAACCGAAAAAGCCAGCCAATAGAAGTGCAATTATGCCCAGAAACACAGTCAGGAGTATTTGTGTGTTGTATGAAGCCAAAAAGTACTGCAGAAAACAGGAATGATATGTACTGTAAATACGTCAAATCCATAATTTTAATGCTCTTTTCTTTTTTGGCGGTTTTTTTGGTTTAGTAGTTTTAGGGACTTTTAGGAAGGATTTAAAAGAAACAGGGTTAATTAATAAACTTGTTATATTTCTTTTCTTCAAGACTCGTGATCAAGTTTTGTTACCTGTACAACATGGGGAAACAAGGCCGAGAACGAATTTTCAATACCATAATAAACTGCAAAAGGAAAGAAAAATATTGCCAAACAATTAAGGCATAGAATTAAACAAAAAAAAAAGAGTTTAATATGTGGGTAGCAAATGATGCAGTGATTTCATGCTGGCATGACACCTAATATACTTGCCTGTTAAAATATTTAAGAACCACAGAACTGATCAACTTACCTGTTAAAATATAGATAATTTTGCGTTCACGCAATTGACCAGCAAGAATCAACCCAAGTACAACAGCTCCATATAAACATATTAAGAAATGCCTGTCAGGAGACATGATAGATAAATCACAATAGGAAAAATATGAACAATTGTTTTTACTCGGAAAACAAAGGTTGATATATTTTCTAAGGCTATGCTTAAGTGCTCATTGAGGTCTGAAACCAGCATCAACCTAGTATGATCAGGTGATACCTTTTAGCCATACTATTTTTCCCTTTCATCACCATTTCCTAGGTATAGTCTGTGCTAAATTCAACAGAAAAGGAAATTGATAGAAAAATGAGTTCAAATTGAGGCCTGGTTTAGGTATTGCCCATTTGAATAATTCATCATTAGTTGAGACTCAATTACAGAAAGAGTGGGTTGTTTGGAATGAGCTGCATAATTTGCAGAAACAGATCTCCCATGTTTATATCAAAATTAAGCATCTGAACAACTAAAAATATAAAAAATAGAAAGGATAAAACAAATCAGAATGACCCAATAAGTACTAAAGTCCAAGAGGGAAATTATTATTCGATAAATGTCACCATAGAAATTTTATAAGGGATATAGCTTACCAAAACAAGAATGCCATAAAATAACGTGTATTTTTCTCGCCAATGCAATTGTTCTGCAAAGAACCAAGATATTAAATATAATAGTTAACCATCTTACCCAGTTCAAGTGCTGACTACCGAGTACAAATCAATAATTGCATCCAACTTCAGACAATACATAGAGGTTACGATTGATCCAAATCTGTAGGGATGTTTTTTTGGCCACAAATTACTGCTTCAAGCTCAAGTTTAGCCTTAATTTTCATGGTATTGTGACCAATCACAAAAGCAAGTCTGAAACATTGAAGGTTAAGTACAATTAGTAAATATAATGCATACCATCCATCCACAATGGTGATCAAATCGAGCGACACACCTGTCACAAATTTTGCAATGCTTTGCTCTTGCAGGTCTGATTTTTCACATTTAAAAGAAGGAATATTTCATAAGAAGAAAAGAGCATGCTTATAGACAAGGGTTATTAATGTACCAGCCATATCAGTATTGATTTTATTGGAGTTGTTTGGTACCTCAAAGATGCCCCAAATTCTATTAGGTATATTACAAAATGCAGCAAGTATTTTACAGTATTTGAAAGAAGTTCCCAAAACTTTCTCAGGTTCAGATATAAAAACCAAAGCTCTTCCTTTTATTAAAATAATAATGGTAAAATGTTAAACCAACACTAAGGTATATATGACTAAATTGGCCTTGACTTTGTTGTATTACTGACAATGGGCATACAAATTAAAATACCAGCATCTAAATCCTACTGAGTAGAGGTTAACTAAAAGTTGGTGAGGGCTCTTCAGCATTAGCTGATCCAGTAATTTAGCAGTTGGTAGTGTTAACTAAAAGTTTCCTGAAGAAAAGAAGGTTTATACTCTTATTTAAGACACGGTAAAAAAATGCACTCAAGTACAAATTGCAAAAAGAAAAGAAGGTCCATTCTAGACCCCAAGTAAACATAAAGAACAAACCAGGAAAAAGCAACAAAAACCAAACAAAAGTAGCCAAAACTATCAAGTTGACATTCATTGCTAAAACTTGTACTGAAAAGTAATTTAAACTAAAACATGCAGCTGAGCAAAGTACCTTGTAATTTTGCAAGTGGAGCATTCCCTCTCAACAAATATCAAATCATCATAAGGATAAGCTAATATATATCTAGAAACATTTTCAGCTGTGACAGTTCCTGGATCAGAGAAACTAGTCAAGACAAATAGTACGAGACCTACTACCACCGCCACCACGCTCAAGTACCTATCAATGAAATTTGTACTTTAGTGGCTTTGTCTACACAAAGTAAGAAAAGTGTAGGAAGCATGGGTTTTGCTAAACAGATCCTAAACATCTTCAAATGTACAACTACAAGTAAAATTCCAAATTTGTTCGATGTCTGCCCAGTTTCCGCTATTAATCCTGGAAGCCATGAACATTCATAAATAAATATTCTAATTGTGTGCCCACAATTTTAATAAGAATCCATAGTAGGATACAATTTCTAATTTATGAATGCAAAAAACTAAACAGAAAAAAAAAAAAAAAAAAGCATAGTTGGAAACTTGGATTTCTTTTCTCTGGAAGTACCTATGGTATTCACTAACATAGTATCCAGGAATGTACTTGAAAGATGACTTTGCTACAATCGTATATGTCACTCCAATTATCACGAGATAAAATATCTGCATTGTTAAACAAACACAGATTACTAAACAAGCAGCAATCTTAATTGCCAAGTATAATGCCATCAATACAGTACAGTGCACTCTTAATCCATATATAGCCACTGGCATAGGATCAATAGCAGTTGGGTCACACTTTGATCTTCTTGGTTGGGGTGGGGTCACTTAATTGCCAGTTAATTGAGTATTAAATATAAATCTGTACAAACTAGCTAGACAGCAGTCCCAGGTCCTTGGGTAACAATGGACAAAATTCAATCAACAGAAGTATCAGAACTGTTATAAGCGATTAACATAATTTGTTCTTCAACCAACCCAACCAACAGAATATTAATATATGTGAGAAGAAGTGATAATTATATATTTACAAACTTGTAATGTTGGATTTGGCCGCTCACAGCAATATCGCTCTACACCAAGCACACAATTCGTAGCTCTTGAGCCAAATATTCTCCCCACAAATCGTCTGAAATATATGTAATATTTATAATATAAATACACACGTAGCAGCACAACATAGGGTACAATTTGAGGATTACAATATCAGGTTATGCTACCAAATGAAGAAGCACGGTGCCTGGTAAATGGAATGGCACCACCACACCAGTACTGGTTTTTCCAAACTGTTATTATAGTTGCTTTCTAGCTCCATGTTTAGATCAGGCCAATTGCTGCAAACTGAACTCAGTTTGACTTAGTTAAAAGGAGGCCTAGTTGCTATATTCTGTCTTCTACTTGGCTAATTTGTTGTTAAATACTTAATTAAGGTTTATTGACCGGATTTAGAAGAGGAGAGAGAGGAGTACAGGAAATAGTCGTAGGCGCCAAAGGTAAGAAAATGGTGAAGGCGTTCGATGAAAGTGCCCTGAAAAATAGGCCACTGGCCGCACAAGAAGGAGACCACCACCGTCGCCGTGCACACCCCGTGCAATACCAGAACCCACTGTACCATCTCTGAGAGATTTTTTTTTTTCCGTTTTAGGTGGAACCGTGGAGACGGTCAACTAGGCAAATCACAGCACATAAAAGGAAGCGATTGGGATTTTGGGACGGAACGACAAAGGGTTTATAGTTTGGGACGAAGCAGAAGGGCCCCCCATATGTTAACATTTTATATGGTGACCAGTCACCACGCTCCGGAGGACTTGCATCGGACCTCTGGTTCGATGGGTTTAATCACCGTCGATTTGTTTTAAAATTCGTGCGGAATGCTTTAAAATTCGTGCGCATCTGTTTCAATTTTCGTGCGCACAAATCTTAAATTAGATCGGACGGTCACCATGTCGTTGAACCTAAAAGTAGGTCCGATGGGCATCGGACCTACTCCGTTCTCGCTCCGGAGACCGGGATCCGTATCCTCTCAGGTACCTGACTCAAGCAAATTGAAACGGACGGCCCAGATTAATCCTATCTGGGCCAAACTCAATCCGGTGCCTATGAAGACTGTAGGGTCTGTTTTGAGATTCGTGCCATGTTAAAAGAACCGTCCGATCATAATTTGCTTGAGTCAGGTAATCTGAGGTGATGTGAATTCCCGGAGACCGGAGTTCCAATGCTACGAGGTAACTCAAATTTTGAGTTTTGAGTCCGGACCGTCCGATCAGAACTATAATTTTGAGTTTGATCTCAAGTCTGAACATTAATTGAGAGCGGATAAGAGCATCTACATTTCTTGTACTATTAGAGTTTCTAATATGATGTGGCAGTTTCTAATTCAGTTTTAGAGATGTGGAAGAATTTGTTATTTAGAAACTATACAGTAAAGTTTCTTATAAATAAATTGTTTATAAACTCCATACTAACTAAATAATTGGCTCAAATTATTTCTCTTTTTAATTTGTTGCTGACGTGGCTTAATAGAAACTCTAAAATTAATTTCAGAGTTGTGAGAGTTAGAAGCTTTAGAGGCTCTAATTTCTAAAAAATAATTAATAGTTATTTAAAAACTCATTTGAATTGCTGGGATGTAGATGCTCTAAGGAAAAAAAAAATCCGATGGTCAGTACCATGTGCTAAAAGTTTTGAGTACATTATTAATTTATTACTAGTATCGTGTTCGTACGTCGCAATGGACACATATTATAAGAGAAAAAAAATTCTCAAAATAAAATGATATATCATTATAAAAAATCATGTCAATAAAAAAATAGATCAACAAATTCTCATAAAAATATAAAGTCTATTTATTAATGACATACCTACGAACTTTTCTTTTTACTAATACATAATTTTTTTATGTTGCTTAATAGGAAAACAAGAAAAAAAAAATCATCAAAATAAGTTGTATTATTTGTTGTTGACATGTTACGATACCTTCTGTTGTATTATTATAAGAGGTATCTTTATCTTTATATAATTTATATGCATTTGTATACCTAAAATAGATAATAGAATCATGTTTAGTTAAATGGAATCATTAAATGACAAATAACATTCCTATAGAAAGAAATGAAGGCATGACCAATCAATTATTAATCAATCCAAAAATTTCTTAAATAACATTTAAAAATGGAAAGAAATAAGAACCAAAAAAGACACACTAAATAAACTTGTGGCAAGTACATATCTAAATAAATTTAGACTTCTACACGTAAAAAAATAAAAAAGATGCATAAAATCAAAATAAGAAAGATTATTTAATTGGAGGGCTAATATTTAATCCAAAATTTATCTTTTAATACAGTCCTTGACGGAGGTGCTTAATATAAAAATAGAAATTAATTTTGTTATCTAAAATTTATATGATGCTTGACCGGACGGTTTGAATTTTTTTTTTTTTGAGATAAAAGATGAGATGAAATCATTCGATTTTAATATCTCTTAGAATTTTTTTATCCGAATTTCAAGTCTGTAACTTTTTGGATACTAATTTTTTTGCCACTCAACAACACATAGAGAGTGATTTTTCATTTTTGGGTAGTGATTTTTTTATTCTCGGGTAGCGATTTTTATTTTTAAATAGCAATTTAACAATTGAATTCCGGTCTTGAGAAATCACTAATTAGGTCTACATCCCAGCAACTCAAATGAGTTTCTAAATAACTGTTAACCACTTTTTAGAAATTAAGGTCTCTAAAGTTTCTAACTCTCACATTCCTGAAATTAATTTTAGAGTTTCTATTAAGCCACGTTAGCAACAAATTAAAAAGGAGAAATAATTTGAGCCAATCATTTAGCCAACATGGAGTTTATAAACAGTTTCTTAATAAGAAACTTTACTGCATAGTTTCTAAATAAAAAACTCTCCCACATTTCTGAAACTGGATTAGAAATTGCCACATCAAATTAGAAACTCTAATAATACCAGGGATGTAGTGGCATTTTACAGATTGCAACTGGCTACCCATGTTGAGTTGAATTCGGATCTCCCCGGTAATGTAAAAGGGAATCTTTTAGAATTAGTGGATTCGGACTGTTCTTTTAACTTTGCACAAATCTCAAAGCACAAATAATACCGGTCCCTGCGGTATCTCCGAATAGACACCGACTAGGAGTTAATCTGGATCGTTGTTTTAGTAATTGTAAAAAAAAATTACGGTAGAACGGAAAATTAAAAAACCTTTACTAATATGGAATCAACCACTTAATGGAATATATATGGTTACTTCAATAACATTTTCTTGCTTCATCAATGCATTTTTTTCTCATGACTAAAATTTTCAGTTTCAGTGGCTTAAAAGTTCATTTGCTGAAATATTAAATAAAAATAGATATGACTTCTACATAAAAATTATATATATAATAACAAATAGAGAGAGCTTTTTGTGTTTGTTCTAATTTCGTTGGAAAAGTGGAAAAGGTTTTATTTCAATTTGGTGGAATATCTTCATTTCTAATCAATTGTTTTTATCAAATATTTAAATAGCGTTTATCGCGTCATAGTGGAACGGCTGAAAAAACGGCGATATGGCCATATAGTGCCGCTATAGCACGAAATAACGCGCTATAGCGGCGCTATATGGCCATAGCGTCATAGCTTTTTTGGTCCGAAAACGCTATAGCGCGCTATTTAGAACATTAGTTTTATAGAGTAAGATACTTTATCCTTCTTTCATAAGATATTATATTCCTTCCAAATCGAATAAAGATTGGTCTAAATACAAGTTTCAAGAGGCTAATCACAAGTTTGCTCTTCTGTTTCACATTTTTTTTTCTCTTTTATCACCTTATTCCAACCACATTCAGCAATCCTTTTCTAACCCATTTTCACTGTTCAAAGATACAATTTTAGTATTTGTAAATCCTAATTCTCAATTTATTGAAAAACCGCCTCATTATTGTGGTTTTGAATTTTTATTTTGAATAATTCGGTATTGGTGTTTTTGCTCTAATAATGCCTTGGATTTACATATTAATAATAAGCACAACCTCAATTAAAATAATTGTTCATATTTAGTATATATCCAAAGAAGTTTAGATAATTTGTCAATTACTAAATGTTAGATTTAAACCCCTAGTGAGCATGAAATCCAACTAAGATACAATCAGCTTTCTTCACATGAAATCCAACTAAGAACAATCATCTTAATAACAAGTACATATTTCATCACATGAAATCCAACTAAGATACAATCAGCTTACTTCAAAGCTTTTCATCTCATCTTTATGTTATTCATCTTTAGACCTACTTCTCAACTTTCTTGTACCTAAATATCTCAACTCCAAGGTAATCAATGGTACCATGTACCGCTACATGAGGCTTACCGACCTTCACACGCACAGCTGAAATCTGAGGGAATTTGAGAAGTGTGGTGTTTGCAATTAGATGAGCCACTGATTCCAGAAGGTTCTGAGATGGGCCTTTCACAACATCCTTAACTATCCTATACCAACATTCAGCAATTTTTAATGTATTAATTACAAAAGGCATGTTTTAATTTGAAAAAAAAAAAACAATGACGGATTAAGTAAAGATCAAGATCCTGAATTTCAATTTTGCTTAAGAAAACTCTCTGTTAAGACTTGCAACAATTCAAACCAAAGGTGCTGGTAACAGTACGTTTAGGAAGGCACATACCAGTGCCTACCCGAGCTTGCCCCTTTTCTTTGTTTCCTTTATTATGCCTACCCTACTCAAGGATAGAGCAGATTGGAGAAAGAAACTCACAACAGAAAGCTCAAATGGCACAGTACTGGTACCAATCCAGTAAGTATTTACCAGTAAGTATTTAGCCGCAATTAGTTCTTATCTAATGAAAGAATAAAATGATTAAATTGGGTTTGAATATAAAGGAAGAGAGTAATTCAGGTAAAATAGATGGTCCCTTTATAGTTGATAATATTTCATGAAATATGCTGATTTATTAGCCAAATAAAATAGATGGTACCATGTCCCATTATATGAGGCTTGGTGTTTCACTACTGTTATACACATGCCAAAATTTGAGTCTCATCTGCTATGGGTAAAGCGACCCATGCTTCTTGATTCACAACTTGAACTACTGTACCAAAACCAAACTAAGTATGATAATAAGGGTTTGGTAGTATAGCAGATCGCCTACTGACCTTCAAGAAACTACAAAAAAATAAGGGTTTGGTACAATCTTGTTAAATGACTATGATTACATTTTGTAGCTATTATTATTTAGTTCCAATTGAAACTATGATTACTTAGTTCCAATTGCGACTACTTGCTTGTAACCACAATGTAATCATAATGCCAGACCAAACCATAGTTCCAATTGAAATGTTGTCTGCTTGAAGCTAACGCTTTCATGCAATCTAAGTATGAAAATAAACCCTGATTTCTGCAACTGAACCTCAGGTAAGATTTAGTTACCCAATGTAACTGCAAAAATTCAAGCAAAATGTCACAGATTTGAAAACCAACTTATTCATAGTATCCCGACTTTACTCGATTAGCTCGGCGGTTGATTTATACCTCAATAAAGGAACTTAACCTAATTTGACCGAATAATGAAATCAACCCAAAATAGATATGTAATTCAAATGAGAAAAAAGAGCACAGACCTGTAAATATCAGTATAGCTGACAGTGTCAGCAATGTCATCAGATTGACCGGCCGCACTCAAGTCTACCCATGCATCAACATCTACAACAAACTTCTGGCCTAATTTCTTTTCTTCCAATTTTACCCCATGAAAACCATGAAACTGTAGGCCTCTCAATATAAGTTTGTCTTTATCCACAAGTTCGCTACCAGCCATCACTACTCACCTATACAAAGAAAATATGAAATGATAAATGATTACAAAGAAAATAAATATAATAAAAACAAGAATTATAAATGCATTTTACCATTTTCAGTTTGCATAAATTTATGCATTTAGAAAAGCTTAATTTAAATAATATTTTATTTTGACTTCCTTGCGGACTAAATTGATCCAGTTTACTCGATTACTGGGCGATTTTCAAAACCGACTAAATTGAATCGGAAGAGACTCACCGTCCGAGCTCGGCAGTTGATTATTCAGAGTTGATTTTTGTACCAATTTGATTTCTCTTGTAATAAAAAAATGTAGAATCAGTAAACTTTCATTTGCCCAAAAAAAACAAAAATAAAAATAAAAAATGGTTGTAAAAAATTTGAACCTTGATGAAACAAAAACTTAAGACCTATACAGATGTCCATATGCACCTTTATTAAATACTTATAAATATTTGCCCTTCATTGGATAATTAAGAAAACAAAACATATAGAAAAACAACAAAAGAAACGATGCAACAAAATGTCAAAGGCTGCTCATTTTATTTTCTTATAAAGACATTAAAGGATGTTGAAACTTAAATCAGAGCGTATAAATTACTAAATCTTAGATGTAAACCCCCAGTAAGCATAGACACAGAGAAGTCCAAAACAGCCTCGGTTCAAATGTTGTACAGAATCTGACCACTCAGTTTCTCTCATGCAATTGTGCCTAAACTATTGTTTCTGTAGACTGAAATTTTTCATTACTTATCTTCAATGGTGCCATATTTATGTAACAGTATAACAACTTATAAAAAAATGTAGAATCAGTAAACTTTCATTTGCCCAAAAAAACCAAAAATAAAAATAAAAAATGGTTGTAACAAATTTTAACTCTGATGAAACAAAAACTTAGACCTATACAGATGTGCATATGCACCTTTATTACATACTTATAAATTTTTGTCTTTCATTAGATAATTATGAAAACAAAACATATAGAAAAACAACAAAAGAGACCATGCAAGAAAATGTCAAAGGCTGCTCATTTTTTTTTCTTATAAAGACATTAAAGGATGTTGAAACTTAAATCAGAGCCCATAAATTACTAAATGTTAGATTTAAACCCCTAGTGAGCATAGACACAGACAAGTCCAAAACAGCCTCGGTTCAAATGTTGTACAGAATCTGACCACTCAGTTCCTTTCATGCAATTGTGCCTAAACTATTGTTTCTGTAGATTGAAATTTTTCATTAGTTATCTTCAATGGTGCCAGTGTGGCAACAACTAAATAAAACCTTTCAAGTTTTTATCTCCCATAAAACCACTGAACCTGATATGTTCCAACCTGTATATTATTAACTATAATCTATTTCCTACCTGAAATAAAGAATAACTAACAGTTCAATACACTAACTACAGTTTCATAGCTATAGTTTTGTAAAGAAAAGATACTTCAATGGTGATATTTAAGTTTAATATTGCTCACCCAACCAACACAAAAAAGAGAACAGCAAGGAGGTGCTCAACCCAGATCTTCTCCTAAAAAGGGAAAAATATAATTTTAATTGATGGTGTGCAAGTGATTATTTAGTAAAATATATGCAAAATCCTATTGCAACCATCTTATATAAAATTTAAATATTTACATTACAACCTCTGCTAATCCCAAATTATTTTAATTTAGTTTAGCAGAGTATTTGTAGACGGTTAGGGTTCAATCGAATCTGTAATTCGGTATTAAAACTGATCAGGCAAACTTAAATTAAAGCTAAAACCTCAGGAATGGGAAGGAGAGGAGGTTTTTCGTTCCGTTGCACTTGCTGTGTTACACAAATGGGATGGCTATAAAATTTTGACGCAAAGCGAATTTAATTCTAATCAAGTTGTTCTAATGTAAGAGATGTCCTTACATTATAAGCAATTAAAAGCAACAATATTGATAGATGTTGAGGTAAATGTTCTAAAAAAGAAAGCCATAATAACATACACGAAACTATTAAAAGATTGAAACAACCAAATATATGAGCCCCCATATCTTCTTGACAGCAATTTGTTAGAACTATTAAAAGATTGAAAACAAAACCTAAGTTCTATTCTCATTCCTCCCATCATTGCCACAATTTCTTACAAATATAACACAAATGATTGAGCTGCTTTTGTAGTCTAAATAAATTATCATAATTTCTGTCAAATTGATTCACAAAATAGCATATAAGAGATTATATATTTCTCAATTGGAGTTGTACCTTGCTTTTCGTATTCTGGAGCTGTACTTGGAAGAGGAACCAAGGAAACGGACAAAGAAGAAAAGCAGAAGAAGGGGCCGAAGATTAGAGGCAAGGCAAAGGATTAGAGGTTAGAAACCGGAGGGGGGGACGAAGAAAGCGATTGGAGATTAGGGGAAGAGAAAGGTCAGGATGAGGTGGCGGAGGTAAAGATAGCACAAATTTTTAGGCAACGAAGGTGGAGGGTCGGAAGACGGAGGCAGGACGAAGGGTTTGAAGGGAGGCGGAGGAGGAAATTATCGGTTCAATGTAAAGAATTTTGTAGTTGGTAGCCACGAATACGTAACCTCTGCATTAACGCACTGTTTGAGTTAATTTATGAACCGTACGATCAGAACTCGGACCAATCCTGTCCACTCCTATAATGCACGTACACTTTAATATTAGTGCGGATCTCAATAGGACGGTTCAGATCTTAACTTAAAATTTGAGTTAATGCAGAGGATACGAATTCTGGTAGCCACTACCAACCTTTCAAAAAAAATGTAAAGAATTTTGACACGCGTCAGGTTTGGTTCGTTAAAAGATTCTGACTGACATATGAGTCATAGGACAGCTCAGGATTTCAATATTCTAAATAAGCATGAAATCCATCGAGTTTATGGATTTACCTAGATTTTTTTTTGGCTTAATAGAAAAACTTATATCTTCGAAACCCGTTGTAACACCAAGTTTCAAACAAGTGATTTGGTTCTATGTTATGATATATTGAGACTTGTTTTTGATAGATCTATAGAAAATAGAATAACAATTAATCTTTACCTTGCAAAAAAGAAAAAAAATTACTTTCGTAACTATTAACACAGATGGCTCGAATAATTACAATATAATATAAATTTTATAACTATCAAGTAAAATAGTAGTGCAAAATTATAGTACAAAAAAAAACAAAAAATTTCAAAACAAAAATTATACTATTTTTTCAAGTTGATTGAGCATACGTAGACCACCTGAAAAGGAATATTTATTATTCGATCCATATCCTGACATAAGAAGACCAATAGAAGCAATACTTGAAAAGGAATAATTATTATTCCCTAATGTTAAGGTGATGATTCACTAATCTAGTAGTGCTCGTGTTAAGGGAAATGTACATTCCTAAAATGAAATATGTTAATATCTGTTGGATATAATCCAACGGCTAAGAATAGAAGGAACGGAAATAGTAATATAAGCAATTTTGACACGCGTCAATGCAAAGAAATGAGATGTATTAATATCTGTTGGATATCAATCTAAGGGCTGAGAATAGGACAACACTCAATGAACAGTGAAAAACACTTTCAGCATTATATATATAAAATAGATTAGCCTCAGTCCTTTGTTAAGTGGCTTAGTATTAGCTACTCTTGATTACTTTTGAACTTTAAATGTTACTGGTATATGGGTATGTTATGTTCTATATTTTGTTTTGATTGCCTCATATTGATGCTGTACTGGTAGTATAATGAGGCAAGTGGACTGTGTAATTAACTATTTTAGTGATATGAAATGGGCAATATCCTTTTCTTTTTTTTAATGTAGTGGATTGACCTGCTTCAATCGGATATCGAATATCGGATCGAATTTAATTTAATTTGACGTCCATTAGGCCGACCTCCACTCTCCCTTGATTTCGTTTTAAATTATGAGAGTAGGTTGGGTCCGATGCCCATCAGACTCAAATTTGGGTCTGATGGATTTGGGACCGTCCGATCTGCTTTAAGATTCGTGGGCACGAATTTTGAAGCATAAGCAAAAATTGCGGGCGCAAATCCTAAAGCAGATCGGACGGTTAAAGAACCCATCGAACTCACTTTGAGTCCGATGGACATCGGACCCAAATTGACCTCTTAAATTATATATGCTGGGGTGGCAATTAGATTGAGGTCTATCTATATGAATCTGGCTAATATGTTACGCGTAGCATAGAGGGTCTCCGTGCTACGGCTCAATATTTGAGTTTTCAAAATTCTAACGATCGATCTGAATCATTCAACATGAATATGTACTTGCAAACCAAATTTTACATTTTTTAGAATTTTTTTACTATTTTTTTAGATAGGTAGAAAATCACTTGATCTGAAAATGATGTATCATTCAGACCAAGTGTTTTTCTACCTATCTAAAAAAATAGTAAAAAATTCTAAAAAATGTAAAATTTGATTTGCAAGTACATATTCATATGGAGATCATGTTGAACGGTTTGGATCGACCGTTTGATGAGTATTTTAGAGATATGGTATTTTAGAGATATGGTATTCAGATCATGTTTACGGTTTGGATCGACCGGTCGATTCTAATCCAAATCCTAAGGTATTTATGCTCATAATTTGGTACTCTCCTATCCCATCCTAACTACTTTGGTTCTTTCGAATCCAAAACGGGACTTGTCCAATTCAAGTACTAAACTATGTAATTAGCACAAATGATAAATCACAGAAATTAATAATCAAATCCTATAAAACAATCATAATAAAAACAAATATCTGAATAAGATAGAATTAAACAAGTTCATGCATTGATCTAAACCCCTAGAAAGAGAACTACTCTCTCTTGGAGAGATCCATAACAAAGTTTGGCAAAAATAATAAGAAATAAAATAAAGAAATGATTACACCTTTTCTTAGATTCAAAACCTCAATCTTGCCGACTCCTTGCTCGAATCTTCTTCTTCTCCTTCCTTGAAAAGCCTTCGGAACTTCGAGAATTTCTGCAGACTTCTCTCTCAATTTGTGGAAAAAATGGAAATGTAATAATGGATGATGAAATTCTTCCTCTTTTATAGCCAAAGATCATGCCCAATTTAGAAGCTTAGAAGTGGAGTTAGTGGGTGCACTCCTCAGACTGTCATGTCTAATTTTGGCCTTTTAAAACGTGTCCCTGATGTGCCAAAAATAGAAAACCTGTTGAAAACGTGAATTTCTGGCTGTCTGCGGGTCCAGTGCGTCCGCACTGGTGGTGAGTGCGGGTGGTCTGAGCCGCACTGGCTCCAAGTTTCCTTTGGTTCCAAGTTTCCCTTTCTGGATTTTCTGCGTATTTCTCTGAGTGCGTCCGCACTGGATCCTAGTGTGTCCGCACTGGCCTCGGACTTTTCTCTTTCCCTGAAGAATCTGAAACTTGCAAAATCGGCTAAGTAGTGAGTGCGGATGATCTGACCCGCACTGGAGGTGACTGCGGACGCATTAGGCTCGGACTTTTTTCTGTGAAGTTCTGCGATGTTGGAAATTTGTCTAAGTACTGAGTGCGTCCACACTGGAAGCTTTTTTCTTCATTTTTCATCGTTTCCTGCACTGTAAAGTCGAGCGAACGCAGTAACTTGATTCTAGGTGTATTATATTCACTTTATATTCAAAATACAAGATATTTGATATTATTTTATGATAAAAACTAGATCGAAGGTGCATATAATTTACACCTATCACCGTTAGAATTTTGAAAACTCAAATATTGAGCCGTAACACGGAGGCCCTCTATGCTACGCGTAGCACAGTAGCCAACTCCCTATCTAAAGTCCGATGCCCATCGAACCTACTTTTAGGTTCAACGAGCATGATAATTGTCCGATCTAATTTAAGATTTGTGCACACGAAAATTGAAACAGACACGCACAAAGTTTAAAGCGTTCCGCACGAATCATAAAGCAAATCGACAGTGATTAAACCCATCGGACATACTCTCAAGTGCTAATCAGTTAATATTGTTCGAACTTCCTTGGTCGTCTAGTCGGTTCGCAGTATTTGTTGCTAATAGTAATCCGACCCGATCAAACAAATACCGATTGGCTCCCGTGAATGTAAACAAGGAAACGTGAAAATGGGTATTAACGGTCACATGCCTTCAAAATACAAAGCAGCAACGTGAAGGCCATTAAACCCAGATCAAATTCCCCTCCTTCATAACATCCCCTTTTCTCTGCAATTCACCATGACATCACACTGCAATTCTTACTTGTTCATACTTCATATTAGTTATAATTGAAAATTTAATCGATTTATGTCATAATTGGCTCTGTTATTTATCCACATGATCCTTGCACTTTTCTTTTCAAGAAAAAATTAGCCCTAGCTACATAATTCTCAAGTTAATTGTGCGCATTCAACAACAACAACAAAAAAATCTCATTTTTGTTCCCTCTTTTATTATATCGACAACATCAGAAATAAGGCTAAGAAAAAAATATTTACTTTATTTTTTATAACCACAGAAAAATTTCACTGCAATGCTAGTGTAACATTGCAGAGAATAAACAAAACCTCATAACCCGCGCCATAGTTATATTCTCCTACAATTCTCACACTTCACACTCACTCACACTCGCTGATCAGCTCCAGCTCCAACTTCCCTTCTCCTCATAATCTTTGTTCATGGACAATTTCCGAAAAGCACCTAATTCCCGTCCATGGAAGAAAGGCCCGACACGCGGCAAGGGTGGACCCCAGAATGCCTCGTGCGAGTATCGAGGCGTCAGGCAACGCACCTGGGGCAAGTGGGTGGCCGAGATTCGTGAGCCCAACAAGCGCAGCCGCCTCTGGCTAGGCTCATTCGCCACTGCAGAAGAGGCTGCACTAGCATATGATGAGGCCGCACGCCGCCTCTACGGCCCCGATGCGTATCTCAACCTTCCCCACCTGCGTGCGGCCAGCCCGGGCAGCAGCAGGGCCCAGCGCCTTATGAAATGGTTCCCTACCAAGAACTTGACACCGAGTCACAGAGTACCGTCGTGTGGCTTATTAAACCTCAATGCACAGCACAATGTCCATGTCATCCACCAAAAACTACAGGAATTCAACAAGACCAAACATTTCTCTGCCATTTCACAGTCTCTAGGTTCTCCTAGTATTGCTGCTCCTATTGCTTGCTCTAACAGCTCCATATTCTCTTCGCCTGATACACCGTTGCTCACGTCAGGGAGAGCATGCGGTGGTGAATATGAGAGGCCTCAGATTGACCTCAAGGAGTTCCTCCAGCAGATGGGTGTTCTCCAAGGAGACGGAGAGGTTGCGGGAAAGCATTGTGAAAATACTGAAATACTCGTACCGCCTGAAACTGCACCGAGTAGAGGTGGCGCGACAGTTTTGGAAGAACTTGGTATTGAAAGTAGCGACTTCAACTGGGATTCACTGACAGAGATAGACAGTGATATCGTGCCGAGATATGGTGTTTCCAACAGTTTTCCCATGGATGACATGCATGAGGAGCTGAGTTTGCCAATACCTATTTGGGACCTCTGATCGATCGCCATGTTGAGTTGATATAATACTATATATACTATGTATGTTCGGTTTAATTTGAGCTACAATTAGATCTAGATGAACTACATGAGTAAACAATTTTTCCATAATATAATAAATTCATCATTCCGATATTAGTACCTTGTAATATTTGAAAGAGGAGGGTTCAAATGCCTTCATTTTTCATGTTTTTATTTTTAAAAACTTTAATAACTCAAAATTTAAAACTTAAAAGTCAAAATAAAACGTTGGATATGATCTACATCATTTTATCTATGCACGTGTAAAAAATTATGACATTTCAACTTTGTTTTGGTTGTGCTTGTAAAAACGTACTAATGTGGATAATTTCTAGACATTGATTTTCAACTTATTGAATCACATATAAACAAAACCGAAATGTGATAATTTTTTATGAGCACATAGAGAAAATAATATAGATCACATCTAACGGTTTTATTTTGATGTTTATGATTTAATTTTGAGTTATTAAAGTTTTAAAAATAGAGGCATAGTGAAGGCACAAAAATGGAGGCATTTGAATCCTCCTCTTTTTTAAATAGGTACAAAATCACTTGATCTAAAGATTCTAGACCATTCGAAATTAGTGATTTTCTACCTATCTAAAAAAATAGTAAACAAATTAAAAAATGTAAAAATTTGGCCACCAATTACATATTCATATGTAGATCACGATGAACAGATCGACTATTTAGACTTTAAAATAAAGATATTGATACGAAGTTATGGACCAAAGTGCGCTATGTATAGCACCGTAGGCCAAACGATATGGTTAGACTAGCAGGTACTCAGAAAGCATACTCTTGTTGAATATTTCAGTCTGATGTAACACCAAACATATTTCATCACTGAACAAACCAAAACCTGAGTAATTCACAAATTGTAAGTTTATCTTTACATTAAGAGAAAAAAAAAAAAAAAGATTGTCTTGGTTGGAATATATTTTCTCAAACATATTTGATATCCATACTGGAACCAGTATTCTATTAACCTTGAAAAAACTAAAATTAGTTAGCTAATTCTGGGTCCCTTTTTGTCTGAATTGCGGGGGCTGACTGATTAGCTAGTGGTGGGCATGCATATTTCCAGCCGGCTGAGCTACGAGCACCAGTCCATCTGCTCCTCTCTCTCTTTCTATAAAAAAATCATAGTATCAAAACAGCAAGGAATTGATACATTGGACTCAATTTTTTTCTTGGAAGCACCAATGGCAAAATAACATAGGATAGGAAAATGGAGATCTCGTCCAAAATAAAATTAGTTTCTAGTTACTCAAGAGTTTAGTAGTTTGTATAATTTAAAGTCAAATGAAGCTAATTTTGGGGAAATAAAACGAGAGTGTGCTTCATTTCTTTAACCGACTTACAGTCATGTTGCATTGGTGATCTCAATCCGGATGCTAACTTCCCCTATCTAAGACAGTACCAGCATTCAAAAGCAATTATAAACTCTCAAGCAACAATGTAGCAGCATATTTAGAAAACCATCAAAATCAAAGGGAGAATTTATAAGCAAGATTTGCATTAGTGTGGCATTATCCATATTAAGACTAGCACACCTCACACTGTCAGCATCTACCAGTGAACCTGACAGGCTCAGTATCAGCTAGATTTGGTATTGAACTTCAGGTTTCTTCAATATTCTTTGGGCTAGAAATTAATTCTTAAAGCAAGTCTAAAATGACAATCACAGAACCTTAACAAGCTGAAAAGAAGAATAAAAGTAAAACCAAAACAAAAGAAGGCAATTAAATTGAACACTAGTTTGGATCTCTGAAGTTTGTTAGTATAACGATGATATCAGTCCAATTTTATTTGCTATTGACTCCTTTGGTCTAGGCAGAATACTCCCAAGTATTCCACCTAGTATAGGCACCCAATTTAATCAGAGACCAAGATAAACACAGATGTTATAACAAAATTCTGAAAAGGGGATAATAAATTGAACAGCAGTGAAAGTGTAATTAAGGTTCTAAAAAGTTGTCTCAAGGGAGGGACTGAAATGGTATTAGAATCAGGCAGAGAAACTATTGGAAATACCTAGTTCCGGAGTTAATCAGCGCCATCTGCCGAGGTTTCTTTCTGTTAGAGTCACTAGAATACTCAATAGAGATCTCCTGTCCATTTATCACCCGATGGTTTAGGTGCTCCTTTGCCATTTTGGCGTCCTCGCCATTTTGAAACTTAATAAACCCATAACCTTTCGGCATCCTGCAGCAGTGACACATGCGCACAAATGAAGACTGCTTATTATTTGAGAGTTCTTTCACCTGCACAGTTTACTTATGAGAACTCAAAACAAACAAGCACCACAGGTGTCAGATTTTGCATGATTGCAGTGTCAACGCTTGCAAATTTAATAGTTTTCTTTCAACGGGTGAAGTCATGAGTCAACACCAAAGACACAGGTTTCAAACAGTTTCAGTGTACAACTGATAAAAAATGTACCTGCCAGTATGCTTTGGTATTGGCCAAAAATAGAACTGGGGGAGCCGTTAGATCAATTGGTGATGATATGGGCACTACTGAAACGAAAAAGGGAGCACATGAAGCAGGTTCAAATTGTGTGTTAATTGCACATTATAAGATTTAATATGGCCTTATGCTCATAATAACTATCAAAGAAGTATCAAAGAAGATGATTTTACAAAAAAAAAAAAAAATGATAAATTTCTTGTGTACCCCTACAAAATCACTAATAAGCCCCTATGACCTATCCCCTTGGCACTTTCTTCAAAAATCTGTCCATAACAATATTTATCCCTTCTTCCACTGTGCATCAAGGACTAGAGACTATTGTAGTTTGGGCATGTGTTATAGAAAAGGGTACAAAGGGCATTTGATAAATTGTAGGTGCAATGAGATAAATCAACACTGTGTAATAATTTACACAGAAATTTCTGCATATTAAGCAAAAGATACATCACAAATTCTATACTTATCATTGTTCCTGTAGTTCCGGACAAAAAATGTTCATGTATATATGGTGTTTGGAGTTGCTTGTGTTTTATAGGGTTACTATAGCTGACAATAATCCTCCCAAAACAAGGAATGTAAGTCATTTCTTCATTTGCATGGATTCCTTTGGAAATCTTTGCATAAAAAACAAGAAAACACAGGGAATGCACATACTAATAACCACAGCAGCTAAAAATCATTACATAAATCAGATACTCACCCAGTGGAGAAATCTTTGGGAAGGTAGACATCTCTGATAGGCCCAAAAAGCTCAAATTCAGAACGAATGATATCGGCACTACAGAACAAAAACAAAAGAAGTAAATATAGCACCGAGATTAGGAGGGGAAGATCAAAAGAGATCTTATTCATGTCTTTAATCTAACACAGTTGGGATAATCAACAGCTGAGGTTTAGTTGAGTTCATGCCATTCTACGGCCATGTAAGCTTTATTACACTAGTGAGGTATAATCAACTTAGATTTTAGCTTGTTCGTTTAGGATAATCTAAGAAATATGTCAAAAAAAAAAAAAAAAAGGGAGCAAGAAACCTAGTTTCCAGAGCAATATTACGGATGAAGAGGCTGTTGGGGAGGGCTGCGGCTGGCTGATGTGTATCTCCTTGTTTTTCGCCTCCACCGTACCGGTACCGATCCCAGTTGTTCTTCCCGCTCGGATTCCCCATCTCTTTCCTTTTTTTTGTATTTGTTGTTTAAACGGGAGAGAAACGAAGACGGGAGCGGAAATTAGCCCCCGATTTCTCGGGTCCGGATGAATTTATATCTATACGGTTCGATCAGAATTCGGGTCGGATCGGTCCGGAGGTGGATTGCACGTCATGTCGGGTCCGGATCCCCTAAGCGACATTTTAATTTTTCTTCTTTCTTAAGCGACAGCATTGGCACGCGAATAACCAGGATGAGATTTTATTTGTTTTATCAACAAGTGAAGCAATAATGATATTAACTATAGTATAACCAATCCCGCTGGTTAAGTTTATTTCTTCCGATATACTAGATGATTCATAGGTAGAGTTGAAAAAATGGCGCACGGAGCCGGTTCCGTTATGGAACGGCATAGTTATGTTACGGAACAGTACGGCATGCGTGTCGGTTATGTGTCGTGATTATTCGCGTGTTGTGACTATTTTTAGAAAATTTGACACGGCACATGGTCATGCAAATCAAGTGTAATTAGGACAGTTAGATCTTTGACAAAATGGTGAATTTTGAATAAACTAATCTAAATTATGGTCACACGAGTCACGTTTGGGCACGGCGTGACCATTCGCGTATTGTGGCCACTCCTTAATATTTTGGTCACGGCATGGCACGACACGTGAAAAATTAACTTGATCACAGCATGGCACGAGACTAAAATCACGATGTGTTAATCACGGCACGACACGTTTTTTCCACTCTATTCATAGGTTCCATTGCAGCAGTTTATAAATCCAAGAAACCGTATCGATTTAATGCCTCTAAAATCATATCATGAACTAAGTCAACCCCTGACATGTTGAATTGGCTTTAAATGACAAATTTAAACCGTTCAAACCTATTTACTCTATGAATGATGCATTTACATAAAAATTCTTTATTTTTTTGAGTTATTTTAGTACCAAATTAAGTGGTCAAGAAATGTTGAAAAATGAATGCATTAAAATTAACTTAAAAACTCTCACATTTGACCGTTTGACTTGATACTAAATAAATTCGAAAAATTATACATTTTGTATGTAAATGCACAATTAATGAAGTAAAACGGTTTGAACAGTTTGAATTCGTCATTTGAAGTCAATTCGATATATTTTAGAGTTGGTGATATATAGGCTGAAATTACATTGATGTCATACTAGCCGGACTTTATTATGTCTTTTAAATAATCAGTTTTTTATGACAAATGCTTCATTTCTCTTGAACATGTTACATAATTTATAAATAATTATGAGATACGGCCTGCTAAATATCGCCAGTGCTCAACACCTATCCATCACCGGTTAAACTTTGACGCATGCTTGCAAATTTATATACGGATAGCACTGGAAACGCTGGTAACAAAGAATCATTTCCCTATAAATTATTATAACATGGCAAGCTACATAAAAGTACATATTTTTTCCCCTCTTCAACTGGAAACCAAGTTTCCTCAAAATCAAATACGAATAAAATGAAGTCCGACTCCGATTCAACCAGAAATTCTCCATACATACTAATACAAGAAATTGAAAGGTCAGAAATCAAAGTCTATATCAAAGGTTTGAAATATTTGGAAACGCTCCAACCTTTTATTATCAAAGCCCCAAAATGGAAGCAGCATACAGATCAAGCATTTACAAAGCTATATCCCTCAACAACATCTTCAGAAGTACCTTCTTATAAATTCCACCTCTCAACTTGAAAGCAATCATGCCAATAGCTCTTGCATATGTATTTCTGAATAAATAATATAATAATCACCTTTACCTTGTTCACAACCCTGGAGTTATTTCAAATGTAACATCTGCAGGCTATAAATCCTGTACCATTGGCATTCGGTGTAGTAGATTTGAAAAAAAAAAAATTTCAAATTTTGGTCAAAAGCAAGGACTGCTTTTAAATTCTACATAAGGAAGGAACATTGGTTCAAAACAGTTATAACAAATCACTCTGCAGCTGATATCTCATCTAGCACCAAGATACTACTTGATAAACTGCCGCTGCACAACTGTTCAACAAGCATGTACCATACCGGTACCTCCAAATGGTACCGCATTTCAACCATTGCATTGACCACAAGCAATGCATCCTGGATCTGACGACCCAAACAAAGAGACTCGATTAATTTATTCAGAGTTTCCCTCTTGGGTCTCTTATTATTTTTCAACATGTTTACCAACCACACCATTCCCTCTTCAGCCATGCCGACCTTGCAGAATGCTTTTATGAAGCAATCATTTGTTCTTTCCAACGGCTGAAGTCCCATTTCATCCATGCATCTCATAAATTCAATCGCTTGGGAAATTTCCCCCTCTTCACACAGTGCCTCGATTATCGGTGTCAAAGTTAAAAGAAGAGGCTTCATTCCACAAGAAACCAGCTCGCTGTAGAGATTTATAGCTTTGTCTACTTCTTTGGCCCTACAAAAAGCCTGAACTAATGTAGTGTAAGAGACCACATCCCGTGCAATTCCTCTCTGCGGCATTTCATCAAACAACTTCCGGGCTTCATCTATCCTCCCGTGCAAAGAGAGGCCCCCAATTAAAATATTACAGCTGACGGTGCTTTCTTTAAACCCTTTCTTAAGCATTTCATCATACACCTTTTGCGCCATCTTAAAATCACCCGCTTTACAATGTGCATCAATAATCGTGCAATAGCAATATTCATTTGGTCTAATTCCTTTTTGCAACATTTCCTCCCAAAATATCATTGCCTCTTCTATTCTTCTCGCTTTTCCCAAACCATCAATAATGGTACTGTAAGTGACCAAATTAATTCTATAACCTCTATATTTGATATCGTTGAAGACCCTTAATGCTTCTTCCATTAACCCATGACGACATAATCCATGTATCACCCGCTGATACGTGTACGTATCGGGCATGACACCAACTTTGATCATTAAATGCAGAAGCTGAGAAACCATGCCAAAGTAACCCGCCTTGCTAAATCCACCAACCAATTTTGTCAATGACGCCAAATGTGGCACAAACCCGCTTTTTAACCCCTCCTTTAAAAAACAATAAGCTTCCATTAACCTCCCTTGCGCACACATAGCGCTGATTAGAAATCCAGGCTCACTGCCTGGCATTTTTTCATGGATTTTATAAACGAGGTCAGGCTGATGGATCCGTAATGCGGTGGAGAGAGACGCATGGTACACTCTATCGGAGAAATGGAAGGGCGAATTGGAGATTAAGTCAAGAACGATTGCAGTAAAGCTTGGAGGATATTTGGTGGAGAGGAGGTCGAGGAATAGGGAGGTTATAACAGGCGAATCAAGGGGAAGGGATGAGGGAGAAAAAGAAGGTAAATTTGAGAGGAAAAGGAGGTAACGGATGGAATGAAGAGGATGGGAATTGGATAGAGGGGACAGAGTGAGAGAGACGCAAGAGGGGTTGAGAAGGACAGAGGAAGGGTACAGGGAAGGGAGGAGGGATTCAAACTGAGGTTTTGTGATGATTGTTTGGAGGATTGATTTGGAGGTTTGAAGAAGATGCGGTTCAGGTTGATCTTGGGAAGGAGTAGGGGGGGCGACCGTGCAGACGAACTGTTTGTTGAAATGCCTGAGAGAGGTGGCGGTGCGCCGCAACGGTAGCATTTGGTTTGACCGCTCGAAAGAGGTGCGAGATTGTCGTCCCAGTTGCGAGGAAAGGGATAAAAAGCAAACAGGCGATAGTTTGGTGTCGACCGTCGACTTTACTAAATTCGGAACCCTGAATCAACTCAAAATTTGAATTTGGATCCTGACCGTTAGATCAGAATCTGCACGAAAGTTAAAAGCTCCGATCGGACGGTCCAGATCCAAACTCAAATTTTGAGTCGATCCGGACCCGACGTGGACTGATTCCGAAATAGTGAAATACAAGCGGGTTTGGCATGAAAAATTAAGAAAAAGTTAATTAAATGGGTCGGGTTAATTTAGGATAAGAATCCTATTCAGCGGGCTTTTTCTCTATTTTTTAATGCGTATCCACCTGTCCCAATGTACCTTCTGAATTTTTTTCTGATTTTGCACGATCTTTGACACGTGCCTTCTTCTTACGTCAACATTTTCAAGTGCTCGAAGAAAACAAATCGACGTAGAGGAACTAAAGGAGACAAGACATAGTGGGGGAGCCACTATATAGTTCAGGGTAGAACAGATATCTAATTTTGAATTTTGAAATTTTTTATAAATCCATATGATATTGGGTTATTGTCATGTCCTAAATTTTTTTTTTTGCCCTATCTTGTCGCAGTCCACTTTATTTTTTTGGATGAAATTCGTAGTTTTCAAATTTGTACTTAATATTTTGATAAAATTTGAATTGTTAATATTTGTGTCCACCATTGACTCAAATCTTGACTACGTCACTAACAAGACATGGGGACCGTGTTAGAGATAAAGATATACATATAACAATTTTTACTTTATACAACGTACATATCTCCATTCTCATATTAATCATGTAGATGTCTTGATTCAACAACAGCTGTGATTAAAAGATGAAATTGCCGATTTTTACGTGTAGAAGTCTAAATTTAGTTATACACGTACTCGTCACGTGCAAATTTCACAATCTTTTTTATTGGTTCTGATTTCATTCCATTTTTAAAATGTTATTTAAGAAACTTTTAGATTTATTGATAATTGATTGGTCATGTTTTCATTTTTTGCCATTTTTTATATAAGAAATGTTATTTGTCATTTAATATGTCACTTGATGTGAAATTTTTGTATGAAAATATGTCAAGAAAAAAAAACATGTATGCTATTTAATGAAATATGTCATTTAAGAAATGTTATTTACATGTAGATGTCATTTAATATATCATTTAGTAATGTTATTTGTTATTTAGTCTAAATTTTTTTATAAAAATATGTCATGTTTTATGATTTTTTTTTTTTATAATATGTCCCGTTACAACGCACGGGCTGACAGGTACAATACTAGTAATGGAATGAAAAAACTAATCTGATGTGTGCTACATGAAAAAGAAACTGCTTAATCAATATCTTCTCGGAGGGCAGGTTGTGTCCAATGGGTTTCGGAACCGTCCGATCTGCTTTAAGATTCATACGCACAAATTTTGAAGCAGACTTGAAAATTACGGGCGCGAATCTTAAAGCAAATCGGATGGTCATCAAACCCATCGAACTCACTTTGAGTCCGATGAACATGGGACCCAAATTGACCTCCTCCACCTCATGTTAGGCTCTGTCATTCCGCACAACGGTGCATAGACAGTTGATGCGCTCATTCAATTTATTATTTATCTATTTATCTAGAGGAGGGTTCAAATGCCTCCATTTTTTGTGCCTCCACCATGCCTCCATTTCTAAAAACTTTAATAAATCAAAATTTAAAACTTAAAAGTCAAGATAAAACCGTTAGATATGACCTACATTATTTTATTTATGCACGTGTAAAAAGTTATGAAATTTCAATTTTGTTTTGGTTGTCATCAAGAGCTTGTGAAAAACGTACTAATTTGGATAATTTTTAGATGTTGATTTTTCAACTTATTGATTCACATAAAAACAAAATCGAAATGTGATAATTTTTTATGAGCACATAGAGAAAATAACATAGATCATATCTGATGGTTTTATTTTAACTTTTTAAGTTTTAAATTTTGAGTTATTAAAGTTTTAAAAATGAAGATACGATGGACGCAAAAAAGATAAAGGCATTTGAACCCTCTCATTTATCTATAATACAAATGTTCCTGGCTAAAACGAAGGTTTTTATACCAAAGTCAGTGGAATTTTTCAAGTCAAAGTTTGGGGATCACGTGGGAGATTCGTACAGACCCGGTTCTACTAAGTAACTTAAATTTTGAGTTTAATCTGGACCATTCAATCAAGACTAATTCTGTCCAAGTTAAAATTTACAGGTCTTTTTAATATTCATGCTAAAGCATATCGGACGGTTGGTATACAAACTTAAATTTGTTAGCTCCGAGAATTGGAATTCGTGCTCCTTTTTTGATTTTGAAATTAAGTAGAAAAATATGGGCCGATATCATTTTGTCTCTCTCTGAAAATTGTTTTGCCCTCTCTGGAACTAGAAAGCCTGCCGGACCAGTCCAAAAACACGGTTAATGAAAAACTTTATTGTTTTTATAGAAATTTACGGATCCGGACTAACTTTGTTTTTTTAATATGTAAAATGATATTATTTTGTCATTTTTTATTATGTAAGACTACACTATTTTTATTGTTCTTATTATGTTTATTGTTTTTTTTATCTAGTACGCGCTTAGTTAATGAGTTTGAACTCAGTAAGCTATTTTAACTCAATTATTGCCTCTCCCTGACAGAAATCATTAGTATAAACATTATTGTCCTCTTTTTATAAGAAAGCCCTCTTATTTATTTCTAATTGTAAATATGTCTTGGCAGATGGATGGTTTTAGTTTTTAAACATATATTTCTTGTTGTAGATTTCAGATCGAGCATGTGTTATTTTTCAAATTGTTTTCTTTTTGTCGTCGTGAGTATAACTATATATATATATATATATATATAGATATAGATATATATATATATATAGAGGAGGGATCGGATGACACCTCTTTTTGGTGACATCTCTTTTACCACATCCATTTTTTTCATTTTCAAAGTCCAAATCGTCGATCCAAACCGTTCAACATGATCTCCACAATAAAATGTACTTGCAGATCAAATTTTACATTTTTTTTAATTTTTTTACTATTTATTAAGTATTTTACAAAAAACAGCCATACCTAGACCATTGAATTTTGTACCGATCTTAATAAATAGTAAAAAAATTCAAAAAAATGTAAAATTTGATCTGCAAGTACATTTTATTTAGATAATCATGTTGAACGGTTTGGATCGACGATTTGGACTTTGAAAATGAAAAAAATGAATGTGGTAAAAGAGATGTCACCAAAAAGAGGTGTCATCCGATCCCTCCTCATATATATATATATATATATATATATATATATATATAGAGATTGGCTAATGTAATAACGTTAGAACTTCGGGCCGAAGTTCTAACGGGTTGTTTTTGCAATTTCAAAATCCAAACAACCCATCCGAACCGTTCAACATGTTCTCTATATTGAAATGTGCTTGGAGACCAAATTTTACATTTTTTGAAATTTTTTTGCTATTTATTAAGCCACTTTGAAAGTTTCTGATCCAATGGTGAACAGTAAAAAACAGCCAAATTTTCTGGACCACCGGATCAGAATTTTCAAAGTGGCTTAATAAATAGCAAAAAAATTCCAAAAAATGTAAAATTTGGTCTCCAAGCACATTTCAATATAGAGAACATGTTGAACGGTTCGGATGGGTTGTTTGGATTTTGAAATTGCAAAAAGTGACCCGTTAGAACTTCGGCCGAAGTTCTAACGTTATTACATTAGCCAGTCTCTATATATATATATAGTGCTTGGCTGAGGCTGGCTACTATGCTTATATAAGCATATGCCCCCATATGCTTATAACTCATTTTTGCGTTTCCAATGTTCAAATGGTCGATCCGACCGTTCATCTTGTTCTCCATATTAATATGTGCTTGGAGACTAAATTTTACATTTTTCTGAATTTTTTTACTATTTATTAAGCCACTTTGAAAATTGCTGATCTGGGTGAACAGTAAAAACAGTGTTTCCAAAATTCTGGACCACCAGATCAGAAACTTTCAAAGTGGCTTAATAAATAGTAAAAAAATTCAGAAAAATGTAAAATTTAGTCTCCAAGCACATATTAATATGGAGAACAAGATGAACGGTCGGATCGACCATTTGAACATTGGAAACGCAAAAATGCTCATTTAAGCATATGTGGGCTTTTGCTTATATAAGCATAGTAGCCAAGCTCTATATATATATATATATAGAGAGTGGCTAAGATCAAAGTGGTATGACCAAGGCCTTTGGTGCTACCAAGTCGTTTTTGGATTTTCAAAGTCCAAACGGTCGATCTAAACCGTTAGATGTGATCTCTATATTAAAATCTGCTTGGAGACCAAATTTTACATTTTTTGGAATTTTTTTACTATTTTTTAAGCCACTTTGAAAATTGCTGATCACATGGTCCAGAATTTGGTTGCACTGTTTTTACTGTTCACCCGGATCTGCCATTTTCAAAGTGGATTAAAAAATAGTAAAAAAATTCCAAAAAATGTAAAATTTGGTCTCCAAGTATATTTTAATATAGATTGAACATCTAATGGTTTGAATCGACTATTTGAGCTTTAAAATTGCAAAAACTAATTGGTAGCACCAAGGCTTTGGTCATACCACTTTGACCTTAGCCACTCTCTATATATATATATATATATATATATCTGGATCAAACTTAGTCAATAATATAATTCAGACGCGATGATAAAGGTCGAGTAAGCTAATTAAGATTTTAAACAAAAACCCAACCTAAATTTGCTATAAATACAGTTATATCAGATTCACTATCATTTCTAATAATCTCAATTTTATATAATCCGCAAATTTTACGGAAAATTCGGGATCGACTTGATGGCTTTACCTAAACTTAACTCGATGAAATCGTCTTATATATATTTGTACAATACACGAGTAAAATTAGAGTGTAAAATTAGAGTGTTCTCAAGTTGATCAAGCTGTTCACGAGTGATGTATCTACATGTCAAATTTATAAATTTTTGAATTAATTTAGCGTAAAATCAAGCGGTAAAAAAATAATAGAAAACAAACACATTAAAATTAACTTATAAATTATTTTTTTACTTATAATAAATCAATTTATAAATTTATAAATTTATATATTTGACATATAAACACGTTACTCGTGAAGTACACTAATTTTAACAGATCAATTATGTCATTTAAAGTCAATTTAATAGATTTATGAGTTAAAACTCACAAAGAAGCTTGGTGAGGAATTCACATCCTCTAAATTAACTCAAATTATGAGTTAAGATCTGAATCGTCCGATTTAAATCTGCACTAATATTAAAGCACGCCTTGCGCAAATTCTAATTACAGGACCGAAAAAATTAACTCAAACAATGCACAATGCGTTAATGAGAACTGGATTCCTTGGTGAGTGGGTTCTTACTCTACAGTACACCCCTAATTGTACTTGACCGGGCCGGACGCTTATCCTCTAAGATATCTCGATTTTTGCGTGACCGACGTGTCCGGTGCCTATTCGGGGATAGTGCAGGACCAGTATTATTCTTGATTTGAGATTCGCGCAGAACGTATTTAAACGGTTGAGATTTTCCAAAAACCACGCAAAAGTTGAGGTACATCAGAGGATGCGAATTCCCGGACCGAGCCGTGGCAAAATGACGACATTTTCCCATTAATTTACCAAAAGATTTCCTTCCCTTTAATGACCGACTTCACTGGTTTTTAGGCTTCAGCAGTTCAGCTTCCTTCGAACCATTTCGTCCCCTCCCCCTTCCCCTCCCCCTCCTACTGTTCCGAATGAAACCTCGAGAAAGAGAGAAATACAAATAAAGAGAAGGCTCAAGGACGGACGTAGATAGAGTACGAGTCTAGGAAGCCGAGTTCGCGTCCCCTCTTAAACCCTAGTTTCGTTCTCCTTTCTTAGGCTTCTAGGGTTTTACAAGATTAAGCCATGCCACCACCTATTACGAACTACGAGCAGCACGCTCAGCGCCTCATCGAACCGGACCTCCGTAAATTATTTCTCTTTCTGTTTACGCTCAGAGAAGTTCTTTTTTTACTTCTCTGTGAATATGTTTTTAGATAAATTTAATTTTACCGGTGTTGCTGGCACGACAGTATTATTTAGATTTATTTCATCTTGAAGTTGAAGCCGTGATACTTCACTCCCCAAATTTATGACCATTTCGAGTAACAGTTACCTGTTTTTTCTGATACCTGTCTACTAAATTCCTTTTCAGGATGTTGAATTTTGTTGATGTTGCACAGTGAATATAAGAAATTATAAATTTGTCAGCAAGTTTTAGTATTTGAACATTTGACCTTAAATTGAAAAACATGGAAGATATTCTTCATGGATTTAAAACACTTGTATATATTATCTTTTGTATATCTATATTCATGCAACACGGGATTTGTTCCTGTATTGAAATTCATGCTGTCAATTATGCAATTAAGCACCTGCATGATCTCCCTGCAAGATTGCAAGTTCATTTATTTTACAGAATTTAAGTATGCACATCATAATCTGTGCAGAAAGGGCAATTTTGTTTTTTTTTCCTGTTTTTTTTATGGTTCTGATGGTTCTATGTTGTTTGTTGGACAGCGATATCGATGAGGCTGCAAATGGCGGCAGAGGTGCGGGACAGCCTGGAGATTGCACACACCTCAGAGTACCTCAACTTCCTCAAGTGCTATTTCCGTGCCTTCTCAGTAATCCTCAACCAGCTCACTACTCCGCAATTCGTTGAAACCCCCGAGCACAAGCTGCGCAATATTGTCGTTGAAATTCTCAATAGACTCCCTCATTCTGAGGTTCTCCGCCCCTTTGTGCTGGTAATAAGATTAGCCTCTCCAACTACCTATTTCAATCTCTTGCATGCGTTTGCTCAAATGCTTAAAACAAGGGGAACTTTAATTTGTATTCTGTGTAATGTACAGGCAAGATAAGTATACTTGTAAAACCTTATCTTCATTTCCTTTTCATTTGCTGCAGTCCTGGCCATTATTTAAAATTAAAAAACTTGTTAGCTCTCTTCGTTTTCTCTTTCTCTATTAATTAGTGAGAAAGAAGGGTAATTTTGGACAATTTGTTGGTAAGTAGTCACTGGAGTATATGGGAGACATTCCGTATGTTTTGTAGGGTAGAGGGTACACTGTTTTTGAGTCAGGGTACAAATTCTAATTGGATGTTTGCATGGTTTTGTAGAAAGCTTTTCACCTTAAAACAATATTGTGAGTCATGTGAGTACCCAGACAGTTGCATATGCTTCATCTTTTTTTTTTTTTTTTCTTTCTAGTTCGTCAAAGGAAAGTATCCCTTACAACTTTCATTATTAAAACCTTTTCTTTTTTGTAGGATCTGTTGAAGCTATCGCTATCAGTGCTCACTAGGGACAATGAGGAGAATGCACTGGTGTCAGTGCGGATTGTGTTTGATCTCCTGCGCAACTTTCGCCCCACTGTGGAGTCTGAGGTACAGCCCTTCCTCGACTTTGTGGTCACTATCTACCGCAACTTTCCAGTTACTGTTCGGCACTTTTTCTCTCAGCCTGCTGCCCTGGGTCCGCCAGCCCCTGTGCCACCTGGTACTTCTTCAAACTTTTTTTCTTTCGTTGGGTGCCTGTGTTAGTCTGTGGGAATATCTTTATACTTGCGTACATGTTTTGGTGCACGTTTTATCTGGGCTGTTGAGCAGATTTGTGTGTATTGCAATTTTGTGTTTGAAGGCCATTTTGGTGTAGTCTGGTATTCTATATTCTGGCTAAGGGTCTTTTTTTCTTTCTTCTTTCTTCTTCTTTCTCTCAATGTCAACTCAAACATAGTTTGTTTATTGTTCTTTTTGCTCTCTTTTAGCTTGGTTGCTTAATTGTGTTCAATGTCCTTTAAAGAATGATGATGGTCAGATAATGTCCTATAAATAAACATAGTTTGTTTATTGTTCCTTTTGCTCTCTTTTAGCTTGGTTGCTTAATTGTGTTCAATGTTCTTTGAAGATTCTAAATTTCCTTGTAGTGAATCTGTGATATGCACTAACTGTGGTGTTATTTCATTTTTGTTTTTTTAGAAGAGGATGGAGTGGGTATGGTTGCCGGGCCGCCTGGTCAGCTGAACCCTAGCACAAGATCATTTAAAATTGTGACAGAAATACCTCTGGTGGTCATGTTTCTTTTCCAACTCTACACAAAGCTTGTACAGACAAATATACCATTTCTACTCCCACTCATGGTCACTGCAATATCTCTACCGGGACCGGACAAGGAAAAGTTGCCGCCTTATCTGAAGCAGCACTTTTTGGAGCTGAAAGGAGCTCAAGTCAAGGTAAAATATACGTCTTCATTTTGGTTGTCATTAGTTTTTCCCTGCATAATCCTTTATGTACAGTTCTGCTCTGTGCAGTTCTCTTCACCAATGTGACTGCATAGGTGAATGGATTAAAGAGGTCAAGAACATGTCATATGCACACTGCAAAATAGAAATGTTATGCCTTGTGCGATAGCACAGAAATACCATGTGCACTATATAGTGAGAAGATTTTTTGGAAATCACATTATTTTCTTTTGCTTTTCAAAAGATAACCATAGTAATCGAGGGAAAGAACAATGCCATTCTGCATTATTATTATTATTTTTTAAAATAAGAGGGGACTGGGTGTTGCGTGCTGATATTTCTTTTTTTATTTGGGGTTTACATAAATGTCTGGGTTATTGGGGCACATTTGAATATTCTTTTTCATTTGAGTATCACTGGTTCCATTTGGTAATGCCAGTTCTTTGGAGTTATCCTAATACCATTAGTGAAGTTAGTTGTTACCCTCCTTGTCCTAATCCAAGCGAAACCTTTAAGTCATAGTAGTGCTTCGAATTCCAATCTCTGTGACACTGACTTCAAAAATATATTTTAACTTCTTACTTTTTGCAGACTCTATCATTTCTAACATATCTACTGAAGAGTTATGCGGATTGCATAAGACCTCATGAGGAGAGCATCTGCAAGAGCATCGTTAGCTTGCTTGTTACTTGCCCTGATTCTGTTACTATCAGGAAGGTTGGGTCCTACCACTTTTCCCTTTTCATTTGGAAAATATTTCAGCATTGTTTTTGTCTTTGGTGCTGTGTTGAATGTTTTTGGACTATTTTATGTCTTCGTACCTTATGAGTAGGAAAAAGCAAATAAGAGACACAAGCTTAACAACTTGTCTGGATGGAGAGTAGAGGAAGGGAGGGGAGTGGAGGGGAATAAATTTCTTAATTAATCCTTGTTTGGATGGATATTTAATAGGAGGATAAGATTAATGGAGGTTACTAATTTAACCTTCTAAAGCATATATTTCGTTACTCCCCAAATTGGAGTGTGATGGAGGGAAATAAGACAAACCGACAAGAGAGTGGAAAATATGTTAACCTCCCAATCCGTTTCTATCCCTCCCTAGTCTTCACCTTCCTCCTTCACCTCATGTGAACCAAACGGGGTGTAAGGAAATTGAGTGAGGCTGCTGGTTTCCCGTACTGGTGAAAGGAACAGTGTAGTGCAGACCAGCCAGTATGACGGTTACTCTACTTCTCTACTAACAAGCATAGGTGTACCCTGAAATGTGAACTGTACGCAACTTTTTGTTATTTTGCTGAAGGTACTGCTTCCTGTTTTCATGTGATATTTCTTAGGAGCTTCTGATAGCCTTAAAGCATGTGAACAGCTCTGACTTCAGAAGAGGCTTATTTCCTTTGATCGACACCCTTCTAGATGAGAGGTACTGTGGTTTAGCTATTTCACATTCTTGGCTACGTGTACCAGTTGGTATTGTTCCGATGTTATTGTGATTATCTTTTTGGTATGTACTCTATCATTGTGTCTTTTTGGGTGTTTAATTGCACAATTGATGGGAGATTGATGCTAATTTGGATAATTTAAGATAAGTGAAGCCTATTTGAGTCTTAGTTTCACAATCAAGGCCTGTTTTGAGTTGTGGGTTTATTTTGACAGACCTGTCCAGGTTACAGCGGCATCTACTGGCTGAAATGGAATTGTTGCTATACATGCGTTGTATCTTTATTTGGATGGAAATTTATTCTATTGTTTGTTCCACTCTTTTCCTTTAGGATACTGATTGGAACAGGACGTGTTTGCATAGAGACACTTAGACCGCTGGCTTACAGTATCCTAGCTGAGATGGTGCATCACATTAGAATGGATATGTCCATGCCTCAGGTCGCCCTTTCTCTCTCCCTTTCTCAGGTATCTCACCTGTCTTCATCTGTGTGTGTTCACACGCGCACAAAAAATGTGCATATACACGCACATATGAACACACCTGGGTCATATGCATATGGATACACATGCATATGTATTGTGAGGTTTGGCTAATCTTAATGATAAGCATACTTGATGTTCTTTTTGTTATGCTCTATTTTATTTATTCATTTAATTTAATTTTGCAGTTGTCTCGAATTATCTACCTGTTCTCCAGAAACATGCATGACTCTTCGTTGAGCATTGTCATTCAAACAACATGTGCTCGCCTGATGCTGAATCTGGTATTCTTGTTTTCTTTCATTATCTATAGTGATGTTGCACTAATCAGATATTGTAACTGATTCTGCTTGCTAGTTATTAAGTGATTTAGGCTAAACTTTTGGTGTGATTATTTGAATAATTGGGGTCTTCATATTGAGCCTTACACTTTAATTTATTTTGAAATACAGTGAACATAAAAAGCTTGCTGAACTAGTTTGTTATACAGAAGCCTTTTTATTATATTTACTGATCCAGTCTGCTATGATATCTACTAGGCTCATAGTAAATATTTTTTCCTGGTAAGAGTCTGGCTTTATATTATTTTTATTATAATTTGTTGTATTTTTGGTGTCAGGTGGAGCCTATTTTTGACAAAGGTGTTGATGAAAGAACCATGGATGAAGCTCGGGTTTTGTTGGTTGGTGACCTAACTTTGCTATTTTTCATTTGACTCCTGTTTCATTTTATTTGATATATGTTGACATAATATTTTAACCCTGTTGACGACTTGCAGGGGCGAATTCTTGATGCCTTTGTTCGAAAATTCAGGACAGTAAAGCGGGCTATAACTCAGGTACTTACTTTTTGTTTTGATAATATCCTTTTCTTTGTGCACTTCTCACCTTGTCACTGGCTCCACTATTATCTGGTTACAAATTCATTTTCTTGTATTATGATATCATGACATCACATTTCTTAATCTCTCTCTCTCTCTCTCTCTCCAGCTGCTGGAAGAAGGCGAGGAAGGTAAGGAGCGGACAAGTCTGAGGCAGAAACTTGAACTTCCTATTCAGGTAATTGCTTCTCTTTATCTTTTTGTTAACCTATTTCCTCCCCTCTTTTCCCTTTTAACAACCCTTTAAGCTAAGCAACCTTTTCTTTTCTTTTCATTCTGAAACACGCTTAATTAAAATTAGAAGCCTTCTTTATACATGTATACATGAAGAGCTTTTGTGTTATTTTCATTGTTAATGGTGTAATGCTATATTAAGGGCATATTATCAGGACCAAACAGTGAAAATTAGATCACTCTGGTAACAAGTAACAGGTCTCCATTTGACTAATTAGGCCTCAATTGATATTTGATCTCCAATTAGATAGAAAGAGTACAATTAAAAGATATTTACAATAGGTTTGAGGGGATTAAGCTGGTTCTACATCAGTTGAGTACTCTTTTTATACAGTCAATACTTAACATGCAAACACCAGTGGAGTACTCAAAGGAAGTAAGCGAGTACAAATCGATGATAAAGACTCTTGTGATGGGTACGTCTTTTTCTATAGTTCCTGCTTAAATGAAACTACACACTGTACAATTTGCCAAGTTGGTTTATGCTTAGCACTATGTCTACATGCTTGAAGAGAAATTAAATAGAAAACAAATCACTGAAGACTTTTGAAACCAACAAGAGAGTCACTAGTAAAAAGAACACTTGAAAAATGTGAAGTTTCTTGTTATTGTATTAATAAAGATTGTACCATATCAAATTTTCCCTCTTTTATCTATTTTTTGTGTGCTTGGTTTTATGTTAGTCAGATTTTGGATGAATAAAAATATTAGTATTAGCTAAGGTTAATGTTGGGAATCTTGTAATGTTCTTGTACTTGTCAGTCTTTATGCTGACATTCAGTATCTATTTGTATGAGCGAACTGGTTTTCGCAACTTGTACAGTTTTTGACATTCTTTCAGAAGATTTTTGTTCTTTTATCGGATGTACTCTCTGACATTGTTATATGTCTTCCAGGAATGAAGACTATAGTGTGGAGCATCAGCCATTGCCACAATAAACGGGATAAGGTCATAATGCCATCCTACTTCTATATGTTAAAAACCATCGTTCAATACTTAATATATGTGCAATAACTTTTGTTATTTCTTAACTTAAAATCAATCTGTATTTCTTAATTCAGCCGCCACCTCAATCCCATGCGCAACTTCAGCAAGTGCAGGTTCCGCATCCTTGTACTGTGATGCAACCTTACATGTTTGTTGGGCTGCGGGAGGATGAGGTACTTCTTTTTTAATCTCAATTTAAGGATGCACATGGAGTGGGTGGGAATCAATTCCCCAGTTCTTAGATTGTTTTCTTTTTCAATCAGAAAACTGGAATAAGAAAATTTGTTTTTTTTAATGGGACCCATATGTAGAGCTACTCTGATTCTGTATGAAAGTTCCAACCAGTAAAACTGCCAGGTTTCCTGTAGGCGGTGTTTTGGTTGAGGCCTAAACCATGGAATAAGGGGTTTAGGTCTCAGTTCCATCAAACGTGGATTAATTAGGCTGGCCTAACTAGGCGTAACTCTAAAATTATTCCTCTAAATTTAAATCACCTCTTCTTTATTCGATATTATTTCTTAATAGCTTAGGCCATGACATAACTTTAGATCGTAACCAAACATGAATAGCTGAGACCGGCCTAAGTTGGAACAACCAACTTAGGGCTTCAAAACTTTAGGCCTCAACCAAACTCCACGATAGGCTTTGTATTCCCCCTTGTCTTTTGCGAGTTGTGCTAATGAACCAGAGTCTGTTGCACCAACAGCCGTAGCCCCACAAAAGGACGCATAATAGATCCTAAACAAAAACAAACTTAAAAAAGAAATGTGCAATCCAACAAACAGATGATTCTGTGTTTGTTTAACATAATTAGAGCTTACTAGGATTGTATCACATTGTGTGGTAGGAAAAACTCTGCTCTGTGCAATTTTTAATGGTAAATCATGTTTAACATATTTCTTTTTATTTCTTTAACATAGGTACGGATGATTGCGGGGATGCTGAAGAGTGCAGCCCACTGCTTCCCACTCTACAAGGAGAAAGAAGAGGAGAGAGAGATACTTAACCACTTCTCCCAGATCCTGGCCATCATGGAGCACCGTGACCTCATGGATGTTTTCTCTCTCTGCCTTCCAGAGCTGTTTGACTTCATTGCCACCAACACCCAACTTCTACATGTCTTCTCTACCCTGTTACAAGTCTCCAAGGTCATCCGCCCATTTGCTGACGTGCTCATTAATTACCTTGTCAATAACAAAATGGAGACCCTAAAACAGCCTGACACCCCTGCTGCCAAGCTCGTGCTGCAGCTGTTTCGGTTTGTTTTTCTCACTGCCTCCAAGGCCCCAACTGAGTGTGAGCGGGTCTTGCAACCACATGTGCCTGTCATCATGGACATTTGCATGAAGAATGCACCTGAGGTGGAGAAGCCTTTGGGTTACATGCATTTGATGCGCAGCGTGTTTCGGTCTCTGAATACTGCAAAGTTTGATACCTTGATGCGTGATCTTATACCGACTTTGCAGCCATGCCTGACCATGTTGTTGGCAATGCTAGATGGGCCTATGGGGGAAGATATGAAGGATTTGATACTTGATCTTTGTTTGACCTTGCCTGCTCGACTCAGTTCACTCCTTCCACACATTCCAAGGCTCATGAAGCCTCTCGTTTTGGCCTTGAACGGGAATGATGATCTTGTTTCTTTGGCTCTTAGGACGCTAGATTTTTGGATTGATAGCCTCAACCCAGATTTTCTCGAACCAAGCATGGCTGGTGCAATGTCAGATGTCATACTTTCACTGTGGGCCCACCTGAGGCCCCCTCCCTATCCATGGGGAACAAAGGCGTTGCATTTATTGGGGAAATTAGGGGGTAGAAACCGAAGATTCTTAAAAGAGCCGCTAGCATTAGAATGCAAAGATAATCCTGAACACGGGCTCCGGCTTATCCTGACCTTTGAGCCGTCAACACCTTTTTTGGTGCCGTTGGACAAGTTCGTTTGCTGTGCCATAGCAGCAGTGATGGGTGGAGGTGCGGGTGGTGGAATGGATATCTTCTACCGGAGGCAAGCATTGAAATTCATTAGGGTTTGTCTTGCGGCTTCCCTTAATATAAGGGGTAACGTAACAGATGGAGTGAGTCCTGGTGTTTTGGGAACACTTTTGATGTCTGCTGTGGACCCCTCAAGGCGTAGGGTTGACGCTACAGATGTGAAGGTATTTTTCAAGATTGTTCTTTTTTACTTAATTTTGTTGTTACTTATCCTTCATGTACTGTGTCTGAGATCTCTTATATTTCTTGTTCATTCCCTTTTGTCACTACACAAGTACGGATGAAGTAAACTTTTATCTGGGACTTGAAGTCTGTCTGTTCCTCTGTCTATGCAAATGCTTCTGACCACTTGACTTTTTCGCAAATTTATACCAGTAGGTTGAGTGTGGTTTATGGAAGAACTTGATGCCCTATATTAATCTTTTCAGTTGAGTTTTATTTAACAAGTCCATTTGCTATATTACTTGTTTACACAGGTTGATTTGGGTGTGAAGACAAAGACCCAGTTGATGGCCGAGAAATCAGTCTTCAAGACACTACTTGTCGCTGCCATTGCAGCCACTGCGGATCCCACACTTCATGACCCAAATGACGAATTTACCTCTGATGTCTGTCGTCACTTTGCAATGCTATTTCATAGTGACTCCTCTTCCACCCCTGCCTCATCCTCATCCATCATTGGTCAGCAACTGGTCTCACACTCTAGACAGAGAAGCAGTACTGTTACCAATTTGAAAGAACTGGACCCGACAATCTTCTTGGATGCGATAGTTGAAGTTCTCTCCAGTGAAAACAGGGCCCATGCTAAGGCTGCATTAAATGCGCTGAACACCCTTGCAGAGACTCTACTCTTTCTAGCACGCGCGAAGCATTCTGGTCTTGTTCGAGGAGGTGCAGGACCCAGCACTCCTATGCTTGTCTCTAGTCCTTCAATTAACCCGGTCTACTCCCCTCCCCCAAGTGTGCGTGTTCCTGTTTTTGAGCAGCTACTGCCGAGATTGCTTCATTGTTGTTATGGTGCAACATGGCAAGCCCAAATTGGAGGAGTAACAGGTCTTGGTGCACTGGTTGGGAAGGTCTCAGTTGAGACCCTATGTGCTTTCCAGGTAAGGACCTTTTCTTGTTCAACTGGGTGATGTTAAATGAAAAAAAATGTCTGGAAGTAATGCTCAGATTTGCACCAGGACCCTTTTGGCTTGTATCTTATGTTAATAAACTTGACATGAACTTACCAAAATTTAGCTTTGCAATTCCTTTCCATCTTTATTTTCTATTGCATAGGTATCTTTTGTTTGAATTAGGTATAGATGAGTGGTTGGTTGCTTAACTGCACATCAGCATGTTAAGTAACCAAGTGTAAATTCTTTTCTCACAAATCAAAATTCCTTGCAACAGTGTGGATAATCTTGTTGTATTACTTTGTATACATTATACTCATTGACAGCCTTGTAATATTTCAGGTCATGATTGTGAGGGGTCTGATCTACGTGCTAAAGAGGCTCCCGATACATGCGAACAAGGAGCAAGAGGAGACAAGCCAGGTTCTGACTCAGATCCTACGGGTGGTGAACAATGTGGATGAGTCGGCAAACAATGAGGCAAGGCGGAAGAGCTTCCATGGGGTAGTTGAGTTCCTGGCGCTGGAGCTGTTCAACCCCAATGCCTCGGTGGTTGTGCGCAGGAATGTGCAGTCGTGCCTGTCGTTGCTTGCCAGCCGAACAGGTAGCGAAATTTCTGAGCTTTTAGAGCCGCTGTACCTTCCCCTGCTGCAACCACTCGTGTCTCGGCCTCTTCGTTCCAAGAATGTAGATCAACAGGTACCCAAAGAGTTTTGAAGACTTATGTCATAGTACGATGTTTATGCTGCTGGCAGATTTGGAAACTATAATTTGTTATATATTATGTAAATTTGAGGTTTTCACAAAGTTTTAAAGCTTGATTGAAATTTGTAGATCTTAAACTAACTTGAGCCAATACTCTTTCTTTTAGTACCCATAAGATAACGCATTTCATTATGAAATGTCTAATGGTTCTTAACTTCCTTTTGCAGGTGGGGACAGTTACCGCCCTGAACTTCTGTCTAGCGCTGAGACCTCCATTGCTGAAAATGACCCCAGAGCTCGTGAACTTCTTACAAGACGCACTACAAATAGCAGAGGCAGATGAGACAGTGTGGGTGACAAAGCTCATGAGCCCAAAAATTGTTGCGACGCTCAACCGGCTCCGTACTGCATGCATCGAGCTGCTCTGCACAGCCATGGCCTGGAACGACCTGCGTGCGCCCACCTATAATGAGCTGAGGGCTAAGATCATAGCCATGTTCTTCAAATCTCTGACGTGTCGGACCCCTGAAATAGTGGCTGTAGCTAAGGAAGGCTTACGCCAGGTTATATTTTGTTGCTTATTTCTGGAATATGGTTTGTGGTTTTTGTACATGATATTTCTGCAGTATTTTAATGCTGTTGTCAGTATTTATAAGTTCTTTTGATGGGTGCTAATCAGATACAGGCTGTAATAGAATGATTGGCACCATTCTGGTTTGGCAATAATTTTAACTTCAATATAATCTGACTTGACATTAGGTAATTCAGCAGCAAAGAATGCCCAAGGAACTCCTACAAAGCAGCCTACGGCCAATTTTGGTCAACTTGGCCCACACAAAGAGCCTGACAATGCCTTTGCTTCAAGGGTTGGCCCGTTTGCTTGAACTTCTATCCAACTGGTTCAATGTCACACTTGGTGTTAAGTTACTGGACCATCTGAAGAAATGGTTAGACCTTGATAAGCTTGCCGCTGCCCAAAAGGCTTGGAAGCCCGGAGAGGAGCCCAAAGTTGCCGCCGGTATGTAAACCAAATGAAGTAATTAATTTCACAGCATCATGTTGGAATTCTGTTCCTGGAAATATCATGCAAAATTGTTTGTATTATTGTCGTTCCTGTAGGTAGTTGACTTGGATAACGCATAATGCTAAATATTGTGTTTTTTGTTTTTAAATTTTAACAGCCATGATAGAGTTGTTCCATCTGCTTCCTCAAGCAGCCAGCAAGTTTTTGGATGAGCTGGTGAGCTTGGTGATAGACCTGGAGGCAGCACTTCCCCCGGGCCAGTTCTATAGCGAGATCAATAGCCCGTACCGACTACCGCTAACCAAGTTTCTAAATCGTTACTCTACTGAAGCCGTTGATTATTTCCTTGCTAGGCTTAACCAGCCCAAGTACTTCCGGAGGTACTTGCATTTTGTCTGAAGATGGTATCAGCAGGGTTTACTGTGTCATTTTAGTGCAATACAGTTGGGAGTGACTTTGGGGAACTGAAGTTGTACCGAAACTTAAATCTTAGGTTTTTAGTGGATCAACAATCTATTCAGCAATGAAGAAATTGCATAATTGTGGCTCATAATGGTTGTGAAGTGAAAGCTACTTTGATTGGTGCCAGACCTGAACAGTGAATTTTAAAACATGAACCCTTGGGTCATAGACCATAAATGCCATAATATGTAACTGATATTATCCCTAGTTACTCTCTCATACTCTCTAGGTAATATATGGATTGAAAGGCTAATAAATCTGGTTTAATATCTTTTTCAGGTTTATGTACATAATCTGTTCGGATGCGGGACAACCTCTCCGGGAGGAGCTTGCTAAATCTCCCCAGAAAATACTTTCCAGTGCTCTCCCACAATTCTTCACACAAGGACAAGGTTCCAGCCCTCTCATATCACAGATCCCCTCTTCCTCCTCATCAATAAATGAAGACACTCCTATGATTCCAGCTTCTGATAATTTGGTTCCCATCTCTTCCTCATCGAGTACTATGGCGAGCCCTGCAGCTTCTGATGCATATTTTCATGGACTGGAGCTTATCTCAACCATGGTGAAGCTGATGCCAGACTGGCTACATAATAATCGCTTGGTTTTTGATACGCTTCTCTTGGCCTGGAACTCACCTGCTAGGATTGCACGCCTCCAGAATGAACAAGAGCTGAGCTTGCTTCAGGTGTGAATCTACTATGCATCACCTTATGCTGCAAGAACTTTGGGTTTAATCATCTAGTTAGGGTGCAGCGCTTGAAACCATCTATTGGCCAGAATTAGGTCATTATAAATGAACCGACTCACTTATTATTAACTAAGTGGTTGGTTCTTTTCCAGTTTATTTCCAACTGAACAATTTTGTTGATCTGTGTCATAGGCTTGACTCACAGTTTTTGTTTCTTGAGTTATCAATTACATAAATTGTTTTGATTTGATGTTGATTATGTAGGTGAAAGAAAGCAAGTGGCTCATAAAATGCTTCTTAAATTACCTGAGGCATGAGCCCACTGAGGTTGGAGCACTCTTCGATATGCTATCTATTTTCTTATTTCACAGCCGTGTGGACTATAGCTTCCTTCGGGAGTTCTATGTAATTGAGGTTTGTTTCTTTTTCTATGCATCGAAGATTTCTTTTTTGCAACCACCCATGCTTTTCCCTATTGCAGAGATTTTGGTTTTGAGTATAAATTCACTCGTCTCCTTAGGTTGCTGAAGGGTATGCTCCAAATCTGAAAAAGACAATCCTGGTGCACTTTCTGAACATATTCCAGACAAAGCAGTATGGCCAGGACCATCTGGTTGTTGCGATGCAGATACTAATCCTCCCTATGCTTGCACATGCTTTCCAAAATGGACAAAGTTGGGAAGTGGTGGATGCCCCCATTGTCAAGACCATTGTTGACAAGCTTCTTGACCCTCCTGAGGAGGTAAATTCAATTATTGCAATATGGTAAAGTGATGCAGTCGTCTTATTGTACTAACAAAAGTAATGGGTCTTGTTCCTTGTTCTTTTCTTCAGATTACTCTAGAGTACGATGAACCACTGAGGATAGAGCTGCTTCAGTTGGCAACGCTACTTCTGAAATATTTGCAGTCTGACCTGGTCCATCATAGGAAAGAGCTGATAAAGTTTGGATGGAACCATTTGAAGCGTGAAGACAACTCGAGCAAGCAATGGGCCTTTGTCAATGTCTGCCACTTTCTCGACGCCTATCAGGCACCTGAGAAGATCATCCTTCAGGTCTTCCCATTCTACATTGTTTTGTTTTGTTCTTTTCTTACTTCTGGTCTTTTGGGATGGAGGGGGGGGGGGGGGGGGGGGAGGTTACTTTGTGAATTGCATCCTAGGAGAATGTAGTGTTGGTGATTTAAATTATACTTCAAGGGATGCCTTTGTCATCAGCATTGGCCATCACAGGATTTCTACTTGTAGTCCAAGTATATTGTAAAATATGACTGCAGCCTGCAGTGCTATATTTGTTCATAGTTTACACCTTTGTACTAAGATAATTTTCAATAATTTGGTGAATTTCTTGGGAAAATTTTATGGTGCAATAAATATATGTTTCTATACCACAATAGCGAATATCCTAATTTCAATGTTTTCATATGTGCATTCAGGTTTTCATTGCATTGTTGAGGACATGCCAGCCAGAAAATAGAATGTTAGTTAAACAAGCACTGGACATACTAATGCCAGCTCTTCCCAGGAGACTTCCTCCCGGTGACACACGTGTGCCCATCTGGATCCGGTACACAAAGAAAATCCTGGTAGAGGAAGGGCACTCAATTCCGAATATGATCCACATCTTCCAATTGATTGTGCGCCATTCAGATCTTTTCTACAGTTGCCGTGCCCAGTTTGTCCCCCAGATGGTCAACTCGCTCAGCAGATTGGGACTTCCCTACAACACTACCCCAGAGAACCGCCGCCTGGCAATCGAGCTTGCTGGTAAGTTGGTTAAGTGGAGTCTGTTTTTCTTTCATGTTTTTTATTTCCTTTCTGAATTCATATTGCATAAATTCTGTATAACAATGCTATTGTTAATTATGCCAAAACATATTCAACTTACTGTCATCTGAATTTTCAAAAAGCTATTTCCTTTCTGAAATCAGATTGCACAAGTTGTTCTGTATAACAATGCTGTTGTTAATTAAGCCACAACATACTCAACCTTTCTGTCATATGAATTTCCAAATTTTTTTGGTAACTGCTTGCAAGCCTGAAGCACAACAGATTTTCGAACAATTCTGTTCTGAAGATCTATTTACTAGGCAGACCTTGAACAAAATGCCATAATACAATAGGAGATCGACACTCGAAAACAATTCTTTGAAACCAAGGATAGCATAATTCATGCACGATAATCAACATGAGAAATGATGGTGTAATATGCTTTGCTAGATTGTTTTACTGTGTCAAATGTTACCAAAATTTAGCAATATACTGCTGATATAATTTTACTGAACTTATCAACTGATCGGTTGACAACTCGTAGGTCTGGTGGTTGCATGGGAGAGGCAGAGGCAGAACGAGATGCGGGTGGTGCATGAGTCTGAAGGTGGTCCAGGTGGGATCCAAGCTGCTCCAATGATGGTGGACCCAATGGGCAACCCCAACCCCAATGCTAATAATCCTAATCTTTTGGGAGTGGGTCTGGAGCAGAGACGTATGGTAGGAGACGCCATGCAGGGGTTTGGCGAGGATCTTAGCAAGAGAGTGAAGATGGAGCCTGGATTACAGGCATTTGGTGTGATGTCACCAGGTGGACCTTCGATACCTAATGTAGAAACGCCAGGTGGGTCAGCTGGTCAACCTGACGAGGAGTATAAACCTAATGCTGCCATGGAGGAGATGATAATCACCTTCCTTATAAGGGTTTGCTACTAACCCCCCTAAGTTTATCAAATTTTTTGTAAGTGGAAATGTTAAACTTGATCAAAGCAATTTGTAATCATACATCCAATTCAGGTAGCACTTGTGATAGAGTCTAAGGACAAGGAGTCGAGTGCAATGTACAAGCAAGCCCTGGACCTATTGACACAAGCGCTGGATGTGTGGCCTAATGCAAATGTAAAGTTCAACTATCTAGAAAAATTGCTCAGCAACCTGACCCCGTCCCAGTCCAAGGACCCTGCGACTGCTCTTGCACAAGGTCTTGATGTCATGAACAAGGTCTTGGAAAAACAGCCTCGCCTCTTCATCCGCAATAACATCAATCATATTTCCCAGGTTGGTATTGGGTTTCTGTAAACAGTCTTTATGGCAGCTCCCCTAGCTTAGACTATCTTCAATTGGGTATTTATTGCAGTTTATTTAGCATGGATACAGATAGGAGTGGCCGACACGAAATTACACTGCACGATATGTTATTTTCTAAAAATTACGGACACATCACGGCTGTAGCAGTGGAAATTAAAAATTAGGGTAAATTTCGCTAGAGGTCACTAAACTTTGTCCTTTGTCACGAATTGGTCACTCAAGTTTGATTTGTCCCTCCATAACCACTTAACTTTTTAGTTTGTCCCAATGAAGTCACCCTATAACTTTTCCATCCAAAAATATTAATGAAATATTCTCATTCTGTCCAAAATATAACGGAATATGCTCATTCCATCCAAATTTTTAACGGAATATGCTTATTCTGTCCAAAATAATAACAGAAATTATATTCTGGTAATATTTTGGATGGAAAAGTTATAGGGTGACTTGATTGGGACAAATTAAAAGTTCAGTGGCTATAAAAGGACAAAGGGACAAATTAAACTTGAGTGACCAATTCGTAACAAAGAACAAAGTTTAGTGACCCAGCGAAATTTACCCTAAAAATTAACAATTTATTTACAGAGTGTTATGTTATATATTACCTTTGTTCAATGGATACACAACAAGAAAATATCTCAGGTGATAGTGCTTGAGGCTTGCCTTCAATGACTCACGGGTTTGAATCACTGCTGTGTGTATTTTGTATGTGTCTTGTATAACTATAGTCGGCTTTCTCTTGCTCTTTCTCTGATATAATCATGTGACTCAACAAACAAAAGGACTGTATTTCTCAGATTCTGAGATTCGTTTAGTAGTAGGCCTTGGACGATGGGCAATTAAAGAACATCCTTTCTATATGAATTTGGTCTTTTGTCAACTGGCAAAGGTCCTATAATGTGTAGAAGTGTCCTGTCCGTGTCAATACAGTGACCGTGTCACGAATCAGAGTTGACTGTATCTAACGCGTGTTGGGCACGACACAGGTGTGGCATCTTTCCCGGTGTCCTAACAGAAATATAAACAAAAGTGATGTATGGTACTGGAAGCTTGTCTGTGTCCATGCTACTAAGAGTACCAAACTTTTATATTTTTTTCCCCCTCAAAAGCAGCTGATCCAAGATAATCTTAGGTATGTTATAGCATATTGTTGGTAATACCCTTGAAGTCTTGGCTAAATTTTGCTACAACTTAATGCTTAAGCTATTTTTCGAGCCCTTCTTAGTTTGAAATTTGTCAAATGAATGTAAATCCAAATTGGGATCAGAATAAAGAAATTGGTGCTCTGCAAGTAACTGTTTTGTACCCAAATAGCTATCAGCTGAAAATTAACTGATGAAGAAATGGGAAGCGTGGATTTTGTACCAATGCATTTACACGAGGAGATATTTCTAACTCATCTTTGTCTCTTCTTCTTGTCCTTTGAAAATAGATATTGGAGCCATGCTTTAATAACAAAATGGTTGATGCCGGGAAGTCCTTGTGCACCCTTATAAAAATGGTATTCACTGCTTTCCCTCTTGACTCACCAACAACCCCTCAGGAGGTGAAGATTCTCTGCCAGCGTGTGGCTGACTTGTTACAGAAGAATCTTGCTGCGGTCACAGCTCCACAGATATCCCTTGAGGCTGCAAATGTGAACTCGATTATTAGTTTTGCACTTTCTGTAATGAAGGCGCTGTCTGAGGTCCAGAAGAATTTTATTGACCCCTTCATTGGTTTATTACTGCGTGTCCTTCAGCGCCTTGTTAGAGATATGGGGACCTCGGGTCTCCATTCGAGACAGGTAGGATTTTAGTTTGGCTTTTGCTGTAAACAAGTCCAGTTTAGGGTGTAAAACCTATTGATTGTTAATTGGGGCTATTATATGTTAAATAAATTCGGGCTTTATTGAGTTGCACTGTGACGTCCGTATAGTTTAGTGTAGCACCTACAATGGATGCTATTGTTAAGCTAATCGCCTACTATCGGGTTGTTATGGTATTAAAATTGGAAATAGTCTTTTTCCTTGTCCTATGTTTTTTTTACAACAGTCATGTTCTATTTATCCTTATTCTATGTCTTAACCTGACATGACCCTGACCCGACTCAACCTGATATACCTAGCGCTGTAAACATATGAGCTTGAAGTCCTATTTTGGGCGACTAGTAATTTTTTTTTTTTAATCTCTTGCCATTTCATTTAACATCAGGGGCCTAGAGCAGAACTGGACTCTTCTGCCAGCTCACGTGCAGGTCCCACAGATGCTGCTTCATCTTCTTCTCCATCTCTTTCGGTTATCTCCAATCTTAAAAATGTTTTACAACTCATCAGTGAAAGGGTCATGCTCTCACCTGACTACCGAAAAACAATAGGCCAAATCTTATATGCCCTCCTGTCAGAAAGGGCCACGGAGCCGACAGTGCTGTTGTGCGTTTTGGATACAGTAAAGAGCTGGATCGAGACTGACTATCGGACCATGCCAGGTGCACCACCCTCTGGCGGTTTGAACCTGAAAGATATTGTTGCCTACCTTCAGAAACTAGCCCTGGTTGACCGGAAGGCCTTCCCTCCTAATTTGCTGGAAGAGTGGGACCAGAAGTTTCTACAACTGCTATATGGGCTGTGTGCTGATGGGACTAAGTAATTTTTGTTTGGTTAAAATATATATTAACTTAAACAAGAGTAGGGTTAAAATGCCCCATTGTTTTCGTGCCCCAATCATGCCTCACATCCTTATCCCTGTTTTCAAATTCCAAACAGTCGACCGAACCGCTCAACATGATCTACATATTAAAATGTGATTGGAGACCAAATTTTATATTTTTTGGGAAATTTTTACTATTTTTTTAGATGGAAAACAGTGATTTTGTACCTATCTAAAAAATAGTAAAAATTTCCCAAAAAATTATAAAATTTGGTCTCCAAGCACATTTTAATATGGAGATCATGTTGAGCGGTTCGGTCGACTGTTTGGAATTTGAAAACGGGGATAAGGATGTGAGGCATGATTGGGATACAAAAACAATGGGGCATTTTAACCCTGCTCTTTAAACAAAATGGAGTACAATTTTTTTACATTTGGGTATACAATGTGTCAACTTTTGTGACTAAATTTTGCTATACAGCTTTACCGATATGCGTGTTTATTATTGTTGGAAATTCCAGATACCCATTACAGTTGCGGCAGGAGGTTTTCCAGAAGGTTGAGCGCCAATTCATGCTGGGCTTGAGAGCGAAAGACCCGGAGACCAGACAGAGGTTCTTCCTGCTCTACCATGAATCACTGGCCAGAACCCTCTTTGCACGACTTCAGTTCATAATCCAGATTCAGGATTGGGAGGCAGTGAGTGATGAGTTCTGGCTAAAGCAGGGCCTTGACCTTATTTTAGCACTACTGGTGGAGAATGATCATATCAGCCTTGCGCCAAACTCTGCACTCGTTCCCCCATTGATGCCACATGGTCTGGTACTGGATCAGGGACCTATGATGCAAGCTCAGGTTGGCGGTTCAACTGATGGTTCAGATGGATCTGATGGTGGTGCCCCTTTAACGTTTGAATCTCTCACTGCCAAGCATGCCCAGTTCTTGACTGAAATGAGCACGCTTCAAGTAAGTTTTTGTCTCCCTTTCTTCACGAAAAGTTAAAAGGAAAATATGAAAATGTGACAATAGTGGATTTCCACCATTTCAAGTACTGTAGTTAGCTGTTAATTTCAATAGAATTAGGTTTCTAGTTTTTAGAGTTATTTCAACTTAGTAATAAGTCAATTAATGTCTCTAATTGTAAGTGTGCCTTAACTGCTTAATTTAGTTGATTGATGGGTTTTTGTATCTTTATGTGTTGTACCACTGTCATTTCTTGATTCTTTCTCATGGTAAATAAAATTAGTGAAAAGCCTTTTTGTTGCTGGTAAACTGTAACAAAGTTTTTTTGTTCTGTTATGTTTCAGTTGATGGATTTGCTGGTGCCTTTGAGAGAGTTAGGATTTGCAGACCCAAATGTGTCCTACCATTTGTGGGTCTTGGTCTTCCCCATAGTGTGGATAACCCTACAAAAGGATGAACAGGTTGCTCTAGCAAAACCCATTATTGCATTACTGTCCAAAGACTACCACAAGAGACAACAAACTAGCCGGCCTAATGTAGTGCAGGCCATTCTAGAAGGCCTTCACCTCAGCCATCCGCAGCCTCGCATGCCTAGTGAACTTGTTAAGTACATCGGGAAGACATACAATGCATGGCACATATCCCTAGCTCTGTTGGAGAGTCATGTATTGCTATTCAACAATGAGCCTAAATGCTCTGAGTCACTAGCTGAGTTGTACCGGTTACTGAACGAAGAGGATATGAGGTGTGGTTTGTGGAAGAGGCGGTCAATCACTGCCGAGACTCGTGCTGGGCTCTCTCTTGTCCAGCATGGGTACTGGCAGCGGGCCCAGAATTTGTTCTACCAGGCCATGATCAAGGCAACACAAGGCACATACAACAACGCTGTCCCTAAATCAGAGATGTGCCTCTGGGAGGAGCAGTGGTTACACTGTGCTGGTCAGATGAGCCAATGGGAAGTGCTGTCTGATTTTGGAAAGAGTGTTGAAAACTACGATATTTTACTTGATTCTCTTTGGAAGGTTCCAGAATGGACATACATGAAGGAAAACGTGATGCCGAGAGCCCAAGTGGAGGAGACTCCCAAGTTGAGACTGATACAAGCATTCTTTTCCCTCCATGACAAGGGCACAACTGGTGTAGCGGAGGCTGAAAATTTGGTTTCCAAAGGGGTGGAGCTTTCGCTTGAGCAATGGTGGCAGTTGCCTGAGCTCTCGGTCCAGGCTCGGATCCCCCTCCTCCAGCAGTTTCAGCAGCTAGTGGAGGTGCAGGAGTCATCCAGAATTTTGATGGATATTGCCAATGGGAGTAAGGCACAGACTCCAAGTAACTCAGGGGCTAATCCACAGAGTGCGTTTGCCGACTTAAAAGATATTTTGGAGACATGGCGGCTTCGGACTCCCAATGAATGGGACGGCATGACTGTCTGGTATGTTGTATACTGCAATGTACTTAAGCTGAAATGATAGATACCTTACCAGTTTATATTGCTGCGTAATGGCACCAAAATGCTATTTGATACGATATTTAGTACTAGAATATGCCACTGACATTCTTGAACTTAACAAAATCTTCAGGTACGACCTGTTGCAGTGGAGGAATGAGATGTATAATTCTGTGATCGAAGCCTTCAAGGACTTTGGTCAGACGAACCCTCAGCTGCACCATCTCGGGTACAGAGATAAAGCTTGGAATGTCAATAAACTGGCGCATATTGCCAGGAAGCAAGGGCTGCAAGAAGTTTGTGTAAAAATTCTCGATAAGATGTATGGTCATTCCACTATGGAAGTTCAGGTGGTGTTTCTTTGCATGCATATTGATAATTATGAACTTGAATGCGGAGTAATGGTTTTATTATCTTATTTTACTTGTTTTTGTTGGCTGGATTTTAAGGTACCCATGTTACTTGCTTCAAGCACACTTTTTGATGATTAATTTGTACCATTACAGTGGAAAGCACTGAACGCATGCTGTTCCAGGACTTAACCAGCTAGATCACATTTGTTATGCCTTTCTTTCTTTTGTATTTTGCAAGTTTTTTTTGGTAGTTAATTTAGGATCACCTTTGTAGGCTTAAGCATTATGTTTGTGCAGTAAACTTGTGATCGACAACAAATTTCCTTTTGTGTGACAGGAAGCATTTGTTAAGATCAGAGAGCAAGCAAAGGCGTTCTTGGAGATGAAAGGAGAGCTTGTTAGTGGCCTCAACCTGATAAACAATACCAATCTGGAGTATTTTCCTCCGAAGCACCGTGCTGAGATTTTCCGCCTGAAGGGCGATTTCTTGTTGAAAATGAATGACAGTGAAGCTGCCAACACCAGTTACTCCAATGCCATTAGCATGTACAAGCACCTTTCTAAGGGTTGGATCAGCTGGGGCAACTACTGTGATATGGTAAACATCAATATTAAGAATGTATCACACATTAGCAAAGAAGAGATAAATCTTGCCCTTGTTTGTGTTTGCACCATTAGAAGTCTTAGAATGTATCATTGTATAAGCATAGATTATTTTATTTGGTAATTCTTTATTAACGAAATATAAGCAGTAGAGTGGGCACTTGGTATTTTTGGTTTTATATAGGAAAGGATCAGTAATTGAGCTAACGAACAGTACTTAAATAGATAAATTCTATATACATTTTTTTTATTTATCTTGCAGGTTTACAAGGAGACGAGGGAGGAGGCGTGGCTGGAGTATGCAGTGAGCTGTTTTTTCCAGGGGATCAAATACGGGGTCTCAAATTCAAGGAGTCATGTGGCTAGGGTTCTTTACCTCCTGAGCTTTGACACGGCAAATAAACCAGTTGGGAGGGCTCTGGATAAGTATCTGGACCAGCTGCCTCACTGGGTATGGCTCTCTTGGATTCCCCAGCTGCTACTCTCTTTGCAGAGAAATGAGGCGCCTCATTGTAAGCTTGTCCTCATGAAGGTTGCTCAACATTATCCGCAGGTACTTTTTAAGTGTTTCTGTACTAATAGATTTTTTGCCCCTCTTCCTGACTGAACATAAGACCGCAACAATTGCTAATTCTATGGAATCTGGCTTGGCCCCAGAACAATTTTTTGCTTTTCTTCCATGTAATGGTACTGGACTGGACTGCTACAGTACTGAGGTCTTATTTGGACTCGTCATTTATACATATGCGTATCAATATATTATAAAACTATAGTTGTACAGGTTTATTTGGAGCTTTAGTTTGTATGTAAACCATATTTTTGTTATGGATATATGCCTGGGCTAACATAGTTGAGAGTGTATGTATGTGTTGATTGTATTTATAAATAGCATGCAGATATGTCCATAGTTTATGTTTGATGTGCTCCTTGGTGGCACATTTTATAGGGAGGAGTTATTATAGATGTATGTATGTTTGATGTATTTCGTTTCAACCTCCAATTGCAGGCATTGTATTATTGGCTCCGCACATATCTAATGGAGCGGCGAGATGTAGCTAACAAATCAGACATGAGTCGAAACATTGCACTGCAGAGAATGCAACATGCCATGTCTGTAGCTGCCACTGGAAGCTCTCATAGTGGCAATGTACCAGCACCAGATGGTAACCCTAGATCAGCCACAGGCCATCATGGTGGACCTGGTGCTATTCCTGATGCTCACTCCAATGAAGGGGGCAGTAATCTGCAAGGACAGCAGGAGGTAGAGCGTTCTGGTCCATCCGATGGTGGTGGACCCCACGACAACCAGCATAATATTTCAGATGGTGGTGGCCCGATGCAGTTGAGGCGCACAAATAATGCTGGGACTGGTAATGCTGGTGGTGCGACCAATTTGGTGGCATCGGCTGTTAGTGCATTTGAGGCGGCCAAGGAAATAATGGAGGCTTTGAGGAACAAGCACACCAATTTGGCTAATGAACTTGAGGTCTATACTCTTTTCGACTGGTCTTTATGATTGTCAATTTCCTTTTAATTGCTTTTTCGACTACCAACGGTTTCTATGTATCAACCAATAGCTGTTGTAAGAATTATTTTAAATAATTTTTATGTATATGTGGATTCACTTTTGGTGTCTCTGACAACCAAAATTATAAAGTGTTCTTTCTTAACATGCAAGTGCCCTATTTCTTTTTTACCTTATTAAAATTTTCCTTTTCTTTACATTCCATTTCAGATATTACTGTCTGAGATTGGGTCTAGATTCGTGACACTTCCAGAGGAGCGCCTCCTAGCTGTTGTCAATGCCCTGCTCCATCGTTGCTACAAGTACCCCACTGCAACCACTGGTGAGGTCCCACAGTCACTGAGGAAAGAGCTTTCTGGGGTATGTCGAGCATGCTTCTCGGCTGAGGCTGTAAACAAGCATGTGGATTTTGTCAGAGAGTACAAGCAGGACTTCGAACGGGATCTTGACCCTGAGTCAACTGCCACTTTCCCGTCCACCCTGGCTGAGTTGACGGAGCGCCTGAAGCATTGGAAGAACATTCTTCAGAGCAATGTTGAAGACAGGTTGGATTAAATTTCTTTTTTTCTTGTTGCATGTTCTTAATGCTAATGTACCTGTGGCATTTTCAATAGATAAATAGCTCAGTATCATGTAGGTTAACATCAGATTATATAATAATATTTTGTTTTACGGACTGATTTTATTTTCATATTTTTTATCTATTAAACATTGAGTGCTGCAGGTTCCCTGCTGTTCTTAAATTGGAGGAAGAGAGCAAGGTGCTAAGGGATTACCATGTTGTAGATGTGGAGATCCCTGGTCAGTACTTCAGTGATCAGGTTTGGTTGTTGTCTCTTCTTTTTATTTCTGAAATTTTCTATTCAGGTTTAATGTTCCTATATTATTTATTTATTCATCTTTTTATTGTGTCAAAAATAGAGGGAACCTTATGGCAAATCCTTGAAGTTGGAAGAGTCATTAGGTCCTGTCCTAAATAGAGAAGGATAGATAAATGGGATATTCATGTGATACTAGGGAATTTCACTTCATTTCTTTTCCTCTAAAATTATATGAAATCCAAAGAGCCCTTCCTATTATTATCAGCTTTTCCAATGATATGTTGAAATTTGCAGCTCATGATCCTTTCAAGAGAAACTTGTTTTCAGCTTATTTTCTATGCAACTATACAACATTTTTCTTTCTTGTTTGCACAAGCAGGAAGTTGCACCTGACCATACAGTGAAACTAGATAGGATTGGGCCTGACATTCCTATAGTTAGAAGGCATGGGAGCAGCTTCCGCCGCCTGACCTTAATTGGATCAGATGGTTCTCAGCGCCATTTCATTGTGCAGACCTCACTAACCCCTAATGCTAGGAGTGATGAGAGGATGCTTCAGCTTTTCCGTATACTCAATAAGATGTTCGATAAGCACAAGGAGTCCCGGCGCCGCCACCTTGCAATCAACACCCCAATCATTATACCTGTTTGGTCTCAGGTGGGCAAGCTGAAAATCTCTCTTTAAAAAGTTGGTAGTGGCTGCCAAGGATCGAAATCTCTCTCTCTCTGAGAATTAGGCAGTGGCTGCCAAGGGATTCCTCTCTCTCTCTCTCTCTCTCTCTCTCTCTCTCTCTCCCTCTCTCTATAAACATGCATGTCTATTTTGGTGGGTAGCTGTGGGTTTGAAGGGGATTAGGTCAGAATCCTTTTTTTTTTTTCTAGTGGAGTTTGGTTGAGCAATTTATGGAACTTGACCATGTGGAATGGGCATACTAGCATTTTCCTTGTGTAGAATTTCTTCCCAACATCTCCATGGAATGTTATGCAGAGTTGTAACCTTTTCTTTGAAACAAACCAGGTACGCATGGTAGAGGATGATTTGATGTACAGCACGTTCCTGGAAGTTTATGAGCTAAATTGTGCACGATACAACCGCGAGGCTGACACCCCAATTACCACCTTCAAGGAGCAGTTGAACCAGGCCATTAGCGGCCAGTTCTCCCCAGATGCTGTGATTGATCTGCGTCTGCAGGCTTACAATGATATCACCAAAACTGTGGTCAATGATAACATTTTTACGCAGTTCATGTACAAGACGCTGCCAAGTGGGCCCCACCTCTGGACCTTTAAGAAGCAGTTTGCTGCCCAGCTTGCTCTTTCATCCTTTGTCTCATTCATGCTTCAAATTGGTGGTCGGTCTCCGAATAAAATCCTGTTTGCAAAGAACACTGGAAAGATCTTCCAGAATGACTTCCATCCTGGTATGGTGACCCAAGGCATACCTGTTAAATAGCCCCCGTTTCCTTTTAGTTGTATATTATGCTATCAGCTATATCCTTTTCAAATGACAGTTACAAGGTGCCTGAGATGTTTTATGGTTTTACAAACTAATTTTACAATGAATGGCCTGGCTGTCTTTGACCTTTTGGAATCACATTTTCAAGTGTTTTATGGGTGCTTGCACTTCATTTCTAATTTTTTCTTCCTTTTGGACTGTAAATGCAGCTTATGATGTCAATGGCATGATCGAGTTCAATGAGCCAGTTCCATTCAGGTTGACGCGCAACATGGAGGCTTTCTTTTCACATTTTGGGGTTGAAGGTCTCCTTGTTTCTGCTATGTGTGCCGCAGCTCAGGCTGTGGTTTCACCTAAGGTTATTCTTCTTCTATAACAAATTTACTCCCAGCTGCAAATGTATCAAGATCAGATCTTAATCTGCAATCCTTGATTTAACTGATAAGAAGATTTTTTTTTTCTTCCTTTGCATGTGCAGCAAAATCAGCATATATGGCATCATCTGGCGATGTTTTTCAGAGATGAGCTTTTATCTTGGTCATGGCGGAGACCTATTATGCCTTCTGTACCTGTGCAGGTACTGAACCCGCTAGACTTTGAGCAGAAGGTGACAATTAATGTGGACCAGGTTATTGCTCGCATCAGAAGCATTGCCCCACAATTTCTTTCTGACGAGGTAAATCCAGAGCTTTTTTCTCCCTAAATGTCTACCCAAAAGTCTAATTCTTAATAGTGGAAAAGGTAAAAAGAAAATGTTCTTTTTTTTTTACAAAAGTGAAAAACCATGGTTATTTTCTATCTTCCAGGAGGAGAACACAACGGAGCCACCACAGTCGGTACAGAGAGGTGTGACGGAGCTGGTAGAAGCTGCCTTGTCACCTAAGAACTTGTGCATGATGGATCCTACCTGGCATCCCTGGTTCTAGATTATATTGTCTAATTATCTGATGTTAGATTATTTGTAGAGGATTTCTAGATTATTCCGCTGTAGTTGTTTGTGTATATGCTGGTTGATGAGATCTGACTTTCTGGTATATATTTTTATTGTGAACAACTGCTAACTATTAATTTAAGTATTCATTCTCAGTATCAAGTATTATGAAATCTCAAATCAGAAGGTTCTGCTGTCTGTTAATTTTGTGCACAAATCACAAACCCCCTGATCCAAGTAGAATCCAAGTTACTATAGCCGCGTAATTTATGATTTATTCAAGTGAACATCATTTCTAGTCTACCAGCAAAACCAAGACCCATTTATGCAAGACTTGTTATATTATGAATTTTAGAAGGCAAAATACTTTTTTTTTTGTCGATATTAACCTTTGAGACATCCTCGTAATGTCCAAAACATCATTGGACAATGTGCCTCACGCAACAACAAAATTTTAAGCCTACCTTTTCTAAAGATATTATGTTTTAATGCAAAAATTCTGTATGCGCTGATACCTTTTATTTCTTTCTTCTCTATGTTTAAATGAAAATTAGAAGGAGACCATTCGTGTATAATGGTGCATATAGCATCCTCGCAACTACATTTCTTTCATCAAATTTTCAACCGTCTAAGAATATCCTACGATTATTCAAATTCAATAATAAGTTATCCACAATATCACATGTGTCTTGTGCTAATTCCTTCATGGTTAAAAAAGGTCTTCCAAATTTGTAATGAACAAACATATTATTATTGTATTTAAATAGGTACACATTCCAAAAGCAAAGAATTTATGATATACTTTGTGAAATATTATGACATTTTAATTTTGTTTTCATTATTATCAAGAGCTTGCAAAAATACTGATGTAGATAAATTTTGAACGTTGATTTTTAAACTTATTGATTCATATAAACCCAAATTCGACATATGATAATTTTTTATGTGCACGTATAAAATTTAATATAGATCAGGTTTTATTTGACATATAAATTTATTAAAAAAATTAAAAATAGAGAGGTATAATGGAAGCAAAAAAATACAAAAATAAAAAATATTGTTGTTATTTATAACCGGAATTTTAGGTTTTTTTTTTATTGAAATAAGCTCGTAATTAAACCCTCAAAAATCAAAATAGAATAGTACCTTGAACTAAAATAAGTTATAATAAATACTCTTAACCAGCAATAGGTCAATAGTCAAATCCTCCTCAACGAGCAACAAACCGGATCTGGGAATTCACATCACCCCCGATACCGTAATAGGGAATCTTTTACAATTACTTGATCTGGACCGTTCTTTTTAACTTGGCACGAATCTCAAAGCCCAATAATACTGCCCCCTCCGTCAGCCCGAATCCCAAAAGACACAAAAATCTCGTCTAAAGGCGAATAATAACTCTGGAAGCCCAATAATAACTCTGAAGCCCAATAATACTGCCCCCTCCGAAGCCCAATAATAACTCTGGAATCTGCCAAAAGACACAAAAATCTCGTCTAAAGGCGAAATCGAGGGTTCGTGTTTTCCCATCAGAATACATTCAACTCGGCACCAAGGATCCAATCATCCGTCCTCTCTCTCTCTCTCTCTCTCTATCGGTGCATCAACGGAGAAGGGCAAAGGCATGGCGCGGCGCTGGAATGTCGACTTTCCCGACTCCTCTTCCTCTTCTCACCCCACCGTCGCTGATCCTCCCGGCTTCGCTCGATCTACTCCTGATCTAGTACGAATCTTCCTGCCCCCCTCCTCCTCCTCCTCTCTCTCTATTCTCTCTCTGTCTTACTACCCCATCAACGGCGTGTGTGCATCTGTGTGTTTTGTTGTTGATCTTTAGATATTTTCTTTTGCTGCATTAGTTTAATTTCAACTAAAAGAGCGTTACAGATTGCATTAAATCGATGATTTAGGATCCAGCGTGCAAATTAGATACGATTTTTCATCAAAAAATTCAACGCAGTCTGAATATTTAGCTTAATTTAGGATCGGGAGTTGAAATAAGGAATTGGATCTTTGGAATTTGATTGTGCTTCTTTCCTATTCCCTCCTCTAAATCCTTAATTGAATTATTTTACCTGACCACACCGAAACTGTGCAAGCTGTAACTACCCCAGTTAATTTTGTTATTAAATCTTTGTAAGGTTCAATTACACAACTTTAGCTCTTAAAACTGTCAAGGTTCGATACAGCACTTAATTTAGTTCTTTTGGAACCTGGTCTCCCACAGCAGAGGGTATGACAAACTGTGCTAGGCGTGTTCTCTAGTTCTTAATTATTTATTTCATCTTTTTTTGTTTTAGGACGAAAGCAGTGGATCCCGTCAAAGGAATGATACCGAGGCTGCATGGAAGTCTCAGGTATTTGGTCATTCTTTTTTTAGTGCCACAAACACCTTAGGAAACCCAAACTGAAGAATTGAAAGTCTAATTTGCCTTAATTGTGTTTCAAATGCTTTTCTATTAACTAAAATCTTTACTAAATAATAGAAAAGTCATAACAATGCAATTTAAAATTGAGTTAACCCAAGCAAATATAAACAGTAGTTGCTCACGTTTGATACCGTATAAATTTTGACCTAATATTTTTTTTTCTATTTTTAATTTGAAAACGTAAAAGAAAGCATGGGAGGTGGCACAAGCACCATTCAAGAACCTTTTAATGATGGGGTTCATGATGTGGATGGCGGGAAACACAGTGCATCTCTTCAGCATGGGTATCACATTTTCTGCTCTTTGGCAACCCATTAGTGCTCTTCGCAGTGTTGGCAAAGGTATTTCTACTTCTACTTATTGAGTTAACAACCCCCTAACTAATGGAAAAAATGTTATGGCTATCAGTCCCCCAATTTATGTAAAAGATGTTTCCTGCAAACTAAAACTGAGGAAAATGGTACCATCATTAGCTAATATTTTTTGTATTTTCAATTGCAGTTTTCGAACCATTTAAGGACCCAAGGGTGGATTTGAATTTACCAAGATTGTTATTTATTGCCCTTAATCTGGGTGGTATGGCTCTGGGCATGTGGAAGGTAACTAATTACTCTCTAATTAATACAATTTTATGGGTTAGGATCCATTGACAATATTTTTCTGACAATCCTGGCAACAGGAAATTTAGTAGGAACTGACATTGGTTTAGTGTGACCTACATGTTATATGCTTCATCAATTATAATGGCGACATTGCAATATTATGTATTTAGTTATGTTTGATGGATTACCGAACAGTACTCAACATGCATAAATTTGAAAAGAAAGCAATCTATATTTCCCATTAACTTCTTTAGTTTTTCAATTTATTTGGCTTGATTGGAAAAATAGTCAGATCCTACCTTATTGTCTTTTGTTTATTTATGTATGAATGTTTAGCTAACTTTGATGCTGTTTTGTGTAACAGCTGAACACATTAGGTCTCCTTCCAACTCATGCCTCCGACTGGGTCTTTTCCCTTGCCCCTGCTAAGGTTTGTATTTACACCCTTCTTTGCTACATTTATGCTTAATTTCCATTAACATAACAAATTTCATTCCATTGGTCTTTACCCTGTATTAGCAGTTCAAATGTAGTTTACTTTATTTTTGTTGGTTGGACTTGAGTTGGATGGTTGTGGTAGAAGGTAAATTGGGTTGGATTTTGGTTTTTATACTGACTGGGGGCCAGGTTGGGCTGAATTTGGGCTAATTACCCCCACTTGGTGAACTGATACTTTGCAAATAGCATATCATGTCAATATCCTAGCCCGTGTAAGAACTACATCTGCAATTTGCAGCTTATTAATTCATGGAATTTTATAGACCTAGTCATCAAAGATGCAATACTAAGAGCATAATGTATTTTCTTTCTTCAGGAAGTTGAATTTGCTGGTGGAGGTGCAAGTTTTTAATGACTTGTCATTGTCTTTTTTTCTTTTTTCTTTTTTTCATTATCTTTGTTGCTTAAGAACATTTGATGCCACTTTGCAATATCACATTAAAAATAGAAGTCTAGTTATTTATTTGATTGTTTGAGTTTCTGTGTCGTTGACTGTACTATGGGTCCATGATGCTATATGATTTTGTTGTTATACACAGTTTGACCTAAGCAGGTTTGGTGCATGATATGGATCAGATAATGAATTAAAAAACTAATATAATTGGTGTTTTAAAACAAAGGTACTTAATCTAGTATTATGAAATCTAGCCGGGCAAGCCACCAATAGAAAAAAATAACAATCAACCAACTTGTGGTGTCTTGTTGGAAATTTCCTATTAGCCTATCCTATATGAACTCTCCTATATTTTGTGGGGAGCTCCAGTTCCGGGGTATATAACGAATCTGTTACCTTGGTTAATTTGCATCGATACTTCGGAATTCTTTTGAATACTATGTGCTTGTGAGGTTGTTCTGTTGTAAATATTCATAGTACTAGTTTTTTTATTACTTGTTAGAAAATCACGGCATTAGTGAGTCCGGTTACTATACCACTAGTGTCATTCCAAACTAAATAACATCACATCTTAAACCATTGGATCTACTTTAATATGCGTACAAGACACTAGTGTCATTCCAGTGCTATCTTGTACACGCATATTAAAGTAGATCCAATGGTTTAAGATGTGGTGTTATTTAGTTTGGAATGACACAAGTGGTATAGTAGTCGGACTCGGCATCAGTGGTTTTTTTTTTTTTTTTTTTGGTTTCTTACATGACCCGTAGGTCGTCAACAAGCACTTAACTAACTTCTAGTACTCCTAAGAAGAGTTAAGATGCCGCAAGTTGTCTCCTTCTTTTTCCCATCCATTCTCTCTACCTTGATTTGCCAGTATGTGTGCCATTTGAATATTGTGATCCTCCCTGGTACTGTGGCGAGTTGTGTACCTTCCTTGATGTTTATTTTGGATTACCCATGCACTCCAGATGTCACTTGATGCCCTCCAGTCGTGTATCAGTGGTGGGGCGTGCTTGAGTGAGTCGACTGTTTCCAGTGAATCCGATATGACCACACCCGTTTCACACCCCAATAATTGCATAAGCTTATAAGCCTCAAGTACCCCTCTAGCTTCAGCTTGTGCTGGGCCCAGAACAGTTACCGATTTGGAGAGCCATCTGACCAACCTGTCTTGCTTTGTGAGATAAACACCAATTCCACCCCTTCCATCAGCTGACCAGGAACCATCTACAAAAGCTATAAAATGGTCCGGACTTGTTGGCATGTTAGCGAAAGGCAGGTGAGGGTCGCCGCAATTGAGAGTCTGAGTTGGGGTCATAGCCATGAGTGCCTGGCATGCCACCAGTGTATCAGTATAGTAGTGTATACCTGTTGCGAGATGAAATTGCTGTCCCCCCAGTACTGAATCGTTTCGCATTCGCCATATCGCCCAGGTCATGCAAATGAAGGAACGGATGTCTATTTCCGGGAGGGTTGCCAGTAAGGCCTTTAACACCGTTTTCCATTCTCCTTGCAAACCATCGGTACGGATGGCCAATGGAGATGCTAACCACGCTGCTCTGGTTCGATTGCAATGCAGGAGGGCATGGGTTATCGATTCTGGGTCCGTGTTGCAGATTGGGCAGAGGGGATCAATTGAGTGGATTCTAGCGTTGAGAACCGCCTTGACAGGCAGAGCCTTATGCATGCATCGCCAGAGAAAGAGTTTCAATTTGGGAATCAAACCGTTATTCTGCCAAAGCCAATTCCAAAGCTGTTTGTCAGTCCCATCCCCCTGCAGTCCCCGGAGTAACTGGTATGCCTTACGAACTGAGAACCTTCCGTTTTTTGAAAAGGTGAAAATGAGGTTGTCAGGCATGTTAACGGGTCCCGGTTTGAGCTGTACCGATAGCGAGATTTGCAGAGCCTCTTGGAATCCAAAGAGTTCGGTTAGAGCATCAAAGTCCCATTCGCCAGTTTCCTGATTTATGAGTGATGCCACTGTCAGCTGTCTCTGCTGAGAGGAGGTTGCACGGAATCGGTTCCAATTAGGAAACCAGGGCTGCGAGAAGACCTGCACCCCGTCTCCTCGCCCAATTTGCCACCGCATGTGGTTCCAATTAAATTTTATCCGTTTCATCTTCTCCTCTCCTCTCCTCTCTTCTCTTCTCTTCTCCTCTTCTCTCCTCTCCTCTCCTCTCCTCTCCTCTCCTCTCCTCTCTTCTCCTCTCTACAAGCATGCTACCACCCCAGCATCCCTACCACCGCCAATAGTTCGGTCTGCAATGGACCCAAACCTCTATCCCTTTGTCTACTTCCAGACCTCACAGGCTCAGGTGTACCTCCCAAATAACCCTCACGGCAGCCTCCTTGACCATGATGCAAACCACACCCTCCTTGCCCGTTTTCGCCCCCCCTCCACCGACTCAGATCCTGCCATCATCCAACATCAACTTTCCAGACTATATGAAGGCCGCCCATCTGATTACCCGGCACTGCGCCTCTCTCCCAGGTCTTACCTCATACAGATACCCCAGCACCTAGACAAACACAGGATTTTGAACGACGAAGATTTCATGCTATGGCAGGTCGGCCACTATGTCTCCTTGTGGGACTGGGACCCATCTCACCAATGGCAAAATGCGCCGGTTAATTTCAGAGTTTACTTGAAAATTACACACTACCCAACCACGCTATGGCACCCCCACTTTTTCAACCTTCTCACGGCGAGCTTTGGCCACCCACTGTACGTGGATGACGCTAACACAAGAGGGTCAGATCGTTCCTCCTTACGTATCACCATCAGTTGCATTGATCCCCTCAATATCCCGGGTCATCTCTACATTAATCACAACTCCAAATGGACCACCTGCTACATCTCTGTCCTAGGGTGGTCACTGGCATTAGTGGTTTGCTATTTAATTGTTGAACAATACATAGATACTTAAAAAGAGAAGACATTTAATAGCCTTGCTTTGCCTTTTCTTTTTTACTAATTTTGAATGTCTGGTTATATCAACTTAAAGATAAATTGTGCATTAAATTCTATGAAACTTGAATTTGCGCATTAAAAATAAAATGAAGTTATAGAAAAAGAAATCTTTTCTATATAGTTTAGATAAATTGCGCATTAAATTTAATGCAATTTAGGAACTAATTGTTATCCATCAAGCTGTTTGAAACCATTAGCGATTTAGTATTGACTCTATAGATAATCAAACAACTCTGAAACTGTACCAAATTTCTCGACTCGTAAAAAACATATCTACCATTCCACATGGTTCCTGTGTGTTTTCCCCCAATAATGATCAATTAAGCCTGTGTAAGATACGGACATCTAAAATTTAATGAAACTTGAATCATTTTAGTCATGTGGTAAGACTTGTGCTATTGGCCCTTTTCTCTCGTGTTCGTCAAAGATTGGAAGGTATGAAAATACTTTCACCCAATCTGTATAGTTTTGGTAATGTCTCTACTTTTTACTTATCTCTGTATAAAATGTTAAAAACAACAAAGGGGATGTAGCTCAGATGGTAGAGCGCTCGCTTAGCATGCGAGAGGTACGGGGATCGATACCCCGCATCTCCATCGATCTATAATATTTTGTCTATTTAGAACTTAACATGCAGATTTAATATTTTGTCTATTTAGAACTTAACATGCAGATTTAGATTACATATTTTGTCTATTTAGAACTTAACATGCAGATTTAATAAAACTTGACTTAGATTACATATTACGGAGGTAGTTTTGTCTTTTGGTCCTCATTGCTTGCTTTTATTTATACAATTAATTGAAAAACATCCGTTATTTCATCAAAGCGGACCAAAACTTTAAGATAAAATTGAAGAAAAAATGAAAAACAAAAAATTAAATTGAAGTCCCTGTCTATCGTCTAGCACTGACCAACCCTCTCTATTTCCCCTCTCTTTCTCATCCCTTTTGTGTTGTTGATTGACCTCGGGTAAATGCAATTCAAAAGTAAACATTAATCCATTATAAATACTAAAATCATCCCTTTTATTTTGCCTCATTTCAATTTTCATCTTTAGTCCTTTCTTCTCCTCTCCCCTAAGCTTTTGTTACCTCTTTGTCGCTCCCCTCCGGCGCCATCTCCTCTTCTTATTATCATCCCTCATGCATTGCTTCCGAATGAAAATGCTGGAAAATTGAATCCTTCAACATCTCATTCTTCTAGTGTACGAGAAGATGACTGGTACAAATCATAAGGTGCCCATAAATAATCGACGGTACACGGCTTCCTTGAGTCGAGTCTAAGCCACGGCTTCCCCTTCCCGCTCCAATGGAGCAAGCTTATCGGGCCTGGATGCAGGCTCCGACATCGCCCCTCCCAATTGTCCCCTCCAAGACCATGCTGATTCCATCTATGATCAACAGGCCTAATATTTCCAGCCAAAACAAGCAAAAACGGCGGCAACGACCCGAGATGGTATATTCTCTTGTGTTTTTGCACCATCATCCAATCCTCGACCGTCTTGGTGTACCCTCCTTCTCTCCATCCCTTTACATCCATCACCATCACCCCCGTGTTGAAATAGCATGGTCGGCGTCCCTTGAAGGTTTTAGATAGCGATGTATCCCCCCAGAAAGCATCGGTGAAATACTTGCTGAAGTTGGTATGGCAGTACTCGGGAGCTGCAACGACACGGTTCTCGAGGTCAACCTGCCAGAGGGTTCTGATATCATCCACCACAATTACATCGGAGTCAAGATATATGACCCTACTGACATCCAATGGAAGGATGTCGGCCAGGTAGATGCGAGCATAGTTGAGAGGCTGGTCCAGGGCCTGGCGGATGGATCGAGAAATTCTGCCACGGACCCTGCCAGAGTCGAAACGGTACACATGGTAGTCAAGGTATGGGAAGGTGGATCGGATGGAGGCGATGATGTTGTGATCTAGGCGAGTTGCGAGGAAGTGGAAAACAACGCTTTCTGGGCAAGCAGTGTGCTGTAAAATGGAGAGGATAGCGGCCATGGTCCCACGGAGGTAGTTTGCATCAAGGGTCATGGCTATGTTGATACGAGCCTTGGGTGACAATGCCAGTTGGGGGCATTCGTCACCGTTGCGAAATGCAGGGGCTTCTCGAAAGGCTGGAAAATATGAGACTGGCTGTCGAATTACATCTACTCTTATGCTGGTGACTGCCAATGCCTGGCACCCGAGCAGGAGGAAAAGGATTGTTGATAGAACAAAAGAGAACCGAGGCGATAATCTCATGCATAGTAGGGATGTCAAAGATGGTGGCAGTGATGACAATGATGATGTTGACAGGAACATGGTAGGCATGCTGATATTATAACAACAATGTCGACGATTGTTGTGACCGTAAAAGATGTAATGTCTGAGGAGAGATATGGAGGTGGCAACCATTCTCTTCCTAATTCTCCCTTTGAGAGGGAGACACGGAGTTTAGAGAAGGTAGAGAAAGATTGCCATGGCGAGGGGGTACAGCGAATAGGGGAAGGGGGATAAGTTGGGGATGGTTGGTATACATCTAAGGAGGAGAGAGGATGGCGGAGATGCGAATAAAACCAAGCACAAGCAATTAATTGGTTACAATATCTAAATTTAGAGAAATTTGCTTTGCGGCTGCTTCATCTCAAACCCCCATGACTGTACTAACCAAAATGACACTTTTTTTGTTGACAGAGCTGGTTTAGTTTCATACAGCACATCACTCATATATATTTTTATTTCAAACAGTTGTAAATGGTTGATGCAAGAGTGTACGGTTGTGTAGGGCTGTGGTCTCCCCATTTCTGCACCTGCAAGTAACAAAATTTGAATGAATTGAATGTATAGTTTGTAATGGGAGGAGAGCAAAACAACTCTTATTATGGGAAATTAATCTGGTTAATTTAGTTGTTTTCTTTTTCATTTTGTAAAGCTGATATAATAATAATATAATAATAATAATAAAGAATTAGCTTTTAATTTAGTGGGAAAACACATGGTTTTCGATGTGGGAGCTAAGTCACGGGTTGGAAACCAGAATGGCAAAAAACTTTTGTTATATTAACATGAATATTAAATGGTTAGACAACCTTTACTACAATAATAATAATAATAATAGAGAATTATTTTGCTTGTCCAAACTTATCTATTATTTTGCATCACAAGTTTTGTATAATTTCGACAAGTGAATATTTTATATAAATTGAAAGGGGAGGTAGCACAGTTTGGTTAGGAAAAAAGTCCTAAAACTGTTAGTTATTCAAAAGCCGAGAGTTCAATTTCCCTTACAATTTCGCAACTTCTGCGAAGATTTAAAAATATATTCTATATAAATTAAAATCTTATAGAAGTAGAGAGATGTGGCGCAGCGCAACGGGTCCGGATCCCCTAAATCAACTCGAATTTTGAGTTTGAAATCAGACTGTTTGATCATAATCCTGACGGTAAGTTGAAAATTCACAGGCCCTTTTAATATTTATGCACATTCTAATCAGACGGTTCAGATTCAAACTCCAAATTTGAATTACTCTAGGGAATCCGAACTCGTGATTCACAGTAATAGAATTTTTTCTGAAGTAAACCTCATATAATTACGGTTATATAATTGCAATTAGCGCTCATAAAACATCCAGGACTTATAATGTTTTTGATGAAAATGAATTTGGTTTTAGAGAGAATATAAGAGCTTGTGCTTGCTTGTAGGTGAGGTATATATGCTCTACGTGTATTTTACTCAAGAACACATGCTGGCCATTGGAAGTACCAGAAAAGCAACTTCTGGTACCAATAGTAGTCTCACCTCTTCAGCACTGGTACTAATTTACAAATCTATATGACAAATAGGTTGTTTATATGTCACAGAAGTATATACCCTCATAGATGAAATTAATAGGGAATATATCCAGGGGCGGATTTAGGATTTTCGTCAAGAGGGCAAAAAAATATCGAATCGGGTTTAAATTCATTAATCAATTGGGTACTCGATAAAAAATAATGCTTTAACTTATACTTTCCAATGCTTTAACTTGTAATTTCTGATGCTCTGACTTATAATTCTAATTACCAATCAAAATTCAACAGATTTATTTCAATTTTAACCCTAAATTTAACTCGAATTACAAATTAAACGTCCAGAGGGGGACAAAGTCGGTCGGAACCGATAAATCTCCACTAAAACTCAAAATCCAGAGGGGATAGCTGCCCCCCAAAACACTCTGAGTCTGCCCCTGAATATATCTAAAAGTATTTTTTCTTTGCTCCATCTAGGTGCAAAAGTCTTATAATGGTGATCCAAATTAATTTGATTTAAAATAAGAAATTATTCCAACATCTTCCAACTAGAAATATATACTACCATATGTTCTTTCTATATAGAAAATGTATTTAATGAAATTGATAATCCAAAATGACTTATCAATTAAACTCTACATGATTGGTTTGCACACCTACCAAATACTGCAATCTACAACTTCTCCAACATATGAGTTGAAAGAACAGAATAATCAAATTAATCAAAAGAGAATAATAAGATCATACATAATAAATGTATATAAGTTAACATTATTTACACTCCAAGCACAAAAATGCTAGAGATTATAAACTAGTGGGAATATAGTTACAGAAGAGAAAAATATACAAAGAATAGTTTTTCTTAAGTCAGAAATAAATATAAAGCTTCTTGTCTATGTCATCTTGTACCATGGTGCACCGATCAAGCAAAACTCATGGATTTTATAATTGAGGAGGGTTCAAATGCCTTCATTTTTTGTGCTTTGATCATGCTTCTATTTTTTATTTTCTAATAATAAAAATTCTAAAATTTATTTGTCAAAATAAAACTGTTAGATGTGATCTATATTATTTTCTCTACATGTACATAAAAAAAATTATAACTTTTCAATTTTGGTTTTATATGAGTCAATAAGTTGAAAAATTAACATCCATAATTTGTCAACATCGGTATATTTTTGCAAGCACTTGATGCTAATTAAAACAATATGAGAATGCTGTGATCTTTTACGTGTGCATAGAGAAAATGATATATATATTATATTTAACGGTTCTATTTTGACATTTAAGTTTTAAATTTTATATTATTATGGTTCTAAATATGAAGGTACGATGGAGGCACAAAAAATAAAAGTATTTAAACCCTCTTTATAATTATCATATATGTTAACACCTGGAAATGAACATTTTGGTTTTAAAACCGATTAATCTTAAAAAAAAAAAACAGTATCACTGTAATCTAAATCTTCTAAGCAAGTTTAAAACTTGAGGCTTCTGAATGCTATGTATAAATCACCTCTTGTATAAAGTATACTTTGATAGAACATTTTTACTTTTACAGAGTTGATTCGTATTTTATACATTAGTTTTCTCCAATAACTTAAAATAATTGCTAATTTTTATTTTCTTATAATATATTCTCTATAGTAAATTGATCAGTATATATATCTCCATAGTTAGCTGCAAATACGTGACTTCTAGATACATAATTTTTTTAAATAAAAGTGGTCATATGCCACCAATTTTCATTAAGAAAATCACAAGGTATGTGAAAATGGTACCGAGACGGTACCCCCACACAAGTTCTTACATCATGTAACATGTCTAGAATTATTACATGCTAAGCAACAGAGCTATATATATAAATTTAACAAAACAACAACTAAAAACCAGAACAAGTCCCATATCACCTAAGAAAGCAAAAAAAAAAAAAAACACTAAACCGTACAAGGAAACAAATCTACATGCGATCCGTACAATATGGTGTAAGTACTTCTTGGAACGTGTTTTACCTTTAACTAAAGAAGGGGTCTAGATTGAAACTTGAACAGTTTTTGGTACATATGATGTACATTTTTGTGGTAATTGAAAACAACAGATATTGGTACATATATATGATGTACATTTTTGTCGTTGGTACAACCAGTGGGTACAATTTTTGAAAGCTTTGCTGGTTTTGGATGGAGGTATAATTTTGATGATATAGTACGTGATGATAGGCTTACAGTTAATGCAGGTTTGGAAAGGATATATATATATTTGTGCTGGTACAATGAATTACATGTTATTTATGTTATATTGTTTTATAATGCTGTATATGTTATAGATATGTTGTTGTTGCACATGCATTATGCATGTTGTCTATATATATTTACATAGAGTGAGGCTACGGTGCTATGCATAGCACGGATTGGGTCCGTGCTACGGCTCAAAATTTGACTTTTCAAAATTCTAACGGTCGATCCGAACCGTTCAACATGATTATAAAATGAATATGTACTTGCAAACCAAATTTTACATTTTTTCGAATTTTTTTACTATTTTTTTAGATAGGCTGTTTTTGGATGGTCCACAATGTTCAGATCAAGTGATTTTCGAAAAAATAGTAAAAAATTTTGAAAAAATGTAAAATTTGGTTTGCAAGTACATATTCATTTTATAATCATGTTGAACGGTTCGGATCGACCGTTAGGATTTTGAAAAGTCAAATTTTGAGTCGTAGCACGGACCCAATCCGTGCTATGCATAGCACCGTAGCCTCACTCATTTATATATATATATATATATATATATATATATATATGAGTGAGGCTATGGTGCTATGCATAGCACCAATGGCTAGTGTACTACGGCTCAATATGGTACTTTTTAAAATTCTAACGGTCGATCCGAACCGTTCAATGTGATATCCATATGAATATGTACTTGCAAACTAAATTTTATATTTTTTTTAATTTTTTTACTATTTTTTTAGATAGGTAGAAAAATCAGTGTTTTCTGAAAATTCTGGACCATCAAAATTCTACCTATCTAAAAAAATAGTAAAAAAATTCGAAAAAATATAAAATTTAGTTTGCAAGTACATATTCATATGGTTATCACATTGAACGGTTCGGATCGACCGTTAGGATTTTAAAAAGTACTATATTGAGCTGTAGTACACTAGCCATCCGTGCTATGCATAGCACCATAGCCTCACTCTATATATATATATATATATATATATATATATATATATTGTTGGTTCAAATATGGGTAGCTGAATGCATGTTTAATATTGTTGGTTCAAATGTTGGTTTAAAAAATAGCTAGCTCCTAATAGGGGCGTAATTATAAATATATATATATAAATCACCAATGGCTCAAATTAAAAACAGATGTCAAAGCTAAGATAACAACGCCAACGCAAACAAAAACGATGGTATATGTGACTTTTGCCATCGGCAAACAGATCCAAAAATCGCTGTGTTAAGAACTTTGCTATCGCTTAAAAAAACGCAAGCGATGCCATTGAATGCGCAGCGACGCTAGTTTGTAACATCGTTATTTATGAAACGCCATCGGTTGGTTACTTTACTTAATAGCATAGGTGCGCAACGCCATCGGATCCGAGCGGATGGCAAAGGTGAGCACTTTCGCTATCGGGGCGATAGTTATCAGTTCGGAAACATATGACAATTTTAGATTTCAACCGATAGAGAAGTGTTTTTTGTAATAGTGTGCCTAATAATTCAGTAAAAAAAATTAAAAGTGAATTTTCCAGCAGCTGAATGCCAAAAATATTTGTCAAGGAGATCTACACAAATTGGAATTGATGATAGGGGCATGGGAGAGCTCCATTTCATTCAGAACTGGAGAGAAATAGAAGAACAAATTTCTTTATTAAATCCTGTTAATTTGAAAGGATACCTTCACCAAAAAGAACAAATTGTGCGGTCCCTTTCGCCGACATTTTTATAAATATCCAAAGTTAATTACAAATTAATAAATATACCCAGAATCCTTGAGATTTTTGAAAAATGCCCAAACCGGCCAGATTCTGACCGGTTTCTTTTTTATTTTTTTATTTTTTTTTATTTTTAGAGACTATGAAGAGCAAGATAATGAAATATAACACTGAAAATTCAAATTTTTTGTTTAATTATTTGTTAGATTACTTCTTTTGATTTATAATTAACATATTTATACTAAAATACACTAGATTACTTGAAATTATGTTGAATTACACTATATTACATTAAATTACGCTAAATTATGTTAAATTAGTTTTTTGGCAATTCTGAATTTTGAAATCCGGCATCGCGGGCACTGACGCATGGTATTTTCACAAGCTTTTCGAAAAGTGGTCATTTGCTGAAATCGGACACTCGAGCGCCGTTTTATGGCCGTTTGAAGTTTCATCGTCGTTTTTCGCCTTCTCAGTAAATATATCATCCATATTCATATGTAATTTACCGGAATTTACCGTATTTTAGCGTAATTTAACATAATTTAGCGTAATTTAATGTAATATAGTGTAATTCAACATAATTTTAAGTAATTTAGCGTATTTTAGTATAAATATGCTAATTATACATCAAAAGAAGTAATCTAACAAATAATTTAAACAAAAAATTCGAATTTTCAGTGTTAGATTTCATTATCTTGCTCTTCATAGTGTCTCTTAAAAAAAAATAGTTTCTAATTATAAATCACTATGAAGATAAAAGAGAAACAAAAAATAGTTTCTAATTATACATCACTATGAAGACACATAGTAATTTACCGGAATTTACCGTATTTTAGCGTAATTTAACATAATTTAGCGTAATTTAATGTAATATAGTGTAATTCAACATAATTTCAAGTAATATAGTGTATTTTAGTATAAATATGCTAATTATAAATCAAAAGAAGTAATCTAACAAATAATTTAAACAAAAAATTCAAATTTTCAGTGTTAGATTTCATTATCTTGCTCTTCATAGTGTCTCTAAAAAAAAAAGAAGGAAGAAATCGGCCATATTCTGGCCGGTTTCTGGAGAGGAGGAAACCGGCCATAATCTGACCGGTTTGGACATTTTCGAAAATCCCGGAAATTTTGAGTATATTTATTAATTTGTAATTAACTTTGGATATTAATAAAAATGTCGGTCCCTTTCGTCCCTATCCAAAAAGATCGAACTGAGATTAAAAAAAAAATAATGATTTTTTTTCGAAAATATATTTTTAATATTTCTAAAAATGAAAAATTCTGCGCAAAACAGGATCAAATTCCAAGCTTCTACGTAAGCAAGAACCATTTCCGAGGTACCTATCTCCTAACGTGCCACGGTGTCTGTTGGCAGTTGCATTCGGGGAAGGGGAATGGACCCCAAAGAGGGGAAGAAAATATCCTATACAACAAAATTCCAAGAACAAACGAGGAAGCGGATCATAAAGCCTGACCATACCGTTTTCTTCGACCCGCCACAGAAATACAACGCGAAATCAAAGCAACATAAACAGCCAAAATTCCGGGTAACATAGATAAGAAGAAAAATCGCTGGAAACACAAACTCAAGAATAAATATTGACGGATAGTCGCTCTTGTTTATCCCACAGTCTGCGTGGGAATTATGAATAGAATTAGTTTATTTTTAAAATCATCCAGTTTGATAAGTTAAATTTTAAATTTATGGAATTAGATTTAAATGATGACTTTTAACTGTTGAAATTAGAGTGGGAAAAATGACACGCTGGAACTAATTCTGTTACGAAATAGTACGGTTACGGTACAGAACGGCACGGCACGGCACGTGTGTCGGTTACGTACAGTGACTCGCGTGTCTCATGTCGTGACCAATTGTTGACAAAAAACACAACACGTTTAGTCACGACACATTTCTTTCTAACATTAATTCTTCATTTTAATATTATTGCAAAGAATTGTTCCACATTTTTTTGAAACTTTTTTGAATTTTTTTCAATAAACAAATTTAAATTACGAAAAAAACAGTTAAATGTGATTAAACGTGACCGCTTACGACACGACTATTAGCGTGTCGTGACCACCTTTCGATATTTTGGTCACGGCATGGCACGTCACGTGAAAAATTGATTTAGTCACAGCACGATATGACACAAGATCAAAGTCACGGCATAATTTTTCCATTCTAGTTGAAATCAATTTACTTATGACCGACAAGCTAAATGTGAAATTTATAATTTTTGTAATTTATTTAGTATAAAGTCAAGTGGGTAAAAAATGATGTAAATTGACCATATTAAAATGGAAGCGACTAATTATACCCAGCGACTTGTACCAGGTTTTTACCCAAACTAATTGTCATTTGACTAGTACGAATACTGTAAAACTCAATATTCCATTCTTTATACCTCAATAACAAATCATATATAATAGGTAATTCAAAATTCTAACAACCAGCGACTCTTGAAAGTGCTCCCGAGTTAGTTGTTAACCGTTTACAACTTACACAACTTGTCAAACTGCCTATACTTTCACCGAGACCACTTGCTGTACTTTCACGGGACCACTTTTCAAATCGCCTCTCTCTCATCTCTCTCTCCCCCAAATCGCATCTCTCAGATCATCTCCTCTTATATACTCCAAATTGCCCCTTTCTCATCTCTCTTCTCTATATTGCCACAAGATGAATACTGTAAACCACAAGATGCATTGTAAAACCATAAGGTGAATACTGTAAAACAACAAGATTAATATTCCAGACCGCCTCTCCCTCATCTCTCTCCTCCAGACCGCCTCTCTCAGATCGTCTCCTAATATCTCCTCCAGATTGCCTCTCTCTCAACTCTCTCCTCCAGATTACCACAAGATGAATACCGTAAAACCACAAGATTTATATTGTAAAACCACAAGGTGAATACTATAAAACAACCCGGTTTATACTCATGATCGCCTCTCTATCATCTCTCTCCTCCAGATCGCTCCTTCAGATCGTCTCTCTCAGATCGTCTATTCCTATCTCCTTGGTCGGAGTAGCGGCTGGCCGGGATCGGACGATGAGAGGAACCAACGGCAGGATTGGATGGCAGAGAAGGAGGAGTCTCTGTACAGAGGCGGAGGAGGATCAGAGCATCGTCGCCATGGATTCTTAACCGATCGACAGATCGAGGTTGTGAAGAGAGAAAGAGCGAGCGAGAGAGAGAGATGATCCATCGGAGAGGAGGCCGCCGAAGGAGAGGCCGGAGGAGAGAAACACTCTCAATTAGAGAGATCAATTGTTTGATCTGATGGAAAGAACAGAGGAGAGGAGAGGGAGAGATCGGAAGTTTATTGGGAAACTTCTTATAAAGGAAAGTTGGAGGAATCAGATAAAATTCATTAGAAGTGGACCAACACCGTCAAGAGATTGGATATAGAAACCTTTTCATTATTTCAATAATGCCAAAAATCTTATTTTTTATCACTTGATATGAAACTCATTATAAATGTTTAAATTTTATATGTATACGCATAAATAAATTGGTTTTGAATGATTTTAATTTGTTATTTGTAATCAATTCCATAGTTATTACTTGTTACAACTAAACTCGCTCAGTTATGATGAGCTACGCTAGCTTTACCCGAAATTTTTATTAATAGAAATAATAATAAAAGAATGTCGATATAGAAGAACGAATTCGTCGGAATTTTAAATCTAACAAAGACGTTATTTTTGGTAACGTCCCAGGGGACGTTACCAACGATAACGGCCCGATTAAAATCGCTAATCGCAGCTCTTTAAAAAGCTGGCCGTCGCCAACGATAACGTCCAGAGGAAAAAAAAAAAAAATGTGGCCGTTGCCAACGATGACGGCCAGCCTTTTTTCTGTGAAAAAGTTTTTATTTTCTCCGATGACGGGAAGATATTTTGTTAAGTAGGTAAATAGCATACTTAGGGAAATTGGTACAAAGCTTTCATTACATGTATTTAGTTAACTAGTGACCATTGTCTAACATCCCTAATTACAAGAGCCGATATTTGATTTTCTCCGATATTTGATATGCTCCAATATTTTTCTGTGAAAAAGTTTTTATTTAGACTATTAAACAATAATTAATTTTGAAAATCCAAACCGTTCAACATGTTCGAAATATTGAAATGTGATTGGAGACCAAATTTTACATTTTTTGGAATTTTTTTACTATTTATTAAGCCACTTTGAAAATTACTGATCCAACGGTAAACAGTAAAAAACAGTAAAATTTTCTGGACCACCGGATCAGCGATTGAAAAAATGGCTTAATAAATAGTAAAAAAATTCCAAAAAATGTAAAATTTGGTCTCCAAGCACATTTCAATATTTCGAACATGTTGAACGGTTTGGATTTTCAAAATTAATTATTGTTTAATAGTCTAAATAAAAACTTTTTCACAGAAAAATATTGGAGCATATCAAATATCGGAGAAAATCAAATATCGGATAATTAGGGATGTTAGACAATGGTCACTAGTTAACTAAATACATGTAATGAAAGCTTTGTACCCCATCTCTTTGTATACTCTTCCTTTTGGTCAATAAAATTTCCCTAAGTATGCTATTTACCTACTTAACAAAATATCTTCCCGTCATCGGAGAAAATAAAAACTTTTTCACAGAAAAAAGGCTGGCCGTCATCGTTGGCGACGGCCACATTTTTCTTCTTTTCTTTTTTTTTTCGTCTGGACGTTATCGTTGGCGACGGCCAACTTTTTAAGGAGCTGCGATTAGCGATTTTAATCGGGCCGTTATCGTTGGTAACGTCCCCTGGAACGTTACCAAAAATAACGTCTTTGTTAGATTTAAAATTCCGACGAATTCGTTCTTCTATATCGACATTCCTTTATTATTATTTCTATTAATAAAAATTTCGGCTAGCTTTACTCTACAAATATAATAACCAGAATTGTTTTTTTGAATAAAAATATAAAATTGTATTGCATTAATAAGCATATGGAGCATTATGGATTACAAAAGTTTCTTTTATATATTTTAATATTTTACAGGTTCAATCTAAAAAATAAGCTAACTTAATTTAAATTTAAAACTGAACATATATACATTAAAAAAATTGAATAATTTTATATTGAGATTTTTGGTGATGAACAAAATTTACAAGATCTATATATAAAAGAAGTGTTAAATAAATTCTATCAACCAAGAGCATATTCTGCATAGTATTACAACCATTAATTGAAATTAATGCTTTTGATTATCACAATAAAATACGATAAACCATGAAAAATTGGAGAGAAAAAACTAATATACGAATTTCACAGTGTGGATGAAAGAAATTCGTAGATTAATATTTTGTGGTATGGATTCATATTTTCATTTTTAAAGTCTAAAAAGTTGATATAGACCTTTCAACATAATTTCCATATGAACATATACTTGAAGACCATATTTTATATTTTTAGAATTTTTTTACTATTTTTTTAGATAGGTTGAAAATCACTACTTTAGTATGATTAATATCTATAGACCGGATGATTTTCTACTTAATTTTTTTTTTACTAATTGAAGGACATTTTCTGGCTGGTACTTAATTTGTTTTTTTAGGATGGGCATAGCATAGTTGGCTATAGGGGTGTTCATCGGTTCGGTTCGGTTGAAATCGAACCGAACTAGGCGAACCAAAGTTATAATTCGGTTTCAAAACTAAAACCGAACCGAACTGAACCGAACTGAACCGAACTGAACCGAACCAAAGTTTTATTTCGGTTTGTTCGGTTCAAACCGAACTATATTAATTTTTTTATTTAAAGCAATTGATTTATAATAAACCAAAGTATATTAAGAAATAAACCGAGGTATTAAGAAATAAATCGGGATATTAAGAAATAAACCGGGATATTAAGAAATAAACCGAAATATTTAAAGTAATTGATTAAGAAATAAACCGGGCGGTCCGGACCAAATTCATAATATATAAAATTTCGGTCGGTTCGGTTATTTCGGTTTTAAAAAATTTCAAACCGAACCAAACCGAAATTATAATTCAGTTTAAAAAACAAACCGAACCGAACAATTAAACCGAACCGTCTGGTCCAAACTAATTCGGTTCATTTCAAAACCGACTAAACCGGACCCAATGAACACCCCTAGTTGGCTAGAAGAAAAAGTCGTAGGAAACTCGGATTGAAGTTTGCACTCGGTTTGGCTAAGATCAAACAAATGCATTTGGTTGGATGCGTGTGTTACATCGGTTGCATGTATCGGTGCATCATTGATGTTTTTGCAATGAAATATCGATGTTCTATTAGCCGGGTAGTGCTAAAAAAATATTGGTGAGTCGCTGATGTTTTTGCAATGAAATATCGATGCACTTCTGCTGTCGTTAGACCGTACATAAAGCATCGGTATTCAATTTTAGAATGTTGGTTATTGTCAAATTAAATTCACTAGCAGCATGCGAACAATAAACTTTAGTGTCATACAACACTATAAAAAAAACATCGGTACTTCAATCTGAGTTTTCTACGATTTTTTCTTCTAGCAACTATGCTATTCCCATCCTTAAAAAAGAAATATTAAGTACCGGCCAAAAAATAGCCGGTACTGTTGCAAAAAAAATAAATTGGATACCGATCTTTTTTAGTCCGCTACTGAATTAAATTGGGTATCGGTCAGAAAATAGCCGGTAGGGATATTTTTATAACTTTTCAGCGGATCAGGGTATATTAATTAATTTATATTAAACTTTGGATATTAATAAAAAGGTCGGAAACTATTGGGATGGAATGTTTGAATTTAATTAATAATTTAAGCGATAAATTATTAGATTGACTTTTACGAATTTTGACAAGTTCAGAGTCAATTATCAATTAAGAAGATAGAAGCGGGCCTGTGTAGACTGAATTCAGAGTAGGTCCGATGCCCATCGGACCTACTTTGGTTCGATGAATGTGGTGACCATCCGATTTTCATCAAGATTCGTGCGCTCCGCATCAAAATCCGTGTGAGTCTGTATCAATTTCCGTGCGAGGAGATCTTGATGCTAATCGTACGGTGTTAGAGCTAATTGAACTTAAAAGTAGGTCCGATGCCCATCGGACCAGCTCCTATATCGTGTAGACTACTAATGGCTTTCAGACTTTCAGTTGATATGCGAGCCCTTATTTAACAGCTCAACAGATAGAATCAATCAATAATTCCTCTTTTTCTCTCTCGAAAGGAACAATGGCGACGGGAGGATCTGTGCAGAAATCAGAGGAGGAATGGAGGGCTGTTCTATCGCCGGAGCAATTTCGTATCCTTCGCCAGAAAGGAACCGAGTATGTAATACTAATTGATTGTTCTAAAATTCGATTCATTCTCCTCAGTTAGTAGTAGTGGAGATCACATATTTTTTTCATTAGGGGGCAGGGGCAGGGATGCTAGTGAATAATAATTAGGTCATGGTTCATATGTCTAAATACCGATTCTTTCAAATTTCCTCCCTTTGCCATTTTATTTCTGTTGATATTCGTTCACTGATTAAGACATCATAATATCAAACAATTGAAGAGCAAAACGGAAAATAGTACTTTAATTTGTGGTTTTGATGAATCCTTTTGGTACGGTACCTGGAAAACTCTTGGTATATTTGTCTATTTAAGTTAGTTTGTTTCTGTATTTTCCCTTTTTCAGGCCTTTTGAGAATAGACTGCCAACTTGTTGAGCTGTTCTTTCTTTTTTTAATTGGGCATTAATTATAATATTAGCAAGGGTCTTGCACTTTGGTTCTTAGTGCATTCCAATTGTCTTTACTCGATTTGAGTTGACTTTGACTTCGGGCCTTTGTATGTAACTAATTTCTTAACGGTTAGACAATTGATTAAATGCTACAATCGAATAACTTACAATTATAGTGGGATAGAAACAATATAGGAGGAGGATTTAAATGATTTAGAAACTGTTTTTATTGAATCTTATAGTCAGAATGAGGTTCAGGGATGAACTGAAATTCTGGTTATTTGAACTCGATTGAGGAAAAAATTAAATGGACTAACGATTGTACGAAACATAAGGGTCTCCAAATTAGAAGTGTTAAGTTTATGCACAATTGCTCTTCAATACACATAATCAATCTTTTAACCATGTATTTTTTTTTATTTACGGTTGACCGTTAATTATTTTGTACTCAAGATATCTTGTGTTCTGAATAGCAGTACTTGTCACTTGTCAGAGCCATTTTCTCAGCTTAAATTCATTGGAACCAACCTTTATATTCTCATCTTAAATTCTCTATATTGTTTTCTTCATCTGGAATCACCTAACCGAACATTGTAACAGAACCAGTTACACTTTGCCATAGGTAATGATTGCTATTGTTACCAATGGAGTAATTCTTCTTTGCCAATGACATGATGCAGCCATGAAAGTTTAGTGAAACACTGATTACAGTTTCAAGTTCATAACTGTCTGAGTACCAACCTTTTGCATTAGTTGGGGACCTCAATTCTTAGCTTCTTAGAAATAATGATACCTTGTAATGTGACTTGAGAGTGGTTTCCATGTGCACTTATGTACTGACGAAAATCAGCTGCTATATTGCAAACAATGAAGGTGTATGGAAAGATGACTCAAAATAAGGATGACATAATTTTGTTTAGTAATAGAATAATCATTGTGGCAAAGAGTTGGCAGCATGAATGGTAGAGGTCGATTTATCGTTCATTCGTATCTGACGACTCATAATTGTACCAATACGTCCCATTCCCTAGACCTAACTTAACCATAATCATTTTTTCTAAGGGCCGCGGGGACTGGAGAATATGACAAGTTTTACGGAGATGGAGTGTACAACTGTGCAGCTTGTGGGACCCCTCTGTATAAATCGACTACCAAATTCAATTCTGGTTGTGGCTGGCCTGCATTTTTTGAGGGTATTCCTGGTGCCATCAACTATACTGTCAGTCTCTCTCTCTCTCTCTCTCTCTTCTTGTTTGTTTAGGTTTTGTAAAGGCAAATAGTGTGAACCGCTGCAGAATTTTCATGCATAAAACGTAGGAATAAGAGTGAACTTTTGCAAATTCCTAATCCATATTCTTGTCACCTGTAGATAATACACAATTTCTGTTATTTGCAAGTGACACCCAACTTCTAGATATTTGTGAATTAGACTTAACCCCTAGATTAGTGAGACGTTTCCAGGAATATTGGGGTATTGGGTTCGGAGTACGTATATGCACCAGCATGCAAGGGGTCATTTTTGTTATTAACTTAATGGCATGCCAACAGTTGGGTGTTATCTGCAACTAATAAAAAAATGCTGGTTTTATGTTGCAAAAGTGAGAAATCTTGGTTAACTTTTCTGCAAGTATGATAAATTTGTGTAATTTACAAAGACCTACAAGTACCATACATGGTCAATCAAAACTAGGTACCTGTGCTGCTCATTTCAATTCTTCTTTGAACCATAGCCTAACTATTACTCCTTCCTCAGTTGTTACGAGTGTTGTTTTGTGTAGTTTTTAGAAATTGGGAAAATAGGGTTTTAGTTGATATGTTTGGCGCTTAGATGAATTTATGAGATATTTCTTGTTTTTTTGCGTGGCTTTGCTTGACCCTTTATGGTATTAGTTGGATTTTTTGTGGGTTCTTTTTTCTTTTATATTCTGGAGACTTCTCGTTTGCTGCTGCAGAACCTCTAGCTATCATGTATAACCCCGTAAGAGTAGAAGCATGATGTGGATTATACAGGCTTAAAACATTGAAAAATCACCTCTATTCCTCCATATTTTGCATATATTTACGCAAAATGCTTTCCCTCTGTAGTTCATCTTAGGAGACAGTGATAAAGTAGGCAAGGAGGGCATTAAGCATAACCTTTTTCCGCTTTTGAACTGGGGTGCATGATATATATCTAATTTGTTTCGTGATGGGGGCTGGAAGTGGTGAGAAAAGTAATTCTCATTCACAGGAGCATAGGTGATGTTTGGATATTTTGCACTGGTATACATGGAAGTGTCTATTTTCTTTTAACAATTGTTGCTCTCTGAAGCTCACATTTTAAATTGAATGGATGATTCCATGTGGGGTGCACTAACATAGGAAATATCATGCACACTCCTGCAAGCAAATTATTACTATACAATGTCCACTCCTGTCCTATCTTCTCTTCGGGTGCATTTGGATGAAGGCTTGGGTTAGTGAGAATAGTGAGCTAACCCAATATTTTTCGTTGGGTTAGTAGAATAGCATGCTAACTCACAAAAGACAAACAAAGAATAGTCCTTTTTTGCTAACTCAAACACATCCAAACGTAGGATAGTTGTTCGGAATAGTCGCTAACCCAGGTTAGCACTATCCTTTGTGCCTCATCCAAACGCACCCTTCAATAGATGCCCAAATAATACCTTTTACCCCTATATAAATTAGGGAGAAAGAGGGGCAGTGTTCTTGAGATATTGAAATAGGAGGGTCATATGTATATGTTATATTTTCATAATACGAGATATTTCTTATTTTAAGGGCTATACATGATATATTTGAAATCCTAGTAGGGCCTCAAATTGTAATAATATGTAACGAGCAATAAGATATTCTATCAGTGTATATAAGATTACTAGTGTTCTATTGTACCAGACTACCAGTTAGTTCTTTCTGGCAGTAGCTGCATTTTGAATTTAGACCATTACAGACCTTGGCTTGTCATACCAGTATAAGTAATAACACAGTATCAGTAATAGTCTGGAAGATTTTCCCGCTCGTCCTGTAAAAAAAAAAAAATTCCTCATTACTTAGGCAAAGAGTACTGATTCGTATACTTTTCATAAAAAATTACTGCCGAAACATGCCTTAATGCATTATGCAAGATGTTCCAGATGTTTCCTAATACTTGGTGGGAGGAAGAACAAGGAATAGATGGTTTGGTTAAGATTAGAATAAATCAGCTCAAATTTAAGATATATTAGATTGTTAGTATCAATATCTTGCTTTAGCATCTTGTTCTGACGGAGTTGTCATGTTCCCTCTTTCCTGTTGTTCCTTTTTATTATTATAGCCAGATCCTGATGGTAGGCGGACTGAGATAACATGTGCTGCATGTGGGGGCCACCTGGGACATGTATTCAAAGGAGAGGGTTTCAAGACACCCACTGACGCACGCCACTGTGTCAACAGCGTCTCTCTCAAGTTTACTCCTTCAACTTGAATTTGAGTTGGATCTTGTTTTAAACTCTAAAGTTTGGAGAGTGTTACTTTTATTTTATCTTAAAATGAGGTTCTTGTTGTGCTGAATAATCAATAGACTTCCTTGTGATGATGAATCTGGTCATGTACCCATATTGGAACCATCTCTCTCTTGGCTTAGAAAAATTGTTAGTGCTATGTTACAGAGGCCAATCAGGTATATGATTGTATTATGTTTATATTTCATGTATAATACGTTATCTTATTTCTTGAATAAATTATTATTTGTTATGGATTATCAGTTATGTAACTTGATCGTAGAACTCTGTAATTATATGTGATGTTATTCTAAATGAACCTTAGTCTTTTGTTATTAATTGAGATATTAACGATCTTAATGACTAGTATGTTGATTGACGGATGATCATATTTTCACGGATCATGAATCGCACTGTTTTGCCAGTAGAGCCTCTTCTTGGACTTTTTGTGGTGTTTAGAGATGTAGTGTTTTGCCTGTATTTCAGAACGGAATAGTTCCATATCATCCAGGGACTTCCAGTTTCACTCTGTTATGAACAAAAATACACCCACATTGTTGCGACCCTTTAGAGATAATAAAGTCCTCACTCATTTCCTTTAACACTATCTTATTGTTAACACTGAATGTATTCTCACGCATTTTCTACTTTGGGAGGGGACCAAGCCTGTCTTTGAAATTTATCCACTCTTTTACAGGGTTGCCTTATCGGTTCCATATTCGATTTGAGCGTTGACTTGTCGATATCATCGGACACGACATGGGTCAGGCGCGGAGCTGGCAAGGACAGTGCCCACACATTGCTTCTTCAAGTTCTGGTTTCTTATCTAGAAATGGGTATGGTACCAGCATGATTGAATGATCTCCTCCTGGTATTCTCGGGCACGAACGCCCCAAACAACTATGAACATATTGAATAGTTTATCATGATTATGAATCTTCGACGAAGTATTCTCGGATCGGGCACGAACGCTCCTAATAACAACCACCATATTCGATATTGTCTTATGAATCATTGACAAAGTACTCACCGGGTCGCCTGCATTATGAATCATCGACGAAGTACTCACCGGGTCGCCTGCATTATGAATAATCGACAATGTACTCATCGGATCGGCAACTGTCTTTACCGTTTATACGATCCTATGAGATTGACTTCCTATTTTCAACCTATTCACTACTTTTCTTCCTCTTCTTCGAATAAAGATGAAGTTGATGTTTTTATTGATACATTCGTTAATAAACTTGCAAACATACTGTCTGTACTGCACGCTACTCGAGTTTACACATAATTGGGATAAATATACTATTTGTTCTTTACGGACATAAACGTATTGAACGGTTAGTATAAAGTCAAAGAGGCAAAAATCCTAAACTGCAATCACATTTGAACTATTCGTTCGAACTGAAGATAACCATACTGAACAGATCATTTCAAATACCTAGATCTGGAGCTCCCTCTATAAATAGAGTTAATTCTCTAACTTCAAATTTAAGCAAGCCACCTCTAAATTTCAAAAAACACTAATTCTGTGTTCTTGAGAGCGTCTTTCTTTGAGAGAGCTAAAACATCAATACTCCTTTGATAATCTCAAATCTACTTGACTAATCTACTTCTAAATTAAGTTAGAGTGTTGGTTTGTTGTTCGATAGTGTATCTACTTAGTGCTCCCTTTGTATAGTCGAGTGACTTCCCACTTGTAGGGCATCAAGGGCTCACCGGCTCAAGCGTTTTCGCTCACATATAAACATAGTTGTGTGACGATCCTCTGTGTAGGACTCTCCAACTCGAGCTTCTAGGCTCAACTTTGTACACGAGTTAGGCCGTGACTTCCCACCTTTGTTTGGACTCACGTGTCACGAGTTGTATCATTTTCTTTATTGGGTAATAGAAAAGGCGTGCCGACGAGGTTGCGTTGCTTCGGAGACGTAGGAATTTTAAGCCGAACTCTATTAACATCCCGCGTGTCAATTTCTCTTACTCTATCTATTTAATTTACATTGTTTGATTGATTGCAGTTGTTTATTTGTTTTACCTACCATTACAAAAAACGTCTAAGGTTCTTTAAGTCACCATATTCACCCCTCTCTAGGTGCCATTAGGGACAACAGAGTGGTATCATAGCAAGTTAACTTAAATTAAGACTCACTTACTTTAAGTTTTCAAGATCTAGATCTAGAAATGGCATCAAAAGAAAATGTGACTGAACCTTTGATTCTTGATAAAACCACAACCAACTTTTCCTATTGGAAGAAACTCATGACAAATTATCTTAAGGCTATTGAGGCTTGGGATATTATTGAGAATGGTTATGTACCAAGGTATGATGCATTCACAAACTAATTAACCGTCGATTCAAAACTTGAAAAACAAGAAAATCACTATGCGGTAAGCATCCTACTCAAATCGGTTAGTGAATCGGTGGCTATTGTGTTTGAGGATATGACCAATTCAAAGGATATGTGGGATGCTCTTATAAGTCATTATGAAGGAGATGATTACATCAAGAAAACCAAAATGTCAAGTTTAGAAATCAAATTTGAGAATTTTTGAATAGGAAATGACAAAACTATTGATGGTATGTATAATAGACTAATGGAAATTATGAATGAATTTATAGAGTTGGGAGAACCTCTTACTAACAACAAGATTGTAGGAAAAATGTTCAATGTCATGCTAAAAAGACCAAGATGGGAAAGCTTGATAAATGCTCTAGAGGCTATCCAAGGTGTTCATACCGAGTTCTCTCCGGATGAGATACATGCTCACCTTCTAAACTTTGAAGAAAAAATCACACAAGAGCAACACTTCGCATTGATGGGAAAGATAAATGAAAAGTCCGAAGAGACGAATATTGATGAGAAAGATATTAAGGTATTGAATGATCTAGATGAAGTCACAACTAATAAAAACGAGGTATATATGATCACAACTCATAAAGAGAATACATGGATCATTGATAGTGGATGTTCACATCACATGACCTCTAGATTCCATTGATTAAAAGACACGAATGGTGTCAGTTTTTTACATAGTGAAATGTACAAAAATAAAATAAAATTGAAGAAATAAATGAAGAAAAGAAACTTTTTGAAAAAATAGTGAAAAGAAAGGGTCAACAGTTGAAACCGTAGAATCAACCCAAAACCCAAAAGGAAAGAATCCTAAAGCAGACTACAAACTACTAATCGAAGGCTGATCATCCTATTCCAGTTGAGAACCATATACTGAAGGCTGATCATCCTATTCCAGTTGAGAACCATATACTGAAGGCTGATCATCCTATTCCAGTTGAGAACCATATACTGTATTCTGTCAGTACTTCTCTTGAGATGCCAATTTCATTTTTCTGCTCTTCCGCAGATATGCGTTTGCACCTCTCTCTCCATAGCACAAATGAAAGTGTGATTTGCATATTTTGCTCCAGCCTATTTTTTGATTCCAGTATTGCCCTCTTGAATTGTCCTTGAGTGAAATATCGGCATTGTGTCAATTGAGCTATTTGCCTTTGTAATTGCCTTCTTACCAGTATAGTGAATTCACATTTTTCAAACAAATGTTGAACTGTCTCCTCCTGTTTCTTGCACATAGGACATCTATTAACCAATATCCACCCTCTAAAGACCAAGACCTCTACCTTTCTACTTCAAAAAAAAAATGACCAGTGATGGATCGAATTTCAAAACCTTAAAACACTACAATGGTGGAACCGTTACTTTTGGAAGTAACCAAAGAAAAAACTCAATTGTAGGAATAGGTATGGTTGGTAATCAACATCTAACCATATCCGATGTCTATTTGGTAGAAGGTTTGAACTATAACTTACTTAGTGTGAGTAAGTTGTGCGATGCTGGATTTCATGTAAAAATTGATGCTAACACTTGTTATTTAACACAAGCCTCCAATGATAATGTAGTATACATGGGTAAAAGAAAAGACAATCTTTACTATTTATATTTTACTCATTTTGAGTCCGGTGAAACTTGCTTAAGTGCAATTATCTCTAGATCTTGGCTATGACATCGTAGATTAGCACATCTATCCCTAGACTCAATTCGAAAATTGGTAGGAGCTCAAACAAGTCAATCAAAACAATACACAACTCGTGACAAGAATCACGTCCCAATGGGAGGAGCTCAATGTCTATCTGCCACCAACCACAAATCCTACCGAAATCCAAAAAAGAGCTCAACAAGACCTAATTTTCACTTACCTGGAGGCACTCGATTCGAGCGTCCATGCTGTTAAATATATATGACGCTCAACATTTCTCCTAGCTTGAATTTCTCCTCAACTTTTAATATATATGACTGCCACTTTTAAAAGTTGAGCGTCGATGCTGTTAAATATAAGTCTGTTGTAGGTTTGATGCTTAACAATTTCAAGATTCTGATTTTTTATTGATGCTTAGTTGTCAGTTATAACTCATAACTCTTATTTTTTTTTCTTTTTTTATTGATGCTTAGGCCAGCTTCCGTAATTTTACTTTTGCTATCAATTGCTAGCAATTCATGCTTTATTAGTAAAAGATTGTTGACATTTTCAAAATATTTTACTTTTGCTGAATAATCGTCTGATTCTTATTTCTTTTTGTGCCCTGCAAAGACTCATCATAAAAAATCAACAGAGGCAGAATTTAGTGGAGGTAAAATGGAACCAAGCCTCTCCTATAAATTAAAATTATAATTTTGTCCACTTAATTTTATAAATTTTATATGAGGAGGGATCAAGTTACAACAAATTTGAGTTACAACAAAGTTACAACAATCATTTTTTTATTTTCAAAGTCCAAATCGTCGATCCAAACCGTTCAACATGATTATCTAAATAAAATATGCTTGCAGATCAAATTCTACATTTTTTGAATTTTTTTACTATTTATTAAGATGGGTACAAAATTCAATGGTCTGAATATGACTATTTTTTGTAAAATACTTAATAAATAGTAAAAAAAAAATCAAAAAAATGTAAAATTTGATTTGCAAGCACATTTTATTGTGGAGATCATGTTGAACGGTTTGGATCGACGATTTGGACTTTGAAAATGAAATCAATAGTTGTTGTAACTTTGTTGTAACTCAAATTTGTTGTAACTTGATCCCTCCTCATTTTATATACATAAGTACTTTTCACTCTCATTATAATATGAATTATACTAATTTTTTTATTCCTACAATTTTATTTTTTTGTATTATATATGATTTTCTATGTAATTTAAAGTAAAATGACATATTATTGTTAAATTGATTTCATTCTTCGTAAAAAAAATTATATGATTAACCTTATATGTGTTTGACCTCTCATGGTTTGAAAATTTAATTCTATTTCTGATGCAAAACATGAATTATCAGATATGTCAAAGTGACATGAAATTATGCGAACTTTACACCTCAGACCACTTCTGTCTAATCCCACCAACCACAAAAATCTCACTGGATTGAAAGCCAACAAATTTATCAATCATTTTACTATCTAAATCTCTCAAAAGTTTCCTCTTCCATTTGATATATAAGCGCCTTGTGCTTTGCCCCTGCTCAAGATTATATAAACTTTAGAAATTTATTATCACTTACCAATTAATTAGCTAGTTTGTAGTTCTTCTAAAACGGAATGAAAACTAATGGAGTCTTCCACTTGTTTCAGAAAATAAATTAAAAATCTAAATCATTGTTTATGATTTTGACGTAATTTTTCTCTTTTTCTCTTTTTTAAATTTTTTTATTTGAATATTTCACCGATTGAATATAGAGGAATTGTCATGGAAAATTTTCCCTTCATCAGTTCTTTTATTTTACATCTATATTTTTACTACAAATGTGTGGCTGTTGAAATTTGAACTCCAGTCTCTATAATCACAAAGTAAAATTTTAACCACTAAACTACAAACACACATTTAGTACTTTATTAGACGCAAAACTATATAAAAACCTAAAAGAAATTCAAATAAATTTCAATATAATTGATTAAAATTTTCAACATAATAAAAAATGTCTAAACGCCTAGCTCTAACTTTGTTGTAGATCCATCTCTACATTTCTGTATCAATTAATTATTTTCATAAGAATCTTACCAACCAGTGCATGACGATCAATAAGAACATCTAGAATTTGTTCTTGTCTTGGTCTTATTCAATAATGATTTAATGATTACAGGATTAAACGGTACACACGGTTGTTGTAAGCTTTCATTTGATTCATTGGAGCCTTTACTGATAAGCTTGTAGGTTGGTTGATCCAATGCTCGGTAAATTATTTTTTTAGAAAGTACAATGAACTGAACAATGAAAAGGGGCCTTCAATGAACTATCTAAAACCTACCGAATTGAAGTAGCAAGGGTGAAAAAGGAGTCCAGTTAGTATGACATCAGTGTCATTTCAGTCTATATAACACCAACTCCAAAACCTACCGAATTGACTTCAAATAACGGTGAATCCAAACCGTTCAAACCGATCTATTCTAGTAGTTGTGCGTTTACATGCAAAATTTATAATTTTTCGAATTTATTTAGTATCAAGTCAAGCGGTCAAATGTGTAAGTTTTAAGTTAATTTTAATGCATTCATTTTTCAACATTTTTGACCGCTTGATTTGATACTAAAATAACTAGAAAATATAAAAATTTTGCATGTAAACGCATCACTCATAAAGTAAATTGGTTTGAACGGTTTAAATTAGTCGTTTGAAGTCTATCCAATCAATTTTGTAGTTGGTGTCATATGACACTGATGTCATACTAGCCAGATTCGTAAAAAAGTCATAAAAATTGACTATTCCGCTAGCTAGATTAATTCACCTATCATGGTGTGGTAATTTTCTAAAGTAAACAACCCTTTTATCTTTTATTTTGTTGTTAAATGCTGGACCTATTTCTTTCCTTCCACAAAACTCTCAGCATCTAGATCCTCATAGGGGGAATTCACATCACCTCAGGTTACCTGACTGAGTACAATTGAAATGGATGGTCTAGGATTATCCTTTTAACTTGATACGAATCTCAAAGCACAATTAATACTGGCCCCTGCGCTATCCCGAATAGGCAGCAGCTGAGAGTAAATCTGGGCCGTCCCTTGCAATTGTCTTGAGTCAGGTAACTGGGAGGATACGGATCCCTCATAGGGGCGGAATAAAAAAATTTAGATCAAGAGGAGAGGAGAGGGGGAGGCTGAAATATAAAATGTATCATATTTTGTAATTGAAATTTGAACTTAAATCTCCATGTATCATATTTTTATTTTTATGATGAGGAAAGCTACATCTTATAAACATTTTTAAAAATTATAAATTATTGAGAATAAATTTATTAATTTGTATTTTTTCTGTAGCTATTTTATTGTCTGGGTGATTTAATTTGGAGAATTGTTGGTATATCATTGAAACATTCTAAGTTGTCTATCTCCTCATCAAAAATCAAAACACTCAAATATCTTATTTCTCCATTTTAAATCATAAATACTTTCTTATTTCTCCTTACATTCATTAAATCTGAAATTTTAAATTTAATTAATTATTTAGTTTTATTTAATAGTTGAAGTACCTATTTTGTTCTATTTTCTAATGGACATGTCCATTTGACTTGCAACACTCCGTTTCTTTCTATGTGATTGTATGCTTAGCGCTAGCCGTCTTGTGGAACAACATTCTTGTATGTTTTTCTATGATGACCAAATTAGCCAGCCGTGTAACAATTACACGGCTGGCGCTAGACATAATCACAGAGAAAGTAACATAGTACTGCAAGTCAAATATACATATCCAGCTAAAAACAGAACAAAACAGATATTTCAATTATTAAATTAATCTAAGTGATTATTAAATAAAAAAATTAACATAAGAGGAGCTAATAAATTATTTTAATTTAAAATGTGAAAAATATGATATTTGAATATTTGGATGGAAAATTAGACAATATAGAACAGTACAACAATTATCTTGATTAATTACAGTGAGTTCCATAAAATTGTGATAAAATTGGAAGATTCATCGGATGTAATTAAGTAAAATTCATGGCATGTAATTGAATCATATAATTAATATTCTTATTTGATAATTTAAGAACAAAAGTAAAATAATTGACCAGCATGGTCCAAAAGAAATACACCATTATTGGAAGTATCAGGACACAAACTGCATTAAAATGAGATATCATTATTTTTGGTACAAAAGAAAACAAATTTCTTGTGTTGTATTGGTTTTAACTTTTAACTCCTTATAAGAGCCGAATTTAAGTTGCTACCTAACAAAACGACCGTAAAAATCCAGCCGACACCTCTTTTGCACAAATAGGCCATGGCCCATGGCCCATGGGCACTAATGGTAGGGCCCAATATTTGTCATTATGGAGAGCATCTGGATCCCCTAAAGTAATCCAATTTTTGAGTTTAGATTCAGACTGTCCGATTCGAATCCGGGCCAATCCGGTCTGAGGTGGAGCGCACGGAGCCCATTTAGTCTGACGACCCAATTTGAATCGAACGGTCCAGATCTAAACTCAAAAATTGAGTTACTTTATGAGATCCGGACTCTTATGGAGAGGAAGCAAGGATTTCATATGATATCTCCCAAGATACTTTTACTGTTTGAGTTTGAATTCAATCCTTTTGTTACATAGTGACATAATTCGCGAATAATTCGTTTTTTCACCATAGCCGCACCGAACACCGTATTATACGCGGAAAAACGTATAATACGTTTTATTCGCGAATAAAACGCGTATAAAACGCGAGATACGAATTATTCGCGAGAAAAACGCCAAAAAATATTTTTTTGAATTTTTTCAAAAATTTTTTTTTTTTTTTTTTTTTTTACGTTTTTTTTGAAGTATTTTTTTTTTTTACTTCCTTGTTGTACCGAATCATTCCCGAATTATACCCGAATTATACCCGAATCACGAATTTTCGACCTCGCCGAACCGAACCCGAACTTTTGATTTGTTACTATGTTCTGTTATATATTAACACAAATTTTAAAAGGATTTCCTGCATCACATGCTTCGGCAACTTAAAAAAAAATAGTAACTTAAAAAAAAAAAATTTCATTGTGCAAAGAAATTTGATTAGCAACTTAAAAAAAAAAAAAGTTTATTAGAATAAAGATTTCCATTGTAATAGAACAATCTTTCTTTGGCAAGCAAGATCATGCGCCTACTTAAATAAATAAAAGAATTGGATCCATAATACTGGTAACTGGGTGTTCATTTGGATTTGTTTATTTGGTTTAAACCGAACCAATATTATTTATTTCGGTTTGGTTAAAAATTAAACCGGTCAGTTTTAAATCTTTGGTTCGGTTTTTATTTTCCACTACAATTTCTCTTCTGGGAATAAAAAAAGGAAAATTTGCTAGTATGCCAATTTTCCTGTAAAAACACCAAAATATTCAAATATTCCTTAAAAAACTTAACAATAGTTCTTCGATCACATTTTATTTAGTTAATTATTTTAGACATTAGATGGGTAAATAAATATACCCTTTTATTTCAAACTCTCTCTCTAGCTTGTATTTTAAATCTTATGTGCATTTTAGTGTTTGATCTCCGCATCATGCATGCCAGTATTTCTCCTCAAGAAATTAATCCCTGGTAAAATAATACCATCCTTTATAGTACTATATAGTGTAAAAATTGTGGGTGCTTGGACAGAATTCTGACAATAATACACTTAATTGCACCAGAAAAGTTGATTTCCATGAGCGATCAATCATTGCCTCAGTGGCATGATCAAGATTTGTGGACTCAATTGCACTACCTTTCCGGTATCACTAGCTCTCCTTGGGGCCGATGCCCATCGGACTAAAATTTGAGTCCGATGGGTTTCGGGACCGTCCGATCCACTTTAAAATTCGTGCGCACGAATTTTAAAGCAGACGCGAAAATTGCGGGTGCGAATCCTAAAACAGATCTGACGGTGAGAGAACCCGTCGAACTCACTTTGGGTCCGATGCCCATCGGACCCAGCATCGGACCCAAATTTCTCCCCTCCTTTATACCGACCTCTTCAATCAGGTACTTAATCGTAGGTCTGAGAGATAATTTCTCTTTCTCTTTCTCTATGCTACAAGAAAAAGAAAGAAGGTGCACTAGTGCAGTGCCAATAACATGCTCCCAAATTAATACCGGGGACACCAATACTCACTAAAAACTCAACATGCGAGTAGAGATTAATTGTTCAACACTGCATGTGTTCCAAGATTTGCTTCATGTCCTCCATTTTTACCTCCGTGGTGGTTAAAAGAACCAATTTCCTTCCCCACTAGGGAAATAAATCTGTTTTTGAAATGAATGGGTGGATTTGAAATTGCAGGAACCTGTGATTCTTTGGAATAACAGCGGATTAAAATGAATACGTATATTTGTCCATTCAACTTTTAAAATAATTAAATAAAAGTTAAATAAATAAAAGATGATATAAGAGAAAATATTTAATTAGTTTTTATGAAAATATTGATATTACGGTATTTTTATGAAAAAATTGACTATTGTGAAAATTTGCTAAGGATACACACTATAAATTCTTCCAAAAGAAAAAAGAGAATGAATTTTGTGTTTACGCTTGATGATGTTGGTTCATGGCGAACCATTGCTTTTTAACATGTGGACCTCGCAGTTTGTGCCTTATTTAATACTTGTTTCTAAGAAAACAATTAACATTGGGTAGAACTAGAGTGCTCTTGAGTTCACCAAGTCCTTGGTGAACTCAAGTCTAAAACTCATCGGATCGGCATCAAACGACGAATCCGAACTGTTGAAACCCGTCTATCTTACGAGTGATGAGTCTACATGCAGAAATTTTAAATTTTGAAATTAATTTTGCATATAGTCAAGTGGTCAAAAAACGTAAAAAAATGAATGCATTAAAATTAATTTATTAACCTTCTAATTTTGACCGCTTGACTTTATTCTAAATTAATTCGAAAGTATAAATTTTTTTCGTGTAGATGCATCACTCGTAAGGTAGGCGGGTTTCAACGGTTTGGATTTGTCGTTTGAAGCCGATCCAATGGGTTTTAGACTTGAGTTCACCAAGGGACTTGGTGAACTTAAGAACACCCTAGTTCTACCCATTAACATTACTCTATCCACCGTCATTTTTATTAATATTCATTATTAATTATAAAATAATAATAATGTCCATCTTAGCTGGGTTTTTTTTTTAAATGTCCAAACCGGTCATTAAATGGCCGGTTGGAAATTTTTTTATTTTTTATTTTTGTTGCTTCAGACCCTATAAATATTGAAATCATTGCTTCTCTCCATAAGATAATGATACTACAAGAGTCCATTTAATGATCAGTTTGGACATTTAAAAAAAAATCCAGCTAAAATGGACATTATTATTATTTTATAATTAATAATGGATATTAATAAAAATGACGGCTCTATGCAACTTAACAGTAGAGACACTGAGACAGGAGTCTCTTGTGAACAAAACAAAACAAATAAAGATTAGATAATGATAATGATAAAAAATTAAAAAACCTTGACAGAGATAAGTGAAAGAAATATATACTAACTGCAACAAGATTTCGAGAGAAAATCGATCTACCATCTGTCGATACCAATTTTTGGGTAGAAAAAATCGAGGATGAACATGATTTCTTATATTTTTAAAACTGATGTATAATACAAGTGTTTGAATTAATAATATAATTAAAATAAATTTATATATATATATATATATGAGATGGGCTATTGTGCTTTGCAAAGTAAACTCCCCGTTTAGTTCGGGCCATATTTTACATTTTGAAAATTCAAATAACAGATCCGAACCGTTCAACATGTTCTAAATATTGAAATGTACTTGCAGACTAAATTTTACATTTTTTGGAATATTTTTACTATTTATTAAGCCACTTTGAAAATTGCTGATCGGTGGTCCAGAAAATTTTACTGTTTTTTACTGTTCACAGTGGATCAGCGATTTTCAAAGTGGCTTAATAAATAGTAAAGAAATTTCAAAAAATGTAAAATTTTGTCTCCAAGCACATTTCAATATTTAGAACATGTTGAATGGTTCGGATCAGTTGTTTGAATTTTCAAAAATGAAAATATGACCCGAAGTAAAACCCCCCATTTACTTTGCAAAGCACAATAGTCCATCTCTCTCTCTCTATATATATATAATTAGCGTATTGTTTTTAAATTTTTTAAAATTTGTTGTATTACCGTATTTGTATTGTATCTGATACGATATCCGTATTCGTATCTATACAATATAGGTAATCAGTAAAGTAAGTCTCGTCTTTCCATTTCTTTCATTGCAACATAGGTGATTAGTATGATTCTATTTCACAAATATTTCTCTTATAAGGTTGGCAAAAGGAGAAGTATCACTTACAATTTGAGCCGGATTAAGATGGCATAAGTTGATCTTTAGATCGGCCTAAAACGTAATAAGTTAAGCCACCTATCAATGTGGTTTAACGTTTAGTCCACACATGCGGCTTAAGCTTGCAAATATCAAGTATAATATAATTCAAATATCTACACATCGTCTGTCAAATTTATTAATTATATGATTCTCGAATTATAATAAATTTTAGCAGAAATAAATTATTTACTAAATGAAATGATAAAATATTGTATAAATCAATTTGGTCAAAAATTACTAATTAAAAATCTACATAAAATGTTGAATAAATTAATTTTAACATAAATTACTAAATAAAAAAATATGAAAAATGTAATATGTTCAGATATTACTTGTTATTAGGTCTTTTTCTCAAAAGTACATGGTTTTAAATTTTAATATGTATATATATATATTTTTTTTATACAGAGTTGGTATGCTAGTTTATTAACAAATTATACATATATGTATGCTAACTTTGAATACGGTAAATAGATATCTATAACTTATTTGTAAATAGTAAGATTCAAGTTTACAATTGAATTAATTAATTTCACTGATGTAATTTCTTTCTGTGGTTTTCTTCTTTGTTTTCACTTTCTTTTGCTATTTCCTTTTACTTTTCCTTCTTTCTGCCATTTCTCTCTTTATTTACTATTCACATTTTTTCCCAATTTTTTTTTACAATTGAAAATAAAAATATATTTACCGTGAATATGATATTTAATCAAGATTTAATTGTTCATCATTTTATATACAATTTAAGTTATCTTAGAGTTGAAGGAGAAACAAACAATATTTGAAAAATGATACTTTATACATGTTATGTGATTTCTTCTGTCAACATAATACTTTATACATGTTAATACCTACAAGAAATCATAATATATATATATATATATAGAGAGAGAGAGAGAGAGAGAGAGTGGCTAATATCAAAACGTTTGTTCCTAGCCCCCGGTGCAACCAAGTTGTTTTCGGGTTTTCAAAGTCCAAACGGTCGATCCGAACCGTTCAACATGTTCTCTATATTGAAATGTGCTTGGAGACTAAATTTTATATTTTTTGGAATTTTTTTGCTATTTATTAAGCCACTTTGAAAATTGCTGATCACATGGTCCAGAATTTAGTTGCACTGTTTTTACTGTTCACCCGGATCAGCAAATTTCAAAGTGGCTTAATAAATAGCAAAAAAATTCCAAAAAATGTAAAATTTGGTCTCCAAGCATATTTTAATATAGATTAAACATCTAACGGTTCGCATCGACCGTTTGAACTTTGAAAACCCGAAAACAACTTGGTTGCACCGGGGGCTAGGAACAAACGTTTTGATATTAGCCACTCTCTCTCTCTATATATATATATATCTTTCTTCAACATAACATATGATTGTGTAGTCAATTCAAGCTGTGCCACTCAAATAAATACAGAAAGCTGCAGAGAGCTACAATTGAAGATGATGATATGAAAAATTACCAACCACTTAAAAATATATATATATAAAAGAGGTAGACTAATGAAATACTAATATTAAACATTTTGAAATAGTATGGTTAATTAGTTTAGAATGTTTAAATTACTGAAAAGGGCATAGATTTAACCCTATGCTATATATATATAGAGGAGGGTTCAAATGCCTCAATTTTTCATGCCTCCACCATGCCTCTATTTTTAAAAACTTTAATAACTCAAAATTTAAAACTTCAAAGTCAAAATAAAATAGTTGGATATGATCTATATCATTTTATCTATGCACGTGTAAAAAATTATGACATTTTAATTTTGTTTTGGTTGTCATCAAGAGCTTGTAAAAATGTACTAATGTGGATAATTTCTAGACGTTGATTTTTCAACATATTGATTCACATAAAAACAAAATCAAAATGTGATAATTTTTTATGAGCACATAGATAAAATGATGTAGATCATATCCAACGGTTTTATTTTGACTTTTAAGTTTTAAATTTTGAGTTATTAAAGTTTTAAAAATGGAGGCATGGTGGAGGCATGAAAAATGGAGGCATTGGAACCCTCCTCTATATAATATGCCTAAAATTTTGATTGTTAGAACAAAAAACAGGCTGCTATTTATCTAGATTTTTCTTAATGTTAATCCAAAAAGTTAAAATAAAAAAAATTACTTTTAAACACATTAAAAGAAATAATATGTTTTGCAGAATAATACATTTTGTAGTTAAAAAATATATTATGGTTTTTGTTGATGGAAAATGATTGTGATATATCAATCCCAAACCAAATTTTTTTTATTGATATGTTACATCAACAAGTGAAGCTATCAATCCAATCAGAAAGCAACAATGACAATTAGAATTAATTGATAGGAATATTATCTATCACTTCAAATGAAATACAAATCAGGTGCAATCGTATAATTCAGAGCTCTCAAATTTAATGTAAGGATAAAAAAAGTTGAGGAGGACAGCATTTTTAAATGCAAACTTATATATTAATTATGGACAAATTTTAATCAATTATAAACATTACAGAAAATCCATTCGTCTAAACAATTAATTGTTGTTAATGGGAAAAAATAGGACTCGTTTGAGTTATATTTTGCAAAAATATTATAAGTTGATTAAAGCTTCAATTTACTATATTTTATTTATGTATTTTTGTGCCCTTGCTTGTATATTTCACTTTAATCAGACTTATATCTGATATAAACTAGTAATGGTAATAAAGCAGGTAATTTATTTGAAAGCTAAGTGTCATTATTTAAGCAAATACGGAACCCAAATGACAGACATATATTGACCCCTTGTAGTTAATGCTGATCGATCAAAATAATGGGAAGTGCCATTGATAGGGGCCGGGTGAAACGGATCGGATACGGATCCAATAGTGGTAGAAAATCACTGTTTTTGGATGGTCCAGAATTTTCAGATCAAGTGATTTTTTACCTATCTAAAAAAATAGTAAAAAAATTCGAAAAAATGTAAAATTTGGTTTGCAAGTACATATCATTTTATAATCATGTGAACGGTTCGGATCGACCGTTAGAATTTTGAAAACTCAAATATTGAGTCGTAGCACGGACCAAACCGTGCTATGCATAGTACCGTAGCCTCACTCATATATATATAGCTGGGCTAAAATGAGACGTGGAGTAAAACACGTTTTTGCTCCATGGCACTATATTTTCATTTTGAAAATCTAAACAACCGATCCGAACCGCTCAACATGATCTCCATATTGAAATGTGCTTGGAGACCAAATTTTACATTTTTTTGAATTTTTTTACTATTTTTTAAGATGGGTACAAAATTCAATGGTCTGAATTTGACTAGTTTTTGTAAAATACTTAATAAATAGTAAAAAATTCAAAAAAATGCAAAATTTGACCTGCAAGCACATTTTATTGTGGAGATCATGTTGAACGGTTTGGATCGACGATTTGGACTTTGAAAATGAAAAAAATGGTTGTAGTAACTTTGTTGTAACTTGATCCCTCCTCATAATATATATATATATAGAGAGAGAGAGAGAGTTGGGCTACGGTGCTTCGCGAAGTAAAGCAAGTGTTTTACTTCACACTCATATTTGCGATTTCAAATTTTAAAATGTCAATCCGAACCGTTCAAATTGATCTACATATTAAATTGTGCTTGGAGACCAAATTTACATTTTTTTTTTAAATTTTACTATTTCTTTAGAATTTTTGAAAATTGTTGTTTTTGATGGTCCAGGATTTTTTCAAAAACAGCAATTTTCAAAAATTCTAAAAAAATAGTAAACAATTTCCAAAAAATGTAAAATTTGGTCTCCAAGCACAATTTAATATGGAGATCAACTTAAACAGTTCGGATCGACGTTTTGAAGTTTCAATTGAAGAGATAGACATGAAGTAAAACACTTGTTTTACTTCGCGAAGTACCGTAGCCCAACTCTCTCTCTATATATATAATACATCTATTTATATATATGTGTGTGTATTTGTATATTTATATGGAGAGTGGCTAAGATCAAAGTGGTATGACCAAGGCCTTTGGTGCTACCAAGTTATTTTTGGATTTTCAAAATCTAAACAGTCGATCTAAACCGTTAGATGTGATCTTTATATTAAAATCTGCTTGGAGACCAAATTTTACATTTTTTGGAATTTTTTTACTATTTTTTAAGCCACTTTGAAAATTGCTGATCACATGGTCCAGAATTTGGTTGCACTGTTTTTACTGTTCACCCGGATCTGCCATTTTCAAAGTGGCTTAAAAAATAGTAAAAAAAATCCAAAAAATGTAAAATTTGGTCTCCAAGCAGATTTTAATATAGATTGAACATCTAACGGTTTGAATCGACTATTTGAACTTTAAAATTGCAAAAACTAATTGGTAGCACCAAGGCCTTGGTCATACCACTTTGACCTTAGCCACTCTCTATTTATATGTCCCGCTAATATGCTTTGAGTAACATTTTAGTCCACATGCTTCCAATTACAAAGTAAAAATTAGTATTCTATTTAATATATAACCAATTTACTGAGCTACTTAACTCAACGTTTCGAATATAAAATTTTAAAATTTGACCCGTATGTATTTTGGCTGAAGTGCTTACAAAAGTATATTAGCCGGACTCGTATATGTATATCTATATGTAGAGTACGGCTAATGTTATAATGTTCTAATTTTAGCCTAAGTTATAACAAGTCAGTTTTTGTGATTTTAAAGTCCAAACAGTCGATCTGAATCACTCAACCTAATCTCCATATTAAAATGTGCTTGGAGATCAAATTATATATTTTTTTGAAAATCTTTTATTATTTTTTTAGATAGGTACAAAATCACTATTTTCAGATAATTTTGGACCATCCAAAACAGTAATTTTGTACCTATCTAACAAAATAGTAAAAAATTCCGAAAAATATAAAATTTGACCTCCAAGTCCATTTTAATATGGAGATCATGTTGAGTGGTTCGGATCGACTGTTTGGACTTTGAAATCGCAAAAACTGACTTGTTATAACTTAGGCTGAAATTATAATGTTATGATATTAGCTGGACTCTCTATTATGTATATGTATATATGTATGTATATATGTATGTGTGTGTATATATATGTATGTATAATATAAATTCCTGATTTCTAGCCAAAAAAATTCATAAATAATATATTTTCTGTTTTTTTTTTATAAAAATATACTTAAGTCTTAAGCTAACTCCTGAATTTTTTTTAAAAAAATATGCTTCTATTTTGATGATTTTCTCAGAAAAATTATAAAAATGTACTTAATATTCAAAATAATTACATAATTATGTCTTACTCAAAAATTTTGTCTCCCTAATTTCCAAAAAAATTGAATTCTAACTTTTTTTGTTTTTGATGGAGAATTCGAACTTTTAAGCTCTTGTGAGCATAGTGACAAATAAAAAGTTCGGGTTCGGTTCGGCGAGGTCAAAAATTCGTGATTCGGTACAACAAGTAAGCCAAAAAAAAAAACCCAAAAAAACCGTAAAAAAAAAAAGTTTGAAAAAAAATTCAAAAAAAAAATTTCGTGTTTTTATCGCGAATAATTCGTCAACTCGCGTTTTATATGCGTTTTATTCGCGAATAAAACGTATTATATGTTTTTATAGCGTTTTATTCGGAGTTCAATTCTGTTATGTCGAAAAAACAAATTATACACAAATTATACGCGTATAATACGCAAATTATGTCACTATGCTCGTGAGTACAATATGAAACTTGTAAACTTTCTCCCTTGTAAAAGCAAGTTACTTTACTCCAACAAAACAATACAAAACACAAGTCAAAAAAGTCGTCAAGTTAGCAAGCATTTTCCGAATGGGACGAGATCATTCGGATTTTTAGGGTTTACAAGTTTTGACTTTTTGACCATGGAGCTTTAAAATTATAATATTGCGTAATTAAATCATACAAATGACCAGTGTATTAATATTCGGTTCTCATTCGGTATTCGGAAGGCCACCGAATACCGCATATATGGTATGCGGCCGAATATGCGGATTCTTATTCGAATTTATATATGCGGATTTTTTATTAAATATTTAATCTCACAGTACTTAAATACAATAAGACAGCATGTAGAGAGGTTATAAAAAACTTCTGAGTGAGATGCTTGAAGAGAACACCTACCTGGTGGATCTGGAACTCATTTAATGGGTTATGAATTTAGGTCCGGAATTTTTAATGGGTTTTAATTGTTTTTTAATTTTTTTAAACATGAATTAAATATTCGATCCGAATATCCATTTTCTATTCAGCCAGACACCGAATAGAAATATACGGCCGAATATTCACCGAATAAAACCGAATTTTAATACACTCAAATGACCCCATCACATGCACCATTGTCATAGTTACTTTTTTCTTTTTGGTTCCTAACTTTTTACAACCACCGAATTTTTCTTTTTACCATCATCTTTCAGAAAAAAGGAGGAAAGTAGAAGAAGAAAACGAAAAGACGAAAGCAGGAAATTCGTTCATTTACTCCATGACAATGTGAGATAATTATATTAACCGTGATGTTTTGACTTTACGCAGTGCACACACAATAATATAAAAATATTTATATATATAAATCATACACTGCATGAAGTCAAAACAGCTTTGTCAATATCTATATCCCACAAATGTCATATAATTTCAAAAATTAGAATTTTGAGAGGACCGTAATAATCGGATAATCTGAGATTAAACATAAATTAAACAGGAGGGGGGTTCAAATGCACCATAATTTTTGTGCTCCAATATGCTCCACATCATTTATTCTATTTTCAAAGTCCGAACAGTTGATCCGAACCGTTCAACATGATCTTCATAATAAAATATGTTTGAAAACCAAATTTTATATTTTATAATTTTTTTACTATTTTTTTAGATAGGTACAATATCACTTTATCGGACAGTCCATAATTTCCTTAAAAAAGTGATTTTGTATCTCTCTAAAAAAATAGTAAAAATATTCTAAAAAAAAATAAAATTTGATATCCAAGCATATTTTATTATGAAGATTATGTTGAGCTGTTCAGATCGACTGTTCGAACTTTGAAAATAGAGATAAATAATGTGGAGCATATTGAAGCACAAAAATAATGATGCATTTGAACCCTCCTCGAGCATATTTGAATTATTACTATAATATACTATTTGGAATCAATCATCGAATATATCTGCAGAAATCTACAGTTATAAAACTCGGAGCTACAGCTAGCTGAAAACAAGAACACACAATCTACAGCAAATATATATATATATATTTTGGAATACTGTTAGGACCGACATTTTGGAATTCCTTTGGTGATAGAATGTTATTGACATGAATATATAGTAAGGAAATTGCTTGACTAAAACAATATTTTCTAGAGAATAAAAAATAAAAAAATAAAAAAATCTTTATATAAGACAGAAGATTGAACTCTTTTATTAACTGAAAGAAGAAGAAAAAAATGTATATTTTTTAGCTCCTATTTCATTCCCTTTCTTATAAGGATTTTTATTTAATGCCTTCCATTATTGAAATATTAATAGTATCTAGATAATTCTGAAGTTACATCTTATCAATTAAGCATTTAAAGTTCTCTTCTTTCTTTCTTTCTTTTTTTATTTGATTTGGTAGGTTCGGACCAGCAACTTATTTTTTTTTTTAATAAAATATAGGGTCCGCCTAGCTCTCCCCCGTGAACAATCCCCCGTCATCCCCCGTCAGTTGCATTAATTAAGGTAGTTAGTTAGTTAGAATTTATAACTGTCAGTGTATTTTAGGAATTTGCAGAAGTATTCATATGTAGCACAACTAGTATTCATCTATCTATATGAAGGTATTCACATTTGCAATAGAAACATATTTGGATATATTACAACAAGAAAGTAGGGGACAAACAACATGTGTGGGGGACCGCACAACTGTCAGAGCATTAATTAAGTGGGGGACCGCATAACCGTCAGCGCATTAATTAAGTGGGGGACTTCTAACTACCTTCAGCTCATTTTAGAAATTTGCAAAAAAAGTATTCATCTGTAACAAAACTAGCATTTATCCATCTATATAAATGTATTCATCTTTGCAATAGAAGCATATTTGGACACATCAATCACTCATCTTTTACACGTTTTTAGAGATGGGTTTTTTTTTCTCCGTTCAATCTAACCAATATTTCTGACGATCTGTGAGGAATTTTGCAAATCTAAAACCACGAATGTCTTCTACACAATTTTCTCTTTCAAATGAGATCCATGATGACATACTTTCGAGTTGTCCGTTGCACAAGTATTCACACCTCGTCATGCAAGTATTCATCCCGCATTAAGCAAGTATTCATCCTCATCGTGTAAGTGTAAATAGTTAATGTACCAAGAGTATTACACGTTTTTAGAGATGGGTTTTTTTTTCTCCGTTCAATCTAACCAATATTTCTGACGATCTGTGAGGAATTTTGCAAATCTAAAACCACGAATGTCTTCTACACAATTTTCTCTTTCAAATGAGATCCATGATGACATACTTTCGAGTTGTCCGTTGCACAAGTATTCACACCTCGTCATGCAAGTATTCATTCCGCATTAAGCAAGTATTCATCCTCATCGTGTAAGTGTAAATAGTTAATGTACCAAGAGTATTACAAACATATGTGCATACCAAACAAATAAAAAGTATTCATCCATAAGATATCAAGTATTCATACATATAAGTTAAAGTATTTATGCCTAAGATATTAAGTATTCATCCATAAACGTTGAAGTATTCATCTCTAAAACATTAAGTATTCATCCATATGTACTTAGTACGCACTGTTCTAATTCACCATTAATGAAGCTTTGTTCTTTGCAAATAACTCGGATCTGACCCGGCGGTCGACAGTGATGGATCTACTCCGGCGGAGGCGGAGGTGGGAGAGAGAGGAGGCGGAGGTGGGAGGTGGGAGACGGAGGTGAGAGACGGAGGTGGAGGTGGGAGAGGGAGGCCGAGAGGGAGAGGTGGGAGAGGCGGGCGGAGGCGCAGAGGGAGAGGCGGGCGGAGGTGGAGGCGGAGGTGGAGAGGGAGAGGTGGGAGAGGTGGGAGAGGGAGGGAGAAAGAGGAAAGAAATAAATGGAGAAAATTGGGTAATTAATTTGTAGGGCCATTAGGTAGTTAGAATTTTGAATTATAGTTAGAAAATGTAGTTAGTTAGTTGGGGGATGGATAGATGGGGGAAGATATAATTACCCTAAAATATATTGAGCATTGCAGTTATGCTACTCTAATATTGTTATTTATCAAAATCTCTTTTGACAATTCTACCCCCACAAAAGATAAATTAATTTTGTGGGCATTAACCCGTTTAGGAAACCACCAAATTAATCAACTGTGTTTGTATTGGATGACAAACTATATATATTTTCTTGGAAGCTGATATCAGTATCCGCGCTATAGTATCCGCACTGTACCCGCATAATAACTACCATAATTATCTGGGGACCACAAAAATCCAGCACATAATTTTTTTCTAAAGCATTTATACATATACACGGAAATATTTATATCTGTGAGGTGAACAATTTTTACGTAAATAATTATCTCCCAACCAAATCTCCCAAACGTACCCGCACCATAAATACCTATGGGGGGACCACTCAATCTACATGGGGACCATACACGTTTTTAGAGGTGGATTTTTTTTTCTCCGTTCAATGTCGTCCATATTTCTAATGATCTGTGAGGAATTTTGCGAATCTAAAACCACGAACGCCTTCTACGCAATTTTCTCTTTCAAATGAGATCCATGATGACGTACTTTCGGGCTTATCGCCATACAAGTATTTACACCTCGACGTGCAAGTATTTATTCCTATACTTGCAAATATTTTTTACATAGGACACTAGATGACGTCTGAAAGTATTAATATCAAGTACTGCAAATATTTATAAGGTTGATGCGGCCCCACTACTTCATTAGAGGAAGGTTGACACGGGGACGATTGTGGGACTGGAAAAGGAATGATGTTACGCATCAAAGTATTAATATCTTATTTTTCAAGTATTAATATCTTATCTTCCAAGTATTTATATCTACGAAGGTTGACGCGGGGACGAGTGCATGGACTGTGAAAGGGGACCATATAATTAGTGGGGATCATAGAAGAAGGTTGTTGTTGGAATTTTAGAATAATAATTAGTGGGGAACATATAATATTTTTTTAGAATAATAATTAGTGGGGACCATATAATTAGTGGAGACCATAGTACATTATTCCTCTAAATGCGCGTACTGTAGCGCGGGTATAGTACGGGTACTGTAGCGAGAGTACTGAAATAATTATTCTATTTTCTTATAGTGGTTTTAAAAGAGATGACAACAGATATATGAGGATAAAGATATTAACATAGTTGGTTTAGCTTCATACAACACAACAAACATATTTTTTTTCATTCTGTTTCTATTAATCGTGCACTGCATGAAGCTAAAATAACTCTGTCAATATCTAAATATGGTATATGGTTCCATATACGGCAGAGCCGGGTCCGTCATGGAACGGCACGGCACGCGTGTCAGTTACGTGCTGTGACTCGCGTGTCCTGTGTCGTGACGAATCGCGTGCCGTGCCTATCTTTTGAAACTTTGGCACGGCACGGCACGACACGTGAAAGATTTAGTCATGGCACAGCACGACACATAGTCACGCGAGTCACGTATAATTAGGACCATTAGATATTGATTTAATGGTGAATCTTGAATAAACTAACCTAAATTATGATTAAATGGTCACGCGAGTCATACGAGTCACGTATGGTCACATCACGTTTAGGCACGGCGTGACCATTCGTGTGCCGTGACCACTCCTTGATATTTTGATCACGGCACGGCACGAGACCAAAGTCACAGCGTGTTAGTCACGACACGGCACGGCACGGCACGTTTTTCCACTCTAGTTCCAGATAAGCATGTCTCTGGTGATGTCATACAAGATTGAAAGATAATTTTTTACGATGTTGACTTAGTCAAACAAAGCGTTAAACAAGTTAAAATTATTTGATAAGAGTGACAATCACATAACATTTTGTCACTAATTACATAATTAAAAGTAGTACTAGATAGGATGAGTGACCTCATAAGAAGTTCATATGTTGCATCTTTATTATTTTTATTATTTGAGAACTAATTGTAGTTTAGTGGTAAAGATAATGTTGAATTATTAGGTATCTTTTTTTTTTCCTTGGAAGCAGTTGGATCATGATTCATGAGAGCCTGATCTCTTTTACAGCCAAGTGTTATTGTTTTGAATTTCTCTATTTCTAGTTATGTTGGACATTTTCATTCACTTTAGTGAACTCTAAATATGGTCTAGCATTTTATTGGAGAAGTTTTTAAGAAGAAAAATCTCATTAATTTACAATTATTTTCAAGAATCATAAGAGTAATGATATAATAAGAGTGAGTCTATGGTACTATGCATAGCACGGATTGGTCCGTACTACGGATCAATATTTTCGTTTTCAAAATCCTAACGGTCGATCCGAGCCGTTCAACATGATTTCCATATGAGAATATACTTGTGGGCTAAATTTTTTATTTTTTAGAATTTTTTTACTATTTTTTAGATAGGTAGAAAATCACTGTTTTTGGATGGTCCAGAATTTTCAGATCAAGTGATTTTCTACCTATCTTAAAATATAGTAAAAAAATTCAAAAAAATGTAAAATTTAGTCTGCAAGTACATATTCATGTGGAGATCACATTGAACGGTTCGGATCGACCATTAGAATTTTTAAAATAAAAATATGACTCTGTAGTACGGACTAATCCGTGCTATGCATAGTACCATAGACTCACCATATAAGAATATCTTCATCTGTCTTCTCATTTCACCCATTGTCATTGATAGTGGACCCCATCCAACATAGATGATAACGAAATCTAGAGTGAAGAGGAGGGCCAAATAGGAGACACCACACCGTATGTTTTCATTGTTATCATGACATTATATCATGTTACATTTTTTTTTTTTTTTCAATTTTGTTTCCAAAAACAATTAGGAGTTTCTTGTTATTAATTATTTTTGAGTCAAGGTTGCAATTGGCCATTCAAGTGATTGTTAAAGAGATCAAGATGATTTAATTGAACCTCATTTTAATAAATTAAGGTAAAAATCCCAATAACTTTTAATAGAATTTTACATATGTTCTGAAATCAACATAATGGTGAATTTTCCAGTAAAACTTTTAATAAAATTATTATTTTGTAAAACTGACTAATAATTCAGTAAAAAAAAAATAATGGTGAATTTTCCAGCATGCAGCTGAATGCCACAAATATTTGTCAAGGAGATGTACACAAATTGTAATTGATGATAGGAGAAATGGAGATCTCCATTTCTTCCAGAACTGGAGAGAAATAGAAGAACAAATTTCTTTATTAAATCCTGTCTGGAAGGATAGCTTCACAGTGCATGCCCCTTGCTAACTAATCCCACAACTAAATCCAAACTAATCTTACTCTCTCTGTCCCATATTCTTTTTTCTAATCTCTTGCTCATGTCACCTAAAGGAAGAAGAAAAACAGAAACAAAACCTACGCCACCAAGGGTGCACACCAATGGTCATGTTGCCAAGCTTAAACCAATTATCCTGCTTCCTTTCCCAAATGTAGCAAAATTCCCACCATTTCAAAAGTTTGGTAACAAGTTCAATTCAATGCTAAAATTTGCCAAGAAAGTCCTTCATGGCATCCTCCACTGGTCCCCGTATCCTCGTCGCCGGCAACCCAAGTTCCATGTCGTGATAAACTGTAAACCTAAGGCCACCGAAACGGCCGGGCCAAGACCCCGATCAAAACCAAAACACAAACCCGGTTCTAGAACCATACCTGACATGAACCGAACTGAGAACTCAAGCCCAACAATCCGCATAGCAACGTTTAATGCCGCCTTGTTCTCCATGGCACCGGCAATAACAAACCACCGCACGGTTATCAACACGGATCAGCAGGCTGTTGATGTGTGGTGCAAGTCGATAAACGACCATCGGCAACCGAAGAAAAGCATACTCAAAAACCAAAGCTTCTCCAAATCAAGTAACAAGCTCAGGGTTTCCATTAACCTGCCTGAAAATGAGATATCAGTGGAGAAAGAGAGGCAATTTAGCGGGCCGCTAGCAAATGGCAACTCAAAGGGTAAAGGAATACTAGGAGGAAGCGGTCGGAGTAGCAGCATGAGGTGTGAGAGGAGTGTGTTGGAGGTTTTGAAAGAGGTGGATGCTGATGTAATTGCATTGCAAAATGTGAGGTGTGAGGAGGAGAAGGCGATGAAACCGCTTTCTGATCTTGCCGAAGGGTTGGGGATGCGGTACGTCTTCGCTGATAGTTGGGCCCCGGAGTACGGGAATGCTATTTTGTCACGTTGGCCGATCAGGCGGTCGAAGGTTCAACGAATTTGCGATGATAGCGATTTCAGGTACGCATCTCTTTCTTATGTCTGGTTTAGTTTTTATTTTCCTTTTTTTTTTTTTTTGCTTATTTTTCTGTTTGGAAAAGTTTATGCTTCTTGCTTTGCGTTTTTAGAAGAATCTAAATTCAATGATTTTCTCATTGAGGGTCAACTATAAGTCAAGAATATTTATTTCTGGAGTCATATTTTACCATAAATATTGTTAGCATCAATGTCCGTTGGAAACTGCCAATATGTGTATTAAAAATTAGTTGAGACTAGCGAATTATATTCTTTTAATATATATGGATCCACATCTATTATGTAGCTTATTTGAACTATCAACAAACAGCACACACAAGGGACCATGCACCTAATTAGCCATGCATCTAGTATATATAAATTTGCAAAAGAGATGCAGTAATTTCCATGACCCATTTTGGGTTGAGTTGTTGAGCAGTAGATTAATTGTAGATAACATGGATAGCACTTGGTAACACGCTTTGTTAAATTTTGACATGTTTTGAGTGAAATCGGAATCCACCATTTGTGGTACTGCATATTAAATAAAGAGAAGAAAAATTAAGGATATGAAAGAAGGGGAAACGCATCTCATGATTATTTAATACTGCATTGGAGTGGGGTTTGGTGGTAGCTAGGCGAGATATTAGAAATATAAATGAAATGCACAAGTAGGGCTCATAAAATTTATTTGAGAGAAAATGACAAGAGAGATAATTAAATTTGTGAAGGAATTACTAGGCTAGCTGTTGCAATTGGCCCACTTGAAGGGGTTGGTACTAAAACATGTGACCACCAAAACACAACTTTAGGTCTAGACAGATGCTACAAAACAATATACAATGTACAATTTGTTAAATCAGCAGCCTATCTAGCTGTTCATTACAAAAGTAAGAGAACCACTGATACTAAATGTGAAGAAAAGTGGTTGTATGATTCCATTTTGAACCTAAACCATATGCTTTTTGACTTTTAAAAAAGGTTCTTTGAGATGTTTTATGTAAAGTCACAGAAGCACAAAAAAGGCTTTCAACTTTTGTTAAAGTCAATTGTTACAGTTCCAGGTACTTAGCCAATAGTTTATATATATCTGTTTGTATAAATTATTAGAGTTAAAATTAAGGATTCAGAAAAATGAACCCTGCCTCTACAATAATTGTTTTAATTACATATCCTAAAACTCAATATTTTTTAGTAATTTTTTTAAGGCAGCTATTTGATTTCCAATGTATTCTGGCTGCTGTTTCATTAGTTCAGGATAATTTAACAAATTATTTTTTTCAAAGGATGCAAAACAAAATTGTGTAAAATGCCAGCAGGATGGACTTCAACAACAAATTGCTAAATTATTTACTGTTTAGGTGATACATTCTAAATTTTAAAATAATTAGGTGGCAGTATTCAAAGTTTCTGGTAATTAGAATATTTAATCTACTTGCGACGACTTTTTCCCCAAGTACAATTGCAAGTATTTTTCTTTTAATACAAGCCCGTAGAGGTGCTATCGGGTCGGGTAGGGTCCGGATACTATTATATTTGGACCCGTACCCTAAAAGTGTTCGGGTCCGAATTTCGATTCATATACTTATTTGTTTCAAATCGGGTCGGGTCCGGATCCGGATACCTATCTACCCGTAGATATTTCGGGTCCAGTCTTTCGGTTCCGGGTAGATATATACCCATAACTTGTTTATGGATTATCGGGTCTGGTTCGGATCCGGGGCGGGTCCGGATCTGGAGCGGGTACATGTCGCAACTCACAAGCATTTGAGAAACACTAAACATTTAAATATAATTATAATTTCTTAAACATCTCACATAATATATCATTTTAGAAAGTAAAATATTGGAGATGGTGATTTCATTATATGGTTCCAAAATCTTAATATCAATTTGTTTCAATCAGTGAAGAGAGCAATAAATTTCAATAATCCGTGCAGAAAGGTAGATACATGATAGATAAAGAGATCAAGAAAGGAATTAATTAGTTTCAAAAATTTATAGACAAAAGGTTAACATGACATTTGATTTCAATAATCTGTGCGAAAATAACAATAAATTTCATTCAAGAAATTAAAAAATACGTACTACAAATGATTGTCTTTTCATAGTTATTAATATATGTGTTTATATTAAATAATTATAAAGAAATGGTATTATCATTTTATCGGGTATTTATATGGAAATCGGGTCGGGTTCGGTTATGGATCGGATAACTAAATCAAACCCATATCCCATCCATTACCCATAATTTAACCGGTTATATTTTTTAAACCATATCCTATTCAAATTAATCGGATCCGGTTCGGTTCCGGATTGGATCCGGGTAATCGGGTAAAAGCAGCACCTCTACAAGCCCGTAGGCACATTTACAAGTTGATACCGTGCTTATCGAAAAATGCGAGCGTGTCAAGATCTAACAGGAATAAACTTTACATGTATAAAAAAAAATTGTTTGGTTTTATGAGGACATTAGAGAAGATTTAAATTCGTCAATTGGGAGTAGTTCATAAATTTTTAAGTTTGCAGGGGTCATTGGAAAATTCCTAGAAGATTGAAAGAGCGTTGCTCTAGAACACACATATTAAATAGATTTGTTTAAAACAGGGGAGTGAGATACCTAAGCATATATTTTAATGACCTGTCACCATTGATGGAAGAGGATTAGGTGAGCTGCTAACTGCATGTATCGTACTTACAAATTAATTATGTTTTCTTTTGTGGAAGTCTATTTTTCTTTCCTTTTGTGAATGAATTAAGTACACCTACACCTTCTAATTCGCTATTATAACTTTGTACGTACGGTTGTTTATATAGTTGGTATAATGGAGTAGATAAACGATGTGCAATTGGAAAGTAATATTGTCAGGTTCCTTTAACCAAACCTACCTTAAAAATAATTATAATTTAGAAATAGAACCTCAATAATTAATTAATTTACGCTGCAAGCACTCACACATCCTTCATTTTTTGTGCCTTCACCATGCTTTCATTTTTAAAAACTTTAATAACTCAAAATTTAAAACTTAAAAAGTCAAAATAAAACCGTTAGATATGATCTATGTTATTTTCTCTATGTGCTCATAAAATATTATCACATTTCGATTTTGTTTTTATGTGAATCAATAAGTTAAAAAATCAACGTCTAGAAATTATCCAAATTAGTACGTTATTTACAAGCTCTTGATGACAACCAAAACAAAATTGAAATGCCATAATTTTTTACACGTGCATAGATAAAATAATGTAGATCATATCCAACGGTTTCATCTTGACTTTTAAGTTTTAAATTTTGATTTATTAAAGTTTTTAGAAATGGAGGTATGGTGGAGGCACAAAAAATGAAGGCATTTGAACCCTCCTCTATATATATATATATATATATATATATAGTTATTAAAGTACAATGAATAGCAATAGCTATAAATTAATTGTACTTCCTATTATGAAAGAAATAAGTTTTGAAGTTTGAACTCGATCATTATGCAATTGATTAATCAGGTGAGATTTCTTAATTTGTCTAAAAAAATTATCTTCCATTATAGAATGAAATATAATTGTGTAAGAATCAAATTATTGATAGTACAGAGAGGCTGACAAAAGACAAGTATCCAAGTTACCTGTCAATGATTAAAAAAAAAAAAAATTAGGCAACCGGCTTGTTATAATATGCATGAAAGCATCAAAAAGTAAGGCTGGGTCCACACGTAAAGAACAGAAATAAACAAATAAATAAATAATGAGTAAAGGCAGCAGAGAAAAGTGATCTGAACTAAATTGATTGTAGTTTTAGATAAGAAAATAATATAACAGACATTATATGAGGTATTCAAATACCAGAAAATTGTAGAATGCTCCACTTAGCCTCTTTTATGCTCCTGCATAGAAGGCTGATATCATATAACAACTACTGAAAAAAAAGGAGGAATAAAATTATTTTCTTTAGTGCATATGATGAGTCCAGGTCATAGAACTGGTACTGATATTTCCTGCAGGTGCTTCAATATTTTATCTTACTAATCTGATTTATCGCGTGCGCGTGCAGAAATGTGATAAAGGTCACCATAGAGGTACCCGAGTTGGGCGAAGTTAGTATACTTTGCACACATCTTGACCACCTTGATGAGAAATGGAGAATGAAGCAGATAAACTCGATTCTCAAATCAAGCGACGGGCCCCACATCTTGGCTGGAGGGCTCAACTCGCTTGACGAGACTGACTACTCTGCCGAGCGATGGGCAGATATTGTCAAGGTAATCAGATAAATAAGTGGGTAAATGATTTCATTCAAACCTCCTTTTATGAAAATGGTTGGCTTCTACATCTTTACTATGAGCACAATTTCAAAGAAATAGATCTAATGCAAAACATAATATAATTTTGGTCCCAACATATGGTAATTCTGGATGGTCATCTAATTGTACTCTGTTTCAAATTTGTGCAAATGATGGGTTTAGTATTATGAAGAGATTGGAAAACCAACACCCAAGGTAGAGGTGATGAAGTATTTGAAGCAACAAAAATATGTGGATGCCAAGAACTTCTCAGGGGAGTGTGAAGCTGTTGTTGTTGTGGCAAAAGGCCAAGGTAATTCTAATCTCACTTCTCCAATTGATATCTTAATTACTATAGACAGCACTTCTATATGATAAAATTAATCTGAACTTGGCATTGCATATAGATGTACAAGGAACATGTAAATATGGCACAAGAGTGGACTATATCCTAGCATCACCAAATTCACATTACAAATTCGTACCTGGATCTTACGGCGTTGTTTCGTCGAAAGGCACCTCAGACCATCATATAGTCAAAGTCGACTTGACGGTATCTAAAACAGACGACAATGAAGCAGCACTTGGTCAAAGTCAGGGCACACCAAGAGTTGTGAAGATAGATCACCAGGCTTCTACTAAAGGGATATGGAAATCTTAATACTTCTTATTTTACATTTTGTGATAATTATTTTACCTTTTTTTTTTGAGGCAAGGGGGTGGGGGGTAGAAATACCAAATTTGTAAGGGCATTTGAATGCTTGTCCTTGTAAGTTAAAAATACCAAAGATAGCTTAGAGAATCAAATTCATGCAGCTGGGAGTGGAGGGATCAGTTTGCAATTAAGGTGCAAGGACTAGATTCAAATGCCTGGGAATTGAAGAGGTAACTATGCATTTAGTACCTTTCTTGCTCTTTTCAATAATCATCCTTGTTCATAATAGCTTTTTTCATAGGTGAGGTGTGGTTTCCTGTATTGTGTTACAACGGTGACAATGGAGTTACCAACAACGGAAACAAAAACATATTTCTCATTTTGTTTCCACCAGGACTTGTACTCTTTTCTGTGATGTTGTGCTTGAGTAACAACATAATCTTTTAAAAGAAGAACCATTCTGCTGCTTTCATTTAAATTTTCATCATTATCTTAAACTCGGTCACTGTAATGTACCTTTATTATGTGTGAATTAATAAAGTATACCATAGGATACAATTGAACTTGTATCCATGTTAGATCTAAACAAACTAATAAATCCATAATGTTAATTCCAAAACTTGAGCAAACCCAAGTCTAATGTCAATAATTTACCTCCAGCTTTATCTAAACAAACTCTTTATTCTTCACGCTGTCATAAGACGGGGGCAACAACCCTTACAGATTAATTTTCCAATAAATTCCCATATGTATATATCTACTTAGGAATCCGAATAATCAAATTCCAAACATCATATCAATTACATTAAAATATAAACCTCAAAATAATTTAGAGTGCAAAATAAAAGAAAGTACACAAATATCAAAAAGTACTAGGTGTGTGTTCACCTCCCATACAAATTGGGCTCCCAACAGTTTTCCAATTATTTTGGTACATCTTAATTACCAAGAAACTGAAAAATACCAGAATTTATCAACTAAAGAAAATCTCATGCAGCTGCAGCCTCGAGCAGTTCTCTCTCAGCTCTGTCGCGGATCCTCCTCTCTAGCTCCGGCCTGGTATTAAATTTTATTATTAACATGCCTGACTAGTATTAAACCAGTTTGGTCATTCTAACCATACTAACGATCAATTAAAACCAACTAAGCCTCTGTATAATCCTTCTAGCCTCAAGTAACCACCAATTCTGAAGCTGGATGAAGGTTATGCAACTAAAAGTCAATTATGCTGAATTTGTCCTCAATCAATCACCACGGGTTCAACAAATCCTCAACTTAAAACCAAAATTTCCTCAATATACTTTCACCATTAAACTAAGCTACAATACAACCCAATTAGGCCAAATGACCCACCATTGTGCACAGAACACTGACCTAGCAGACAAACAATGGATTAAAATCAATTGAATTGAGTAACTTAACCAGATGTTACAACTCCAATACCCAAATTGTGTCCTTAATCAACACCAACCCCACACACCAACCGAATCCCAAATAAACTAAGATTGAATTCAACAAAGTCAGTAAAGTAATACCTGAAGTGCCTGATAAGCCCCTGCACGGGCCACGCAGCTGCATCGCCAAGTGCACAAATGGTGTGCCCCTCAATCTGCTTTGTCAACTCCTGAAGCATGTCAATCTCCTCTACCTTCGCATTCCCGACTTTGAGCCTCTCCATGACCATCCATAGCCATCCTGTCCCCTCCCTGCACGGCGTGCACTGTCCACAACTCTCATGCTTGTAGAAGTATGACAGCCTGGCAATCGCATCAACCACATCAGTCGACTTGTCCATGACTATAACTGCAGCTGTTCCCAGCCCTGACGTCACTGCTTTTAAAGCGTCATAGTCCATCAACACGTCGTCGCATATGTGTTTTGGTAGAAGAGGCACTGACGAGCCACCTGGTATGACCGCCAGGAGGTTGTCCCAACCACCTCTGACACCGCCACAGTGGCGCTCTAATAGTTCCTTCAACGGGATACTCATTTCTTCCTCAACAGTGCAGGGTTTGTTGACATGGCCGGAGATGCAAAATAACTTAGTACCTGAGTTGTTCTTACGGCCAAAACTTGCAAACCACTCTGGACCCCGCCGCAGGATGGTAGGAGAAACGGCAACTGTCTCCACATTTGTCACTGTGGTGGGGCACCCATACAGTCCAGCATTGGCAGGGAATGGTGGCTTCAGTCTAGGTTTTCCTTGCTTACCTTCTAAGCTTTCCAACAAAGCTGTCTCCTCACCGCAGATGTATGCACCGGCACCAAAATGGATGTGCACGTCAAAATCATACCCGGATCCACATGCATTCTTACCCAATAGACCTGCTGCATACGCTTCCTGTCGTGCCTTTTCGAGAGCCAAGCGTTCATTTACGTACTCACCTCTGATGTAAATATATGCAGCTGAGGCGCGCATGCCTACACCTGCTATAAGACAACCTTCTAGAAGCTTGTGTGGGTCATGTCGCATGATCTCTCTATCCTTGCAGGTGCCAGGTTCAGACTCATCAGCATTAACAACCAGGTATGAGGGACGTCCATCAGATACTTTGGGCATGAAAGACCATTTTAGCCCTGAAGGGAAACCCGCTCCACCACGGCCTCTTAGGCCCGATTTCTTCATCTCACTCACAATCCAGTCTGTCCCCTTCAATACAAGATCCTTGGTGCGGTACCAGTCGCCCCTTTTCATGGCACCCTTGAGAAATGGGTCATGGATTCCGTAAAGGTTGGTGAAGATCCTGTCTTCATCTTTGAGGCCACCAAAATGGGTCTTTTCTGGAGGTGGGGGTGGGGGAGGAGCTTGTGGGGTTGCCGCTGATGTGGCCCCAGCCTGTGTGCTGAACTGGGACATGTATGTGTAAAGTCCCTGAATGAAAATGAAGAGCTGTCATTTTTGTTTGCACCTGATAGGATTTCATGATGTTCACTTAATGATACTGGCATAATGCTTATATAAAATCTTCAAGCTAAACAAGTTAAGTGTGTCTTTAAAAAAAGAATTTGATACATCAACTGTTGTTGTGCATCTCAGCTTTTAAATTCAATAACCAATAATATGGATAACTTGCTTCAAAAAGAAAAGAAAAAAAGTAAGGAAATATTCAAAATTCAAGAAATTATTTTCTATTTGTTAATCTAAGCCTTAGAGATATAGCTGGAAACAAAGAAATTTCCACACAAGTCAACTAAAAACTCCAACAACAACAATTCAAAAGTAAATTGTGTTTTATTCGCTAACCAAATAGCAAACATACGTAACTTAGACATACTCAATCTTGCTTGAGATATTAACTAACAAACCATCAATAGAAAGCCCAAATGGCTTCAAATATAACCAGATGTCGGCAAAAAAACACCGCACGACTTGGTACCAGACCTAGAGGTACTTAATGCCTTGCAAAGTTAAGATCAGTAAAAACAAATCTTAACATTAAACAATGACACAGTGATAGAACTGCAATTGATTGAACTACATATTCCACAATGATCCCAATCTGAACTATTTAACATGACTATCTAATTATAGAAAACTTCATTCAATATCTACTGAAGCAGCCAAGTATATCCACTTGACATCGTAAAGATCGCCAAGCAATTACCATGCAAAACTAGGGTTTCGAACCCAATTGTAGGCTCCCAAAAATCAAATCACAAAACAACTGTTAAAAGCAAAACAAGCTTACATAAGGTCCTAAATCGCTCATACTAGAATCACCTGCTATCCACTGTACTAGAAGCATGGAATCGAAAAGGGTCATAAGAAAAAAGAATCAATGGGAAGGTTAAGGACTCGACCTGGTTGACGGAGGTCGAGGGAGATCGGACCGACGGGGACCGCGCCGCCACGGAGAGGTTGCTCAGAAGCTGTCTCCTGATCGCCATTGCTAGAGAGAGAGAGAGGGGTGGAGAGGAGTTGATCTATTTCTCTCGAGCTATTAGGTGAAGGCGTGGGAACGAGCGAGGCCGTAGAAGTGTGGCACGTGCAACGCAGGTGATTCTATATGGGTCGGTTCTGGGCCGTGTTAATGTCCAAATTAGATCTTCTCTTCTTCGTCATGAGGAGCTACATAGTAGTCCGACCTGAGTCCGGATCCTCTGAGGTAACTCAAATTTTGAATTCGGACCACTCCGTTTGAGATGGAATGTATGGATCTATTTCATATTCGTGTCAAAGCAGATCGGACGGTCCAGATCTAAACTCAAAATTTGAGTTACCTCAGAGGATCCGGACTCAGGTCGGACTACTATGTAGATCAATTCATTCCGGAGTAAAATTCCAGAGCCTTTAATATTTGGATCCGTACTGACTCAAGGCAATTGAAAGGGACGGTCCAGATTTACTCTCAGCCGGTGCCTATTCGGGATAGCGCAGGGGCCAGTATTAATTGTGCTTTGAGATTCGTGCAAAGTTGAAAAGAACAATTCTGGGCCGTCCCTTTCAATTGCCTTGAGTCAGGTACCTGGGAGGATACGGATTCTTAATATTTGTGTCAAAGCAAATCAGACTTGATCTCAACTCAAAATTTTGAGTTACCTTATATGTGATATGAATTTCGTCCGATCTAATCTTATTTTAAAATCCAGAAAGACTTATTATTTTATTTGGGCCAAGGTATCACAATTGACCCAGATCCAGTGTAGGAATTTTGCCATCAATTTCAAAATGAAAGAAAACACACAGTAAAAGAAACAAAAAAAGTTAAACAGGGGAGTGTTAAGCCATCACTGGATCCCTCCAGTATTTCAGCAAAGGAGAACAACAAACGCAACAGACAAACTTATGATTCAGCTCCAACATATTTCTCAGAAAATATTCTGTTTGTACCAGAGAGTCACACAAATGCAATTGAAATGTAAAACTTAGGGTTTAGTTCTATTTAAACAGCTTCATATTTTGTATATGTAATCAATTACAAATGAATAAAAAGCAAGTTATAAACTTCTTCCTTTAGCCTTTATAGGGAGGATACAGACTTATATTGTGTTTACAATATTGTATCAATTAAACGCTTGTTGATGGAATTCATATCTCCTATTCCGATTGCATACAGGTGGATTTTTAACAGATCGATTAGGTAGGTTTGAGATTAAATATACACGAATCTTAATGCGATCGGATGGCTTACGCTCCATGCTGGATGAATATTATTGTGGAACAGAAGATGTGGCTATAACAAAAACCAATAAATTTTTTTTAGCTTTCCTTGCTTGTAGGCACCAATAAACACTTGGAAATCAGGAATTAACATCACCCCCGGTACCGTAATAGGGAATTTTTACAATTACTTGATCTGGACCGTTCTTTTTAACTTGGCACGAATCTCAAAGCCCAATAATACTGCCCCCTCTATCAGCCCGAATCCCAAACCGGCCAGGAGTTAATCTCAAACCGTAAAAGAAGAATTGTAATAGAGAATCTTTTACGGTACCGGGGAGGATATGGATCCTGGAAATCAGAAGGTACATTATGAAGTCACGTTAAGACACGTTAAGATCACATCAAGATTTGGACATTACATGTAATGAAGTATTTTGGCACGAGTTAAACTAATTGACTAGAAAACCCTACTAGAAGTAGATGATGTCATCAGTTACAAGCAGACCAGAATATAAGCTAAGCAATATATATATTGGAGCAGTGATCTGTGGCGGTCCCTATATAGCTCTTGATGACTTGATGTGCCTCTGATATTAATATCATAGTCATAAAATTCACGAATAATTTTTTTTTTTTTTTGTGATGGCGAACCGAACGACGAATTATTTGATTGACTGAATTATTCGTGAATTTTACGAATTTTTCCCAAATTTTATGAATTATTCGCAAATTTATTTTTGCTCCCTTGTGGAACTGAGATCTCCGGTCTAGATAATTCCGAATCATTTCCGAATTATTCCCCAATTATTCTCAAATCACAAATTTTTAACCCCGTCGGACCGAACTCGAATAATTCATTTGTCACTATGATTAATATAGGATTGCTATGTATATTATTATTATCACCACATCCTTAATTGTGGTTATTCAACACCATCTTTTAATTAATGAAACTTTATTTTGGATTTCTTTATAGAGTAGGCGGGTAAGTTTTTAGTTTCAGTATTTTCTATAGTATAAAATTTATTTAGACTGGTTATTAGAGAAGTCATGTCATTATTTTAATAATAGCTAGACTCTCTTAGTTTAGAAGTTTAGGTGGATATATTTCAGACCACATATAAGGAATTAATTTTCTTTTACTTGTGTTGGGAAGGGAAGGTTTCTAATAACAAATTACACTTCTCAATACAGAACTTATTTTATATGTCTAATTTATATGGACCAAGGTATTTTATAGCACAGCAAGAATGTCAGAAGTGTACCATGATTTTATAAAAGCAACCTCTATATATATAACAGTTCGTTTAACATTAGACAGGAATCAATTAAATACATGCTTAAATTCACATTCACTGTTTTTCCTTCCCTTTTCACTTCACCTTGAGTCAAACAAACGCCAATATCACATTAACCAAAAGCCCCAAATTCGGGAAAATATATTTCCAGAGCAGATTTGACTTTATACAGTGCACTAGTCATATGCCTTTTCATTTTGACTCTATTATTCGTGCACTGTATGAAACCAAACTAGCTCTGTCAATATCTTCACAAATTCACTTTAGTTCCAATTCGCCCTCTGTGTAGTCTACTGTGGCAGTGCTTGGAGGGTACCCTATGCCACGTCTATTGCAAGGGAACACCATGAAAGCACTGCTTGCTAGGCTGCCGATCACCGGTGGGAGAACCTCGAGCATCATCTTTTGTTGCACCAACATTGCCGAGTCGAAGCATGTGACGGTGTTCGTGTCAAGCACCGCAACTACAGCAAATACGGCCAATGATAGGAATGCATGCACAAAGTCTCCGAATTGCAGCTTGTATCTGCGAGTTTTTAGCATCAAATTTCGTTTATCATTTTTAAGGATTTTTGTTATTTACATAGGAAAAAAAAATGAAAAATGAAAAATTCTGTTATTTCATTTTCATTATGTTTCTTTTTATATATACTTTTACTACATAATATACACCTAAAGTATTTGAATATTAAAGATTATATCGGTAAGGCCAACGAGATTGTACGTAGCTCAAAATTAGTACCTCGATAGATCGATGGAACCGGCATTTGGATCAGAGAAAGACCAGAGCCCCTTCCTTGTCACCATGCCATAATAGAGTTTCCCGTCGGTACCGATGTAACTGTCGGTGAAGGAAGAGAAGCAGCAGAAAAAGCTACAAGCGAAAAGTAGAGTTCCACCGAGGACCTTGTTCGTTACGGTGCATTGTCCTGAGTTGGTTAGCAAAGGATTCAGGAACTGGAACACAAAAACTGTACCAGTTGGCAGGAGCTGTACCAGATCTCCAAGCCCTTGAAAAGCCTTCTCTCCTATGCTCTGGTTTTGATTTTGATCTTTTCTTGCCATTTTTCTCAGTCTTGGTTTACTTTGCCATATAGGGGACTTTCTCTGACCTGTTATACTTGATTCCACCTATATATATACATAGATATGGTTATGGTTATGGTTATTGATTACTAAATTATAAATTAAATGGGTTGGCTGCTGGTTTGACCGATTGCTACTTCATATTGGATCCATTCGGATCGGGTTTAATTGTTTAAAAAAAACAGAGAACTTTGCGCAGCGCAAATAAAGTATTGTTATGTTGGGATGAGCTATGGTGAGACGTGGAGTAAAACCATTTTGTACTCCATGGCACTATATTTTCATTTTGAAAATCCAAACAACCGATCCGAACCGTTCAACATGTTCTCTATATTGAAATGTGCTTGGAGACCAAATTTTACATTTTTTGGAATTTTTTTACTATTTATTAAGCCACTTTGAAAATCGCTGATCCGGTGGTCCAGAAAATTTTACTGTTTTTTACTGTTCACAGTGGATCAGCAATTTTCAAAGTGGCTTAATAAATAGTAAAAAAATTCCAAAAAATATAAAATTTGGTTTCCAAGCACATTTCAATATAGAGAAAATGTTGAACGGTTCGGATCAGTTGTTTGAATTTTCCAAATGAAAATATGGCGTGGAGTACAAACTTGTTTTACTCCACGTCTCACCATAGCTCATCCCTTATTATGTTATTAAATTAAAATGATGTGGTAAAATTTTTCAGGATAAAATATTATTATATTATTATTTTAAACATAAGCATATTTTTGTATGTTTTTCTGAAAAAGCATAAAAAAAATATTTTGGAATTTTTTTTTAAGAGTAAAGATAGGCAAGTATTTTCTCAAAAAAAGCGCTGCGACACTATTAAATTAACTTTTATCTAGTATAATTTTGTAGTATACAAATAATTTTAACACCTAGATGAAGGTATACTATATATCTTAGCATAATTCTAAATTATAGCTGTTATTTATTAAAAGATAAAAAAAAACATTTTCTAATAATATCAATTGAGTATCTTTGATAATCCATTAATTAGTCTAAATCTATGACCTCCAAAATGTTTTTCCATTAAATTATCCATTTATTGCTACCATGTTGTTCCAATCATCCAATTAGTGAATTGACAAAACCAAAAAAATATTATATATATATATATATATATGAGGAGGGATCCGATTACAACACTTTTGAGTTACCACAACCATTTTCTACATTTTCAAAGTCCAAATCGTTAATCCAAACCGTTCAACATGATCTCCACAATAAAATGTGTTTGCAGATCAAATTTTACATTTTTTTGAATTTTTTTACTATTTATTAAGATTGGTACAAAATTCAACGGTCTGAATTTGACTAGTTTTTGTAAAATACTTAATAAATAGTAAAAAAAATTCTAAAAAATGTAAAATTTGATCTGCAGGCACATTTTATTGTGGAAATCATGTTGAACGGTTTGGATCGACGATTTGGACATTGAAAATGTAAAAAATAGTTGTGGTAACTTTGTGGTATGTTGTAATCGGATCCCTCTTCTATATATATATATAAAAAAAAAATTAGCCATTACATATATGCCAAGATAAAATCTACTTTTTAATTTGAATGCAAAAGTGGTATGTAAGTATGTACAAAAGTAAATATATATAAAAAAAATTGAATGCATACTACAATCTCCCGTAAAATATATATAAAAAATAAGTATGTACAAAAGTGGTCAAAATATTTGTCTATAAAAATAAATTTGATCATTTCGGGTCGGACTTGCTACAAGAAGTAAGTGGTTGCTTGCAAGGATTTATTTAGGTAAAAAGTTTAGTTTATATGATGAGATTTTTTTTTTTTTTTTTAAATTTTAGGTCCCATGGGTCGGCTATTGTTAGCTTTAAAGGGAAAGCCTAAAAAAATTTCAGTTGATGCTTTCAAGTAAAACCAAAGCCATATATCTCTGTTGTATTATTTGTGCTCACGCATCTTTGCTAATTCATGTCAAACATAAAGCATAGCAAAGTAGGTAAAGGTCTCTCTCTCTCTCTCTTTAAAGTAGGTCCAAGCGGCTTTGGACCAGTGTTTTAAAATTTTGTTATAGCCGGTGAATATACGGCAGAGTGTTTTAAAATTTTGTTATAGCCGGTGAATATATGGCAGAATATTCCTATTCAGTATCCGGCCGAATACAAAATAGATATTCGGACCGAATATTAAATTCATACTTTAAATAAATTAAAAAATATTCAAAATCTATTAAAAGAGTTCCGGATCCGAATCCATAACCCATTAAATGAGTTCCAGACCCACCAAGTAGGTGTTGTTTTCAAGCGTTCCACTCAGAAGTCTTTTATAACCTCTCTACAGCCTTATTGTATTTAAGTACTGTGAGATTAAATATTTAATAAAAAATCCGCATATATAAATCCGAATAAGAATCCGCATATTCGGCCGCATACCGTATATGCAGTATGCAGTGGCCTTCGGAATACCGCATGAGAACCGAATATTAAAACACTGCCTTGGACACAATCTCTGTCCAAAACCAATATACACCGTGAGATTAAGGCCCGAACAAATTAAAAACACTCTTTTATATTTCTTTTTGTGTTTGTATATTTTCTCTTTAATTGATAGTCCATATTTTAATTTTCAAGCAAAAAAAAATATGGACCATTAATAAGCACATAAAATATGGTTTAATACAAATTTTGAGTTTAAATCTGAAATGTTTGATCAGAATTCATACCAATTTGGTCTGATTCTACCATGGCCTTTTAATATTCGTGTCAAATCAGATCGGACTGTCTGAATCTACACTCAAAATTTGAGTTACCTTAGGTGATATGAATTTGTAAGGGAAACTCTCTTTGGAGAATTTGTATCTTTTGCATTAACTCAAATTTTGAGTTAATGCAGAATGAATCCGGACCGTCCGATCTGTGTTGACACGAATATTAAAAGGACCCACGCATTCCATCTTGAGTCGGATTGATCCAGATCCTGATCGGACGGCGAGATGCATTAATTCAAAGTTTGAATTCACGCAGAGGATACATATGTTCTCTCTTGAAGGTAGGGGTGAGTAAATCACTCATAACTCGTGACTCGGTCGCTAATAACTCGCTCATTATCAACTCGCTCGTTAACTTAATGAATCAAGCATGAGCATACCCAACTCGCTCATAACTCTCTCGTTAAGAACTGAGTTACATGAAATCATGTCACATCCAATTCCAACCAAATCAAACCCAAATCCAATTTTGTAAGTCTGTGACAAGGAGATAGCTGTGAGCATGTGACATGTAGGGCTGTGAGAACCAACATAAATATAGTTGTTTGATTTTGTTAAATTTGTTTATCGACAATTTTTTGTTAAATTATGTATTGTTTAAGCAGGTTGGATTATGACAATTTGTTAAATTCTATCAATGTTAAATAGTTTTTGAATGATGTATCTTGAAAAAAAATCGAAACAAAATTCAAATTGCCTACAAGCTTGATTTCTTAACGAGTCGCTTAATGAGCACGAGTCAACTCGAGCATTTAACGAACCGAGCATGAACACAGTTGTCAACTCAGTATTGTCTTCTCAACTCGAATCGACTCGCTCATTAAGCTAATAAACCGAGCACGAGCATACCCAACTCGCTCGAACTCGCTCATTAATCACCCCTAGTTGGAGTTGTGTGCGAAGCGCCTAAGCCATTGGATTTCATTCAGTTTGTGCCAGATCTAAATTGTGCGTCCCAAAACGTTGAAGATTTTAACTTTTCATTCCCCGTGATACAGACTGCGTTGCTATTCCTGTTGCGGATATAATTTTTTCTCTCTTACGGGTGAAAAGTCATTTTGCAGCGCCGTGCTGCACATGGGTACACGTGGGTCAGCTTCCCGGAGAAATGAACATTCTGTGGACCACTTTATCTACCTAAATGTGTAGCAGCTAATAGTTACAGTAAAACATGACTCATAAAGTACCGAAATTTTTATTAATAGAAATTAATAATAAATGAATGTCGACATAGAATATTGAAATCGTCAGATTTTCAAATCTAACAAAGACGTTACTTTTCGTAACGTCCAGGGGACGTTATGAACCGTAACGGCCAGCTTAACTAAGGTGGAATCGCTAATTGCAGCTGCTAAGGGCTGGCCGTTGAGAACGGTAACGTCCAGGGAGAAAAGAAAAAAAAAAAAAAGGCTGTGGCCATCGCCAACGATGACGGCCTACGCAAAAAAAAAAAAATAAATAACTCGAGGTCGTTTCCAACGATAACGTCCAGACTCAGAAAAAAAAAAATTTTGAGGCCGTTGCTAAGGATGACGGCCAGACTCTTATTTCGAATCGCTTAAGTTTTTTTTACTCTCTCTGTCTCTGTCCGTAACTTCCGAAAAAAAAAAAAAAAGAGGGCGCGGCGAGCAGCGAAAAAGAGAAGAGAAGGATAGCGACGGAAGAGAGGAAAGAAAAGCCTGGCCGTTATTCTCCCCAGCGTCCAGGTCCGATCCCCCGCTGAACTCACCTCTGGTCCGCCTCTTCCCCTCTGGTCCGCCTCTTCCCCCGCTGAACTCATCACCACAGAACCCTAAATTTATGTAATTTTTTTTAATATTATAGAACTTTATAAATTAATAATAATTTAAGGTTGAATTTGTTGTCAAAATTATTGTAAGGTTTAATTATGTAAAATTGCATTTGACTAGATTTAATTTTGTTAATTAGGTTATTGTTATTGTTAATTAGGTTAATTAGGTGTAATTAGGTTATTGTTAGGTTTAATTTGGTAAATTAGCATTCGATTTGGTTTAATTTTGTTAAATAGCATCCAATTAGGTTTAATTTTGTTAATTAGGTTATTGTTATTGTTAATTAGGTTAGTTAGGTTATTGTTAGGTTTAATTTTGTAAATTAGCATTCGATTTGGTTTAATTTTGTTAAATAGCATCCAATTAGGTTTAATTTTGTTAGTTAGGTTATTGTTATTGTTGATTAGATTAGTTAGGTTATTGTTAGGTTTAATTTTGTAAATTAGCATTCGATTAGGTTTAATTTTGTAAATTAGCATTCGATTAGGTTTAATTTTGTTAAATTGCATCCGATTAGGTTTAATTTTACGTGGTAGGTATAATTTTATGCAATTGTACCCGATGTCAAACATGTTGGATGTAGGATGTCAATGTAAATGTAAATGCAAACGTAACTGTTATGAGTTAGGTTTAAATGCAAAATTTTGAAAATTTAGATTGTTTTAATTTTAAGGTTAAAATGTTATGCATGCAGGATGTCAAGCAGTTGTGGTTCGAGTAATCCTCCACAAGAGAATTTTAGCAACTTATTATGGATGCCGCATGCACAGCATAAGGTCGCACTGTTATCTGACAATGTAAGTTACTCAATGAATCATCTCATATCCAAAATTCACATGTTTTTGAATAAAGAGATATAAATGTTTGAATTACGAGTTTTGATTTTAATCAAATTGTATAACAATGACAGGATTATACCGGGGTGGATGTTCGACACCACCGGTCTGTGATTCCACGCGACCCGCGCTGCGACCCATTCTTGTGTAGTCTCGGTTTGTATCAGATAGCTCGAATGGATGATATGAACATTGACAAAGGGCTCCTCGCTGGCCTCGTTGAGCGGTGGAGACCGGAGACGCACACTTTCCATCTTCCTGTGGGAGAGATGACGGTGACACTGCAAGATGTGTCATGTCTGTGGGGATTGCCGATAAAGAGGGCTCCGGTGACCGGGTTTCAGACACAAATGTGCGTGCATTAGTGGAGCATTTTCTTAGAGCTGGGAGTGCAGATGCGGTGCTTAAAAAGAAGAAGAGATTGCAGTCGGCCGATGGAAGTGCTATTCGCACGACGTCCAGATATTCTATATGTTTGAAGGAACTGCACATTCTATTTCCTGCCATGCCAGCTGAAAATCCGGGTGAGCCTACAGATGAGCAGGTACGCCAGTACACTCGGGCTTACATACTGGACTTGTTCGGGACTTTACTTTTTGCTGATTCTTCGGGAGATTCGGTTCCGGTGATGTATCTGCAATTTCTTGGAAACCTTGACGAACCGGTGCAATACAACTGGGGTGGTGCTGTTCTAGCACTACTCTATTAGATATAATTTATTATTACAACAAACATTACTAATAAGTACTACAACAAACGTTACTAATAAGTACAACTACTTCTTACAATAAGTACTACTACTTCTTACAACGAGCCTTGAAAGTACATGGAACAAAGTCATCATCGGAATTTGTCGGATCTGGATCAGTCACAGCAGACGAAGTGGTGGCCTTACCAGTATAAGTACACGGAACAAACTTATTGTCCGATGCTGGAGGCTCTGGATCAACCTTCTTCTTTTTCAAACCAAAGCCGTATGGGTTTTCCACAAAGTCATCGTCTGAAATTTCATACGGACCATGTCGTCTATTCCATTCCTCCATCTTACATGTCTCACAATTAAGAAAATCACGACATACTTGACACTTGTACTTTTTTCCTTCGTTTTTACCTCGATCACTACTTGACCCTCCTCTCGCTACGCCACGATCTCGGTTGCTCTCTTTCTTACCTCGATTGTTACTGTCCATCCTTCTCGTCCAAAAAAATGAATTTAAAAAATATTGCCACTAATGAACAATAAATATTAATTAATTGCCCTACACAATAGTTATTAAAAATCTAAACTAGTAAATTTTTATAATATTTTTTCAAAAACTAAATTTAATTAAGCATGCAAATGTGAACTTCTTTATTTATTTATATATTTCAAATTATTTAATATTAACATTACTAATTTTTACAAATTAACATTACTAATTTTTACAAATTAACATTAACATTACTAATATTTTTACAATATTTTTATAAATTAATATTAACATTAACATTAACATTAACATTACTAATATTTTTACAAATTAAAATTAACATTACTATCATTTTTACAAATTAACATTAATATTACTAATATTTTTACTAATATTTTTACAAATTAACGTTACTAATATTTTTTATTATTGTCAATACTAACATTTTTACTAATATTTTTACAAACTAACATTACTAATATTTTCTGCAAATTAACATTACAAATTTACAATATTTTTACAAATTAACATTACTAACATTACTAATATTTGTACTAATATTTTTACAAATTGTCATTAACATTACTAATATTACAACATTACATTACCACTAACATTAACATTAACATTACTAACATTACTAATATTATTTTAACTAATAATCAAATAATTTTGATATTCATCCAATATAAATAATAAACGTAAATACATGACATATAATTAAAAATTTACCTTTTATATTGATGATTTCTTTATTTTCAACGGAAGAGGTCTTCGACAAGCCGTAATTTTTTTTTCGTACAGGGAGATTTTTTTTTTTTAGATTAGTGGAGAGAGAGATACTCTGAATGTTGTACAGACTAAGCCAGAGGAGCGCGCAATTTATAGATCATCTGGACGTTACCGAGAATAACGTCCAGAGATTAACTTTTTCCTCCGCTGGAATGATGAAAAATTGTAAGTGACGTTGGCCGTTATGGAGAATAACGTCCAGGGCTTTTACTGTACTGCCGACAGGCCGTTATTGTCCATAACGGCCCGAAATATTTTTTTTTTCCGAGCCTCTCCTGGCCGTCGCCAAAGATAGCGTCCTCATTTATTTTTATTTTTTTTCGGTGCTGGCCGTCATCTTTCCTAACGTCCCCATCTTTTTTTTTTTCCGTGGCCGTTATCGTTCCCAACGGCCAGAGTTTATCTTGTTCGCTAATTAGGCTAGGCAATGTTAATCGGGACGTTACCAACCGTAACGTCTTTGTTAGATTTGAAAATCTGACCAATTCTTTATTCTATGTCGACATTAATTTATTATAATTTCTATTAATAAAAATTTCGGCCAAAAGTATCCTGCATGGTCCTTCTTTTCTGAAGAAGCCACAGAAAACACAAACACATCTAAGGAATTAGGTACGAGGGCGGGGATTTTTTTTTAAAAACACAATTAAAAAAAATATTTTTACCAAACTAACATGATTATTTTTTTTTTACAAAAACCATAAGAACCGAATTGCTAATTCGGTCCGCTTGGTTTTTTTTTTTTTAACCGAATTGCCAATTCGGTCCCTGTTGATTTCACAAAAATCGCAAAAAAACTGTATTGCCATTTGTGTAATGCCTAGTGACCAAATTGTCAGTTCGGTCAAGAATTTTTTTAGTCCGGACCGAATTGACAATTCGGTCCGTGTTTGTAAATTATGAAAACATGCGAATATGCTTATCCTCTTCTGACGCAAATAGGAGAGACGTTACTCATTTAAACTTTATTAATTGCTTTGACTTTTTGAAAATTCAATTGTGTCCGTGTTGCTTTCAATTAGAAAAATTAAAGTACGTATCTAATTCCATATTCAATTATTCATTTATTTTTATATTTGATTTTTGTTAATTAGTATTTGTATCTTAAAATTCATATGACTCAATTATCCGATAATTATTCGTTTAGTATCTGTATTCGAATCCGTATTCGTGGATTATCTGATCTGTATCCATATATGTTTAAGGTGGATTGATTTATATTTTGACAACCGTTTACTATCCGTATCCGTATTCGTATCCGTTCACTGAAACATGGATATGGATATGGTATCAGCATTATCCGCTCCGAATCCGTTCCGTTTTCACCCCTAATCATATATCATATCGGATGTAGGTCAAATTGAATTTGAAACCGAAAGACAATTAAATATGTCTTTTTAGCCGGATCACTTTTTTTTTTATCTCCCATAGAGGATATTAGATGAAATTTGATGTACTCTATTTCATTTTCAATTTTTTTAGCACAACCTAACGAGTAAGAATTACACATCTTTGTTAATGTAAATATTTTCTTAACTAAATTTACAATAATGCTATTTATTAAGCAAATTCTAAAAATAAAAAAGTTGGGACCGAATTGCCAATTCGGTCCGGAGTCTTTTTCGGATTTTCTATGGCCGCCTTTCTGAAAATTTGTGAAATCAACAGGGACCGAATTGCCAATTCGGTCAAAAAAAAAAAACCAAGCGGACCGAATTGCCAATTCGGTTCTTATGATTTTTGTAAAAAAAAATATATAATCATGTTGGTTTGGTAAAAATATTTTTTTTAATTATGTTTTTTAAAAAAAATCTCGAGGGCGGACCCCACGTATTGCTAAAAGCAGCGTAAACCAATCTGTGGGCCCTCTAAGAATTTTTTATTTGTGGCTCATACAGTCAATAAGAACTTGTACTTTTTTTTTTTTTTTTCTAAATTCCATTTCTGTTATGATTAAATCACATTAAATAAGAATACACATAACGATCCAGACCGAACAAACTATTTTCGATTTGGATGATTTAGTGTAGTTCTTTGCGGTGTTGTAACATTAAAAAAAAGTTGGTTTAAATTTTTTTTTTAATATTATTTTGCTCTGCATTTGCTTCCAAATGAGAGAAACCGAACTAAATTTCAGCAAAATTGGTAAATTTGGTTCATAATCATTTAATAATTTTTGTTTGGTTAGTTCAGTTTTTTATAGCACAATTATGAAAAAGAAAATTATTCGAAGTTGTAATTCTTTTTAATATCTTTTTTTTTTTTTAGTTAGAGGAATAAAAGTTGTTACAGAATATTTCTGTTTAGATCAGACCGTCTGATTAGAATTCAGACTAATTCAGTGTGAAATGTATGGTGTCTCTTTAATATTCATGTAGATTTTAATTAGACGGTACAAATCTAAATATAAATCTAAATCTAACACAATATATTTTTTTTTTATTTCCATGGAACATGAAAGATAATTAAAGGTACCATAATCATTGACAATTAAAGGACTAAATAAATATATTGATATGAAATTTTTGTTTTCTAAATATAATGTATATATAACATTATACTTATGTAGAGACAAGACAGTGTTAATTAATAATTGCTACAAACCATTAATTAAATTAAGAAATATCAAACCACAACATATTTCAATTTACTTGATTAATTTCGGATGTCCTAATTTTCTGAGATTTGAATATTGAATAGTATATATGAGGAGGGATCAAGTTACAACAAAGTTACAACAACCATTATATATATAGAGAGATGGGCTATTGTGCTTTGCAAAGTAAACCTCCCTCTTTACTTCGGGTCATATTTTCATTTTGAAAATCCAAACAACCGATCCGAACCGTTCAACATGTTCTAAATATTGAAATGTGCTTGCAGACTAAATTTTACATTTTTTGGAATTCTTTTACTATTTATTAAGCCACTTTGAAAATCGCTGATCCACTGTGAACAGTAAAAAACAGTAAAATTTTCTGGACCACCGGATCAGTGATTTTCAAAGTGGCTTAATAAATAGTAAAAAATTTCCAAAAAATGTAAAATTTAGTCTGCAAGCACATTTCAATATTTAGAACATGTTGAACGGTTCGGATTGGTTGTTCAGATTTTCAAAATGCAAAAAATGGCCCGAAGTAAAGAGGGGGTTTTACTTTGCAAAGCACAATAGCCCATCTCTCTCTCTCTATATATATATAGTGTAGTGACTGAAGATGGAAACTTAATTTCTACAAGAACATTCTAAATTACTTCTACTTGATTGAAGAAGCAAAGAAAATTACATATTAAACCCACTTTTTATTCAGCAAATAAAGCAAAGCATCAAATTAAGTTGGTTTTATTCCAGAATGAAGTTCCTTGTGTGCAAAGCTTTGAGAACCTGATTCCAGTAAATCCTTGTGTAGATCATTTTGTGTGAAGTTTTGGGTTGGCTTAGATGGTGGGTACCCAATGCCATGTCTGTTATCAGGAAATAGCATGAACACAGCACTGGCCATTCCGCCGACGACGGTCGGTAGGACCTTAAGCAGTATCGCCTGGTACTTCAAAAATGCGGGGTAAAAACACTCGACCGTGTTTTTGTCTAGCATTGCAACAACTCCGAAAACAAATGTCGAGAAAAATGCGTGCACAAAATCGCTCGTCCTCAACTTGTAACTGCACTTTTTCATAGCCAAAATTTAGCTCCAACCGGGTTAATAACAGTACCTTGACATTATTTGTTATTCATATCATAAGTTCATAACAGTAGTACCTTGACAGATCAACCGACTTTGCATTCGGGTCATAGAAGCACCAGAGGCCTGTTTTGGTCACGATGCCGTAGTACAGCTTCCCGTCAACACCGACATAACTGTCTGTAAATGACGAGAAGCAACACGAAAAAGCACATCCTATGAGCAACAAACTAGTAAGTACCTTGTTGAAGTCGCTGCAATGGCCGTTGTTGGTTAGCAGAGCACTGAGGAATTGGAACGCAAAAACGGTGCCAGTTGGTAGTAGCTTTATCAGCGCGGCGATCCCTTTCAGGGTTTGTTCTCCTGTGATTTTGTTGAAGCACAACATTTTTGTCTACTAATTAAAACTATTTCTTAATTCTGTAGCTAGTGTTATAAATTGTTTGTCAAGAGATGGTGGTTTGAGTTCCTCTGCTGCTACCAGTTCAGTTCATCTCCTTTTGTAGAGGTTGGAAACCTGGATTGGCACAAGCATGTTGATTGGCAAATTATTTATTGGATCGGGTCGGTTATCATTTTGTAAACCCAATTTACAATGAATTAATTTATCTATGAACAAATTGAATTCAATTATTAGGAATTAGGAATCGGATATTCCAGTCGGGTCGGGTTTAATCCAAGTGTGTTGCTTGCAAGCATTAAATATTTTGCTTGCACGATTTAGGAGATGTGTTCATGTAGGTCCCATATATATATATATATATATATTTTATATTTTTTGTTAGAGGACCCTTCTCTAAGATTTTTAACATAAAATGCATTTGTATAATTGATAAATAATATGATTTATCCATAATAAATTGCATATATCTACAATATTTATTGTTGAGGAGGGATCACTTGGCAATGATTTATGTTGACCATTTTGACAATATTTTTTTCAAAACAACTCAAATAAAATTAAAAATTAAAAAAAAAATGTAGGTGTGTTTTTTCATATATAGATAAGAGTATAAATCAAATTTCATGCAATTTGAATATCAATTGATAGTGTCTCAAAAGCCGTTAATTTGAAACCATAAAATAAATTCAATAACTGATGAAAGGTAAACTATGAATTAAATCACATTTTTTTTATAGACAGAATATTTTACACACCAAGCCTATTAATTGGATTTCGAATTTAAACTTTATTTTTTATAATTCTCAAGATTGTAAAAATAAATTATTGTCAACTGATTCTTTCCTTTATTTTTTACATTGAATATTTTTACGAGAATATATATCCATGGTAATTGTCAGAATATTCATTTTCTGCTGCATCCTCCATCATCTCTCTTCTTTTTGTACTTTTAATATCAAAACTCTCTGTTTTCAGATATAGACTACAGAGTACAAAACATAGGATCCGACTCTGCTGTTTTTCTCTAAGAAAAGCAGGGTTCTGCTTTTCTGATTCCAACCATTCAAATTTTTTCATTCGCGTATCTCGATAAAGAAACTTTTTCATGCACAAATCTTAACGAATTTGAATGATTGAGATCGGAAAAGTAGGACCCTACTTTTTTTAGAGAAAAACAGCAGAGTCGGATCCCAAAACATTTGGGTGCATCTCTATCAACTTTTACCAATTTATTATAAAAAGGAAATTGTAAGAGTAAAGTATTTATTTTTTTCAATTTAAAATTATCCTTAAATTAATTAAACGTGACATTGGACAATTGAAAAGTTTGTGAAGGGGCATTAACTATGACTTCACAAGATCAACATTATCCTGTTTATTTCTTTAGGATAGGATTCATGGATGATAAATTAACTTGACAATTTTGAAAACCATTAAGGATAATTCAAAATTTAGTAGTCCGATAATTCAAATGTAATTATATATTATGCACACAGCAAAGCTACTGTACTATGCATAGCGCACATCGATCGATACTATGAATTCATATCTCTATTTTTTAAGTTCAAACAGTCGATCCGAACCGCTCAATATGATGCACATATGAAAATGTAGTTGGATGTCAAATTTTACATTTTTCATAATTTATTTAATATTTTTGTAGATAGGTAAGATATCTGGATCATGATTTTCTACTTATCTAAAAATATAGTAAAAAAATTCTAAAAAAATAAAATATGGCTGCCAAGTAAATTTTCATTTGGAGATAAAGTTGAGCAGTTCGGATCGACTATTTGAATTTAAAAAATGAAAATATAGATTCATAGTACAGACTGATGTGCGCTATGCATAGTACCGTAGCCTCACTCTCATGCACATCATATATATATGAAAATTATGAAACTTGAAACTTAAAATGTGCATCAGTTTATAGTTAAAATCATTTGATGAATTATCAAATGAACACTCAAATTGTTAATTAAGCACAACTAATATATAATACAAACAACACACAATACATTGTAAATGTATTTTAGAAGAACTATATGCGTAATTCTTGATGAACTCTTTGATTTTTGAAAAAAAAAAAAAAATTACGAGCGTGTAAAGAACATATATTTGAATTATAAATGTAACTATAAATTATTAAAAACATAAAAAAAAATACACATTTAATAATTATATGTGTAATTCTTGATGTACTGTTTGTAAACTTTTTGTTACTTAGTTTGAAAAGGCCTTGTCAATCTTTAATATTTAGTCAACCTACTTAGTTTTTTAACCTCACTACAAACTACAAACTACAAACTACAAACTACAAAAGCAATTGTTTGTGCTATTTATGCTACTAGTAACATTTTTCAGGTTAATTAAAATTATATTCTTATACAGATTAAAATCATCTCTTTTAACATCTTTTTTTCTCCGAAATCTTAATCTCAATTCGGACCTTCTTTATCTACTTATGAATTAAGCCTTCTTAAAACAACTAACATGATTTTCTTAATGCGAATTAAATAAATTCTATTCTTATTGCCGAACAGAGGAACAGGCCTGTAGAACTACTAGTAGACTTTATAGGGACCAGTGTTGTAAATAACGGTATGCGGTCGTGGGACGGACAGGGTACCGCCAAGCGATTAATCGGAAATAATCGGCTGATTAGTCGGAAAAATTCATAACAGTTTGATTACCGCCAACGACTAATCGGCCTAAACGGACGTTTTTTACAACACTGATAGAGACATTTGGAATTTGGTCCTCTGTTCCAGCTGCTTCCATGAAAATTAATTATTAATCTCTGACATGAGGGCTTAAGTCTTAAAAGAGCCCTCTTTAGCTCCATGAGACCCACATGTCAGTAACCAGTTCTTATTAATTTGCCTTTTTCTTATTCTCAGGTGTTTTTTGGATTGCGGAATAGATGTATTGGTTTCAGACCCCAGACCCCTAACTATCCAAAAAAAAAAAAAATCCTTTTTTCTGAGGTCATTTTTTGATTCCTCAAACTTTGTTGGCTCCCTGAATCACCATTTTATTTCATCTATTTGATTTTACGGATCTCAACTGCTTCGGATTCGGCTGGTTCGGGGTTTTGAAAGAGGAATATACTATATATCTCTATGCCTCTTTGCTTGCTTATTTGATAAGTTTCCTATTGGACAATCATCAGTAGACTAAGTTAAATCAATTATTTTTTAATGCCTTATCTTTAATTTTGCTAACATTAATCAATTGCATCTAGATCATTTATATCATTTTTTTTAGATAAAGATAAAATTAAATCTTTAAATTTCAATACCAATAAACAATATTCAAATCAAATTTCAAATTTGTAACCTTCTGCGTAAAAGACATTACATTATTTGCCAGAGCAAAAGTTGATTCTCAATTGCATCCAGATAATTAACGACAGATATGACATTTATTGGTGCTGATATTCAATTACTATGCAAGTATGCATACATCATAGGGGTGAAACAGTATGAATAATATTCAATCTGAATATCCGTGTGGATATGAATACGGATATAGTTTTACGTTTCAATTATCCGTATCCGAATACTAGATATATAACATATATTTTAATATATATTATAAAAAAATTATGTTATTCACCATTATAATTAGATAAATATTATGAATTTTAGTATTTTTTTTATATTTTTTTATATTATTTTAATAAACATCCAATCCGATCCGTATCTAAATCCATCTAATATTTGCTCCGTATCCATATCCGGAAAAAAGAAGAAGGAATATGGATATGATTTTACCACACTATCCATTCCGTAGCTCCGTTTTCAGTCCTAATACTTCACCTATCATTCAATATTTTGAGTTATACTTTCATCTTTTACAAAATGTAGAAGCAAAGAATGGCAATTTATTGTGCGGTAATAATTTCAGTATTTGAATAAACCTGAACTTAAAAATGCTTTTATTGCCAGTTCTTATAGCTACTACCACATAAGGTGATAACTCTACCGGAAAATATCAAAAGACAAACATGTACACAATCGTACAGTATAACATGTCCGCATATTTGGCCTATGTTTGTATACTTGTATATATAGCACAGTTAGGGTAAAAAAAGTAGAATTGAAATCTGCTGAAATCCATCATTTGTGAACAGTGTTCCTAAAATTTCTGAAATTCCAAATCCAGCCGTCCAACTTTTTTTATGCACGTATCTCGAAACAGTTGATTTTTCTGTGCACGCATCTAAAAACAGCTTGACGGCTGGATTTAGGAAAGCATAGATTTCAGGAACACTATTCACGAGTGAGAATTTCACCAGATTCGTTTCCAAAAAAGTAAGCTTTGTGTACCAGTTGTAGGCAAGAACGAGGCTACTATTACCACCACCAATTTCCCACCCACTAGCAGAAAGAATAAAGAACTCTCCCCTTGTTCATAAAAAAAAAAAAAAAAAAAATTGAAAAACATGTACAAATTAAATTCTATTATCAATACTAGAATTCACGCCTGCATTCCAGAGAGGCGAATCCATGACAGGTAACGATGGGCCTCCAAATCTCCGCAATAGTGAATTAAACTTTGCATCTCCCGGCCGGAGCATTGCAGGTAGCGATAATCTTAACCCCATTCGCTTACACATTTCGTGCCTTGGCAGAATCCGATTCTCCAGGCTGCATGAGAAATATTCTGGAAAATCTCTCAGCTCTTCTAAACCTGGAAATGCAATTAGTTTTGAGTCAGGTGTAAAATACACTTGAATCTTTTACAGTTCTGCATATAGTCTCATTTCCTGGCATATAACAAAGATGCTGTTATTTTGTCAGGTATGATTAGTAGTAATCTATTATCGATTTTAAATTACTGGCATATCCTTCTCAAACAAATTAACACTTTGCTGCTTATATAATGCACCTATTTTAGTTACATTCTATCAATATGGAGAACAACAATTTGTTGGCAGTGTATGCAGCACAATCATTATCAGCTCTTGCATACATACATAATCTTGGAGCTTTAACACACTTAATTATTATGAGCCAAAAGCAGTATATTGACAAAACAAAATTAAATGTAGTAGTTGTTATTTTACACAGACTAATCCAGGAATTAGTATTATTTTTGTAAAATCAAATTAAACTGAACCAACATATGTTCTTGACTATGAAGAACTCGGTCAAATTCATTAATCCCAGCATCACCATGCTAAAGTTTTGCCCCAATAGTGTTTATTATTTAAATAACTTTTTTCAGAAATTATTGAGCACCATGTACATTGCAGCCATATTATATTTAACCTATCTTTATTGCTGTCACTTTTTTTGTGTGTGAAATTATATAGCTTTATGAATCATATCCTTTTAACAATTACATCCCAAGCCTTATTTTGATCAAATATACGTCTTCTCATTACGGCACTTGTTTACAAGAAAACGGTCAATTGGAGAGTCACATTATTAGACATCCTGACCCACTATACATTTCATACGTCAAAACAATGTTATCCAATAGTAGCTTGATGCATAATACCAATCACCAAAAGCAATATGCTAAGTGGCCAGGGGCGGAGCCAGACTTTCAAACTATGGGAGTCAATCATATATAATTTTCATACTAAGAATGGGGTCAATTTTACGTATTTGTGACATTTTACTATAAATTATATGGAAAATCATATAAATACAAAAAAAAATTGAAAAAATGGGAGTCAATTGAACCCCATTCATTGAATCTACATCCGCCTCTGTAAGTGGCCAAAGAAAAGAAAGGTGAACTATCAAGGGAGCCTAACCTCGTCTCATGTCCTTCATCAAGAATTCGTATTTTGGCCTCATATTCTTCTCAATTGAATAGTGAAACAACCAGGGAAACCTTCTGACCATGGATCTCGCCTCTTTGTGTGAAAACCCTATTTCTCGCAAGAAATCCAGTCTAGGTAGGAATTTATCTTCCACAGAGAAGCAGAGAAGAAAAGCGTAATCCTTAACTGGGGTCAGATCCAGCGAAAGTAGGAAGAAGAACGCAGGTCTCAACCTTGTCTTCACAGGAGATAGGAGGAGGCGAGGCCGTCGTCGTAATAGATGCGGGAGGTTCGACGGAGAGAGATCGACCTCAGAGAGGAGGAAAGAGATAGCGGCGGAGATGAGGCAAGGGCTCGACTGGAGGAGCTCGGGGCACATCTCGGAAATGCGGCGGAGGTCAGACGGAGAAAAATCAACGCCATGGGAGTGGAGGAGGTGGAGTTTCTGGTCGAAGAGGGTTCGGGTAGAGGGTATTTTGGGGATTTCGTGTGGAGAGAGGGGTATTTTGGGTAGAGTAGGGGAGCGGAGGCTTGGCGTGAAAGCGGAGAGCTGGAAGCGGGAGGAGACAGGCTGAGGGGTAATTTGGGAATTTAGGGCTTGGGGGTGGAGAGGGAGGGAAGGGGATAGAGGTGAGAGAGTGCTCATTGGAGGGGAAGCGAGGTGAGAGAGTGCATAGTGTAGGGGAGGGAACGGAGAGTGGTGAGCACCGAGGGTAATTTGGGAATGGAGAGGATGAGATAAGGCGGCAACTGGAGGATTGGGAAATCGGAAGGATGAGGTGACACTTCCCTGATCTTCTGTTGCGTCCACTTCGTTACCAATCTTCAAATGAGTGTGTTGTTGGGTTGCGCGCTCTCAGAAGACAGAAGTCAGAATGCCTAGAAAACGAACGATGGGATTGGGAGCAAGGCGTAGAAAATCCAGTTTACAGATTCGTTTGGATAAATGTAGCAGGACAAAATCTGTGTGGCCGGTAATGATTTCTTAGAGTCTTTGCTTTGTATCTACTCATCCACGTTTTCTCATCGACGTGTTTTAATTCTAGTTTTTTTAGTATTTGCATTTTCAAGTAATCAGAGCATTTACATTTCTGGCGGTCCTATAAGAGTTTCTAATTCGGCGTGACAGTTTCTAATCTAGTTTGAGAGATATAAGAGAGTTTCTTATTTAAAAATTATACAGTAAAATTTCTTATTAAGAAACTGTTTATAAACTCCATACTGATTAAATAATTGGCTCAAATTATTTCTATTTAATTTGTTGCTGATGTGACTTAATAAAAATTTTAAAATTAATTTCAGAAATGTGAGAGTTAAAAATTTTAGAGACTTTAATTTCTAAAAAGATATTAACGAGTCCGCCTACTATACCACTAGTGTCATTCCAAACTAAATAACACCACATCTTAAACCATTAGATCTACTTTAATATTCGTGTACAAGATAGCGCTGGAATGACACTAGTGTTTTGTACGAATATTAAAGTAGATCTAATGGTTTAAGATGTGATGTTATTTAGTTTGGAATGACACTAGTGGTATAGTAGCCGGACTCGATATTAACAGTTATTTAGAAACTCATTTGAGTTACTAGGATATATATGTTCTTATAATCATAAAAAATTATAATGTGTAACTTTGTATGTTTCTTTTAAAAGTTGTAATTTTTGAAATTCATATGATAATGATTCGAAAGCCACATATTAAAGTTTACAATAATAATGTTTTTATTGGAAGTAACTAATTTAATGTTAAAAACAGACGGTCACTCGATTATTTTTTTCAAAAAATAACTAGCTTATTATTACAAACAACTAATTTAAGTATAGACTCGTTAAATATTTACATTTAAAATGTGTACATTGGAAAGCAAGAATTTTTCATGTTAAAGACCACAGATTAAAAACAGAGTAGAACTAAGAGTGTTCTTAAGCTCATCAAGTCATTTTGTGAGCTTAATTCAAAAACATATTAAATTGACTTCAAACGATACATCCAAACCGTTGGAAATAATCAAGCACACAATAATTTAATTCAAAAATAAAGAGTTACAATACCATTATGTACAAAACGGCTATAACTAGATGCAATCTTGCAGATAATTTATATAGGATTGATAATAACCACAAAAAAATGACAAAAATATAGAGAGAATTGTAAATGCTACCACATATTTATACTCTCACTGTCTCACATTTGCCCCGCGTGACAACCTTTCTATTTCCTTAACAATTAGATCTATCTCTTCTTCTAGTTGCTCATCTTCACCTATAAACAGACATAAATAAGCTCGCGTGAAGCATAAAATTGAAAAAATGTCATTGCAAGAGAGCAACTAATCACTCGGTCATGATCAATACTCCCCAGGTTCCCTTTAGATTTACTTTAAAAATGGCACACTTTTCACAGTTGGCCGTACAACTCAATGATGGTGCTGTTTAGAAAAAAAAAAAATAAAAATCTCTTTCCTTAAAACTAATGAATATAAATTATGATATTGAAGTTGCTGGGCTTGGTACCCATATAAAACCTTGCTATCGGTTCTTACAAGCAATAAATGGCTCAGTGCTGATTTCATGATAGGTAGGTGCAGGGGAAAACAAAATAAATTAAAATCATATTTTATAAGTACCTCTAGTCATTGGGAGATTATGTATTAGTTCTAACAACTCTTCGTGGTTTTCTACTAACACTGCTATTATATCCTGGGACTTGTTTGGATTGGCCACAAACACCTGTTAAAAGAAAAATAACAATACAAGAACGCAAATGAATAGATGATGAATATTTTGTTTTCAATATAATTCAAAACACATATAATTCAGTGACTTGAAACAATTGAGTAGAGATAATACCTTGAAAATGTGAAAGGCACAAATCTTTATATTTTTGCTTGAATCCTGCACATCAGCAAATGATAAGTATACATGCAAAAATCAAGAAAATAATTAGAATCGGTTAAAAGACAATCAACTGATTCAAAAAGGTCACCAACCTTTGGTTGGTTCCCTCTCAGCAATTCAACTTTCATACTGTTGGAATTAGACCCTTCTATTCACTTAATTCAAAAATGCCCAGAATGTACAAATTTTCATATAGTAATTTTCTTAGCAAAAAATATGTCAAAAAACTGTGATTTGTTTGAACATATGGTTCATATAATTGCATTTGAGATTTTGAATAACTAATTGTGCCATTTGATTTGTAAAAAACAAGGTATTAGAAGTATAACCAATAAATCAGAATTTTTCATGAAATTATTTCTTAAAAACAATTTGGTTCGATTTTGGACTGCAACAGAAAACACCGTCAGATTCAATTAACCTAAGTTGGACTCTGGTTGTAAAGGGAAAAATAAAAGCTGAGTGACCAATTGAAGTGTAGATATAGTTTAGGCGAGTAACATCCAGACAAGAAGTCTAAATTGCTATTAGCAATGCAATGAGCAGCAATTTCTCAGAGAATAATAACAAAAAAAAAATAAAAAATTCTGCAATGCTGGTTTATTTTATTACGTGAATTTGATACCATCCACTCCAAATGTTTACAAAGGTGCACATAGGGTCAGTGCAATACATAATACGGGGGCAATTAAATTTGGGTTCAATTGGCCTGCATCAAACCTAACATTGAACAATAGAGAGGGCAGCCCAGTTGAAGAAAAGTTATTATTAATGGTGCAAAATGGGGATACTTCCAGATAGTTAATCCAAGAAGGCGGCTGCTGCCACTTGATTATGCATAAAAAACTAGGAACTGTGAAAGGGAGAGAATAACTAAGATGCTAACAGTACCTTCAGCAATGCCATCACAGGTTTTAAATACCGAACCTCCAAGATGTATCGCTTCATAATATGTGAATTGGGAGGCTCCAATAGAAACTCAGATAAAAACTGCATATATAATAAAATAGTTTCATAAGTTAATATTTTTATGGACAGTTTCATGTGTAGACGCATAAACTTTCTCACTCCTAGAATGGGAAATACCATTCATACATTAAAAAATGTCTCCAAACTTTTTCTAAAAGGATCTCCATGCTCAGAGCATCTCCATTCCCAATTAATTTGAGCCGCGTCACTGAGTGTAGCAATTAAAAGGATCATAATTTCTAAATCACTCCATCCCAGAAATTTAATTAGAGTTACTTATTTAATTAGAGTTGCTTTTAAAGTAAACTTGTTAATTTAAAAACTGTGGTACATCCTAGCAATTATATTAGCAATTAACACATCAGATTAGTAATTTAAAAGAAATCACCGTTGTAGATGCTTTAAAGAGTTGTTTTTAAAGCAAACTTGCTAATTTAAAAACTGTGGTACATCCCAGCAATTATATTAGCAATTAACACATCAGATTAGCATTTTAAAAGAAATCACCGTTGTAGATGCTCTCACTATTCTTCTAAGAGAAATTTAAATATATACCCATCATAACTTCATTATTTAGATATTTACCCATCAAAAATTTGAAATTAGATATAACCCCATTCAAAGTCACTTAAATTATTCATATCCCATCTACTATTTTAATCATTTAAAATAATAACTTAATATTGACATCTTTGCCCTTATTCTGAAAACTGGGTCGTGCCCCTTCCCCTTTCCTTCTCTTCCCCTGCACCTTTCCATCAATTTGATAAGTTTAAAAAGACAAGAACTCAATCACCCATGCTTTCTTCTTCTTCTCCGTACCGAAATTAGATAATAAGTATTTCTACCTAGAATCAGCATACTATGTAATTAATATAGTTAGTTTTATTACATATGACATATTTCTAGACTAAGTTTACTAGTATTAAGCACAAGTTCGACGCACGATACACCATTCTGTCATGTTTTCTGAATTGTAATGAGTTTCCAAAGTCCAAACAAAAGTAATCATTAAGGTCCCTATTCGTACAAATCTTATTGATGAATCCAATCTCATCGAGTGAATGACTTAACCCGCCTCCCGCCTCCCAGATATGCAAAATATACTTCGCATATCTTTCCCCAATCTTTTGTTTATAAATCAGCTTCTCTCCTCATTTTTCTTTAGCGAGTCCCACAATTAATAAACAATTTTGCAGATCCATAGCACAATTCTTAATATGAAAATTGAAAGGGCATATCAATCGCGTCAGGTGTCGTTCCTAGATACGGTGCAGAGAAGTTCGGAATTGAAAGGGTTTTGGATAGCAAATAAGAAATTTGCTTCTCTTAGGATTCCAACTGAGAATCGGTTTGTCTACAAGCACGCTACTCTCAGACTTCACCAAACACATATAGAAGCTTGTGCTGGCAACATTTCACGAAGAAATGAGAGAACCGGTAATCAACGAAGGGAAGGGAAGGATACGACAGTTTTGAGAATAAGGACAAAGATGTCAATATTAATTCATTATTTCAAATGTTTAAAATAGTAGATGGGGATATGAATAATTTAAGTGATTTTGGATGGGCATATAACTAATTTTAAATTTTTGATGGGTAAATATCTAAATAATGAAGTTATGATGGGTATATATCTAAACTTCTCTTCTTCTAATAACACAAATGAGGGTAAAGGACCAGATTGTTTCTGTGCTTTTAATCCCTATATATTAAAGAAACATTCAATAAATTTCTTATATGGGAAATGCTTTTGGATAAGAGAAAGCATCAATAATCCAGATCTTAATGTTTGGCTCCGTAATTTGGTCTATAATACCATTATCAAACTTAGTTACCACTTTCAGTGGTTGTGATGGTTTTTTTTTTCTCCCTTTTACTCTGAGGCTATAAGCAGCTCAAATATTATTTTGTTATTTACAAAAATTTTGGAACTTCATAATCAGAAGCATGTTATTTACATGTGGATATACATTATTTGAGGTTTCTAACCTTCACAGATTGTCTTCTTGTGAGATAATTTGTAGAGGTCACTAACTTTGCATAAAGCTCAAAGAACTGAAACATTGCACACAAAAAAATTATCAATGCAGATTCAGGAGTAATTAATAAGCTGCAAATTTTATATAATTTCATTACGTTGCAGCAAAAATTTATAATTTTAACAATATACCAAAACAAATGATCATAACCAACAAACTCTGTTCCCAATTTACATAAAACATACTAGAAGGACCTTCTTTCCTCACAATATCTCTAAGTGAGAGGAGGGCATCAATTTAGGTTGTTTGAAGACAACATGGGAGGGCGTGGATGACAATGACAAAAGTATTGAGTTGTAAATATGATATTTATCTTTTTTCGTGCTTTCTAAAGGCAATGAACATATTAATTTATTTTTTGTTTCATGCTAAAAGCTTGACATAAATGCTATCGGTACAAACCTGTTCATAATGGGAGCTCAAAAATTCAGATACTACCATCTCATGCTTTGTCAGCAAATCCTGTTAATTTGTCAAACAAAAACTTTCATACCAGATTTTGATAGTATATGGATTTATTATATCACTCACATACAGCATCAAATACCAATTCAGTGTGCAACTTATTATCATTACATTTATAAGGCTTAATAAGGGTTAGCACGAAGTTCCTCAAACTACCACAAGGTCCACAACAGTAGCTCTACTGAATCATTCATGTATTTGTATATACATGCAGCATGGCAAGTACTGTGCAGTCCAGCAACTTCATTACCAATATTCAAATTTAGCTAAATGAACCATGAATCATTGTTAAAATCTGTGAAGTGATCAGCTCAACTATCTAGGTTAACAAGTCAGACAAATATAAAAGCAACTTTAATGAATAGATTATTGAAACTTAACCTTGAAAGTACTGAGAGCATCTGAAGCAATGTCAAAATTAGGCAACTCAGCATACTTAAAGAATAACTCAAAGCTAGCTGACTCAAGTATATATCTGAAATGCACCACTAGAATTAAAATCAATTTAATCAGAAATAAAATCACAAACATTCTGGCCTTACAATACCATTGGCTAAATGCAGTAGCGCTTCTAATACAGTCAACAACCACATGGAATAAGTACCAATTTTCCTAGTTTACTTGCATTGGTTTAGTTTCAGAAATCAGGGTACATTGAGGTTTATAAAGGAAACAAGAGTAACTAGCACTGTTGATTGTGCAAAATTGGGATTAAATTGCCACTTTGAAGCATTTATTCTTAATTAAAAGGTGAAAAAGAGGAAAACAAAAAATTAAAAGGTGAAAAAGATTGAATTTCAGTCAACAAGAAAACACAAATCAGGAATATAAGAAACTTACTTGGCAAGAGATTCATGCTTGATGCACTCTCTCAACATGTTGCCACAATTCAATGCAATTTCAATGTTATTGTAGCTGTCATATATATAAGAAATATTGTTTTACACATTTCATCTATCGAGTATCTCAGGATAGTAATAGTGCATACACACCAAAGTCTTCTCAGTTAATTCACAAAAATCACCAAATCATTTATTAGCAAATATCATTTGTGGGGAAGATGGATTTAGGGTTTTGTATTATAGGATTTCACCATTTTAAAGGTTTAATTGTACATGCAAATATCTCAGGACATGCAAGGTGCAATTAGAATAAATACTCTGTTATCTGCACATATTGCAAAAAGTTGGGTGTAATTAGAAAAACAGACATCTTGTACAAAATAAACAAACTTACCATACAACTAGGAAATCTAGAAGCTCAACATGGTTCTCCAAATATTGAACACAACAATGGTTGGTTCCTACCTTCTGCCACAATAAAACACACCAGCAATTCACCAAATCTTTTCTTGCCTAAAAGAAAAATAATAGTAAATTCTAATTAATACTCCTGCAACAACAAAGATAATGTTCCAAGAGTAACCTCCCCCCTAGAACACCACAAGTTGGTATCCAGAGTTTTTGTGTATGAAGAAAAATCTTCCAAATATCTCAACTCTGAACGTTTCCTATAATACTTATGATTGATTTATTTCTTTCAACTTCAGTTGCTATATATTGGTACTGGTTTTTTTGTATATACCTATCTGACTATACCATTCTAGGTAGACTTGGTATCATTACCTTAAAGAATATTACGTGACATAATCTTCCATAGCATAGTATTCCACATGAATCAACTCTTTGACAAAATGTAAACATTAAGTTGCTTGAACAAAACTAAAAATAATTATATTATACAACATGTAAAGGTGGGACATACTTCCCAACCCAAAGAAGGCAACTTGTGCACAAATAGAGAAAGCACATCCTCTTTGCAAATTTCAATGGCTATTTGCATGATTAATTCTTGATTTGGCTCAGTTTCTCTATCACCGACAAGTGTTTGTCGCAAAAAACTAATGTTCTTCTCTACATCCTCCAGTGCCTATAAAATTTACAGGCTGTAAACTAAATGATGATTGAAGTATATTGCAGTTAAAAAATAATTTCCAGTTCATTTTGTAGTGCAGAATCTTGACTAACCAGTCTCAACATAATATAACTATAAAATCTATTATTTAATTGTTTTGTGCTTAATTGCAAAATTGCATTAAAGATGCTGATTTAGATTGATTTGAAGACCTAAAACCTACACTAAGGTAGGTTGATTTTTTACAAAATACTTCCAGAAAGGGTTACTCTATTGCCTGAAGACTGGTTCTTCTGTGATGAACACGGTATTTAAATACCAGGTAGTTTTTAAACACCCATGGATTTCACTACCAGTCTGCCTCAATGTATAGTTGCATACCCAGTATGTACCAGTTTGACTTCTTAAAAACTTTCCTTTTTGTCCTAATTGCTCTGTTTTGACCTTTTATGCGCTTAATTATACAACTGACAGTTTTTGAAGTAGTAAACAAACACCAACTAATTATACAACTTACAGTTAAAGGGATTGCCATATGAATGGTATTTTGAGGATATGTATGATCTAATGATAGCAACCCAAGAAAAAAGCAAATCCACTAAGCTCAAAAAGGAACTTCCATATATGATCCAAGTAAAAGTTGAATCAACAACAGTAAAATTCTTGTCTATGACGAGTATATGTTATCCTGACTCAAGTTGCAATCATGGCAAAGATTGAAATTTACTAACAATTAAATTAGGCAGTACACTGGTTCATCTACTTTCAGAAAAGAGAAGGGGAAAGAGAAATCATGATCTAGATCTCACCCAATTACAATGACAAATTCCATTACAGAAACAATAGTGCACAAATCAGATCGCAATTAAGAATGACATTAGCATGATTTAGTGACACTGATAGAGGTATTATGAAGGGGGTAAATTGAAAAGGTCGGAAACCTTGGCAACTGTTTTAGTGTCCAGTGCGAGAAGGGACTCCTTGATTAATTTAACGATCTCGACTGGAGAGGTGGGGCGCCCCTTGGACACCGCCGCTTTGAAGAAGAACGCCATTGGAGAGGGGGGGGGGAGAGAGAGAGAGAGAGATCAGCGTTTGGAGAGATTTGGTTGTTCAACCAAGGCTTTGCTGTTGTCTGTCCCGTCTCCTTCAAGACAGAAAAGTCGCTCTAAGGGTCTGATGAAGTCACATCTTACCTGATTGGACGGTTCTTTTAACATGACACGAATCTCAAAACACCCCCTACAGTTTCCATAGGCACCGGATTGAGTTTGACCCAGATAGAATTAATCTGGACCGTCCGTTTCAATTTGCTTGAGTCAGGTACCTGGGAGGATACGGATCCGGGTCTGATCGGAAGTTCGGAACCTCAATTTTATTATTAAACAAAAATATAATTGACGAATTCTATGTTTTCTCCTTGTATTTATATCTCTCTTTTAAAACAAAAAAACAAAATTGAACAAGCCCCCGGATTTTTTTTTTAAAACATAATTAAAAAAAATATTTTTATCAAACCAACATGATTACTTTTTTTTTTTACAAAAACCATAAAAACCGAATTGCCAATTCGGTCCGGTTGATTTTTTTTTTTTTGACCGAATTGACAATTCGGTCCATGTTGATTTCACAAATTTTCACAGAAAACTGTGTGCCTTTTGTGTAATGGCTAGGAACCGAATTGCCAATTCGGTCCAGAGTTTTTTTAGTCCGGACCAAATTGGCAATTCGGTCCAAAATTTTTTTTTTAGGTTTGGTTGAATTTCTCACTTGTGTATCATATATCATATGGGATGTAGGTCAATGGAAAAATACAACTATAATGTCATGCACGTTTTGAATTATTTTTATCTTTTTTGTGTATAACAGATTAGAATTAAAAATTGTAGCGTAAAATTTTATTTGTTTAAATAAAAAAAGCATAATATTAGCTTATATGTGGAATCTTTCCAACCTATAGAACATTTTAAAAATTATTAAAATACATAGTATTAACTTATTTTATAAAATATTTTTAATTTACATATTATTTTAACATAGAAATTCTATCTAGTTTATTCGTTTTAAAATTTCATATTCCTTTTTTTAACAATTATAAGAATTTTATCACATCACATGTTAAGAATGATTTAAATTAGGATTGGTCAATTGAAATAATAATTTGATAAATTAGATTCTTTAATGAAATAATAATGTGGTCAATTGAAATTTTAAAACAAATAATCTATCTAGCTGGATCACTTTTTTTTATCTCCCATAGAGGATATTAGATGAAATTTGATTTACTCTATTTCATTTTCAATTTTTTTGGCACAACCTAGCGAGTAAGAATTACACATCTTTGTTAATGTAAATGTTTTCTTAACTAAATTTACAATAGCATAACCCTAAAAAAAAAAAAATTGGGACCGAATTGCCAATTCGGTCTGGAGTCTTCAGATTTTCTGTGGCTGCCTTTCTGAAAATTTGTGAAATCAACATGGACCAAATTGCAAATTCGGTCAAAAAAAAAAATCAAGCGGACCGAATTGGCAATTCGGTTTTTATGGTTTTTATAAAAAAAAATAATCATGTTGGTTTGGTAAAAATAATTTTTTTAATTATATTTTTGAAAAAAAAATCCCAACCACCCCCCCCCCCCCCCCCCCCCCCGCCCCCCCGCCCCCCCGCCCGCCCGGCCGCCCGGTTTCATTAAAACACAAAACGAAAATACAGGAGCTTTTCCTTGTGTAGTGATCGTAAAGACATGAAGTAGTTCAACAGGAGCAATTTTCAGTATATATTAAAAAACTTTAATGATATTATATCTATCTTTTTAATTTTCAAAAACTCACAAATATATTCACGTTATTTACTCAATCTATGCATTTTTCCATTAGAACTTCATATAAATTTATAGTGTTCTTATTGTATCCTTTGTTAAAAAATATATATAAATATGTAGTATATACAAGAAAACTATTCAGTTTTCTAATTGGTAGGTTTTCAAGGACAAATATTTACTTCTCTAGTTGTGACATATACACAGTGGCATTTAGGCATACGCCTGTGTGCACGTCACAAGTAAAAATTGAATCATTTGCCTTCACACCCCCGCAATTAAAAGAGATAACATTTTTTCTTAAACAAACCATATATTTTTTATTTTTTTTAATAGGTGATAAAATGTGTACTTTATAAATTTAAAACGAGTTTTAATAAAAAAAGACAATTAATTGGATAAATTTGTGAGTATTTGAAATTTAGAAGGATAAATATGATATTATGAATTTTAGAGGAGAATATGTAATTTTGAAGTTCTTGAAGGACATATTTGAAATTCTCCATGGTATCATATGTGGCTGATGATAACGTAATCTCATGTCTTTACAAATTTAGAAGACTAATCAATTGATTTCCCCATTTAAATTTTCATCACAATTTTAAGAAATATTAAAATTATAGATTTCATCTCAACAACAAGCTTGCACTATATATATATATATTTTTTTTTTACTTGTTCCTACCAAAACGCACATCCTTCAAAGATAATGAATCAACATACAATTAATTTTTTAGGCATATAATAATAATATTCATTTTTGTAGTAATAAATTCCAGTTTCATTTATAATATTCTTTTTGGGTATATTTGGTTGTAAAACAAGAATAGCTAGAATAGCCAAATCAAAAATAGCTCTTGTTTGTCTTATTAAAATAGCCAAATCTCAAAATCCTTAAGAATAACCTATTTTAATAAGACAAAAAGTTTGAATTCACTATTCTAACTGTTCTAACCCAACAAAACATAGAATAAGCTATTCCAAATAGCCTAACTCCAAAAATAGCATATTCTCAATCCAACCAAACATACCCTTAATTTATGTCACGTTGTGCATTTGTTGATAAAATTTATAAGTTTTACTTTTCAGTTGATATAAAAATTAATCAAAAGATGAAAAAAAAATCAACAAATAGAACTAACTAAAAGCAACAGTTCATTTTTTTTTTGCGTTGATCTTGCATTATAGGAACTCGAAATTTTACTGTGTTCTTTTTTAATTTGCATTGTTATCATATAAAAGAATATCAACAATTTTTATTTCATAATTTTTTAGGAGTAAGAATGGGATAAGTGACACTCATTTTTAAAAGTTTCACATTAATGTGTTGGATTATAGATAAATTTATTTGGCCCTGTACTTTTCTAAATGACCCCTATAATTTAAGAAAAAAAGAAGAAGTAAATATCAATTTTGACAAATAAAAAAATATCAATGGCTCTATGTATATATCCATGAACAATCGATCCGAACCGTTCACCATGATCTTTGTATTAAAATGTGCTTGGAGACCAAATTTTATATTTTTTTGCAATTTTTTTACTAATTTTTTAGATAGGTACAAAATCACTGTTTTAAGAATATTATGGATCATCCAAAACAGTGATTTTGTACCTATATAAAAAAATAGTAAAAAAATTTCAAAAAATATAAAATTTTGTCTCCAAGCACATTTTAATATGAAGATCATATATAGCGGTTCGGATCGATTGTTCGAGCTTTGAAAACGGAGAAAAAGACGAGCATGATTGGAGCACAAAACCAATGGTGCATTTTAACCCTACTCATATGTTAATGCTTTATTCAATAAATAATAAAAATAATTATTATATTAGTATTACCCGTTATTTACCCACTACCGTTTTGTTATCTGACAATTATAACGGGTAAGGATAGGGTACAGGTAAGATAATTTGTAATGGGTAATGGTAGGGTACGGGTAAGAACAATTTGTAATGAGTACGGGTATGAAAATGCTTCCACCCGACTCTTACCATAACCGTTGACACTCCTAGATAACACTAATATAATAATTATTTTTATTATTTATTATAATAAAACATTAAAACATATACATTCATTTCACACATGTATAATACTTTATTGAAAAAAATTATAATCATGCTAAACGCAATTAAACCAATTAAAGTACTATTTTCAATGCTTATTAATATATATATAATTTTTTTATAATTACCTGATCGGTAATGAGAACGAAATAAGAACAAAATAGTATTTACCCGTACTCTTACCCATTTAGATAACGAAAAAAAATCTTTACCCGTACGGCCGTATCCGTACCCGATAGATTTACGAAAAAAAAAATTATCTGTATCCGTCTTATCGGATATGGTACGGATCAAATAAATAGATAAAAGTGTCACACCCTGGGACAACCCGCCACGTATTTCTACATAAGGCGTATTCACATCACATAATTAATCTGAATTTTACTAAGTGTAAAGTTTAATGAGACAAAATTAACAATGAAGTAATATTCAGTCATTATGAAATTTAAGTTTAATCTACAATTTTAATAAATAATAAAAAAAACATACGATCAAATATTCATGATTTAGAGAAAGAAATAAAAATAGCAACTCTATTATTTTATTTCTTTTGTTTTTATATAAACAATTATATTGATTGAGAAGCTTTATTTTATTTTAATGTCCATTCTTTAAATTACGTGGTGTTACAAAAAGGGTGTCATGACTAGGGCTGCACAAAAAAATTCGTAGTTCGTAATTCGATTCGAGTTTGATTCGAAAAAGTTCGAAAAAAGTTCGATTCGAAATTGAGTTCGTTCGAAATTAATTCAAACCAAACTCAAACTGGACCTAGTTCGTTCGAAATAGGTTCGCAAACCAAATTTAGTTCGAAATTAACTCAAACGTGAACCGTTAATTTCCGCTGATAACTTATGTTTGCTGATGAAAATATAAGGCTGTCCTCAATTCTGACTTTTGAAAATTATTTCTTGAAACAAAAAGCCCAGTCCAACTACAAGCCCAAATAGAAAAATTCAACAACAAAGCTCAAATAGAAAAATTAAACAAAACCAGCCATAATCGCTGTAGCCAAGTCCCTAGCTGACTTTCTCTCTGTTGGTTTCGAACTTGGGATACCAAAGTACCAAACCCTAGAGTTTCCCTCTCTTGGCTGCGAATTGCAATACCAAACTAGAGGTTGCGAGACCTTAAAAATAAGGTTGGACCAAGTGAAAGAGCATCCGCTGTTGGCTGCGACTTTCCCTCTGTTGTGCTTGTGATTTCTGTGCTAGCTGGTGCTGTCTCTGCTTTGTTGGCTGATTACTAGGACCGGCCGTGAGGTGAGGCGACCCTTGGTACCGGCCATTTCTCTTTTGAATTGTCAGGTAGGTATGGGCTGATAATGATATCTTGTTCATGTTGATACTAGAAATTTTGCTTTTCATGGTAGGATTCTGAGTTTTCGGGTAATCCAGGCTAATGATGCAAAAATACTGTGGGATGTTGAAAACCTTGCTACTGCATCTATAAAGTAATTTGTAGATGTTCAGTAGTTTGTTTAATTAAGCGAAATATATGGCTGAAGCTTTGGATACCTGTGAGGGTTTTTTAGAAGGATTTTTCAGTACCTAGTGCCTAGTTATAATGAACTTTAATTTTTTATTTAGGATAATATTTGGGTTTGTAATAATTCTAAGACTTTGTTGATTGTTTTCTACTAATATTGATATTTAAATTGTACTTTGATACTTTGGATATTTGAAAACTTTGTTGGCTATTTGGAAAATTTTGGATATTCGTAAATCGTAACAAATTTCGAAGAAGTTCGAAATTGAGTTCGTAAAAAATTCGATTCGAATTGAGTTCGATTTGAAATTGAGTTCGTTCGAAATTAATTCAAACCAAACCTAGTTCGAAATTAATTCAAACCAAACTCAAACTGGAGGTAAGTTCGATTCGGTTCGGTTCGTTTGCAGCCCTAGTCATGACATCCTAATTTAGGGGTCGAATTATAATTTTAATTTTTAAAGTAAATCTAGGAGTGAATTGAACGGCCCGAATCAACCGTCGGATCGAATTTTATCCAATATGTGTCGGATATCCCGCTCAAATGCTCAATTCTATACATTTTCACGAAGCAGGCCTAAAAAGTAAAGCCTACAGATCCAATTTAAAGCCCACAATATATATTTTTCCAAATACAGCCTTTAAGCCCAGGCACAATATCAAACAATGGGTTAGTATGAATGTATGATAGTCCAGTAGAAGAAAACTGAAGCTTAAATAAATGGCGTTTTTAGAAAATCAAACCTAAGCAACAGCCCATGGGGCATTTGCTAATTTAATGGACATCGGATCAAATTCGGTCGGAATTCATATCCTCTGAGGTAACAGAATATTTCTGTTTGAATCAATAGAAATTCGAGCCGAGGTGGAAGTGTAGAACGCATGGGACCCCTTTAATAATCGTACAGATTCTGATTGAACGGTTCAGATCCAAATAGAAATATTTTGTTACCTTAGGCGATACGAATTCATTTCATCGGAGCATGGATTCTGACACAGATCGAACGACTGCGATTGAACATGAGACTGAATGCAGCCCAAGGGGGCGTTTGCTCTTCTCCCTTACGAAACAGAATCGGAGGCTATTTGATGGACATAAGACCAGATTTTGTCTGATGTCCGATTAGAGTTGTTCAATGTGCGTCAAGTATGCACGGACAACTTTAAAATTCGTATGAATCAAGTGCATACAAATCTGCTTCCAAGCAAGCATCGAACCGAATTTGGTCATGTCCATCAGACCGCCCCGCTCACCGAGTGACAAAAAAAACACTATATTTTTCTTATTTTCCAAAAAAAAAAAAATTGTTTATGCTTGTACTCTTAAGAAAAAAAACTAAAAAAATATATATCACATTCTAAAATTTTGCGCCAGTTGTGTATTTCCTGCCTCTACAGGAAGCTGGCCTCTTTGTTTATTATGAATAGTTATGCACATGATTTTTTCCCCCCCCAAAAATAAACAGATAGAAAGATAGAAGACACCTGAATTCAACCGTTTTGGAAATTCAATAGAGGCACAGATTTCAAAATGTCTTTGCACTGAGGTACTACGAAAAAGAAGAAATTATCTCCACACAAAAGTAAAGTCACAAACCATCTCTTGATGAACACTGTAATATTCCCCAAAATCTGAAAAGTTGTAAACCTTTTGTGTGGAGTTTATAACAACTGCAATGCACAGAATAAAGTGTTCTTTTTAAACGCACGAACTCAAGGTCGAACAGAGACATTGCTATCATGACCTAGAAGCTAGTAGTACAAAAAATGTAAATTTGCAAGAGTAAAGAGAAAGAAATTAACCTTTGCGGCATTTCTATCACGGACTGCAACAAGAGATTCCTTAGTGCATCTGACAATCTCTACGGGAGACGACGAGCGCCCCTTGGACGAAGCCGCCTTGAAGAAGAACGCCATCACAGATGCGCGAGAGAAAGTGGAGAGAGAGAGAGAGAGACTTCCAAAGTAAGGTCAGACAGTCAGAGGACATAGGCTCGTAGAAAATAATTAAATAAATAAATAGAGGAGAGGTTTGGTTAGTCGGTGGATCGTGTTAGAGTTAAGGTCAGAGTTGTGCTTTTCATTTTTTAATATATTTTCTCTCGAACGAAGAACAATTAGTAAAAGCATTAGTTTGCAAGGGATGCGTATCCTCTGAGATATCTCAACTTTTGCGGGACCGACGTGTACAAAACAAAAGGAATTCGCATTTCATCAAAAGTATTGAATGGTAACTGTTTGAACGCATGCTTTTACATAATGCTTTTGAGAACAAACCAAAAGGAGTTCGCCATTCAACAGTTAAAGCCAGAAGGCAGCAGGAGCACATTTGAAAGCAATTGCTATGGACTGTGACGAAAAATGGCACGGCGGAGCCGGCTCCGTCATGGAACAGCACGGTTACGGCACAGCACGGCACGGCACGCGTGTCAGTTACATGCCGTGACTCGCGTGTCCCGTGCCGTGACCATTCGCGTGCCGTATTCATCTTTTGAAACTTTGGCACGACACGTAGTCACGTGAGTCACGTGTAATTAGAACTATTAGATATTGATTTAATGGTGAATCTTGAATAAACTAACCTAAATTATGATTAAATGGTCACGCGAGTCACGTATAGTCACAGCACATTTAGGCACGGCGTGACTCACGTGGTGTGACCATTCGCATGCCGTGACCATCCCTTGACATTTTGGTCACTGCACGGCAGAGCACATGAAAAATTAACTTAGTCACGGCACGAGACCAAAGTCACAGTGTGTTAGTCACGGCACGGCACGTTTTTTCCACTCTAACTGTGACGTATGCAGTCCAATAGATATGGACAAAAAAACTGACAAACTGTCTCAATTGAAGCAAATTAAAAGTTGACTACCTTGTGAGCTGACAAATGAATTCAAGTTGGATGATCACTTGTTTTCCAAAGTCTAGTGACCGAGGCACAAATCTTCCCCCCAAATTAAAAAAGAAAAAAGAAAAAAAGAAGCGCAACCAACAAGGCAACAGTATTTGTTATCTCATGCCAACAACAATAAATGAATCAATTATCACACACAACATACAGTATCAAGTTTAAGTTCTGCACATGGAACCTTGTTGACTTCTCAAACACAAGCATAGCTAATGCAAAAAAAAAAACAATTGAACAACAAGAGGTAGCAATCAAGCATTTCATCAAAAGTTAGCATTAGATTACACTATGTTTCTGTGCAAACCAAAAATGAGGTTGGAATCTGGGAAAACTAAAAGACTTAGACTCCGACCTCTAGAAACTGCCAATGAACTACATATCACACCACCTAAGTTAGAAATACATCACTGCAAAAATTCATGTTTGCCCGTGAAAAACCTCAAAATAACCACCACACTTAAAAACACCAATAAAACATATTATGCATTATTAAAGCCCTACAAAACTTGAGAATGATCACTCATCTCCTTTGAGCAATTTTGTGAAAACTCAAAATGTAGGTGTGTGTAGATATTTCCCATGCCACATGTGCGTACATAGGATATCTATCTTGTTTTGGAGATTGCCAGATTTTGAGGATTTAGAGCGTACTTTAAATCTCTCTGACGCTTTCAATAATCCTTTTTCTATGAAGATGACAACAAATGAGAAGTTCCTGAAAATAATTTTTTCAAAAAGCATACATCAGGGGCTAAATTTATGTAAATGTAATATTCGGCCTTCTTTTGGTACAGTATGTCACAAAAAATAATCAGCAAGTTAACCAGTGACAAGTTCAATTTGAAGCAGAAATTGCAGCTTAAAGCAAGATAAAAGCAAGTAATTTTCAGATAGCCCAAACCCTGCCAGGTCTAAATATGATCACGGATTTTTTCCAAAATATGATAAAATACAAGTAATTCAAACATTTACCAAAATTAGAAGTCAAGAGTTCACCTAGTTCACGATTTGTTGCCAGCCGGAGATGAGACACCTGAGAGGCTGTGTTCCTTCGGGAAATCACTCAAAGGCAAACAAGAGTCCTTCTCAATGGAAGCTTCTGGGATCTTCTGGAGTGCAAACCTCTCATCCGTTATTTTCGTCTGAATTACTTGGTGATTCTCAGAAGAACCTGACTGATCACATTAAAGTTTGTTAAACAATTTTTTTTTATTCTACAAAACACGGAAGATATGTCCTTCATGTTTTCCTCTTTTGTCCTCATTTTTCTTCGAATTACTAGGTGTCTCACCACCAAACCATACTAACCAACTTTACAAAGTCTTAATGAATATGTTTCATGTCTAATTGTCTACGCCTACAAAAACTAAGTGAACCACAACAAAACATCAAAAACACCTTTAAACCACCCCCTTTTCTTATTATATGAAAGAATAACCAAATTTGGAAAAACTATATCCTACAACCCATTACTATTCTTTTCCATAAACTGATCAGACTACCCTTCCAAGAGTGTAAATGATAAGACTACCTTTCCAAAAGTGTCTCTCTTAATTACATGAAAGGTCAGACGCTCACAGAACTGTTTCCGTGCTAAAATATTTTGTCAAGGAAAACTTTTCGAGACTACCCTTACAAATTCTTATTCTGTGTGTGTGTGTGCGGGTACCAATAAAAATGCGTACCAACAGAACAGCATGTTAAATCATTATAAATGTGGTTTGAAAATTAGAAATTAGGTCAACAGAAGCCACTGGGAGTTTGTGGCAAAACTAACGATAGTTTGATGAGGCCACCGTGAAAGAAATGCAGGGATTAAGAAGGTTTAACAGTTTTATATGGGGTTAAATTACTCATTAGGTAACTAGTAAATATGAAATAACAAATATGAATTTCCCCAAATTATTTTGCAACATAGAAGTAGTAAACATACTTCTGACAAGTCTTGGATATGCACAACTATTATTGTTATATCATCTGTTCTTGATTCGTGCTCTAACCAAAGCCGGTATGATTCTGAAACAATCTCTGCGCATGCTTCTCTCGGATCAGAAAATTTTGACACCTAGATCAAATAAACAAATGCTGTAAACAAGGCTGTTAAATTAAGCAAGATAAAAAAGTGAACCACAACCACCAAAGCAGTGGGGTACAAATGCATGTACACAGCACAGCTGTCTACCTACCTCAGCCCATCCATTTAATTTCATTTATTCTTTGCTTTTTGATTTACTATTTTATTTGAGATGCTTTTTCTAAGTGTCTTCCATGTGTGCTAAGTTTTAGTCGAAAGTTATCAATACTTGGCAAGAATTTGTATGCTGCAGTGCAAAAAGTACAGCCTACATTGAAGGTACAAAATAAAGTTAAACAAGATTTAAGTTATTTTTTTATATTTTGAGAGATTCAGCATAGAGTCCTTAGTCCCATCACTTGACAAATCTGCCCTTAAGATCTCTGTGACAATTAACATAGATTTACTTGAGAAAAGGGAATCAATTGAACCAAAAGTTAAAGGCTTAGGGCACCTTCCATGCTGAACACGTTCAATTCCAGGATTAATTATTGCATTTTCCTCACAAGTAATAAGTAAAGTAGTAAACACTTGAAAGCATTTAATAAGCAATTAATTAGACTGATAGTTACTACCATATCAACAACAGCCTGGCTTGACAAAAACTCGAAGACTCCATCACTTGCCACCACAAAAAAAAGGTGAGAAGGAGAGATCCTGACCACACGCACCTCAGGATCCGCAACCACACCGATCCCTTCAGCTGTCAAATCTCCTACACTCCTAGTGAAGGCAGTCCCAGGGTACATTCCATCCCGTACCCAAAGCCTTGGAGGGTCCCCCTCATCGGCCTCAGAACTCACACCTTCATTTGCCTCTACCTCTGGAATGGAGATTCCATCTATTGCGGCTGCAGTCGCTGCCTCAACCTGTCCAGCTGTTAGGACGCGGGCCCCGCATTTTTGCACCCTCTCTTTCTCATCTTCTCTAAAAATATGTTTCAATAATATGGAGCTTAGACATGACTAGCTAACCAATTTGTAAGTTTAATTAGCATCCTAGAAATGCTTCTGCCGTTTTCATGAACCAGCTAGATGGTTCAGCATTAGAACAGAAAGCACTCAAAACCAACATTTCAATTTCCTTACCCACTCAAGACTATTTAATTTGATTGGTTTTCCCTGATTTGATGTTTGATGAGGCCCCAAGCAGCGAAGAACAACCAAACAAAAATTTAAACAAAAGAAAATTTCTCAAAAATGCCTGGAGATGAACCAACACCAACCTCGTGTTTGTCCCCTACATAATACACGCCTACAACTACAGCTTACCTAAATGGAGTCTGATCACTGGACAGATCCTCGGCCAAAACTGACTCGTCTCCTCTCAACACACCAGCGACCGCACGAGAGTCGCCCACATTTGCCACGTAAAGCATGTCCCCATACACCAACACCACTATGGCAGTGGTCCCACTCATCGAATCATCTATATCAGGATTGTTATGGAGCTCTAAATTCACTGTGAGGAAAGCTTCGTGGAATGACTTTGTGGGGTCCGCTTGTAAGGCAGCAGGGTCAGCACATAGGACCTCAGGTAGCCGGTCTCGCACAAACCTAATTAATCAGATGATCTTTTATTATATTGTAAAAGAAATTGAAATCTTGCAGAAACAAATTTTCTTTAGACAATTCAAGTAGATTTTGACACGGACCTAGTTCAGAAAGTTCTCAAATGGAAAGAAAACCTCAATTCCATTCAAAAGTTATGTACTCCTGATACTTAAATTGATTTAGTTACAATGAATTGAATCAACTACTTGGTATAGGTGGCAACATTGATTGCCTTTCTCTTTATCCATCTAAAACAGAGTCGCCACAGAAGGCAACTTTCATTATATGCATCTGATTTCCAGACCCAAATAAAAATTGTCAGATTACTCAACTAAACAAAATTAACCTATCAGTCTCTTAAATAAAGAACAAAAATCAATGAAAAGTTGGTCAAACCTTGCACACTGGGTACCATACGCACCATGGCCATCAAAAACTCCAAACAGATGCAAATTTGGGTTCGACAGGAGTTGGACTTTGATTATGAACGAGTCTTGATTCTCTCTCTCTGGCGAATCAGGGTAGTGGCCTCTATGGGAGAGAGCGGAGTACTTCAGAACAAGACCGTGAGAAGGGACTTGGGTGGAGCCCAGAGTGGTGGGGTCTGTGATGATCTGGCAACGGGAGGAGTTGACGTGGCGGGATGAGGAGGGGTTCTGAGAGCGGAACCGGCGTAAACAGCACTTGCCATTGACACAGCCCATTGACAGTGGAGCGTTATTAGGGTTTTAGTTTGGTTTGGGTACACCTGTCCTAGGCTCTGACCTCTGTTTTGGAAAGCACGACAGGTGTTTGGGTTTTTGCTTCAAAGAGAGAGAATAGAATTAGAGAAAGAGAGAGCGAGGAATCAGCGTTTCGGCGTTTCCTCCAGTGATATATTTTGATAATTTGAATGTGGCATAGCACAGTACCACAAGTGGGGTTTCTTTTTCGACTTCTTTTTGGAGGGAGAGAAAGAGAGAGAGAGAGAGAGAGTTAGTTTTGTACGTATGTGTATGTTTTCTTGCTTGCTACTTTTAATGGTCCTTTCCTTTGTCGAGTCGAAAAGTAAGATACGAGGCAAGAGAAAGCAACCTGTGAGCAAGCTGTAACGCCTGGAGCTCCGAAACCTAGAACCAGAAATAAAAATATTTTCCATGAAACCGGAAATTAATGTCTGATTTGAACAGATTTTGAAATCTAACGCACTAAGGTGTAAATTTGTAAATTATTTAATAATTTTAGATATTAGTTCACTTCATTTTTAATCCAAGTCCATATTTATTCATGTGAATTGACTGCGTAGTCTTGGTAGTACAAGACATTCTGTGCTATTATTTTAATAAGTCATTGAATAGACTTCAAATCTATGTTGTATGGATACGGATACGGGTATCGTATTGGATACGATATGATAATTTTCAAAAATCTCGGAAACGATACATCTATTATATATATATATATATATATATATATAGAGATTGGCTAATGTGCTAACGTTATAACTTCGGCCGAAGTTATAACGAGTCGTTTTTGCAATTTCAAAATCCAAACAACCGATCCGAACCGTTAAACATGTTCTCTATATTGAAATGTGTTTGGAGACCAAATTATACATTTTTTGGAATTTTTTTACTATTTATTAAGCCACTTTGAAAATACTGATCCGGTGGTCCAGAAAATTTTGCTGTTTTTTACTATTCACAGCAAATCTGCGATTTTCAAAGTGGCTTAATAAATAGTAAAAAAATTTCAAAAAATATATAATTTGGTCTCCAAGCACATTTCAATATTTAGAAAAAGTTGAACGGTTCGGATCGGTTGTTTGGATTTTAAAAACTAATAAACGACTCGTTATAACTTCGGCCGAAGTTATAACGTTAGCACATTAGCCAATCTCTATATATATATATATATATATATATTTATTTATTTATAATTTTAATTATATTATTAAGTATTATATAAATTAAATATAAAAATATGGGTACAATAACACAAGGATAACATTAAATATTAAACCTACTCTCTTCTAACAAGAAAGATGAAGTGGTTGTGGTGGTAAAGCAACATGTTTTTGAGCATCTAACGTGGGTTCGATTCTTGCTTGGCGCAAAAAAAAAAATTTAGCTTTGGGTCTATCCGCGGTGCATTTGCTTGGCGCAAAAAAAAAAATTTAGTTTTGGGTCTATGCGCGGTGCACGGAGCAGTATTGGGTGGTTTGGGTCTATGCGCGGTGCACGGAGCAGACCCGTATCAGGGGCGTGTCCAGACACCAAGCACCGTATCGATGCGTTTCAACGCGTATCGGCGACTGTATCAATTGGTTAAGGATACGCCATGTCGTCTGATACGCCACGTCGTCTGATACGCCAGCTGGCGTATCCAGTACGTATCAGGTCTGTATCGTACCCGTATCCGTATCCGATACGCGCCTGATACGAGTACGGGTCCCAGTTTGAAGTATCCGAGTAACATAGCTTCAAATGATGATTTAAAGTATTAAAACCGATTTACTTCATGGTTGATGTATTTACATGTGAAATTTATAAATGTTCGAATTAATTTAGTATAAAATCAAATGGTCAAAAATAAAAATTTATAAGTTAATTTTATTGTATTTAACTTTTTATTATTTTTTTATTGCTTGCGTGTCAAATCAATCCGTGAGCGTAATAAATTTACTTTTTTTTTTAATTATGTCGAATATTAATTTTAAATCGAGCGATTCCAACTGAGAAAATAGAAGATAATAAGGAATAAATAGAATCTAATTAAGACATTATTACCTGAAGAATCAGAACAAATATTTTGAGGTTTTTTTCTATTTATTTTATTTAAAATATGGACATTAAAAATATGGGGAAAAAATAGAATCTTAACTCTTAACAAATCCAATCCGATTAAAAAAAATAATCTGAACATTATTTATTATTAGTTAATGGCTTTATAGGACAACATGAAATAAATAAATAAAATGGTGTGCGCTGTGCGCAGCATCATTTCCGACGCGTGGGGAGTGTAATTTTCAGGGTTGATACTTGGAGATTGGTTCAAGCACGAATCTTGAAAAGAAAACTTAAAAAACTTTTTCGTCTTAGGATCTCGGATTCCATATGTCACTTTCTTGAAGGATCCGCATCTGATGTTTTTCTTTATAGAAAAGCAGCCTCCTGCTATTCTTTTTCTCTCTCTTCAAAGAGGAGGAGAGAGAAAGATGAGGGAGATAGAGAGAATAACAGGGGAGGAATGGACTCTGCTATTTTTTTAGAGAAAACAGGATTCTGCTTTTCTGATCCCAACTATCAAAATTATTGATATTTGTGCATGAAAAAATTCTTTTGTCGAGATACGTGAATGAAAATTTTTGAATGATTGGGATCGGAAAAGCAAAATTCTGTTTTTCTTAAAGAAAAGCAGCAGAGTCGAATCCTAGCAGGAGAGATCAGAAATGTGAAGAGCACTGCATTCTATTTCTTTTTTAAAACTAGAGGTGCGATGGCCGAGTTATTTTAATATAAAATAAACTTGAAATTATTGTGGCATTTAAATGTAGACATTAGAATGTACTTTTAATCATTACAGTGAATTTGTTGAACTTTCAAATTTAAACATTAAATACTTTTAGAAAAAACGAAACATGTTCAGAAAATAGAAAATGTCTTTTGTATGCAGTGCTGTTTGTATTCTATAATCTGAGCATTTCATAAAATCAAAATTGTTTTGTTAAAATTTTACCCTTTTCTTTTTCCGTTGTATCATTCATTCAATGATCTTAATGAGATAGACTCATTACCTGAGTCTTGATTTTATAAGTGTATCATTTTTTTTTCCGTTGTATCATTCATTATTGAATTAAGGTTAAAAATATTATTTGAAGGAGGTGGGAGCATAGTGACAAATTAAAAGTTCAGGTTCGGTTCGACAAGGTCAAAAATTCGTAATTCGGGTATAATTCGGAAATGATTCGGTACAACAAGAAAGCAAAAAAAAAAAAAAAACGCCAAAAAAAACTTTAAAAAAAAAAAAAAATTTGAAAAAAATTTTAATTTTTTTTTTTGGCGTTTTTATCGCGAATATTTCATAACTCGCGTTTTATACGCGTTTTATTCGCGGACAAAACGTTACGTTTTTCCGCGTATTATACGGAGTTCGGTTCGGTTATGTATAAAAAATGAATTATACGCAAATTATTCGCGTATAATTCGCGAGTTATGTCACTATGGGTGGGAGGGCTTGAAGAGGGAGAAGAGGCAGAAGAAGAGATTCATTTGGGAGCAGGATGGGCAGATAAAAATATTATTATAATACAAGAATCAACCTAAGCCGTGAGATAAGGTTTAATGGTCCAGATATAAGAAAAGGAGGAGCCTGCTTTTCAGCAGATGTGGATCCAGCAGAGCGTGTCTACCAAAGTGACAAATCAAAAGTTCGGGTTCGGTTCGGCAAGGTCAAAAATTCGTGATTCGGGTATAATTCAATACAATAAGGAAGTAAAAAAAAAAAAAAACCCCAAAAAAAACGTAAAAAAAAAAAAAAAAATTTGAAAAAAAATTCAAAATTTTTTTTTTTGCGTTTTTTTGGCGTTTTTTCGCGAATAATTCGTAACTCGCATTTTATTCGCGAATAAAACGTTTTATACGTTTTTCTGCGTATAATACGGAGTTCGGTTCGGTTATGTATAAAAAACGAATTATACGCGTATAATTCGCGAGTTATGTCACTATGGTGTCTACCCTGCTTGTAGTATGTAATTTTAATTTTTTTTAAAGGTTTATATTTCTAATCATTTTATGCATCAAAATTAGATGTATCAAATTTCTTGCTGACTAGCTTTAGATACTTACATGAATTTCACAATAAATTCATGTAAACTCATAAACTAGCCATGAGATAACATGAGTATTGATTTTTCATGTTTAAAGTGTGACCATCCAACAATATTTATGTATAACTTGAAACTTTATAATAAGTACATGCCATTATTTAGAATTTAAAATCTGATAGAGTCTATTGATAAAATCAATTATGACACCCAACCAATATAAAAAATGTATTGAAATTTGAAAAATAATAATAATTAATTGAAGTAACTAATGAGCCTTATTAGAATCAACAATTTAGAAGAATGACCATTAGTGAGATAATAGAGAAAATCAAGACTCAGGTAATGAGAATATAGCAACGGAAAAAGAAAAGGGTAAAATTTTAACAAAACAATTTTGATTTTATGAAATGAATGATACAACGAAAAAAAAAAGGTAAAATTTTATTTCAAAATGAAAACATGTTAAGGTTTGCTAAGTGTATCATTCTTTTTCCATTTGAGAATATAGCAAACCTAAAACCTTAATTCATTATTTTTCATATGAATTAAACCTTAATTCTTTGAAGCCTGTTGTTTGCTATATTCTCAAACGTTTTAGCCAAATTTAATAACGGACCACGACACACTTAGCAACTGAATCCATCACCATCGCTGTTAATGAGATATAGCGCATCCAGAGAAGAATAATGCTTGTTGCATTATTCTCACAAGTAGAAATATGTTTCTTGCAATTTCTCCTTGTTAAATTTCTTTTGAATCTTAAGACGCAGGTATAGTGCCACCTTTGGAATCTGAAAACAAAAAAGAAGTGCATGTATAGATAGGCATTTAATGCAGTAGAAAGACAAAGACCAGACCAGTTCAAGCTATTGGAAGCAAGCTACAACATTCTGACCAATCTCACCTGACCTAAAAAAAATTCTTTTGTACATACCTTCTCATATTCTAAAGAGTAGTAAATGTATTCATCTCTTTTCCTTTTGTTCTTTCCATTATTTTGCTCTTCGGCCTCTTCAGGGAAGGATTTAACAAAATGTTTCTCCTTTAGAAACCCTAGTACCTCAGACATTAACTTTTCTTTGATTTTGAGAGACTCTGCCAAATCTTTCTTGCTAACCCACAATTTCCTGCAATCAAACAAATAAAGTAACCTTACTATCTGGACTGGCATGGTATATTTTAATATAACGAATTGCCATATACCAACAACCAATTAACCTTATAAGTTGATCAACGACTACAACACATATTCCTTTTCATTCCGTCTAGTAGTGGGCTTGCTAAAAGTTTTGTCGTCATAGAGTAGATTTGCCATTAGCTTGGTCACTCGGTAAATTTTAGACAATGAATCAATAGGTAAGGAGTTTTATACCACATAAGAATTATACCACATATAAGAATTTGAATTACCTTATGTGCGCAATGTAGCAAGACAAATCCTCCACTAACATTTGCACCTTCTTTACCTTCTCTAAAGCCGATTCATCCTTGTTTAATTCAACATCTGATATCGTATACTGGATGTCTTCAGCCATCAGATTGTTTAGCAACAACTTGGAGTTGCAGATTCTAGATAATTTCAAGATGTAAAATCAATTTGGAGTTCCTGAGCCTGAAAATTATATTAATAAGAATAAAAATAAAAGACAGTTGTACAATTTACCCTTAGATGTGTTTTTGAATATCTAACTAAAAAGAAAACAACTTCGGGTAAGCATAGTTCGATTCCCCCTCACGACTTCGCTGCCTCTGCGAAGGTTTAAAAAAAAAAGATATTATAATGATTAAAGCTGTCATGTGGTTAGGCACATGATGCCCTTTTGTGACCTTAAGTTTCTTGTGTATTAGATTTGCTAGATCTGCGTTCATCATAGCTGATGGGTAGAATATTCTTGAATTATCCGTCTCTCTTAGTTTTAGGCTGTGCTCCACAAAAAGTCAACGAGGAACAACATCGAAGGGGTGACAAAATTGATTTCACCTCTTTTACACATCAATTTGAAGGGACAAAAAAATGGTTAGATGAGCTGAAATCTGTACCTTCCTTTTCTTTTCCTAAAATTATAGACCAAGTATATCCCCTTCCATCCCCTTCCCTCTTATTCACCCCTTCTAGATCATGCCTTTTACTAGAAACAAGATTTAATGCTTTTGTTACTTGCTAAAAAATAGAGTTATTGTTACAACTTACAAGTAAAGCCATTACATAAAAAAAGTAAAAGAGAATTTTATTCTCTCTTACATCTTTCTTTTTGAAAAATCTCTCTTACATCTTTCTCCCTCTCCTTTTTCTCTCCAACATTCTCTCTCTTGAAAGTGATGTCCTCTCTCTACTTTCTCGCTTTTCTTCTATCAAGTTATCTCTCTGTCTCTCTTTTTCCTCTTTGTCTTTCTGTCTGTCTGTCTCTCTCTCAAACTTGGCAGAGGCTGCCAAGAAGAGCTCTATCTGTTTTGAATTCTTGGCAGCGGCTGCCAAGAACTCTCTCTCTCTCTCTCCGTTTAGAAACCTTGACAACGGCTGCCAAGTCTCAAATTTCTCTCCCTCTCCTTCTCTCCCTCCTCATTTTTTGTACTGAACTTCAAGCTATTAATCTTCAGTTGGCCATTATATGTCTGATTTGGGTTCAACTCACAGCTACACCCGTCGCTCACACAGCACACCCAGCTCCACCCCGCGCAATCCGCCCACGTCACACACCCCCATCCTCGCATCTGCCCACACCTTTGCCTCTCGTTGCTCACTCCTATACTCTTTTGCCGCGAATCGGACAGTTGGAATAAGATTAGGCTGACCTAATCCAAGTTAAGCTCCAGCAGCAACAACAACAACCAAGCCTTTAGTCCCAAACAAGTTGGGTAATCCAAGTTAAGCTCCAACCAAACAAAAATAACTCAGGCCGGCCAAACTTGGGATAAGCAACTTAGGCCGGCCTAAGCTTATTCCGCCACCAAACACCCCCTTTGTGTTTGGTAGTAGTAAAGTCAGCAAAGTTGTTTAATAAAATGACAAAAATGTTCTCATGTAATAAAGTGAATTTGTGAGGGTAAAAATGTCAAAATAAAGGAATTTGGTGTTTTTAATTTTTCTTCACTTATGGAGGTACTTTAACTTAACTCCACCTTACTTCATCTTAATATACTTAGTTGTTGCATTAAAGCGATTAAATAACCACTTCACGTGCTAAACACACAATCAGTATAACCTTTTAGCTTATTCGGCCTCTATTATGCATGTGTTGTACAGTAGTGGTCCAATACTTGAGCCTCTCAGATTAAAAAAAAAAAACCCAATTACTCATTGCTCTTCTTGGCTTATATTTCCTAGACATTCTACATTATGCCTATTAAACTGGAGGTCAATTTGGGTCCGATGTCCATCGGACTCAAAGTGAGTTCGATGGGCTCTATGACCGTCCAATCTACTTTAAGATTCACGCTAGCAACTTTCGTGTTTGTTTTAGAATTCGTGCGCACAAATCTTAAAGTGGATCGGATGGTCCAGAAACCCATCGGACCCAAATTTGAGTTCGATGGGCATCGGACCCAAGCTGTTCTCATTAAACTGATACCTGATTCGCCTAACTTCCCACTATTCCCTTGCATTGCGTGAGTGCTTGCACTCTTAGTATATTCTTGTTGCCTTGCCTTGTCAACAAAAATATAATTTGTTCTTGCTTGTTGATCTCTGGTTTAGGTCTATTTAAAAGAAATTGAGTTCATGGCAGTAGCTGTGTGGTAATTGCTATTTATGGTCACGATCAGATCAATTTGTTTGTTGGTCCTTTCATTCGTTTACCGGTTACGTAGCAAAATTGCAAGGATGACAGTGGTGGTTCCTTTTTAGTATGCTACCTTAGTCTAATTGATGTCATATTCCTGTCTATAAGCTACATAGATTACATGGGTAATATAGGTATTTTTTCCAGAAAAAAGAATTGAGGATTAACAGAGGCTAATTTAATTTCTTCCATGGCATCACTCAAAGTGGTATAGTTAGTTCTAGACTCCTAACATAACAACTAAATTTGTGTGCTTAATGTGCTTGTTATATTTGTACATTTCAGAAAAGAAAAATGTCTCCCCAGGCACATTCCTTAATAATTTATATGTTTTCAGAATATTTATTTGTCATTGTCATTAAATATTGTGTGATCTAATGATTTTATTTTTTATTTTGATATTTAAGTTTCAAATTTTGAGTTATTTAAAATGGAGGCATGATGTTAGGCACAAAAATGAAGACATTTAAACTCTCCTACATTTATAAATTCTACTTGTGACAAAATCCGTCATTTTTTTTTCTGACGTACGTGAAAAAACTTCTTACAATAAATGGGAGTTCATTATTCTGCAATATTTCTTAATGAAAAAACAAAATTTTTATGTCAGGTAAATAGAACTGCATCAATTCATTATTTCTTCCGCTTATTTGCTAATTTCATCTCATGTACGAGTAGGTACGACTAATTGTTCAAAATCCAGTTCTTATTACTGGTTTTAAGAATTCTAAAAACAAATATTAATTTTTTTTTGTCTTTAATTTATATTGAACTTCATTTGAACTGATAATTGAACACTAACAATGCAAAATATTTGGAAACAACTTTATGTATACATTATGTAAAATTTTAAACATCAGATGTATATACCAGTGTTGTAAATAACGGTGTGTAATCATCGGACGAATAGAGTACCACTAAGTAATTAATTAGTATGTGACCGATTAATCAAAATTTTGCGAATAATTTAACATTTTTATCAAAATTTATGTATATATATCATAATTTATTAAAAATAATTAATTTAACTCATTAAACTTATTAATAAAATTTAGTTTTATTATTATAACATGACACTACGCTTATTTCTTCTTAACACATAAACATTTTACATGTGTAAGTGACACATTTATTTAATGAAAAAACAAAATTGAGAATTAAATTTTTTCAAATACTAATAACATATTATTTAAAAAAAATTAAACATTACAACATAAAATCATTAAATTTAGTTTATAATAACAACTTAATTATATAAATGAACACTCGTACTAATTGAAAAAATTACATCAGTAATAAAAAAAATATATAGTATATAAATTAGAAGAATTAATCAATTTTAAAGTAAGAAAAAAAATATATAAAAAACTTGGAAGTATATCCAAATACAAATAAAACTACAATACAGGATTTATAAACTTTATTATCACACTATTACAGGGAAAAAAAACAATGTGAAAATAAATATTCACTGGAATAAGGGGAATAAACAAGAATAAATGAGAATAAACGGACGATTAAACAGTAAAACGGCCGATTAATCGGAAAAAAAGACCGATTAATCGTTTTCATTCGCAAACAGGTATCCATTAAGTGTATTCATAACGGTTTGGCCAACGTTAACGATTAAACGGCCATTTAATCAGCCGTTAAGACCGTTTTTTACAACACTGGTATATACTCCAACAATGCAACAAACAGAAACAAGATCATCCCGCATACCCCACAAATAGGAAACATCACACATGCCTTTTGAAAGCACCAAATAAGACTACAACTCTTCTCTTCCCAATTTATCTCTACATAAATGAGAAGAAAAGGGTTTTTTATGTGTGCTATATAAATTACAAGATCATGTATCATGTGGCGATCTCCATTTGTAGAGGGCATATGAGATATCTCTTGTTTTGCAGTGGTACATGACATTTGATGTTGTGCATGAAATAATTTATTCCAAAATTCTGATTTAAAGAGAAAGGGGGAAGTGGTTTATAAAATCTGCTATGGTAGTCGTCCACAAAGACGCCAGTCAGCTCCTGGGTGAAAGAGAGATCTCTCAAACACCCATATGTCCTTTACAAGTACCTAAAGACATTGTTTCTAGAGTTAGAAAATAAACATGAAATTCTACCCAAAAACTACGGAATATGAACCAATAATGTACCTTTCCCAGAGAAAAAATTAGTCAAGATCAAATAAAGCATCAATTTATTTACACATTAAATTTTCAATTAAGCCAAGGAATTTCACTCAACAGACCTGATTTTTAGATTCATAGAATTAAGAAAATATAAAAATTAAATCCGTGGCATCATTTTTGCAAAATGTCCAAAACTAGCAAGACGCAACGAATCCTAACAGCTCACAAGCACCCAACTGTACTGAGGTATACTCCAGCCCTTGGGCCGCAATGAATCATTGTGGCCTTGCTAGTTTTGGACATATTATAAAAATAATGCTACGGAACTTTTTTTTTTTAATCTATGAATAAAAAAACCGGTCAATAGACCATAAGCAGACAAATACAAATTTGCCATCAGTCGGGCAATTAAGCACATAAGAAGCCAACATATTAAAAAAGGCCCAAAACCAACAATAACAATTACGAGTAACAGGAACCATGTCATCCCCTGGTTTTTTGTTCCTATTCTTTGCAAAAATAGATAATAGATTGAGATAAAAAGTAAGGAAAATAATTAAATAAATACTTGCCTGTTTTGCTTTGTCTCCAGATACAACTTCTCCTTTCTTATTATATGCCTCGAATTTCTAGAGAAAAAGAATTGAGGTCAGAGAACTTAAGATTGCATGACGTATTGAATAATATTTTCTAAACCGAAGATTGCATAGACAAATTGAACAATAATTTGTCCGAAAAAATAGAAGTATCAAGTGATCTTTAAGATTCAATGTTCTCATAAATTACAAACAGACCAATAGCCACACAATGAAATTATTATCTTCTCATTAATGGGACCTTTGTCAAAAGGTAAAACTATTCAAATGATATGAAAACTTTCCTATTCAGATGATAAAATGATTTTCGTACTCCACGTTATTTATTCAAATGTTTGTTTCCCTTTTTTCTTTTTATTATTTATATATCTGTCTTCTTTTTAGGGGGGAGGAGGGTAGGGTTCAACCTGCTTGCCAACAAATTCTATTGTGAGTTGGATGTAAGCTTTATCCAGGTCATTTTTATCTATGGCTATCTGCAAGTGACAATAAGATAAAATATAAAACATAACTTAAAATAAGCACTGTTAAATCAGTTAATATTAGATTGGAAGAGAAACGAGTAATGTTAGTTAACTAACCTTGATACTTACATAACAGGCCTGACACTAAAAATCAAACACAGGTGCCATAATATACATTACTGGATTAGACCAACAGTAACAAAATAAATCTAACAATCTGATATGATTGGTGCTGTTTCTAAATCCAGGACTGTAAACATCTATCATTGCCATCCAGTCAACCAGTTGAAACACCGACAAGTTGAGCCCAGATAAAGGAATCAGACTTTATCTGCCTTTAATCAAAGGATGAGCAATACAGAAATGAAATCTCACAAGACTGTCATCGACATGAAACGAGAACAGAGGTGACCCAAAACCGACATAATTAAATGGGCACCAATGAAATATTAGAACTCACGAACCAAAACCTGAAAATGTTGTATCAATCACTTACCATGCGGGCCCGCAATGTCCTTAAACTCAAACCAGACCCATCCAGCTCCCAGTACACTGAGCTCCATACAGCTTCTCTTTTCTTCAGTTCATTCTTCAGAGTCTAAAATATAAAAAATGAAACATAAGAAATAATAAGAACTTTCCTCTCCATACTACAAAACTAGAGTGCATATATGCCCTCTATATTAAGTTCACAAAAGTTGATGTTTACTACCTTTGGCATTTCATAAGAGATAGGGAAAAGGGGTGCCAGGTACATTCCTGATGTTTCTTAGGGACATACGGGAAATGTCTTGTCTTGTATGGGTCAATTAGATGCTTTTTCAGGAAATAAAATACAACAGGAGAGCTTACAGAATACATTTTCTCTGTTACAACTTTCCTAAGAGCAGATAAATCTCCATTCGCCATCAAAGTATTGATCTGGAGAACAAAAGAAAAAAGAAGAAGTTTTTCAACAGAAAAAAGAATGAAGAAAAAATAAAAATAAAAAGCATGAATGAGAATTGTTGGACAAGCACGTTTCAATGTCAAAGATTTGAACTACAGAAGTATTAACCAACTAAAGGTAACAAGCCTGGAAAACATAAAAACAAGCAATTGAATCTCATGAACTGAGAGTCTGAGACCGTTTCAAGTAATGTTGTTCACTTTTTTTGCTTTCTTCTTGGATTCAGTGGTGCTTAATTACAAATTATGGTAACTGAGGCATAAATTGCTGCAAAACCTTGAGGAAGAAAGGACTACAGAGTTCTCGAGAGAAAGTTGAGTCAAGTTGTGACTAGTTGAGGTCTAGTTTTGCAATTGGCATTGCTCCACAATTGAGAGCTAACTGAGGATCAGTTACAAAATTGAGTTGCAGAAATTGAGGCTCCATGGATTTAGATTAAGCTTCATAGCAAAATGAAATGGATTTTAGCAGCCAAATACACAAGTGATGCATAAATTATTCCCACAATAGAGGTACATAACTTGTGCCTCAATAACTTCCCTCTACTACAACTTATTGGTATGCAACTTATCCATATTTGGCAACTTGAGGAGTAAGAGACTTCCTCATCTGCGCTATGACTGAACATGATCCTAAAGGCATAAAGTCTGTTGTAAAAGCTAAGGGAAATAAGAGCTTCAAAAGTTGTAATTACTTCATACAACAATCACCACCACAATCAAGTAAACAAACCAACAAAAGATCAAAGTAAAAGGAAGAGAACGGAATGTACCTCCTTATACAATCTAACAGCTTGTTCGTAAAAAGAATTCTTGGTGTAGCCAGTTTTCTTCCTTAACTTATTAATTGCATAAGCACTTTTCATCTAGAAAGGAATGGAGAAGGAAAATTTCCCATAACAATAAAGATTTTAACAAAACGAAAAAAAAAAGGAAAATACAAACTTGAAACTTTCTATACTATATGCGTGAGTCAGAACTCAAGAATGATGATCTGAGATGTTGATATGAACCTGCTGGCTCCATAAAATCAGGCAATCCCAGTACAATAACTTGGTCCGCAAAACACAACCTCTAATTATCAGTAACTAAAAGAACAATGACAAAAGGAAACTTATGATATATTACCTCCATAATGAGATCTTCCTTGGTTCTTCTCCAGCCAATTAGTGTGAACCATCTTATTCATTAACAAGAAAAACTGTTAATGGCAATGATACATGCTTTATATGATGCCACTGTGATTGAAATTTTATTTTGTACACTCCATATGCACCTAATTTATTATCAGTTTAGAGGATCCCAATTCAATTAAGTTTGCTATGTTCCTTTTTTAACTTCTACTTCTGTTATTTCATTGCTTGTTTGCTTCACTGAGGTTTCTACAGGTATATCTGGTACCATTATCAGCCTGTACCAAGCAAGTACTGTGGTCAAACCTGAGCCTAACCATTTCCACTACTAAGCCAATTTAGCAGAACTCTGTTTTTCTATTAAGACCCATATAAACACAATATAAGAAATCAAACAATTAAATATAACAATAAAGGTAGTTGTAAAAAACTAAAATCTTGTAATTGAAGAAGTCATACCTTTTCCAGAAACTAATACGCTCGCGGGGCTCGTACGGTTCATAGACAAAGCCTGGGCTCTGCATGACTATCTTCAAAGTCGCCTGTATTCTCGAAAATAACAATTGAGCGCATGAAAACACAATCAATAAGATTTAGATACTAAAATCTGAATCAAAGGCATTAACAAAATTCCAGTATTATAATATAAAACAACAAAATTCCAGTATTATAAGAAAAAACAAGACAAGTGTGTCAAAGATCGCACTAAGGGAATTCGGTACCATTCATTCTAACGCAGTACAAGCACGAATGATACCATTCTAAAGGCAGTTTTTCATTAATTTGTTCTTTACTTTTATTTGGCTAGTTCTCGAAAATAACAATTGAGCGCATGAAAACACAATCAATAAGATTTAGATACTAAAATCTGAATCAAAGGCATTAACAAAATTCCAGTATTATAATATAAAACAACAAAATTCCAGTATTATAAGAAAAAACAAGACAAGTGTGTCAAAGATTGCACTAAAGGAGTTCAGTACCATTTCAGTCTAATGCAGTACGAGCTCGAATGGTGCCATTCTAAAGGCAGTTTTTCATTTATAGTACTTTACTTCAATTTGGCTAGTTCTGGTAATCTACAGTTGAGTATTACTTCAGGCTAAGGTTGTTTATCCGGTTCCAAGCAGGCCATTTTATTTTCTTCTTTGTTTGATTCTTTCCACTCTTAAATAAACTCTAGTAAAAGACACTATAAGTGAACTTACCAAACTAGAGAAAAATATTTACCTTTCTTGAACTACCTGGAACTTTGACTGACATTGACCTCAAGGAATTCAATTGCATTGCCATCTCAAGCATCTGCATCAGCTCAATTTTGAAATGAAAAAAGAAACACGCATAAGAGGACAAATTTAAGATACCAGCTATTGATATTGTAGCAGTCAGGTTTAAAGCAAGGATATACCAGGTTGACCTGGAAAAGACTGCTTGGTATGGTCTATTATTTTTTTTTTCTTGTTTCCTTCTTGTTGGCTTGTAATAGCACCTAAATATATATTTTAGGGTAAATTGAACAATTGTCGCATTGCAGCAAGCTGTCAATTGAGTGCAGAACTACGAGTACTAAAATTGAATATATGAATTACTGATAGCATCACATAAAAATTATATCCGTCTTTTTGGTATTAAATTGTTTTTTTTGCCAGCTTATTTGGTGCTTAATTATGATGGAAACATGGAGGCTAGATTGGGTTAAGTCAAGCATATTGATGTGCAATTGTTTGTTGAGCCTCAATTGGGCACTAGGGTACAATTGCACATATGAGTGAACAAATTAGGAGGCTAATATAAATATTCTGACCTTCACAGTGTACACTGGCATGGAGTTGTGTACATTTTGACTTAAAAAGTCTTGAATCTTGTAAGAAGAACTCATCAAGCCCCTTGCTTTACCAAATTCTAGACAAAGATAATATCCATTTCCATCAAAAAGATAAATTTTTCCACACAAAATAAGAGATGATTTCTTGCTGGAGAAATCAAAGCTAGCAGAACAACTTATCACATAAAAAAGACAAATATCAACTTTGAGAGGTTTTAGACAACTTGCCTTTATTTTTTTCAAACAATAAAATATCAAAAATGTAACAAACTGGACTCTCCATAAACTAACACTTATAAGTAAGTGCCAAAGCCAGATGCAAAATCACAGAACAATGCTGAATAGGTTATGCCATATCCCTTGCAAAACAAGCAGCAGACAGATAACATGAGCAAACAAATAGGCTTATATACCTCTGCAGCTCCAATCTAGAGGCATTTGATTCAACGGAGCACCAAACCTATAAGAAAGGTAATAAACGGAAGAGGTGATTAAAAACAAGTCAAGCTATCACTTAAAAAATTATGAATTCAGCTGTAAGAGAGCAGGTTCGGAATTTTAACCTCGAAAACAAATACGATGGCTGGATCGATTTATGGAGGCGACGAATCACGCTGCTGCGAGCTAGAGCCATCTCAACAAGTTGCGGATCGAAGAAACCAAGTAGAGATGGGAAAAACCCAGACGAAGGGGTTTTAGGTTTTTCCTTTGATTCCCCCGCTCTTCTTCTTCTTCTTCTTTCTTTCTTCTGTATTTATTTTTCCTTTTTCTTTTGGGTTGGGCTTGTAGTAGATCAGGCTGATACAACATTACGGGCCGGGTCTTTTGGATATCATTTATTCTTACATATAACGGAGCAGACATGGCCACTGCTATCCATCTCCCATCGTGGGATGCAGCCGGAGTGTGTGTGTGCACACTCGGTAGAGTTACACGTGTCGTGGGTCCACCGGATATATCAGAACGGTAAATACTCCACCAACAATCTTCAGCCTTCCAGTGGAAGAACAAGACCGAGTCTCCCTGCCATGCGGGCCACCCACCAAGACCCGAAATTTTTATTAATAGAAAAAATATTAAATTAAGAGTGAGGCTATGGTGCTATGCATAGCACGGATGGCTAGTGTACTACGGCTCAATATGGTACTTTTTAAAATTCTAACGGTCGATCCGAACCGTTCAATGTGATATCCATATGAATATGTACTTGCAAACTAAATTTTATATTTTTTTGAATTTTTTTAGATAGGTAGAAAAATCAGTGTTTTCTGAAAATTCTGAACCATCAAAATTCTACCTATCTAAAAAAATAGTAAAAAAATTCAAAAAAATATAAAATTTAGTTTGCAAGTACATATTCATATGATTATCATATTGAACGGTTCGGATCGACCGTTAAGATTTTAAAAAGTATCATATTGAGCCGTAGTACACTAGCCATCCGTGCTATGCATAGCACCATAGCCTCACTCTTAAATTAATATCGACGTAGAATAAAGAATTGGTCAGATTTTGAAATCTAACAAAAACGTTACGAACCGTAACGTTCCGATTAACTACACTTAGCCACGCAGATTAGAAGCGGAGCTGGCCGTTGAGAACGGTGACGTCCAGGGATCGTGTAGGATTTGAAGAGAGAAATGAAGATGCTGCTGCGACAGGGAAGAGAAATGAAAACACGAAGTCACTGAACGCGGAAAATGTCTTCAGGTAACACGGAAAATCTAATTATGCTTTTCCACATCATCGAATATTTTCCCCTTAATCCCAGGTTATCGTATAAAATGAAATATATATACGTATAATTCATAATGTTTCAATCTCTAATTCTGGAGTCTGTAAAGAAAAAGATAAAAAGAGAGACTTCTTTCGACAGATAACACAGTTAAGGCAAAAAATGCAGAAAAGGTCTCCACAAATACCTTGGAACAAGACACATAATTTCTTTAATTTGCAAAAACCAGGTAACAATATTTCATCCGTAAGATTACATAAGATGCATTAATAATATTTACAGGCACTTGTATATAATTAGAGATACATATGGAACTCTTCTTTATTTAACAAGCCACAAATTCCGATACTAATAAGCAGAATGATAACGTAACCGAAACCATCGGATAACTACCTAAAATCGGTATTTAATAGTTAGAATTTAGACAAATTCCGATACACTCCGCGTTCAGTGACTTCGTGTTTTCATTACTCTTCCCTGTCGCAGCAGCATCTTCATTTCTCTCTTCAAATCCTACACGATCCCTGGACGTCACCGTTCTCAACGGCCAGATATATTTTTTTTTTTCTTTTCTCCCTGGACGTCACCGTTCTCAACGGCCAGCTCTCCTTCTAATCTGCGTGAGAGTGTTGTTAATTGGGACGTTACGAAAGATAACGTCTTTGTTATATTTCAAAATCTGACGAATTCTTTATTCTATGTCGACATTAATTTAATATTTTTTCTATTAATAAAAATTTCGGCAGCAAGACCCACCACGACCCTTCTCTTGGTGGGGTCTGCCATAGGAAAGACAACAATCTTCGTCTCTAGCTCACGAAAATCACCCTTCCATCGACTCGATTGAGAACACTCTTCCATCAACGGCGATAAATTGGCCAAATTGAGACACCGCTGGGCTCAAATCAACTGGCACCAACTCCCTGCCATACGGTACAATACGGGTAAAAAAAAATTTCGTTATCTAAACGGGTACAGATACGGATAAAGACTATTCCGTACCCGTTATCCGATCGGATAATATAAAAAAAATTATATATATTAATGAGCAATGAATATTAATTCTTCAACTATTCTTAATAGTTGTGTTATGCTTAATTAACTATTAAAACACATAAATAAATTTCAGCAAATCTCAATAAAGTTTAGAGCTTTTAAACACGTATATATATTTGTGAAATGAATGTGTTTTAATTTATTATTTAGTAAATAATATTTTTTTATTATAATAGCATTACTCGTTATTTACCCGCTACCGTTTCGTAATCCGACAACCATAACGGGTAAGGGTAGGGTACGAGTAAGGTAATTCGTAGTGGGTAAGGGTAGGGTACGGATAATGACTATTTGTAACGGGTACGGGTATGAAAATGCTTACACCCAATCCTTACCATACCCGTTGACACCCCTAGTTCGGTAGGAGTGGTTGCTTGGTCAATGTGCTTGAGATTCAGTATTATATTTTATTATTTATTTGGTAGGTTCGGATAAGGCTAATTATTTTATCCAAATTTCAAATTTAGAAAGTTCAAGTTTAACATCAAATTCATTTCAAACAAAAATTTCATAAAATAATTAGTTGAAACCAAAATTTTAATCTATCCACGCATTTAAGTATTGCCCTCTAAATAAATTTTTGAGTGCGCCTCTCAAGTATTTAATACTTAATATATTTTCGTAGCGCTCATATCCAATCATTTAAACCTTTGTTTATAATTTTTTACAATGCTACTCGCAAGTATTTTTTTAAATCTAGGTAGCTTAACTCCTAACTATTTTTGTCTTTTAGCAAAAAAAAAAATTCCTTTCATCAATTTTTTTTTTCTCTGATCATTCTCATCTATTTTTCCAACGATCCGTGATTAATTTTGCGAATCTAAAAATACAAATGTTTTCTACTTAATTTTCTCTTTCAAATAAGATCCATGAAGAAATACTTTTGAATTTTTTTCAAGTCATTGTTTTTATTTTTTTTAAAGTAAAGTCTATGAACACTTTAAATTCTCAAGTTTCTAAATCTCAGTCTACAACCTTTTAAACTTGACATGAAACTTATTTAAATATTTGACACAACTACTTTAAATGCTTGACACAACTACTTTAAACGGTTGTACACAAATGTTTAAACGTGTGATACTATATGATCGACATCAGAGGTTTAAACGCTTGAACGTAGTAGTTTAAATGGTGACATCAGAGGTTTAAATGGTTGTAGACTGACGTTTAAAAACTTAAAAATTGAAAGTGCTCATGGGCTTTACTTAAAAAAACGACTTCAAAATAACTCAAAAATATTTCTTCATTCATCTCATTTGAAAGAGAAAATTGAGTATAAAATGTTCGTATTTTTAGATTCGTAAAATTCTTCATGTATCGTTCGAAAAATAAACGAGAATGATCAGAGAAAAAAATAAAAAAAAAGAGTGAGAGATAAGAATATTTTCTTTTTGAGTGGAAGACAAAAGTAGTTAGAAGTTAAAATTACACAAATTTAAGATTTAAATGTTTAAACGCTTGCGAGTAACATTGTAAAAGGTTACAAACAGAACTTTAAAAACTTGGATATGAGCGCTGAAAATGAAAGTTAGACAAAATTGGAAGATTTTTTTTGTTAAACTACTTGGGGGACGCGCTCAGGTATGATGGCTCGGGGGCCAGAACATTTCTCTAACTTAAAATCAAAACTGAAAAAAAAAATTCACAAAATCTTAATGAAAAAACGGTCATTATTCGTATCATAAGAAGTAATAATTCACAACACGTTAAGTGATAATTCTCATTACATATCATCGAGTGATAATTCATACATAAATTAAGATCAAAATTACAAGAAAAAAATGAAAGAAGTAATTACTTGTACAATGTAAAATATAATTCACAAGTATCTAGTGACATTTCTGTTGCATCAAGTGATAAGCTTCATTTCAATAAGAACTTAACTTTGAATAATAACAACACAAATTATGTAAGGGACGCCAACTGGTTAATCATAAAAATGTGTTTTTTATGCATCCATTTTTTAGGATTCAAGCCAATTTCACAACTTGAGGTGTGTGTATATATATATATATATATATGAAAATTGCTAATATGCTACGCGTAGCATAGAGGGTCTCCGTGCTACGGCTCAATATTTGAGTTTTTAAAATTCTAACGGTCAATCCGAACTGTTCAACATGATCTTCATATGAATATGTACTTGCAAACCAAATTTTATCTTTTTTAGAAGTTTTTTACTATTTTTTAGATAGGTAGAAAATCACTTGATCTGAAAATTCTATACCATTCAGATCAAGTGTTTTTCTACCTATCTAAAAAAATAGTAAAAAAATTCTAAAAAATGTAAAATTTGGTTTGCAAGTACATATTCATATGGAGATCATGTTGAACGGTTCGGATCGACCATTAGAATTTTGAAAACTCAAATATTGAGCCGTAGCACGGAGGCCCTCTATGCTATGCATAGCACCGTAGCCCAACTCAAATATTGAGCCGTAGTACAGAGACCTGTCTGTTTGGTTATATTGCACATCAAAAAGGCAAATTTTGGTCAAACTTTTAATAAATTGATGCATTTGATGTTATTGCACAGATATTTGTTCTATGATTAATTTTTTCCTTAAAAGTGATTGGCTAATGCATATTGAAACTTAGTATGCTATGTCAAAGAAATATTTAGGCAACATGTCCCACAAAAAGTTCTGCAAAATAATAAATTGAAAATGAACCAAATACAGGAAAATAAATCTCTTCAACTTGGCGTTTTGTCCTTTATTCGGTAAGTGGATAAGCACGCCACGTGTCTCTTGCTAAAACCTGAATCGAAGCTTTGATTCAACCCTTGTTATTTTTGAAAAAAAAACCAATCAATCTATTTGCTGAAAAATATCTTTTTTATTTTCTAAAAAAGAAAGATCGAGGAACAAGTGCTCTCCTTCCCCCAAAACAAATCTAGAGCTGGTAGTCACTTGGCCATCTTTTTACATGTAAAGAAAGAATAAGCTGACAAATGAAGAAATAGGAATTGCACTAAAAAAATTTAAAAAAAAATTCAGTTAATTTCGATATACAAATTTAAACATTAATTATAATTATGCACACGACAACATTAATTATAATTGTTTAATTATACAAAAATAAATATTTCTGTATGATTTTGAATGTAAATATCATATCACAGGGTGGACATCTAATTATTGTGCAAGTTTAAATACTTGACAATGAAAAGTCAAATATATTAGATGGATGTAGTTTATTTTTTTCTTGTACATGTTTGGCAGCATATGCTAAGTTCTAAAAAAAAAAAGTTAAATATATATATATAGAGAGAGAGAGTGGCTAATATCAAAACGTTTGCACCAAGGCTCTCGTGCAACCAAATCATTTTTTATTTTCAAAGTCCAAACGGTCGATCTAAACCGTTAGATGTGATCTCTATATTAAAATCTCCTTGGAGACCAAATTTTACATTTTTTGGAATTTTTTTACTATTTATTAAGCCACTTTGAATATTGCTAATCACATGATCCAGAATTTGGTTGCACTGTTTTTTCTGTTCACCCGGATCAGCAATTTTCAAAGTGGCTTAATAAATAGTAAAACAATTCAAAAAAAATGAAAAATTTGGTCTTCAAGCAGATTTTAATATAGATTGAACATCTAACGGTTTGGATCGACGTACTGTTTGGACTTTGAAAATCCGAAAACGACTTGGTTGCACGAGGGCCTTGGTGCAAACGTTTTAATATTAGCCTCTCTCTCTCTCTCTCTCTCTCTCTCTCTCTCTCTATATATATATATATATAGATAGAGTAAGGCTACGGTGCTTTGCAAAGTAAACCCACCCCTTTACTTCGGGCCACTTTTTGGATTTTGAAAATCCAAACAACCGATCCGAACCGTTCAACATGTTCTAAATATTGAAATGTGCTTGGAGACCAAATTTTACATTTTTTGGAATTTTTTTACTATTTATTAAGCCACTTTGAAAGTTTCTGATCCGGTGGTCCAGAAAATTTTACTGTTTTTTACTGTTCACCGTTGGATCAACGATTTTCAAAGTGACTTAATAAATAGTAAAAAAATTTCAAAAAATGTAAAATTTGGTCTCCAAGCACATTTCAATGTTTAGAACATGTTGAACGGTTCGGATCGGTTGTTTGGATTTTCAAAATCCAAAAAGTAGCCCGAAGTAAAGGGGTGGGTTTACTTTGCAAAGCACCGTAGCCTTACTCTATATATATATATATATATGAGTTGGCTACGGTGCTATGCATTTTCAGATCAAGTGATTTTCTACCTATCTAAAAAAATAGTAAAAAAATTCTAAAAAATGTAAAATTTGGTTTGCAAGTACATATTCACATGGAGATCATGTTGAACGGTTCGGATCAACCGTTAGGATTTTAAAAACTCAAATATTGAGCTGTAGCACGGAGGCCCTCTATACTATGCTAGCATATTAGCAATTTCCTATATATATATATATATATATATATATTTTGCAATTTGAAAATTCAAATATTTGTCCATAAAAATAGTGCAAGTGCGGTTTGCAAAACGACAATATAAAGAAGACAAAATAAAGCACTTCGAATATTAGAATAAAAAGAAAAAGAAGGGAATTAAGAGTCGGGGGAATAAGGAATCAAATCTACGATCTCTATCTGTTCTCTCTAGGCCTCTAGCTATATGCGTGTTGTGAGTTTTATTTACCGCACAGAGAATCTTAGGATTTAAGACTGACATTTACTAGAATCTGTACATGCCAAGCGGTGTACATGGCCCGAAAAGTGGGGGAAAAACACGGAACAAGCGGTGGTAAAACACGGACCAAGCGGGGGAAAAACACGGACAAGGCGGCTTAAAAACACGACCCGAACAGACCCAAAACACGGACCAGGCGGCCGAAAAACACGGATAAAGCGGTAGATTGTAATTCAGTCATAATTAAGTTGTTAATTATTGGAACCTCAAACAAACCCAAAGCTAATTAAACCATGCTCTGTCCTGGACCAACTGATTTGGGTTTTGTAGCATTAATTTGGTGTGTTAATATGTTTCTAACAAGGATGTTTTATGTACCTGTTGATGCACTTTGTAAGGAATATGAAATAAGCTCAGATTTTTACATGCCAAAAAAACCAATTGAAGTTACCCATGCCAGTTTACAGATCCAGATTTGATTTCACAGAAACTCAGGGGTTCAGTATATACAAGTTAGTTTGTTTGTTAATTCCTAATCAGGGTCAAAGGGGAAGAGAATTTGGTGTATGTAACTAATGAAATCATAATACTGATTCATAAAAAAAAGGTTTTTTTCTCTGAGAGAATGTATATCCAGTCTCTAATTTCTGTATTGATTTAGGTTCACAGTTCCTTGTAGACAGTATATATTATGCTCTGTGCCATAATTCATCTAAAATTATTTATTATATAATAATCACTAGCTGATAGCTTATACCATCCAATTATCCAAAGATAGATTTTCATTGTCAAACGTTAGGAAAAACTGACAAAAATGAACCTAACAGAATCGTCAGAATACTGGCATAAGTGCCAAAAATAACTCAAAAAGCAAATATATTTAAGCAGAGACTCAAAACTATCAGATACTTTTGTGATGCAACTTTCACCAAATTCATCTGAGTTTATGTTTTAATTCAAATTTATTCATCCAAGCAATATCATAAGAAGTACTAGGCAACCAGTCAGAGCCTTTACACACCATCAACAAGTCCAATACAAATTCTAATGCAGAAATGTACCCATAATTATACTTTCAAATTTATCAAGCTTTAGCACATAATAGTTTACTTTGAAGTTTGAGTCCTTCCAACTGTTGAACCAGTCCTTAGTTTGCCCTTAGTGCGGTAAATATAATCCTCGACCTTCTGATTGATGGTCTTCACAGGTTTCGTGTTTGCGGTATCAGTTGAGACTGCACCCGCAGGTGGTGCCGGTAGTGGCACGATAGCCCCTTTAGGTCGTATCGGAGTCGGTATTGCATTCTGATCAGTGGCCTTCACATCATTTTTAGCAACATAAGGGGCAGCAATAGAACGTGGCGGAGATGGAGTCTTATGTTTGGCATCAGTTACAGCAGTAGCAGGAAAATTATTGGATGGAGTTGCAGATTGGGGCTCGGGGTCTTGTTGTCGAGTGGTGAGACGACGTAGAGGTCGAAATGTATTATTAGTGTTTAAGGCATTAAAGAGCCTCTCACACATACCTAAGGGGTATGTTGTGGTGGTGGGGGTGGTGATGGGGGTAGTGGTGTTGTGTGCTTCTTTCCTTTCCATCTCTGACAAAGAGCGAGTGAATTGATGTTAAGTTAGAGATAGAGGCTTACAATTGGTATTGTTGGAGACGAATGATTTATAATGTGATATCGAGATGGGATTGATGTGTGAATGCTAGGCTGGTAGCTAAGAGTTAGCGTGGAAATGGAGTAGTTTGGTAGAAATGCTTTGCTTTGTAAGATGCTATAAACCACTAGCTGGAGGGGGGAGCATCTCTGAGAAAAAAATCAACACTCTCTTTTTATCTTTTGCATGGAAGCGATTCTTTTGGTTGCATTTTCCAGAATTTCATTTGTTTAAGCTCTCTTTTTCATCAAATTGTGCAGCCTAATTCCTGGATAGGAATCTTTTTTTCCCGGGGCCAATAGCTTAGTGTCGGCACTCAGGAAAGCATGTTCCTGTAAAATGGAGGAATGCTAAGAAAAAAAGAAAGAAGATATATGCCACTCATATCAAGGTAGCAATTTGTAAATGCCTTTTGGAGAAAAGGCACAAAGTTGATCTACAGGAAATGAAACTAGCCTTGTTACCGAATTCTGGTAAAGAACTTGAGATTGCATTTCGGGTTGCTATTTCCCATTGAGAAAAGTCGCGCTGATACTTTCAATAATCTTATTCAATGATATTTGGTATAGTTATTTTGTGTAGTTTCACGAATTTCCATATTTTACAGACTAAGGGGTTGCCTAGAGTCTGGAACTTTTGCCAGAATGATGCTTTTGCAAGCATAATTTGAATCCGTAGTAAGGAGAGCAAATGCTGGTGGATTGAAGCAGAAACACTTGATGATGCAACTTAGTGGTGCCTTCATAAAGTTGGAGGGATATGTTTTCATTCCTCTGCTTTCCTTTAAAAATTATGGTGGATTGAAATGTTACTGTCGTCGTCGTCGTCACCATCATCATAATAATCGTAATCATGATGATGATGATGATGATGATGATGATGATAGCAATTTTGAGATAGATGTAAATGGACTGATATATGCTAGTCATATGGTGTCAGAGAAACAATTTTGAGAACTTATTGCACTGAAGCTCTTCATTATTTACATGAAAATGAAACAGATAAAAAAAATGAATCACTTAATTGTGAGCTCTTCATTATCCTGGATGTTTGGTAAAAGAATTTTGTAAAGCAATTTAATGCTCCAGGTACCAATTAACTTACGTTGCATTAAGCAAAATATATTTTCAGATGTTACAATGCAAACCGATGCTTGAAATGGCATAACGCAAAGAGAGTGAGGCTATGCTATTATGTATGAATTCACATCACCTCAGGTTACCTGACTCATATGTACGGCCCATTTAACATGGCACGAATCTCAAAACAGACCCCCTACAGTCTCAATAGGCACCGGATTAAGTTTGACCCAGATAGAATTAATTTGAGCCGGCCGTTGCAATTTGCTTGAGTCAGGTAAGGATATCTGTCCATTATGTATAGCAGGGGTTGGTCAATACTATTGATTAATATTTTTGTTTTGGTTTTAAAGTTTAAAGAGTTAATCTGAACTGTTCAATGTGATCTCCATATAAAAATGTATTTACACCCTAAATTTTACATTTTTAATTTTTTTTACTAATTTTTTTAAATTAGTAGAATATTATTATTTTTGAATGGTCTATAATTTTAAAATCAAGTGATTTTTTACCTACCTAAAATAAATTGTAAAAAGAAATATAAAAGTTGATTCACAAATTCATTTTTATATATATGAAGATTATGTTGAATAATTCAAATCGACTATTTTGACTTTATATACAGAGGTATTAATCCATAATATAGACCAATCCACCTCTATGTTAAAGCGAAATGTTTTCGGACACAGAAAAGAAGATAACTAATCACAACACCACAACTAAAATATATCGCCTTTTCTTTTTGGGGGAATTTCATGTATCCCCTCCAAAACCTTGAAATTACGTATTTTCTTTCTAAAATTCATAATATCATATTTACCCTTCTAAAGTTCAAAAACTCACAAATTTTACCCAATTTATTGATTTTTCTAATAAAATTCATTTAAAAATTTTAAATTATCCATTTTACCCTTTCTCTCTTTTTTTTTTAGAATACTGGCAGCAGCTGTCAATAGCATATATTAGAAAGAATTAATGTAACGTCATTACAACCATCACAAAAACAACTATTTCCTAGATCCCACAACCGACCTAGGAACCAAAAACAACTGACCTAAGATACCAGAAACTGTGGTAACCTGAACTGATACCAGAAAATGCAGTACCAGAACTGCGGTACCAGAAAACCTGTACCAGAAAATGCGGTACCAGTAAGTACCATCAGGTACTGTACCAGAAAATGCAGTACCAGTAAGTACCTTTCTCCCTCTTTTCATCTTCTCTTTTTTCTTCGTTCCCAAATAAAATAAAGACTATTATAATAGTAGCCTTTCTTATTCATTGTCACCATCAGAGAGGGCCCACATGTCGGTTGTGAACTGACTAAATATAATTACCTCTAAATTAGGTCAAAACTCAAGACCTTAAGGTATGTTTGGTTGGATTGAGAATAGGCTATTCTTGGAGTTAGGCTATTCGGAATAGCCTATTCAGTGTTTGGTTGGATTAGAATAGCTAGAATAGTGAATTCAAACTTTTTGTCTTATTAGAATAGACTATTTCTAAGAATTTTGAGATTTGGCTATTCTAATAAGACAAATAATAGTTATTCTTAATTTGATTATTCTAGCTATTCTTGTTTTGCAACCAAACATACCAATAGAATAGCCTTGACACGCTCACCTTCCATGCTTCCACCAAATGGTGCTTCATAATCATTGAACTGAAATCAAATTTATGGGTGTACTGGTACTTAAAAAAAATGGAAGAAAACAATCTAGGCTTTCATTAAAATATTTGATAATTGCACTATTATACCGGATAATTTGTTCTCACCTATCATTATTTGCTTATTGATCGAAGGCCATGGTTTAGGCAAAGATGGCCAAGGGATGGTTCAGCCAATTGAACCAGTTCAGCAACCAAAATCTTTAGGTTTAGGTGTTGAATTCGACCCAGGTGAAGTGAGTGGTACAATGGGTATGCTTTTTTGGGATTTCTCTGGAACGAAGAGGATCGAGAGAAAGAAAAGAGGGAGAAAGGGTAAAATGGGTACTCTAAAATTTTTAAATGACTTTTATTAGAAAAATCAATAAATTGGGTAAATTTGTGAGTTTTTGAACTTTAGAAGGGCAAATATGATATTATGAATTTTAGAGGGGGAAATACATAATTTCAAAGTTGTTGAGGGAGATACATAAAATTCCCCTTCTTTTCCTATATGAAGTTGGGTCCTATAGAAAGAAACATCTACTTGGTATAATCCCTTTTCAAGTACTTCCACACTATCATTTGATATGCAATGAAAGAAACTTTTTTTTTTTTTTTTTAACAATTACCCCTTTAACCCTGGGGTATACCTCCGCATGGATTTGGAGATTTGCACATGTAATGCTTAGATGGTTCAGCCACAATTTGACCTATCAAGTTTGTCACGCTGACACATCAGCAATAAAATTTACAAGGACCAGTTTTGTTTTAGGAAAAAAAAACAAATGAAAGAGAAGAAAAGAAAAGAAAAGAAACTTGATATTCACAAATTATGAAGACAATTATAACAACCCAACATTTTTTTTAAACAGTTGGTACCACCTCACTTGGTACAAACAGCTGGTATCACAGCAATTTACACATCCAAAGTTAAAAGTCGAAGAACACCGAATGTGCCAAAAATTCCACTCAATCGAAAGGCCCAGAAGCATGATTCTTTATTATTTTTTAGTGCCTGAAGGTTTTGACTACCTGGTCTATTCTCCTCCGGCACAAGGGGCAGCTTGTAAGTTGAGAGGAACATGCAAAACAGCAACACATGTGGCCGCAACTGAGAAAACATGAAAGACAATTAAATATATATGTTTGAGGTAAATAAAAATGAAACCAAGAGCTACAGTACCAGGCCGGTATTGAACTTTCTTGCTGCAGTACTAACAAGGTCTTAGTTTTTGCTGAATTTCAATTAAAGTTTAATTCAGCAGTATGAAGAAATTCAGTTACTTCAATGAGTCCCTCTTGGTATTGGTACCATGTCGCTCGATCCAATCACAGCAAGATCTACTATCCACAAACAGTTTTTGTCTATATCTGTACTGAAGGGTATTGTATTGGAACTCAGGTATACCATGCACCTGTACAAAACATGAGAAACCCCCCCAACCCCCCTCCCCCAACAATCCCTTCACCCAACTTTCTTCAATGCAAATGTCTAAACTAACCCCACCCTGCACCTCTCCATAGAAAGTGATCAAATAGAAGGGCATTCTTGTTATTATGAAAGAAACACAAATCAAGATCAGGAGGTAGAATACTTACGGGACGAAAACAGCATTATACTCTTGTTCAAGGCAAATCACACAAATATCCAGTGCCAGTCTATCCTTCGTTTTACTGTCCTCTAATTCTTCACTGCTTCCATTTAGGGCTGCACAAAACATAAATGAATGTTCGTACTATAATCAAACAAAGAATACAATGTGCTATCCAACATTATTCCACAACTGAGGGTCATGCTGAACCAAATTAGAGTTGCTGTGCTTCAGGCTAAACCAGTGCTTAACAGAACATATATGTGGGAAACAAGACACAGAAGTCGTGCTTAACAAACCTTCAGCTTCTCTTGATTGTCTTTGTGCAGCAGCTGCTTGAACCCTGTAATTACAAAAAATAATAGCCAAATAAAGAATCACTTTAGTGAGTAGAACAAACAATAATGTCCATTATAATAAATCAAGGATGGAGTCTCTCATCTGATATCGGGTTCCTTTCTGGTACTACCACGTACCAGTAAATTACCAGGCAAAAAATTTCAGACCTGGTAGTTACACTCACATATTTTATATCAAAATCTAAATTAAAAAAAAAAGTTGTACTGAAATCACCGCACTGGTACAAAATGTGAAACTGCAATTTCTTAGGGGTAGTAACAACCTCTTCTGCAACTCATGGCGGCGCCTCCTTTCAAGGACATAATAAAAAGCATGTCTTGCCAGAAGAAAGACACCGACCACTGCTAAACCACCAGATGCAAATTTGTAACATCTACAACACATGAGAAGAAACAAATAAAAAACCATATAACAAATGTGACAAAAGAATTAAAATTATTGGCCCAGCAAAAAAATGAAAAAATGCCCTCATCTGTGTAATTTAGTTTGGTCCAGCATCAGCTAGTAACAGTACTGGTTTAAACCTTCATATTTTTATTTTACACTTATATTCAGTCAGTTTCACCAGTGTAGAAAAATTGGTAGAAACTGAGCCCCATTGAGGAACAGTGCATCACTCAAGCGTACTTGAGGCATAGTTATGGCTTAATCAGGTATAGTTTAAGCTATTGGCTGAAGGTGAATCCTTTAACCGTACAAATACCATAACCATAGTTTCAACACATATGGTATTGGATATAGGAAGGTCAACCTGGCCCATCTTCCAATGTTTTCTATCAACTGGTCAATGCCGTTGGGTGATACATAAAATGGCCCCTTGTGTGGCTTCTCAATTCGTACAGTACCAATATCATCTTTTATAGCCTATTATCACAGAGAATAAATGATTTTAGTACACGAACAAATTATGCACAAGTGCAAAGTGATTGCTAGCTGGCACTAAGCCAACCTTTAAAAAAAAAAGGTCCAAAGAATTGAGGGTTTGAATTTAACAACTAACAACAAAAAACAGCTCAGCTCTAACTGTACATTGATTGGGATGTACTGATAAGATGCTACAAATTAGCCATCGCAAGATCCTATACCAGTTAATTTACTTCTAATCAAATGAACCCAAGGGCAGACCCAGAGTATTCCGAGGGGGGCAGCCCCCCTTGAATTTTGAGTTTTAGTGGAGATTTATCGGTTCCAATCGACTTTGCCCCCCCCCCCCCCCCCCCGGAATTTTTTTGCCCCTCTCTGGACGTTTAATTTGTAATTCGAGTTAAATTTAGGGTTAAAATTGAAATAAATCTATTAAATTTTATTGGTAATTAGAATTATAAGTAAGTCAAAGCATTGGAAAGTATAAGTTAAAGTATTATTTTTTGTCGAGTACCCAATTGGTTAATGAATTTAAACCCGATAAGATATTTAAACCCGATTCGATATTTTTTTGCCCCCCCCCCCGACGAAAATCCTGGATCCGCCCCTGAATGAACCTTCATCCATGTGTATCAAAATGAGCCCAATTCTGTACTATGAACCGGTTGACTGAGAAAAATTCAATACTAGTTAACCATTGATTACACAATGAAACTCTGTGCCCTTGTGTCTAATTTATGTACCAACTTTCAAATATTGAATGCTTAAAAAAGAAAGGTATCTCTATATTGAATGCCCATATATACATCCTTAAATGTTAAACTCAAAAAAGCAAAAAAGAAAAAGAACCTAGACCAATCATATAAATATGCAAGATGAACATGGCAATTAGTTTTTTCAATGAGATAGTGGCAATCTTCCAGTTTTAGTTTACTCTTCAACCAAAATTTGCTAATATTTGAAACATAGAAATATTGCTAAGTCTGTGTGAAAGCTCTGTGCTCTCTACAGAAAATTTTAAATTTTGAATCCTTGAAGACAGGAGTTCTACAAACCTCGGGTGATTTCAATTTTCCATTATAATATGTAATTATGATTATTAAACTTAGTTTAGAAAATTATAAATCATGACAGATAATAATCATTATTTATCTTTTGAAATTTAAACAATAAATTTGAAATGGTATTTGAAATATTGCTGTATGAGATCATGAACTTGATAATACCACCTCTTGAAATTCATCTTTCCAAAGAAAAAATTGATATTTTAACTGCACCAACCAACTTAAGGTTTCTGTTCAACACATCCTCCGATAGTTCTAATTTGCTTTGGTTGTAGTTATACATTCCCTCAAACTTTCCATATTCAAACAAGCACTATGATTTCTTCTATTTTTCTTTTACACTTATTTATTTCCATATTGTCGCCTAAATAGAAGAAAAGTTTCATATATCATAATGAAACCTTTTCATATTTTGTGTTATGCATATCCAAAATGACGAGTGTAACCTTGACGCATAAATATTAAAGAAAAAGATCACAAATCATCAAATGATCAAATGATGGATAACATGTTCCTGAATCATTCTTTGATTAGGAATCTTAGGCCTTTATGTAAAAACATTGTAAATATTTTTCTTATTAAAATATCTGTTAGTTGGAAATTTTCCACTAACCATAAGAAAAAAAATGATGGATAACAACAGCACCTTCTCAAATTTTCATATAGATCTTTTTTTTCTTTTGCAAGAGTAAAAGAGCTGTAACTTCAAGATATTGTCAGAAATAAAAGTTAACTTCGACATATGAAACATCAATTTGTAAAATTTATCAAATTATTACCTCACCAACAACAGTCAATGCTGTTCCTGTGAGAAGAGCCCTTTCAGTTTTCTTAAGCCCCAGCATCTACAACAGTTTACCAGTTGTCAATAATTGTGCCTGTGAGGAGCCCTATAAGTTATCTCACAAGGTTAGTAGTAGACCAATTTTAAGACCTCCTTCCTTGGTTTATTTGGTGCATAATTGTACGTTTATCATTGAAATCAAATTTCAATGGTTTAAAAAGATACTGCACATTAAGGATAATTGCACAGTCTTGGATTAAATGAGGAAATATAATCTTAAAAGAGGATAATATGACACTAAGTTGCTGAATTGATAGTAAACTGCAGGATGAATGGTCAAAACTTGTAGTTACTCAGGATCAAACTCTGAATTGCATCTGAAGAAATAATAATTTGAGAAGGCTATAGACAAAGGACAAACCTTCAGGCCTTGCAAGTAGTCAAGTGTACCTCTTACAAGCGACCGACCTGACTCTTCAAAGGTCTCACTTGCAATAGTCAAGACAAGCCCTGCTGCATCACCGGCCTCCACAATAAACGCTCGGCCAGTTCCATCATCCTAAAAAAAGCACTATATGTATTGTACAATTATATTGGAAAACACCTCCATAAAATGCATGATGTAACAACTAACAGCAGGGTTGCTAGAGCAATACATAGCAGAACAGTACTGGTATATAGTGGGTTCTAAAGTACCAGCTGGCAATATTCAATCTCAATATTACCACGTCGCCTCTTGGATTTTTTTTATTTTTACTTATTTTCTTCTCTTTGTATTTCTGAGATTTAGTTAAACCTTTTCTATTTTAACAGATCAATCATCGGCAGTAACTTATTGATGATACTTGTTACTATGAACAAGGTTATGCTGCAAATATATAGTATACTTGAGTGGTGTGTTGAAAAAGATGCATATAGCAGAGTTTTTCGTGTACCAAATGACAACTCTTTTAAGTTAACAAAGATTTTTTTTTATCATACCAGATACCATGGGGCGTCTTTCTTAGAATTAAGCATGACAGTTGAGTCTTGGATCCATGAACCCGCATCGTTATGCTTCAGGAAGTGTTGCTCATGCTATGCAATTCCAAGCACCAAACAATTTCAAAATTAAACTAGAAAAATGTGTTTCAAAATAAAGGAATGGTAAAGGTTCATATATTCATGGTTTGACTGGTTAGCCATTTTCAATGAAGGTTGCTTTTAGCCATGTTCATTTTTCCATTGTTGGTATCTAATTGCACAACTGAGAATAAATTATAACTATCATCGCACAATTTGAGTCGTCTCTGACAGGACTGACTGAGATCAAGACATGATCAAATTGCAAAGATAAGGTTAAAATATGATTAAACTGGGGTATATGAAGGCTTAACGGCACAATTGGAAGGTTCAGGCTTATTGGAATAGTTGCACAGTGTGTGTGATACCGTTATATCTTTCTTTTATTTTTTTGAAAAAGTGGGGAGCGCCCGTCGGTCTCAGTGAAACCAAAAATGTTCTATAGGTACCAAACAACTGGTACCTAAGAATATTAGTGATACCACTATAGTTACATACTAATAACGAAAAAATGATACGCACAATTTGTTCCACTATGACTCCTCTCAAGCCGCTTTGCTCACAGGTAATGGGTGAATCAGACCCCACCCGACCTGATATGCTCACTATTAGAGGTATGACCTTGCTGGCAGTATCAAGAATATAAGCTGAAACAGAAAACATTAACAATCAGATAATATAAAACAAAAAACAAAAAACTTTACCAAACTATGCTTTTGCCAAGTTCTATCATAACCAGATAGTATAAACTGAGTAGTAATCTCACTACTTAGGACAAATCAGGTTTATTTGAGCTTAGACTGAGCTCACTTGATCCTCTGGAAAGCTGATACTATATTGTACTCAATATACAGGTAAAATCCATTGCTGGTGCTCTATCAATACATAGGTCTAGGTTCTCATCAGCTTCATATTTTGGAGATCCTCTTTTCCGTTTATTATTTTGTCCTTTTTTCAATTAACAGTTTGGATGCAAATACAAGAATATAAGAAAGAGTAGAAAACAAAATTACCCAGATCCTTTATTTCGGCAACCTTGGTGATTGATTTGAGAACATCAGCATCCCTGAGATATAAAGATTATGAACAAATGCATATATAAGAGAACAACAGACACAACTTTCCTTCCCTTGGCAACAATGTATTACTGTTTGATTTTTTTAGTTACAAATTTTTGGTTATAATTTTTTGCTTTTTTTCCACGTACAAGATTTTGTATAGATCCAATTGTGAAGAGGCATACTGAAAGAGGTCGTTTACAAAATTATTCAAATTAGTCATTAGTTTGCAATCTGTCACATGCATAACTGGAAATGTGAAACAAATCAGCTGAAGATATTTTACCTATTTGATGTTTCCTGGGTCATTTATAATTTGCAGTATTAATTACTAATGAACGAGATTTTCCTCTCTATAGTCTATAAAAGAGAAGGAGAACGCTTGTAAGAGCATCCCGAATTTAATAGAAGTTATTCCTCTTTTGCTTCTTTTCTTTTCTTCTTATTTTACCATCTATTTTTCTTTTTAATTTCTTGAAATCCAGAAATTCCACATAATTAACGAAAATTACCCAGAAAATTCATGAACTGAGAGACAGGGACGTGACATGATCCTGATAAAAGAGTTTTCTTTAGGGTTTCCCACAGAGATTTTTAACAAAAAGAGACCCAAAAGTTCATCGGATCGCTTCAATAAAACCAGTTCAGCCCCCGTCATAGATACTAATTCTCCATTTAGATGCTTAAATAGAAAGGAACAAGTAAAATATTCGCTCAAAAACTCTAGTAAGGAAATAAGCCAAGTTCAAGCTACCACAAAGGCATTTCTACCGGTGAGTATTAAAACTGGAAAACAAAAATTCGTACCTCCCACTACTTCTTCCCAATACATAGAGAGCAGCAGCGCTCAAGCAACAACCAATCCCTCCCCATGGAATCATCGTCTAGCTCAACCCTAAACGCAAAGCTTTGGATTGAAATTTATTTAATCGAAACAGGATTGCTCTATATTCTGTTAAAATTTTGGATTTGAGAAAAGAGAATTTGTGTGTCGCAAGGAGAAAAGAATTGATACTAGCCCAAGACGAGAAAGCAAAGACGAGTCGACTACCCCAGATAATCTTGAATTCAGATCCTCCCGGGTACCGTAATAGGGAATCTTTTACAATTACTGGATTTTGACCGTTCTTTTTAACATGGCACGAATCTCAAAGCCCAATAATACTGCCCCCTGCGCTAGCCCGAATCTCAAAGCGGGAATCTTTTACAGTATTGGAGAGGATACTTGTCCCAAGCTACAGTTTAGATGACTCCATTACATTCATAATCCATCTTTATCAGCACGAATCTTCAAGCTACTGGAAATTTAGAGTGCGTATCCCTCTGAGATATCTCAACTTTTGCGTGTCCAACGTGTACGGTTTCTATTCGGGGATAGCGCAGGGAGGCAGTATTATTTGTTCTTTGAGTTCGTGCATAACGTATTTGAACGGTTGTGATTTCGAAAAAAACACTCAAAGTTTGTGATATCTCAGAGGATGAGAATTCGGAAAATTTACAGTTATAAATCCTGGAGACTTTGTTTCGTTGAAGAAGGTAAAATGTAATAATAAGATTCTAAGAGCATCTCCAACCCAGCAATCCGTAAAAAATTAAAAATAAGCTGTAAATTAACCACTATTTAAAAATTAAGTTCCTTTTAGTTTCTTAACCCCTCTATCCCAGAAATTGGGTCAGAGCCAATAGGAAAGAGAACAAATGAGTCAGAGCCAATAGGAAAGAGAGAGAGTACCAACATGTCCAAAAGAAATCATTTGCTTTATAAGCAAATTTATTTTTAAAAATTAGCCTATAACCCAACAATTATATTAGCAATTGACACATCAGATTAACAATTTAAAAGAAATCACCATTGTAGATGCTCTAAGTGGGAGCCGATACACACCTACGCAGTGTACTCGGAGTAGACGAATAGCTAAGGATAAACCAAACAATGGCCTCCTATGTCCTATCTCCACTCTTATATTAAGCACGTAGATGTTCTGATCTACCAACGATTGTGATTAAAAAATGAAATTTTAAATTAAATATCAGTCATTCAATCAAATAGTTTGCTTTCTTTTAATTCTATGCATATTTTTTTTTATTTTTTTATGGGTAAAAGTCTAAATTTATTTAGACAAGTACTTGCCACATGCAATTGTATTATTTAGTGGTCCTGATTTCTTTTTATTTTTTAAATGTCATTTAAGAAATTTTAAAATTGATTGATAATTGATCAGTCATGTTTCATTTCTTTCATTTTTTATATATATTTTTAAGGAATATCATTTGTCATTTAATATGTCATTTTGTATGAAAAATATGTCAAAAAGATTAAATATATATATATATATATATATATATATAGAGAGATGGGCTATGGTGCTTTGCAAAGTAAAGAGGCCTCCGTGCTTCGGTGCTACTTTTTGGATTTTGAAAATCCAACCAATCCATCCGAACCGTTCAACATGTTCTAAATATTGAAATGTGCTTGGAGACCAAATTTTACATTTTTTGGAATTTTTTTACTATTTATTAAGCCACTTTGAAATGTGCTTAATCCGGTGGTCCAAATTTTTGTACTGTTTACCGTTGGATTAAGCACATTTCAAAGTGGCTTAATAAATAGTAAAAAAATTCCAAAAAATGTAAAATTTGGTCTCCAAACACATTTCAATATTTAGAACATGTTGAACGGTTCGGATGGATTGGTTGGATTTTCAAAATCCAAAAAGTAGCACCGAAGCACGGAGGCCTCTTTACTTTGCAAAGCACAATAGCCCATCTCTATATATATATATATATATATATATATATATATATATATATGTATGTCATTTAATGAAATATGTCATTAAGGGAATATTATTTAAGTGCAGATGTTGTTTAATATGTTATTTAGAAATATTATTTGTCATTTTGTTTATTTTTTATAAAAAAATATTTCATTTTGTATTACATGGTAATATTTTTTCCACAATATATATATATATATATACATGGAAGTGTCTACCGTGCTATGCATAGCATAGATGTCTCCGTGCTACGGCTCAATTTTTGAGTTTTCAAAATCCTAACGGTCGATCCGAACCATTCAACATGATCTCCATATGAATATGTACTTGCAAACCAAATTTTACATTTTTTAGAATTTTTTTACTATTTATTAAGCCACTTTGAAAAACAGTAATTTGTACACAACAGTAAAATCTTCTGGACCATTGGATCAGCAATTTTCAAAGTGGCTTAATAAATAGTAAAAAAATTCTAAAAAATGTAAAATTTGGTTTTCAAGTACATATTCATATGGAGATCATGTTGAACGGTTCGGATCGACCGTTAGGATTTTGAAAACTCAAAAATTGAGCCGTAGCACGGAGGCCCTCTATGCTACGCGTAGCATATTAGCCAGATTCTATATACATATACACATATAGAGTATGGCTAATTTGCTGCCAGCAGCATTTTAGCAAAGTGCTGCCAGATCTATTAGCCATCGGATCTGATTTTAGATTTGTGCCTGATGAAGCGCTCATTTGATTTGAGGGAACGGAAAGAATGCTCCGTTTGTAGGGTTTTGATTTTCTCTTACCCCCCTCAGCGCCTCTCTCTCTCTCTCGTTCTCTCCTCCTTCAGTCTCCCTAGTTCTCTTCTCGGGCCGCCAAGCTGGGTCCAGGCCCGCCCAGCTCGAGGTCGCTCCGATAACTCCGCCAAGCTCCAGTTCGCTCAGCTACGCTCTAGGTCGCTCGCTCAGCTCCGCCTCTCTCTTGTTCTCTTCTCTGCCTGTCAGCTCCGCTCCCTGTGTCATTCTCCTCCGACTCAAGTGAATATTTGTCCTCCGTGTTGCAGGGAATCGAAAGAGAACTATGTAAGCCTCTCTCTATCTCTCTATGTCTCCATGCTTTTGATTAATTGATCCCAATTGCTTCTAGTATAATAAGATATAATTATCTCTTCACAAATTAGGTAACTAATTTCAAACTCGGACAAAAGTTTCATGGAACTTAACAATGCTGTACACTTGAAATCAAGCTTTTATATAATTTGCCTTTTTTTTTGTTTTCTGTATATTGTCCCAGTTCTATACAGCATGAAGGAAAATTATGAACAGAGACACTTAGCAAAAATGATGTGAAAGCTATAGTAGTAATAGGTAAGCAAATTACTATTCAATGAGGTATGTATTGATTAATACTTGTCCAAGAGTATACATTATGCGTAGCTTGTAATATTCTTTGTTAAAACCAAGGATGAACATATCAGTCTGGGTGGTACTGGTACTTGTTTTATTAAACTGAAATTTTAGTATTAAATTCATATATCCTTGCTCGAACTTCTGTGAACTTATGTGCTATGAATTAAAAAAATTTAGTATCAAAACCAGCATGTGTTATGGTTCAACCATCTCAAAATAAAATTCATATTGAAAGTCTCGCCTTAAGCTCTGATATGTGTAAAAACAATTAAGTTGGAAATGGGTATACCCATACCTAGCACATACCTTGAGTTGAATTTTTTTTGTTGATTGTGTTTATGCAATGGCAAGTTCAGATGCTTTATTTGCAGTAATCAAAGAATTTTTTATGCTTTTTTTTTTTAGACAAATGGATGATATCATGGAAGGAAATCTAATAATTGACTTGGAAGTAGATGAAATTAGGAACAAGATTCAAGAGCCTTTATGAGAGGAAAGTGTTGAGCCATACATAGGGATGGAATTCTCTAGTGAGAAAATGACTTATGATTTCTACAACACGTATGGCTACATTACTAGTTTTAGTGTTCGTAGAAATAGCTTCAACAAGACTAAAGAAGGATTGCAGACATCAATTAGATTGGTGTGTTCTAAATCGGGTTTTAATAGAAGGCAAAAACGTAAATTGGAAGATAATTTGGAGACGATTGGTGGATCAAATGAAAAGACACTAGAAAAGCAAACATCAAGCAAGAGATGTGGTTGCAAAGCATCGTGCCACGTGAGGCTTCACGAGGACGGTATGTGGAGGATAACGGGCCTCCACAAAGACCATAATCATGCATTCATTGCAAACACTCCTTCGAAGAAGCGCCACCTTCAATCCCACAAACATATATCAATGGAAGATAGGGCAGATATTGAGTTATTAAATGAGATAAACGTTGGAGCTACCCAAATTAGGGAGTTTCTTGGAAAGAGGGCAGGAGGCAAAGAGAACCTTCATTACAGCAAAAAGGATGTGAACAACCAAATTGGGAAGGTGATCAATAAATTGGTAGGGGTGGATGCGAATGCATTGATTGACTACTTCAGGCGAAGGCAACATGATCCCGATTTTTTCTTCGATATAGAGCCGGATGAGGATAAAGCTGTCAGAAACATATTATGGGTAGATGGTCGGTTGAGAAGGGCATATCAAGAGTTCGGTGATGTTGTCGTGTTCAATACAACCTACCAAACCAACAAGTATAGTATGCCCATAGGACCTTTCATTGGTGTTAACCATCACCGACAATCGATATTCTTTGGTTGTGCCTTAATTAGAGATGAGAAGAAGACAACTTTTTGTTGGTTATTCACCACATGGTTGCAAGCGATGGGTGGTAGGAAGCCAAAGTCCATATTCACAGACCAATGTCCATCAATGAGGGCAGCAATAGAGAAGTGTTCGGTGTTGACACTATACATAGGTGTTGTTTGTGGCATGTGATGATTAAAGCTAAGGAACACTTGGGGGTGATCTATGGAGCGGTAAAGGGCTTTGCAGATGAATTTTCTGATCTCATTACTTATAGCTGGACGATTGTCGACTTTGAAGAAAATTGGAGAGTTTTTGTTAAGAAATACAAATTAGAGGGTAACAAGCACCTAAAATTGATGTTCGACAAACGTGACAGATGGGCCCCTGCATATTTTCGTGAGACTTTTTGTGCTGGGATGTCGACTACGCAACGAAGTGAGAGCATGAATGCCGTAACGAAGATTTGGATGGACTCCAATACTTCTTTGTATGATTTTGCAACAAAGTTTGAAAAGATGGTTCAAGGTGTGTACGAGAAAGAGAGTGATGAGGACATTCGAACATTGAATGAGATCCCACAATTGTTAACTACCGATCCAATAGAGGCTGAAGCGCCACGAGTGTACACTCGTAACATGTTCTCGCATTTTAAAATTGAATTAAAGAAATGTGGAGGATTGCAGATTAGTGAGGTGGAGAAGGACAAGCTATACGAGGTACGTCCAGCAAGGGCAATGGCAAGATATGAATGGTATAAACCGAATCACATGGTTTGCATAGACAAAACAGATGGTAAGGCAGATTGTGATTGCAAAAAGTTTCAATTTGAGAGTTTCTTATGTTCACATGCATTAGAGGTGATGCAACCATAGTAACAAGATTCGCGAATAATTAACAAATTATTCGGATCTGAACCTATGGCGCATCAATTCGCGTATAATAAGGTAATTCGCGAATAATATGTTTAGTTCGCGATTAAAACAGATTTTCCATATTATACGCTTTTTTTGGAAAAATTCGTCGCTTCGCTCGTGATTTGTCTTTGCTTTTTTTGCTTCGCTCCGTGATCTCTTTGCCAAAAAAAACGCGCCTAGAGACTAGTGCACGACTACACGTGGTGGGACAGAAGTCTTCAGCATATGTGGTTTCCAGAGGAGTCTTCCGTATTATCCAAATATTTGTATTTAATGCTTTATCAAATTTCAATCTCTAAAGTAACTCAAATTTTGAGTTTGGATCTAGAACATCTGATCAGAATTCAGCGCAGACTAAGTTTTTTGATTCGGATTCAATGTATAATTCTGAATTATTCCCGAATTATACCCGAATCATGAATTTTTGATCTCGCCGAACCTTTTCCGAATAATTAAGTTGTCACTATGGATGCAACTAACATCAATGGAGCCATTCCTTCCAGACCACTACATTCTAAAAAGGTGGACCTGTGATGCTAATGCAAACATAAAGAGAGGTACCATTGAGAGAAGCATTGAAAGTACAAACCTAGATTCTGTCATGCTTAATGCCCTAACCCAGCGATGACAAATACTTTCTAAGGAGGCCCTCAAGCAACATGCAACGTATGAAATGGTTTGTACAAAATTAGATGAGCTCGTAGATGATGCAACAAAAAGCAATCGAAGAATTTCCCGAGATACTCCTGCGCAAAGCATGGACAAAATTGTATCTGAAGCAACACAGTCGCTTGAGTTTCATGATCCGCCGGTCTCGCAATGCAAGGGAAAAAAACTCCGCAACGATTCAAACATCCGATTGAAGTAAAAAAGGCCAAAAAAATGCGAACTTGTAGCTACTGTCAAAGAAAGGAAGGCCACAATATGAGTACATGTCCAAAGGTATAATAATCTAACAAAAAAACATCAATTTCAACTTATGGCAATTGTTTTTGCTTTTTCTATAACATCAAAATCTGAAAGTTTTTTTTATTTCACCCTTTTTATAACATACTACTGTGTTTTATTTTTGTAGAAAATGAAGGATGCTAAATTAGCCAAGGGTCAAGCACAAGAATCATATGCGAATGAAGACTTGTCGTTGGAAGATGACAATGCATATGATAATGAAGATTTGTCGTTGGAAGATTGATAACGCGTATGTGGTATAGTCATAGGATATTTTTGGTATGGTCATAGAAATGATATTTTTGGTACTATAGAAAGGGTATTTTTGGTATAGTTATAGAAATGATATTTTTATTATAATGATAGAAGGAATATTTCAAATTACCAAACTTGTTGTTTTGCTAATTGAACTTGCTGTTTATAGATTATGGATATGTGAAATTAGATATTGATGAGTAATGTAATGTTCTTATTTTTGTTCAAATTTGTATCTTATTTTCTTTCTGATTTTTTTTTTTACATATGTTTGCTTGATGTAATTTGCAAGCTTTTGATCTGTAGGTATGCAAGATGCAATGATGGGTTTTTAATATGCAAAGCATTTTAATATGCTGTTGTAACTATTTTGAATAATGCAAGTTGTAATGTCTAATCAGATTCAATTAAAGATTCATGTAGAACAAGCAGCTCAAGTTTTATTTTGTTGCTTTGCAAGTTGTAATATATTGTTGTTGCTTCATTACAGATTCTTGAAACCTTTACTGATTTTTATATACTTAATAGTTTGGTTTATTCTTGAAACCTTTACTCATTTTTTGTTATGCTTATAATTATATTTACATAGGAGGATCCGATAAAAGAAAAAAAAACTGACAAAGGGAAGTGTAAATTTACCTATAAATCTCTCTAAAACTAAAATCACAAAAAAGAAATATACTGCAAGCGTATATGCAAAAATTGAAATCACAAAAAAAAAAAATTAACTTGATACTGGGACAACATGCTTATAGTACTTAAGAACATAAAAACGAAGAAATAAAATATTACAAAGCACAATACGATATCTCAAAATGCTTATAGTATTTAAGAACAAAAAAGATGTGAAAGCAATATTCATTAAAAATAAAGATAACAAAACAAGCAAGTTAATAGATTACAAAGCACAATACAATATCTCAAAATAAGTTAACATATTACAAAGCACAATACCATGTCTCAAAACATATGCAAAAGTGCATGACTTGAATTTATTGAATATTTTTTCTATCATTATACCAAAATACCCTTTCTATGGTTATACCCAAAAGTACCCTATGACTATACCAAAAATTACATCTCTCAAGCTGACAACTAAGTCACATATGCATATGATTCTTCACTTTCATCATCTTCTTCATTCGCATGAGATTCTTGTAATTGACCCTTCACTAAGTTCTCATCCTTCTTTTTCTACAAAAATAGAAGACAATATTGCATGTTATAAAAAAGCTGAAATAAAAGAATAGTATTTGCCACAAGTTACCTTTGGACATGAACTAGTAGTAGATGCATATGATTATTGATGTTTTTTGTTAAATTCTTATACCTTTCGACATGAACTAATAATTAGTTAATTTGTCTCCTTTCGTATCCTATAAAGTAAAAATTGAGGAGCTTAGGCATTTATCCTCTTCTTCTTCACTGATCTGTTTACGGTGTGCAGAGAAATGTCACACGATGGTGAACTGTCATAACGCCTCTGCTTTGTGTGCAATCGGCTAGGGCATAGATGGAAACAGTGTCGTGCTATCACGGAGATTGCCCCAACTACTCAACCTCTGTTGTCCTTCAATCTTCCAACAAATCCTCATAAATCAGATTCGTGCCTGATACTTACAGAAACGCCTCCAGCCATGACTTCACCTGATTGTACATTCTTTGCTAGTGATACTTCCAGGACCTGTGCTGTCTCGGGACAACAAGAAACAAACACTGACAGAGGCAGAGCCAAAACATCTTGGTTCAACTCCGCAGAAAAAGAATGACAATGTTGAATTTACTGAATTTACACCTTGTATGTCTTTCTTGATAAATGTAAATAAAAGATTGTTGCTCAGTTGTGTGCTGGTAGAAAGTGTGTACTAGTGGTACTAACTGTTTAGAGTTTTCTGTTGGGTTAAAATAGTGCTGATGTTGCATGGTCTAAGTAGTTAATTTTGGTCTGACATTTGATTGTATTTAAAATTTTCAGTAATGAAGATGGGCATTTTGCCTTTTCTTCAAAAATCAGCATTGTCTAATTACAAAAAAATCACAAATTTATGAAACGATAAGTTTAAAAAAGAGAAATAAAAGAGTAACAAGAGAGTACCTGTTGAGAGAGTAATAAGAGAGTACCCGTTGGTAGATTTTCCTAGGGTTTCGTTGAGAGAGACCGGAATCCTGGAGGTAGTGAGAGTATCGATAGCGAGCATCGAAGGGAGGGATCCCAGCGAGAAGAGAGCAGGAACCATTGGCTCGAGCAGCAGGAAGGGTGGAGCTCCAACATTTTTTGTGAGGGTTAGTCGAGTTGGCCGATGATGGAGAGAGAGAATTCGAAATAGAGAGGATTAGGGAGACTCTGGAGAGACGGGAGTAACAAAAGTTTTCTTCACCTATCGCTCCGTTAATTTCAGATCATCAAGCGCGAATCTAAAATCAGATCCGACGGCTAATAGATCTGGCAGCAAATTAGCCATACTCTATACACACACACACACACACACACACACACACACACACACATATATATATATAGATGGGCTATTGTGCTTCGCGAAGTAAATGGGAGGTTTACTTCGGGCCATATTTTCATTTTGAAAAATCCAAACAACCGATCCAAACCATTCAACATGTTCTAAATATTGAAATGTGCTTGGAGACTAAATTTTACATTTTTTGGAATTTTTTTTACTATTTATTAAGCCACTTTGAAAATCGTTGATTCGGTGGTCCATAAAATTTTACTGTTTTTTACTGTTCACAGTGGATCAGCGATTTTCAAAGTGGTTTAATAAATAGTAAAAAAATTTCAAAAAATGTAAAATTTAGTCTCCAAGCACATTCAATATTTAGAATATGTTGAACGGTTCGGATCGATTGTTTGGATTTTCAAAATGAAAATATGGCCCGAAGTAAACCCCTCATTTACTTCGCGAAGCACAATAGCCCATGTATATATATATGTATATGTATATGTATATGTGTATATGTATATGTGTGTGTATATGTATATGTGTGTGTGTATTTTTATATATATGTCTATATGTATATGTATATGTATGTATATGTATATGTATATGTATGTATATGTATATGTATATGTATGTATATGTATATGTATATGTATATATATGTAGAGGAGGGTTCAAATGCCTCAATTTTTCATGCCTCCATTTTTTAAAACTTTAATAACTCAAAATTGAAAACTTAAAAGTAAAAATAAAACCGTTGGATATGATATATATAATTTTATCTATGCACGTGTAAAAAATTATGACATTTCAATTTTGTTTTGGTTGTCATCAAGAGCTTGTAAAAAACGTACTAATGTGGATAATTTCTAGACGTTGATTTTTCAACTTATTGATTCACATAAAAACAAAATCAAAATGTGATAATTTTTTATGAGCACATAGATAAAATGATGTAGATCATATCCAACGGTTTTATTTTGATTTTTAAGTTTTAAATTTTGAGTTATTAAAGTTTTAAAAATGGAGGTATGGTGGAGGCATGAAAAATGGAGGCATTGGAACCCTCCTCATATATGTATATATATATATATATATATATATATGGAGAGTGGCTAATATCAAAACGTTTGCACCAAGGCCCTCGTGCAACCAAGTCGTTTTCGGATTTTCAAAGTCCAAACAGTCGATCCAAACCGTTAGATGTTCAATCTATATTAAAATCTGCTTGGAGACCAAATTTTACATTTTTTGGAAATTTTTTACTATTTATTAAGCCACTTTGAAAATTGCTGATCCGGGTGAACAGTAAAAACAGTGCAACCAAATTCTGGACCATGTGATCAGCAATTTTCAAAGTGGCTTAATAAATAGTAAAAATATTCCAAAAAAATGTAAAATTTGGTCTCCAAGCAGATTTTAATATAGATTGAACATCTAACGGTTTGGATCGACTGTTTGGACTTTGAAAATCCGAAAACGACTTGGTTGCACGAGGGCCTTGGTGCAAACATTTTGATATTAGCCACTCTCTCCCTCTCTCTCTCTCTATATATATATATATGTAGAGGTTGGCTAATATCAAAAGGTTTGTTCCTAGGTCGTGGAACAAATGCTTCGGTTTTTACATTTTCAAAGTTCAAACAGTCGATCCAAACCTTTCAATATTCAGTCTATATTAAAATGTGCTTGGAGACCAAAATTTATATTTTTTTCTGTTTTTTTTTACTATTTTTAAGTCAGTTTTAAAATCGTTGTTTTCAATGATCCAGAAATTTTTTACTGTTTATTAAAATCAACGATTTTAAAACTGACTTAATAAATAGTAAAAAAAATCTAAAAAATATAAAATTTGATCTCCAAACACATTTTAATATAGAGACCACATCTAACAATTTGGATTGACCGTTTGGACTTTGAAAATTGAAAAACCAATTGGTTGCACCACAGCTCCCGAACAAACGTTTTGGCTAATATCAAAATATTTGTTCCTAGACCGTGGAACAAACGCTTCAGTTTTTACATTTTCAAAGTCCAAACGGTTGATCCAAACTGTTCAACATTCAATCTATAATAAAATATGCTTGGAGACTAAATTTTACATTTTTTGAAATTTTTTTACTATTTATTAAGCCAGTTTTAAAATCGTTGTTTTCAATGATCCCGAAATTTTTCACTGTTTATTAAAATTATCGATTTTAAAACTGGCTTAATAAATAGTAAAAAAATTCCAAAAAAATGTAAAATTTGGTCTCCAAGCACATTTTAATATAGAGATCACATCTAATGGTTTGGATTGACTGTTTGGACTTTGAAAATTGAAAAACTAATTGGTTGCACCACGGCTCCGGAACAAACGTTTTGATATTAGCCAACCTCTATATATATATATAGAGAGAGAGAGAGAGTGGCTAATATCAAAACGTTTGTTCCTAACCCTTTGGTGCTACCAAGTTGTTTTTCGATTTTCAAAGTTCAAACAGTCGATCCAAACCGTTAGATGTTCAATCTATATTAAAATGTGCTTGGAAACCAAATTTTACATTTTTTTGAATTTTTTTACTATTTATTAAGATGGTTTGAAAATCGCTGTTTTGAAATATTTTTTAGCACCATTGAAAACAACGATTTTCAAACCATCTTAATAAATAGTAAAAAAATTCCAAAAAATATAAAATTTGGTCTCCTAGCACATTTTAATATAGATTGAACATCTAACTGTTTGGATTGACTGTTTGAACTTTGGAAATCGGAAAACAACTTGGTAGCACCAAAGGGCTAGGAACAACCGTTTTGATATTAGCCACTCTCTCTCTCTCTATATATATATATTGAGAGAGAGAAGAGAGAGAGAGAGAGAGGGGTTGGCAAATATACCAACGTTGGTATAGAGCAGTTCGTTATACCAAGTGGGTTTTTGTAGTTTCGAAGTCCAAATAATCGATTTGAAGTGCTCAATGTGTTCTCTATATTAAAATGTGCTTGGAAGCCAAATTTTACAATTTTTGAAAATTTTTTACTATTTTTTTTTTAAATCCCAATTTTCATATTATTTTTTTACCATATAATCAGCTGCTTCTATTTTGCAACTTTCTAATTTCCTTTTGTGGGATTTCAGATAACTTGAATTATCCACAAGTAAGAGGGAGCAGCATATAGTAATTCCCTAATTAGCGGGGAAATTGTACAATATTTTCCGAAATATAGTATTTATTGTATAAACCTGCGAACGATACAACAAAGTCTGGGTGGTGTAGTTGGTTATCACGTTCGCCTCACACGCGAAAGGTCCCCGGTTCGAACCCGGGCTTAGACAAACTTTTTTTTAGTTTTCAATGAGGTTGTTGGATGTTTTGTTTTCTCTCTTTATTGGGCTTTTCTAGTACAAAGATCAGCAGCCCATAAAAGGGAATGATGGGAGGCATCATCTCATTTTTATTGTCAAGCAACAGCCAACAGGTCAAAAGAAGTGTGTTTGGGCTACTGCATTTATGGCTATTTTGTGGGCTCTGTGGAAGCAGCGGAATGAGATGATGATCTTCCGTGGTGTAAAACAATTAACCAGTATGCGGTAACTATAAAGTTGCATAACTATATTGTTTAATCTATTCGATACGATTTCGCGTCTATATAAATATTAGTTTTAACTATTAATTTGCTGTTTTGATTCGATGACCCAGATAAAAACATAATGGCTCAGATAGAAAAACACCAATGGAAAGAAAACGATGGCCCAACTCTAAGCTTTAGTTTCATTTTATGTTTGGTCTGGTAGTAATTTTCCTGATTTGTTAATAACTGGTGTCACTTTTTCGTCAACCTTTTTTGCAAATACTCGGGGCCTATGCAACTTGGTAGTTGGAAGGATCAAAAGTGAGCGCTTTTGAGGGAAAGTCAGAGCTCCCATTTTTTCCATATACAAAGTAAATTTTTTTTTTGGGCCCCCTGGATTTTTGGGCCCAGGGCCATCACCCTGGGTACCCTGGGCCAGGGCCGGGCCTGTATACTACATTACTACAGAAGTACATATAGAATTGTATATTAGCAAAAGGGATCTGGATACCATGCATATATGTTGAAGTTTGTTTTATTAGTCTCTCTCTATATATAAACAAATGATTAAAGTGCAAAATTATATATGATTATATATATATATATAGAGAGAGAGAGAGAGAGTAAAACTAAGGTGTTCTTAAGCTCATTAAACCCCTTTGTGCACCGTATGCATTAGGGAGGAAGGAACTGGAATTTCCTTCATATATAATGTTAGTCGTAAATTAATTTCCTTGATTTAATATTAGACCTTTTGAATTTTAACCTAATGATTTAACATCATTCCAGAGAGATGACATGGAAATAGTCGACGAGCCTTTCTATGCAAATTTCCTGAGAGTAACTGGAATTGAAAGGCCTTATCGTCACGAGCTCCTTTGTAGAACTATATATATATATATATATATAGAGGCTGGCTACTATGCTTATATAAGCATATGCCCCCATATGCTTATAACTCATTTTTGCGTTTTCAATGTTCAAATGGTCGATCCGACCGTTCATCTTGTTCTCCATATTAATATGTGCTTGGAGACTAAATTTTACATTTTTCTGAATTTTTTTACTATTTATTAAGCCACTTTGAAAATTACTGATCTGGGTGAACAGTAAAAACAGTGTTTCCAAAATTCTGGACCACCAGATCAGAAACTTTCAAAGTAGCTTAATAAATAGTAAAAAAATTCAGAAAAATGTAAAATTTAGTCTCCAAGCACATATTAATATGGAGAACAAGATGAACGGTCGGATCGACCATTTGAACATTGGAAACGCTATTATGCTCATTTAAGCATATGGGGGCATATGCTTATATAAGCATAGTAGCCAAGCACTATATATATATATATAATAAGCTCAACTTTATTAAATTCAATTTGTTCTGTACCACGCTTCTTTATTTTTCTTTATTGATTAATTTATTTATCTTGAAAATATTTGTTTTTACATAGGAGCCTGATGTCAATAAGTTGGTAAATGAGGTTATCTTTGGACCAGGAACGAAAAAGTACCGTTACTGTAAGGTAATATTTTTAGAGGAGAAGTTCAGAAGCTTTCATTTTTTGTGCTTTCATCGTCGTTGATAAACCCATGTGCCAATGGCTCTCAGTAAACTCGAACTTGGCCCATAAAAGATTCGGGATTCGGACCTTGCAAGGGTCCAACCCGAAATAAAGCAAAACAAGGCCCCTTAACACAATTGTGGCCCAAAAACAGCTCGGGACTCGGACCCCCCTCCCGGGGCCAGCCCGAGACCACACAGCCCAGGCAGGGCCGCTGTTCAGCAGGCCCGAAGAAAAAGCCGGGACTCGGACCCCCTCAGGGGGCCAGCCCGAGACCGAACAGAGCAAGACCCGAAGCCCAAAGGCCGGATGGCTGGATGAGGGCCGAAGCTAAGCCTTGGCCGATCAACCTAAAAACAACTTGGCCCGCGAAGTTAAACTGGGCCTCGATCAAAGAGGCCCAGTCCAGTATCGACTTCGCGTTACCGCCAATTATGCTAGTATCACCGCCTATTATGCGGGCGCCCCAACTGCTATGCGGACTCCCGTTACTGTCGTTGATAAGACATCGCAACAGTAAGGGGCCTCCTATTTAAGGCGAAAATTCCCCAGTAACAGGGGATCGCATTTTAATTCCAACTAAGCAGGGTATCTGAGAGGTTAGAGCATTGATACCCTCCCACCTCCACGCACACTCGCAGCCTCGGCTCGTTGACTTGAAACGGGACGAGCCCACTTTCTGAACTCAGTTCCCATACGGCCTGCTCCCCCGGGACAGGACATATCAGTCGTGTTATTACTTTTGAATTTTTAATAGCAAAATTTTTAAAACTTATATGTCAAAAAAAACTGTTAGATATATATGATCTATATTATTTTCTCTACATACACATAAAAATTTATCACTTTTCGATTTTGCTTTTTATATGAATTAATAAGTTAAAAGATTGACATTCAAAAATTAGCTACATCAATATATGTTTACACAGACTCTTAATACCAATTAAAATATTATCAAAATATTGTAATGTTTTACCTGTGAATAGATAAAATGATATATAACATTTTAATTATGTTGTGTTGCAATTATATTAATTTCTTCTTCTTATTCTTATCAAGAAGCATTAGTTTGTCAATCCTTAAGAATAAAACTAAAGTTAACTATACCAAAAAATATAAACTTAAACCAACTTTTTTATGTATTAATGATTTAATGCTTTTTCTTATGTAATTGACTAGCAAATTGCATATGAATGCCCACCTGGTATTATTAGTGACTTGTTGAAGAAAGGCAAGCACTTTATATTAATACGCAGCCCACTCTATATCTTGGTATGTTCGTTTAATATATTGATTTATAATTGTCAAAACAACTAAAATTATTTTAATGGCCTGACAAGAGCATGCCCAAATTAAAATTCTACACAAAATGATATCTAATTTGGCAAAAGGTATACTAGTATATGTCACTAGTGGAAAATCACCTATCAGGAACGGTTAAAAATCGTCGTTCCTGATGTGTGTATATCAGGAACGGTTGTTAATAAAGAGCCGTTCCTGATAGTATCAGGAACGGGTCGTTATTAACAGCTATTCCTAGTCTCTTTTTTCAAGGTCGACTCTTTATTAACAACCGTTCCTATTTGTATCAGTATCATTTTTTATACAGAACTGATCCTAATAGGACAATACAAGTTGTACATTCTCCACTAGTGTGTACTGCTTGCTTGCTTTTTTATTTTGTTTTATTTATTAATTAAACCTGACTAATTAACCTTAATTTGGGTGAAAACAATCTCAGTTGTCGTTTCAAAAGGTCTCACCGGCGTCATTTTTAGAGCTCGGTTTCCCGGGGCTTCTTGCAATATACACACAACTATCTGAGTATGGTGCTGCTCCTCCTGTTATAAATGCTGAAGATTTACAAAATGATCCAGAGGTTCATATGTACTATATGGCTTAATTTATTTTTTTCAATATGTCCATCTACAAGGTTTGCTTCTTAATTTTACTTGAGGCTTGATAATGTGGTTTATTCCCTTGATCTTTTTTCTTGTTTTTTTTTCTGTTTGCAATCTACATAAAACTAAAGAAAAAGCCTGGAAACTTGTTTGCATTTGAGTTTCCTCTATGAGTTCCATACATTAATTATCAAGTGCATTTCCATGCAGACCATCTTGCGTGGACTTTGTGAGGATTTGGGCATTCCCTTTCAAGCATCAATGCTTAGGTACATATATATATATATATATATGTACTTTAGGAGACCTTTGGATGAAACAAGAAATAGAGCAAGAATAGAGCTAACCTCAATTAAGATTGAGAATAGTAGCTATTCCAACAAAATGTTGGATTAGTATAATAGTGAGAAAACCCACAAAAGACAAACAAAGAATAGTCCATATTTACTAATCCAAACACACCCAAACAGAGAATAGTAGTTCGGAATAGTGCTAACCCGGGTTAGTGACTATTATTCATCCATCCAAACTACTTATTTTTTTTATTTTGTTTTTTTCCTGGATTCTTGATTTCATTTCGATTTCTTCTATCCCATAGGGATAGAATCTACCGTGAACCTATGAATCTATATTATTACATTCCAATCTCTTCTCGATACCTCCCATGAAAAATCCCCAATTGGATTCAAAATTGACGGGTTAGTGTATGTACAATTCGAAATTGTTCGTGAAACAATCAAATTCCACGATATAAAATCATGGCTCAAACCAAAATAAGCAAAACATAATAAAATATATAACAAAATGATTATATAAATCGAATAGAAATGAACATAATATATGTCGATGAATTTTTTGAGCATAAACCTCCTCTGGAACACCACTAATTCACTTGCACCTTATATGAATTTTATTTTTTATACTTTTAATATAACTACATAATCTTAGTTTGGGAGCTGACAGTAAGTATATTTTACCACTGTACTGGTAAATGTCTTAACAGATGGGAAGCCGGGCCAAAGGAATTCGATGGAGTCTGGGCCCCATGGTGGTACAAGAGTGTACACAAATCAACTTGTTTCTCTAAACCGCACAAGTATCCCCCAGTAAGTAATTCATCTGTGTGTCTTTTCTATAATTAGAAAAAAAAAAAAAGGATTTCTTTCATCAAGAGACACCTTTCTTTATCAAATTTAATTACTTCCAAACCTATATATGACCTTTCTTCATAAAATTATATTACTTCCAAACCTATATGTTTTTGCTGATCAGAAGGACATATTATAATAAAACTTTTTGCTGACAAGTTTGCACACAATTGACATATTTATCTAGAAAATCACAGTAGTTACTTATTACTGAGTTTTTTAGTTGGAAAGGAAACACAGAATAAATAAAGTATAAAACATGTATTCATAATTCTTTTTTTTTCTTTTTTTATAAGAATTTTAATGCTCGCTGGTACCAAGTCTCAAGTAATAATTATCATAGTGGTTCATTTCAGGCATTTCCCTTTGAGGTTTATGACCTATTAGAGCAGAGCATGCCATTTTATCATATGCTAAATAGTAAAGTTAAAAAGAGAACTTCAAGTTCTCTGTTGCCAAATGGGATTCAGCCAGTACCAGTACCAGTACCGATCAATGAGAGAACTCTCGTTTGGGTTGGTGGTGAACTAGTGCCATGCGGAATTGCAAAGGTATGTCAAATCAAATTGTTCCTCCTGAAACAACTATCCAAAATATATCCTAAAACAAATTACATGACACAATGAACAATGCAAAAAAAGAACCAAAAAGAAAACAATTTCACATAAATAGAATTGCTTTTGGCAGTGCTTATTTGTGAATATTCAAAAATGAAAAATTGTATACTAGTACAGTAGAACAGTAGAACTAGGGTGTTCTTAAGTTCATCAAGCCCCTTTGTGAACTCAACTCTAAAACCTACCGGATTGGCTTCAAATGACGAATCCAAACCATTGAAACTCATCTACCTTACAAGTGATGCGTCTACATGCAAAAAATTTAAACTTTTGAATTAATTTAGTATAAAGTCAAGCAGTCAAAATTAGAAGGTTTATAAATTAATTTTAACGCATGAATATTGATATCACGTGCATTTCTCCATGCCATGCAAGAAATTACATGTCAATATTTTTGTGGGAAATGCATGCATCATTAAAATTAATAGTTCATGGAAAATAAATCCCTCAATTGCAATTAGTTGTCTGTTATTTTTTGAAGGTTTCTGTGTTTGATTGCATACTAGAAGGGGGTCATGTAGTGTTGGAGGGGCTTTGTGCATACAATGGGAAAGTCTTTAAACTTAATGAACATTTGGAGAGGTAAATCCTTTTTATTTCCCTCCTTTCCTGGCTTATAATTTTGATTAATCACTATTTTGCATTCTTCTCCTTTTTTTTTTTGTGTCTTAACATTTTATTTCCCTCCTTCTTTGGCTTACACAACAACAAAGTAGGCACTTATCGCGAGGGTACTCCGTCGCGAAAGTACCGTCGCGAAAAGAAAAAGCACAGTTATGACGGTACTCCGTCGCGAAAAATCACTTTTTACCCTCACAAAAAGTCACTTATTCTTGTTGTGTTATAATTAATTTTGATCAATCACTATTTGCATTCTTCTCCCACCTTGACAACTTGCTCTGTTGTTATCTTTTGTTTCTTTTTGTTATTGTAGAATTTTGTACTCTGCCAAAGATCTAGCCGTCGACCAAGTTCTAATTAAGGAAGCGGTATAAACATTCTTTTTCTTTTGTTTTTCAATGCAAGACATAACTTATCTTAATTATCTTGAAATAATAATATCAGGAGATGCATACTTTAATTTCACACAACATAAAAGAAATGTATATAGTATTACAGTCATCTGAACTATAATATCATATAGTAATACTGCATTTATTGTTAGATTAAGGAGGCTCTCTTCAAAACCCTCATTTCTAATGGCATGTTAAACAGCGCTTGTATCAAGCTCGCACTAATTTGTTGCAAGAAGGTAGTCTACTTTATTTTTTTTTTTAAAGTAAATATTGAGAATATAGTCTTATATATTTGGTTGCACAATATATGTTAAAATCTTGATAGTTAGTCGGTAGTGTTTATTAATTTGGGTTTTAATGGAACTAATTTATTTAAATCTATCAAATATATAGAATTAAGATAGTATCCGATTTATCAGTTTTTTTTTTTTTTTTAAATTGGGCTATATGCAGCTTTTGGCTTTATATTAAATGAAGTTCTCAACATTTTAGTTTGAACTGAGTGGAATTAATCCTACTGGTTTCAAAAAACAAATAAAACAAAAAAGAATTTAAAGTTGAGAGGCTTGACCTCAATTTTATCTCAAAAAAGATGAAGGTTTTTTGCACTTAAGACAATCAGAAGGTGTTTCACAGTTAGTATGGCCTCCACATATAAAAAATAATATTTAAAATGTATAAGGTGCAATGAATTCCACTTGACAGATCCATTCAACACAATTTTTTTTCCCACTGAATAAACATAAGAAATAGTTGATAAGCCAATTAAATGGGTGTTGCATTGCTGGACAAACAAATCATAATTTTAGGAAAAATGCAACCTAGATGAAATATATATTTCCTTCAAGAAGGAAACTAATATACTCAGAGACATGCTTCTTTTTATTCCTGGCAACCAAAGAGCTTCATACTCAACCCCTTGCTTACTTTCTATTAATAAGAATTTGATTGCCACAGATATAATACACCTTTTGCGTATACCAAGCTTGTACAGCAGCAAAATTAATAAATTATCATATAATTTATCCATTTTCTGTGAAGTATGATGTCTCTGTATAAACATATGTCGTATATCTTATCGGTGAAGTTTTTTTTTTTTTTTTTTTTCCTTCTGAAACTTAACTAACTCTTCATGTTTAGGTTGCATATGGGAAGTGCCTCTCTCATGATGATCTTTATAAGCGCACCTTGATTGGTACTAATTTAAATCTCTTAGTTTCCAACTACAATATAGAACCACATTATAGGAAGGTCTGATAATGCTTACTGTATCAGTATATCAGATTGATTCGAGATGGTTAACAATAATACTTTCTATCTGCAATTTATAACAATTTATTTGACTTTCTAAATTTTTTGAAGTGCTAGTGGAGAGGAAAGAACCTTTTTGTGACAACTCAGCTGGTATGAAGCTCATAACAAGATCCCCAATGCTTAACAATTCACCAACTGTAAGATAACCAATCAAGTTTGCAAATTTTTTGGTATATTAAAAATATTGATCCCAGAATATTAATAAATTCTCAAATTTGATCAGGTTTACTATTGTTGAAAATTTTCTGTGGAGTCTTTTATCTTTTTAACTTATCCTTATTTAGATAATTACTGAATTAGTTCATGAAACTACCTTTAACAGCTTGAAGGCAATGTTGGTAAGGCTAGGGATGCTATTATATTAAACAAGGATGGCTTCTTATCAAAAATCAACGCTACAAATATTGTAAGAAACCAACATGTTATGAATTCTAACTATTATAACCATTGTCTTGACTTCTACTGTACCAGCTAGAGCTAGTTTCTTCCGGTTATATTGCTCAAAGATCCAGTCCCATACTGGTATTTACAGCTACTGACAGGCCTAAGTTGGTTTGATATTGATAAGTTGGGGTTTAGATGTCGGGGTGAAAAAGGTAGCTCTTCAATACATTGGATATGCTAATTCTTTATTTCTATATATAGTTCATGGTGAAAAATGGTGAAGTTTTCACAACACCCATCGCCAAATGCCAACTTCCCAGTATTACTTGCACAACAGTTAGATATCTTTCTCCTCTCACTATTTAATTAGTATCTTTTCATGACTCTGAATTTTAATGTTTCTCTGTCATTTGATGGCTTATAAGGTAGCGTTGAGATCCAAGATTCTTTGAATTCCAGAAAATGGCATTCTAATTTCTAAAATTTGATATTTACCTTTCAAATGACAAAATAGGTTGTTGAGCTTATAAACAGAGAAAACTTGACTCTGCATGAGCAGAAAATTAGCCTGTCTGAATTTCATACTGCTGATGAGGTATTGCTTTCCTTGTCTTGCTCTCTCTCTCTTTAATTCTCTCATACATATGAAAATAAATCTGCTGTGATTCTCGGGGGATCACAGGACCCTGCGATCCGATCTCAACTGTTGGTCTTTCTCGAGATGCGTGCATGAAAATTTACTTTTCCGAGAACGTTTCCGAGATCCGCACACAGAAAAGTTTGAACCGTTGATCTCGGAATTTCAGGATCCTGCGATCCCTCTCGGAATCGCAGCAGATTCGGACTCCATATATATATACTAACGCAAGCACACCATGCACGTGCAATATTGTAAGGTACCTTTGAGCATATAATGCTTGTAATAGCCATGGAATTCTGCATTCATCTTGTGCAAAGAAAATTGTACTTAAAACTAGATTGCATTGTTGTTATGTTAGATATCTTTAAGGATCTATTTGTTCCAATCCAGGTTTGGACAACTGGAACAATGGGAGAAATAACACCAGTGAGTTTCATCATTTCCTCTTTTCTGCATTTATTCTTCACAAATGACCTTCAAAAGCTTAGAATTTGCAATTATATTGTTAGAAGGTTGTCAAATACCACAACCACAAATAAGGAGAATAAACTATCTAAATGATGAAAAAAGCATCAATTATCAAATTAGGTTTTGGGAAATGATTTTGGACTCAGATTCAAAAGTACCACTGAAATGTCCTGGTATAGAATTCCTCCCAACAACATACCATATTTGATATGTGATGCACTCATACTTGGTTCCCTGCTTTGATGTAACTTCCTTCAGTACTTGTTATCAGCTCCTCCCGTAAATTCTTTTTATTTTTCTAAATTTATAGATTGTCATGATCAACAGCTGTGTGATTGGCAATGGAGAGGTGGGGCCGGTAACAAAGAGAGTGCTAGCTGCTTATAAAGATCTCATTGAAGAATCCGGCGTGACCATACCTGTCAATCTTGACGGGTAATAGGACACCGCATTCATCTTAAATAATCAATCGATATGAATAAAAGTACCTGCAGATTCAACTTCTTCGTTGAATCTGAAAGTGTCAAATATTGTTTGGTTGCATGCCTAATGCGATCAACATCAACAATATAACATAATAAGATTGTTTAGTTTTACATGAAGCAATAAAAGGTCGACTTGGTACCTTGCAAAAGAAAACCTGATTCAGCTTGTTTTATCTGTTCAGTTATATCATTGCTGTGGTCCAAGCTTAAACATGGCAAATTTCCTTTTCGCTCTTTTCTTGCACCTCGCTTTGCCATTTTGAATCTAATTTAATGTAGCCTTGTCTCATACAGCTCTTAAATATTGCCCCTCAGCTCTTAAGCATGTCTTTACAGTTTAAAATTTTAATTTTCAAAAAGATAACTCAAAAAAGAAAACAAAACTAAAAGATGGAAAAACAGCAATCAACAAGTGGAAGTTATAATAATAAAGAGGGTTTAAATGTCTCTATTTTTTGTACTTTCATCATGCTTGTCTGCACTTTCTAATTTTCTAATGACAAATTTTTTAATTTATATAAAAAATGATCATTTTTCAATTTTAATTTATATGAATCAATAAGTTGAAAAATCAACGTTCAGAATTTATTCATATCAATGTATTTTTGCAAGCTCTTAATCCTAATTAAAACAAAATAAATTAAAAATGATATAGATCATATCCAATTGTTTTATTTTGACATTGAAATTTTAAATTTTAAATTATTGTTGTTCTAAAAAAGAAGACATGATGGGAGTACAAAAAACAAATGCATTTGAACCCTCAATTATAAAAGCTCTATCATTGCCCTTTTCCCAGCAAGAGTGAATTTTGTACCTGTTCTTCAACATAGTATCAGTTATGTCTCAGAAGTCTTTAAAGATGAAGACAAAAAGTATTTATTGAAAATGAAAATGACCAATATCTTTTGTAGTTAGTACGCAAAATCCAACATATATATGCAAGTTATGCAAATAGCACACAGCAGCAACAAAAGTAAATAGCTGTAAATGAGACTATAACACTTTGCTAGTATTAAGTTGGGAGTAGGCATATCATTTCACTTCTATGTACAACAAATAGCAATCCATGATGCAAAAGAGTACAACGAAACCAACTAAAAGCATTTTTTTTCTGTAGTGGCACGTTATGTATGAACCAACAAAAAGGACAAACAAACAAACTTTTCTAACTGCATCATAGTACAATATACTACAGAATGAAAACCTTTCTCATAACAGAACTCAGCTGTTATTCTTAAAGAAATTAAACCCCAACTTTTGTGTCAATCCATCCATAATTGTACCAGACCGGGTCCTCTGTACCACCAAGGTGGCCCGTGTACCATCATCTGGCATGTCAGCGTTGCTGGCAGGGTTGGAATCAATACTAGTATCATTTTTGGTATCTTCTCCGGTGGCCTTTGTATCGCAACTCGGTATATCTGTACTGCTTGAAGAAGGTCCACTAGACAAGTCAGTTTTACCAGGAGGTGAAGCATCCGAGGCATCCACAAAGTTACTTTTACTATCTTCTTGTTCTCTTTCTTGTGTGCTTTCAACTTTGACATCCTTTAAAGATGCCATAATTGCTTCCATGAGCATCTGTATTTTTTTAATGCAATAGAAAAAGGATTTAACATAGCATATTTTTTCTCTTTTATCATTATACCATGATGAATTTGTTCACAAACACCAAATGCCCTCATAGTTTCACACTTTAACTGCTAAAAGGGTCAATAACCAATAACTGGTATCCCTGTGCTAAAATAGTACCGGTGGAGTCCAAAACTTATGTTGAATTCACCAAAACAGCTATTGTATAGACAAAAAGGGAACAAATAGAAAACAAGTATAACTAGCAAAAACAATTCATGTACATGGACTAAATCCAAAATTATGCATACCCTTTCTTCGTCTTCAACGGTACATGGTATGTCACGGTACGTGTCGAAAGAATATTCCAAGAAATCTGTATCCTCCATCAAATGTGTGAGGTTAGCATGAGATGACACTGAAGAAGACGGCCCATCAGAGACGTTGGACTTCTCCTCCTCTGTGGGCGCACCAGATGGCACCTTGAAGGAAAATTAAATTATTAGACAATCTAGATAATTTTGATATAGCAAAATAAAAGAACGAAAAGAACAAACCTAGATGTTGCATTCTGTAGGACTATCATGGGAAGGGGGAACTATAAAGTTTTGTCTATTGAGGGTTACAAGGAATCTTTTCTACATTTGTTAAGAGTAACTTAAATCATCACAATTTAGCAAATTTATACACAACTATCAAAATTTTACAAGATACATTTCGCCACATCCATCTGCAATTGGTTTCCCCCAATAAGCAATTCAACGTTCCAGGCTTTCACTCCTAGACAAGGTCCGTTCTACTAGATCGAGTCTGAGTCCAACTATCCTAACCTGCTAGCAGGTTGGGCTGGATTGGGGTTGGCCGCTAATGTCTCAACCCAACATGTTTTGTTCGAGTCCTATGAGAAGTAGATTTAGAAGTGGGCCATTTTGTCAAGAAATGAGGGAGAAAGGACAAAACAAGGCACTTCAGGCCTGTGGATTCAAACTAATACACTTGCACACCATCATCCGCATCTGAGAGTGATATGCCTTTTGGGTACATTAAGATAACAACCAAAATAAACTCATAAGTTTGAACATATCCAAAACAATACTAGACTGAGCCATGACCATCAGATTCTGTGAAACAGGCCACCTTAACCGTCTGGTGATTGGGTTAGCTTGATTCGTACAAAAAGATCGTTGAAAATTACTGCTGACCTGGCCAAGACACAGGACAATGCTATACCTAAAACCAATTAAGTTTGAAATAATCCTTAATTGCACAACTAGGCTTCAATTAAGAACGAATTGTGTCCTTGCGTCTTAAGATAACTATTTTTATGACAATTATGCAACTGAACCTCAATTATGGCCAAAATAATCTGAACTTTATACTTAGTAGTGATTAAGGATTTTAATTCTGGTTTTTGAAATATGAAGTGCCAACAAACTAGTACATAAATAATCCCCATATATTCTACCAACCTCGACTCGGCTCATGACCCGCCTTGAACGAAGATGAGCAATAGCATCCTCTGTGGTGACTGCTCCATTACCTGGTTCAGGGAAAAAAGTACTCAATTTAGCCACAAACAATGTACAAAAAAATATAAATAAAAAAGTTACTAAAGTATGCAAAATAACAAAATATGTCACCTGTAAGCGAGCTGTTGAAACTTGGATTCCTGTAGCCTATGTCCTGCAAAATTCCCATTACTCTGTTTTAGCAAACTAACTATCGGAAAATTTCAAGAAGGCAAAGCAAAACAGGTCTTCCAGAGTAGATTTCATATGGACTCCATGACTTTACAAACAATTTCCACTTGGCAGCTTCTGCCAAGCTTCTCAAAAAAAAAAAAAAAAGACTTCACAAACAACTACATTTCAACAAAAAACGATCTTGTTTGTGCCCCTCCAAAACATCAAGTGTCATGCTTGCAACATATTCAGTAATATCCCATATATCCTGTTTTAATGTAAAAAATATCTTCTGTTGCCTTCAATATCTAGTTCTTTTCTAAATTCCAACACCACTAGTCTTTTCTTCCTCATAGCCCATAGATAGATAAGCAGTGAGAAAAGAGGGGGTACTCCTGAGTATATATTTAAAAAAATCGGGAGAGTGAGGGGCACACATGAGCCAGCAACATTGTTATTACATTTTTTTTTTTATCTTGTTTGTCTTCACAGTGTCATAAAAACAAATTCTGGGACAAAAGAAATATGCACGGAATTTATATACCTGATTAAAAAAATGTTCTTCTGGTAAAATGCGGTCCTCCTCAGGAAGATCATCAGGGGGGTTCAAAACATTGTGAAAGAAAATCGTTACAGAATCAAAGTAGAACTGTGGCCGAGGCGAGTTGTGGTCTCCATCGAATTTTATTATATTTTTGTCTCCCTACAATTTTTAATCATCATAACTTCTATCAAACAGTTTGCATCTGTTGGCTTAACATACTTCTACTTTCCACATAAAGCCTCATGTCTACTGCTGAAGCATGTTTACAACTTCCTTCACTGTTCTTCTCTAATAACCAGAGGAGGAAGTTTGGGAATTTGTTTGAAGAAGCTAGAAGACTACAATCAATTTTGCCCATGTTTTAAGGGCATGCATGATATTCCTTGCATTATTGGACCATGGCTGACCTGAACAGTTTGGTAATGGTGTCTTCTGACTTCTGGTATGATTAGTACCAGCAGATAATAGATTTTTATAAGGCCAGGTCATATTGTCTTAAAAATTTATCAAGGTTTCTTCCTTATTTAAATCTCAATTGAACAGGAAAAAGAAAAAAAAGATACCAGGAAACCATAAAGAGCAGCAAAATAAGATCCACCAGTATCACTCATATTGGTTGGCCAATTGAGTTCAGTATGAAATCCAGGTAGTCATACCCAATGGGTATCTTACCTTACTAGCTTTTTGTTTGCCTTTTCCTTACAATTGAAGCAATGATCTCTCAAAAGCTTAAGGATAAATCTTTAAAGAAACAAGCATCTTACCATATATGCATCACAAATGCGTTCTGAATGATGAGGTCGTATAAAATCATCATCTATTGCATGCCCAAACAAGGCAGGAACAAAGCACCGCTTGGCCACCTACACAGACACACGCGCGCGCAGAGACAAATTTAAAATGCAACAAACTTGAGCAAGATAAACTATGTCAACTAAGTTCAGAGGCATTATGTTGTAAAATGAGCCCACTGTAACTGATTGAATGCATACCATGAGAAATCATATTGCAGTAACAAAAACTAAGGTAATATCGAACCTCAATTGTGTCAAGATCCATGATGTCAAAGTTTGCTTTCTTCTTTATGATCTTGCGCATGTGTTGTATTGCAAGCTTCACCTGAAGTTAGGTAATGTGCAAATGAGCATAATCAGTATACACTTCTAAATCAAATTGAGATGTATGAGGCAAACATGCAACAAAAAACAATCCTACTTCCTACAAGCTAATTAAAAGCACTAATCAAATGCACCAAACCCATATCCAAAGGTCTCAGACCTGCGTTTACCATCTGAAGTGTGTAATTTCAACCAAAATTGAAATACTTGAAATCCTAAATGAGATCATTATGCGGTAACTTGCATCATTTGGAGAATATAGTTAAAGTGAACATCATCTTTTATTATCACATTTTGCAAATACAAGCCAACATTCTCATATTTGCAACCATCATCAAACATTGTTGTCAGTCTGCGAGTACTTATCAGAACCAGAATAACTCGAACAAAACAAAACAAAAATAAACTATCAAAGAATCTTTCAAATTGTCCTTAAATATGGGCTCAGAAGAAAATACGCCCTTTTTAGAGGTGGTAGGAGATTCTTCAAATTTTAGCAACAGATACCTTCTGATCATACTAGTCGGTATGTTGGGTATAAATTAAAAAAATGTACCTTTTAATCAAAACTGTGAGGTATGCAAATATGAAAAATGTTAACTGTTATGTGGAAGGATAGCATAAGATTTATAAAGCAGTATAAAAAAGAAAATATAAAATAAATAAAAAACCTAAATTGCAATTGAAAAAGTAGTAAGCTTAGAAATAGGAACTAACTGTGAATTTAGGCAAGGGATATTTGTACATGTCAACAAGCTCCATCATCAACTCAACCAAGTTAGAGAAAGGGCTATCTAAAACCATCCCGGCTATGGATGGATCTTCAGCTCCATACATTAAACTGCATAAAATTTTGGTCGATTTTCTTTGTTAGTTATCCTCCTTGTTCTCTTTTTCTCTATTTGACCATTATTTTTGTGGTGGGCGTTTGGTTTTCTAGGAAATTATATGCTTAATAGATATCTTGGTCTGTTGGGATACTTTACAAGTCTAAAACAAAAAAAGTAAATATTAAAAAAAAAAAAAGGGATAAGATCGTGAGAAGGACCTTGTGACAGCACCCATAGAGCGGCCCCACAAGCCAATACAAGACACGTTGCCATCAGACCTCAAGTGATTTACCACTGCTTTTAGGTCTTCTTTCTGTGAATCAATAAACAATATTCAGGCCTTGGTTTGATGAGGCTACACCATCTTTAACACTTCCACTGGTCAGTTTTGTACTGTACTCTTTTTTTCTGCTTAAATGGATCCAGCAATGTAATAGGATTCTGTACCATACAGGTCAGGCTCAGTAGCTGTACATATTGGTATGATAAGTTCATGCCTCGATTTTAAGCAAAATGAAAATATAAAGCATCCATAATAGTTCGAAGAACTTACTTCGTTCCAACCTAAGGTGACATGTTCTCCTTCAGAAAGTCCCGAGCCCGAAAAATCAAGTGTAAACACAGTAATATTTGAGGGCAAAAGTATAATTGCCACCTCACTTGCATCAGCCCTGCAACCACTGAGAAAAAGTATACGCAATTTCAAGAACAAATAACTATTGTAATTATAATAAAATTGACATAATCAGACACCAGCCACTCACACAGCTCAAGACCAAGGAAGTTTCTGTTTTTCCAATGCAGCAGTGCTCAACAAAATCCACAAAAAAAAAAAAGACACGACCAGCAAAGATCACTAACCACCCAAGCACTTTCTAGTAAAGGAGTAGAATTATACATACAGTGATGCATCTACCAATAAAGATGCAAAAAATCCAGAATGTACCAGACAGAAAAAAGGTGCAACATTTGAAGCAATTGCACACCCTCACCTGTTGCCATGGCAGTAGATTACACAAGGAAGAGATTTTCCTTCTGGAATTATAAGGGGCAAATAGTGGCTGCATTTCAGCTTCTTCCTTTGGCCATTTATCACCTGAATGAGATTAATTGCTAAGGTTATGCAATACTGGTATGTAGCGCCAAGTGCCTCTCATATTTACGGCCTTGACCAAATTTAGTCTATTGTTCTATTTTGTGTTTTCTCTTGCCATAAAGCTCATAATCTTAATCAAAGCTTAATTGCATACTAATTTGTCTAAATACCAACTTGAGGGATACAAGCTCTATAGCACAGGGATATTTGAAATAGAGCTGAAATTCTGAAACCTCTTAGGTCCTGTTACATGTGCACTGATGTAAAGACTTGGTAATTGATGGGTTCAAGTCTTCTTTCTTGCTCTTACCATAACTCAAATGATCGGACTACAGAAAAGAAATTTTATATTGAATAGAGAAACAAGGTACATACCTCCAAATCCTTTCTTCTATACCATCTTCTCCTTAGCCTGAATTCTTCCTCCAACAAATCGTCTTTTGGACTATAATCAGCTCTATAGTGTAGACAAAAACACATATTAAAAAGAAATCAAGTCACAGACAAGGGTTGGGAGCTGAAAGAGATTTTCTTTAGATTTTTCCAGGAAAAAGAAATGGAACTGCATGCTCCAAAGCCTGCAGACCCATTTGGATGAGGATCCATTGGAACGACAGATGACAAAGCTCTCTCATTGTCACCATCACAAGAGTAATAATTCCATTGCAGTTACTGTCTTGTACCAGAAACTATATTCATTATCTGGACTAACTCCCAATATAGCTAGAGAACCATGCTGGTCTTTACAGAAATCGATAAAAAATCCAATGCCATACAAGTTAAACGCATTACATCAAACTGATATTATAGCACATCACATCTATTTACAAAGAAATAGCAAAAGAAATTCAATTCATGTTCCAAGGGAGCCACTATTCCAGAAATTTGAGGCTGCAAGCTCGTAATTGCATGCTAATTCCAAAATATGGATTCGTATTTTGTTCAGAATAATCTGAATGAATCTTATCTCGAACTTAATTCCAGTCTTGTTTCCCAAAAGGAACAGTGTACGCGCCAATGAAGTAACCAATAATTAAAAGCTATACAACTATAAGCAGGATAAAGTTACAAGTACTCAATAATTTCCATGATTAGATAGAAAATCAATTAAATCCGACTCAAAGTAGAGGAAATTCAACAAATATAAGATTTGATGTTACCTCGGGGGACGAATGATGAAATTCACAAGCTGGTCCATTAACTGGCGAGCAAACCCTAGACTCACTGGCTGGCAAGAGATAGAGACAGAGAATTGCTTGTATCGCTTTTGGTATTGCAAAATTCGATCAAGTTCTCTTTTTCTTTTAATCTTTTTTCGTTTCCCGGTGCGAGTCGCTTCAGGAGGAAGAAAGAGAATGTTATGAAAAGAAAGCTTCTTGGTGAAAAACCTGTTGTTCATTAAATGCATAGTCCGAACTCCGAACTGCTCTTCAAATCCAAAATTACATGAAATGTTCAAAGAATGACAAGAAATCAAATAAAAAAAACGAGAACGGAGTAGATCCGATGCCCATCGGACCTACTTTTAGGTTTAACGAGTATGATGACCGTCCGGTCTAGTTTAAGATTTGCGCGCACGAAATTTAAAGCGTTTCACACGAATCTTAAAGAAAATCGACGGTGATTAAACCCATCAAACCAAAGTAGGTCCGATGCCCATCGGACCTACTCTCAAGTGCTTTAGGACATAGACTGTCATTTGAGTCATTGACAGTTTGACACGGTGGATGCTTCGATCTTATTATAACATGATTACATTTTACCTGGATATCAGATCATCTCCAGTGCTTTTATAACAGCTTCTCTCCTTTCCAATTCAGATGCAATGCAACTGCATTCTAAAAACACCAAAATTGGAATTATTAACAATCATAGCCAACTTCATAATAAAATAATAAAAATTTGAAAGTTAGCGTCTTAAAGTTAAACCTATGATCTATGTAAATGTATCATGTATACTAGAAATTGTAATATTCAGAACAATTTGAACTCTTCAATTATTTAAAATTCATAGTTATTAATATACTACCAATTGATACTTAAATTGCATAGAGTTTGATGATTAGATATCTCGTAGTTTAGAATTTATTCTTTGATTTTTGATAATTATTGTTGATAATCTCAACCAAATTCAAATTAATAAAATCCTATGAAGCAAATTATTTTATGGCTTAATGTTGATTGTGTACCATTATGAGTATTAATTCTAAATTAGTTCAATTATCTTGAGTAACTGGAACTCAGAGGATTTTGAAATTAAATCTAAAATCTTCTAAATATGGAAAGTGATTAAATTCTAGTTCTTAGGATTTTTCAAGTGCCCCTGATCACGCCGCGACCGAATCACATTAGTCACGTGTGGTCAAGTAGATATTTGTATGCACATTATTGGATACGGTTAAAATCTAAAATATATGCATGTCACATTCAAGGATGCATATTTGCCTTTGCATTTTTTTTCACTTTTCAGTCTACATCGCCCAGGTTTTCTGCATTCGCACGATGCACGTCGTCCAACACACTCAGCGAATAAGTTTTTTTTCAAATTCTTTCAATCTTGATCGTCCGATCAAAATCTAATGGTCTGTTTTGAATCGTGACTGGCGTTTCGTGCCGTGTTGTGTGTTATGTTGTGTCGTAACTGTAGTGATTCATATATCGTATCGTGTCCTTTTTGTCGAGGACGGGTCACGACATGTGAACAATTACAGCATTGGACATGCCAGTCATGATACGTAACCATGATGTAGTCATTCTATATTGTGTCCGAACCAGCTTCAATGTGCTATTTTTTTCTCTAATTGAGATTCTTGCTGGTCTAATGGATAAAATAAAATAAAAAATCATGCTACTCTTCCCAAATAATCCTCCACAGGATACCAACAAAATCATTTTAAATACATGTTTGATTCCATAAATATACAATGATTATAGCATTATGATTTCCATAATTATAATATCATATTCTTGTATAATAATTGTATTAATATTAATCTTCATTCAAAAAATTTCTGAGTCAGATCGATGTTTGATTGTCAACTCAAATTGCAAAAGTGAACTTAAAGTAAGAAGAGATCAATTCAAGAATCAACATTTGATCTAGTGACAAAAGACAACATCTTCTGAGTAGGAGATCATGGGTTCGAAATTCAAATGAGAAGTTCTCAGTGAACATTAAATGAAAGTTGGTAAGAAGTCAAAAAAATGATAAAAAAAAAAAACCAATTCAATGTTTGATAGAAAAAAAAAATTCTAATTCTCAACTTGACACATTATTGCTATTTTTCAGCCAGTCAGATATTCAGTCGGAGTTGTTGGATCCGCATTAAAATTTATATTGATAGTTTTAAAATCGGATGGAAGGGCTCCGATGAGACGTTAAGACACGTCGGGTGATTTCTCAACAAAGCACATTCCCGCAAAAGGATACGACTCTGCTGTTATTCCAATGGAAAAAGCAGGGTTCAGCTTTTCCGATCCCAACCATCAAATTTATTGAGATTCGTGCATGAAAAAAATTTCTTTATCGAGATACATAAATAGAAAATTTTGAATAGTTAGAATCGGAAAAACAGAATCCTACTTTTCTATTGGAACAACAGCAGAGTTCATTCACAAGGTCTCCGTGGTGAGAAACATTTATAGCATGCGCAAATTGAGAGGATTGGGTTTGCATTACAACCCCAATTGATATTAACACGCAAATACATTGAGTTTACTGATTACCTACCTACCTATGCCTCTTACATTTTTTTAATATTCTGAATTTTTAAAACCTTAAACTTCTTTTCAGAGGTGTAATCCAAAAGAAACATTTTTTCAGGGTCCACCATAGAAATTTCTATTTTTGTAAAGAATTTACAACACGCGGTTCATATTTTAGCAAAAAGACCACCAGGCATCAGACATTCATAGGAACAGGAAGGAACATGTTGGCACATGCACAGGGGAATAACTTGATAAAGCCCACATGCAACCATGTTTTGGGGTGATAATAGGCCAATTGGGATATATATATATATATCTATAAGTGAGGCTACGGTACTATGCATAGCATGGTTGGGTCCGTGCTACGGCTCAATATTTGAGTTTTCAAAATTCTAACGGTCGATCCGAACCGTTCAACATGATTATAAAATGAATATGTACTTGCAAACCAAATTTTACATTTTTTCGAATTTTTTTACTATTTGTTTAGATAGGTAGAAAATCACTTGATCTGAAAATTCTGGACCATCCAAAAACAATAATTTTCTACCAATCTAAAAAAATAGTTTAAAAATTCTAAAAAATGTAAAATTTAGTTTGTAAGTACATTTTCATTTTATAGGCATGTTGAACGGTTTGGATCGACCGTTAGGATTTTGAAAACTCAAATATTGAACCGTAGCACGGACCCAATCCGTGCTATGCATAGTACCGTAGCCTCACTCTATATATATTGAGTCTGACTAAATTATTTTTGGAAGCACTTCGACCGAAGTACTTACGTGGTCAAATTTTAATATTTGATGTTTGAAATGTCAATCTAAGTAGCTCAATAAAATGGTTATATAATAAACATGTAAAATACCGATTTTTACTATTTTTGGAATTTTTTAACTATTTTTTATGATTTTTGAAATATGATCTCTTTTGGATTAAAAATACTTTTATTTTTAAGTCAAAAAAGTCCATCTTTCAAAAATCATAAAAATAGTTAAAAAGTTTCAAAAATAGTAAAAATCATATATTTATTATATAACTAATTTATAGAGCTATTTAGTTCGACGTTTAGAACATCAAAAGGCTTTTGACCCGTAAGCACTTCTGTCGAAGTGCTTCCGGAAGTAATTTAGCCGGACTCTATATATATATATATATATATATATAGAGAGAGAGAGAGAGAGAGAGAGAGAGAGAGGAGGGATCAAGTTACAACAAAGTTACAACAATCATTTTTTTCATTTTCAAAGTCCAAATCGTCGATCCAAATCATTCAACATGATCTCCACAATAAACTGTGCTTCCAGATCAAATTTTACATTTTTTTTGAATTTTTTTACTATTTATTAAGTATTTTACAAAAAATAGTCATATTCAGACCATTGAATTTTGTACCCATCTTAATAAATAGTAAAGAAATTCAAAAAAATGTAAAATTTGATCTGCAAGCACATTTTATTTAGATAATCATGTTGAACGGTTTGGATCGATGATTTGGACTTTGAAAATGAAAAAAATGGTTGTTGTAACTTTGTTGTAACTTGTCCCTAACGGCAACTAGAGAGGGGTGAATAGGTAGTCTTAAAGACTTTTAGTCGTTTTCCAATTTAACTCTCTAAATTAACAAGTCAATCAATTCAACAAGCAAAAATGTGCAAATAAAGTAAATAGAGTAGAGTTAGAGAAATTTGACACGCGGGATGATAACAGAGTTCAGCGTAAAATGCCTACGTCTCCGGGGTAGAGCAACCTCGTTGGCGCCCATTTTCTATTACCCAAAAAGAAAGGATACAACTCGTGACACGTGAGCCCAACAACAGTGGGAAGTCACGGCCTAACTCGTGTACAAAGTTGAGCCTAGAAGCTCGAGCTAGAGAGTCCTACGCGGATGATCGTCACACAATTATGTTTATATATGAGCGGAAATGCTCGAGCCGGTGAGCCCGTTAATGCCCTACAAGCGTAGAAGTCACTCGACTATGACAATGGAGCACTAAAGTAGATCTCCACACTATCGAACAAGAACCAATACTCTAACTAAATCTAGAGAAGATATGTCAAGTGAATTTGAGATTATCAATGGAGTTTTGAAGTTTAAGCTCTCAAGAACACAGAAGTTGTGCATTTTGAAATTAGGGGCGGCTTGCTTAAAAACTGGAGTGAGAGTATTTACTCTATTTATAAATGAGGCTCCAGATATAGGTATTTGAATTGTTCCATTCAGAACGGTAAACTTCCGTACTGAACGGATAGTTCAAATGTATTGCAGTTTACACCTTTATGAAATTTACCCTTTCCGTTCAGTACGTTTAGGTCCTTACAGAATGGATAGTGTATTTTCTCCAAATTTTGTGTTTCTCAAGTAGTACAGTACGGACTATATTCGTTCAGAATGGATGGTGTTATCCCAGAATGTCTCTGTCTTTTTACAGAACCTTCCGTTCTGAACGGTTTGTCAACTGGAATAATTATTCCGTATTGTAACGCCTCATACCGTATCCGTCCGGTACCGTGTCAATACATTCCTACCTGAACGGTTTGCTTCCGTAGTTCCTGAAATCAACAATCTCAAATTTACTTTACTAATCTATTTGATAATACAATCTATATTCTTAATCTTCGTAAAGTCTTGTTGATTTCATTGGTTCTTCAACTTTAATCTTGCAATTATAATGTTCTTGAACCTGCAAACTCACTCATACAATGAAGTCGTTAAATTCAATCATTATATATTTTGCAAATTAGTCAAACACGGTAATTAGAGAATTGCATAGAACAATATATATATATATATATATAGAGAGAGATAGGCTATGGTGAGTTGTGAAGTAAAACGTCGTTTTACTTCACGTCATATTTTCATTTTGAAAATTCAAACAACCGATCCGAACCGTTCAACTTTTTCTAAATATTGAAATGTGCTTGGAGACTAAATTTTACATTTTTTGGAATTTTTTTACTATTTATTAAGCCACTTTGAAATCGCTGATCCACTGTGAACAGTAAAAAACAATAAAATTTTCTGGACCACCGGATCAGCGATTTTCAAAGTGGCTTAATAAATAGTAAAAAAATTCCAAAAAATGTAAAATTTAGTCTCCAAGCACATTTCAATATAGATAACATGTTGAGCGGTTCGGATCGGTTGTTTGGATTTTCAAAATAAAAATATGAGCGTGAAGTAAAAATGACATCTTACTTCACAACTCACCATAGCCCAGCTCTCTCTCTCTATATATATATATATGAGAGATCCACTTACAACATTTGTAAGTTACAACATCTTACAACAATTCGGTTTTGCAATTTTAAAAGTCCAAATAGTCAATCTAAACAGATCAACATGATATCTATATTAAAATGTACTTCGAGATAAAACATTAACATTTTTTTGAATTTTTTTAATAAATTATTAAGTATTTTACAAAACTGTTGTTTTTCAGTGGTCTAGAATTGTCTAAAAACAACAGTTTTGTAAAATACTTAATAAATAGTAAAAAAATTCAAAAAAATGTAAAATTTTATCTCCAAGCACATTTTAATATAGATATCATGTTGATCTGTTTAGATCGACTATTTGGACTTTTAAAATTGCAAAACCGAATTGTTGTAAGATGTTGTAACTTACAAATGTTGTAAGTGGATCCCCCATTTTTTATCTCCAAGCACATTTTTTCAGTAGGGTTGAAATGCTTCATTGATTTTGTGCCCCATCATGCCCCAACATCATTATCTCTATTTTCAAATTTTAAACAGTTAATCTAAACCGTTCAATATGATCTTCATATTAAAATTTGTTTGGATGCAAAAATTTATATTTTTTAAAATTTGTTTGCTATTTATTAAGATAGATACAAAATCACTATTTTTAGAAGATTATGGACCATTCAAAAATAGTGATTTTGTGCTCCATCATGCCCTAACATCTCCGATCTTCTGTGGCTGACAGTTTGCGGCTTGTCTAAGTTGTCTTTCTGCCATGTCAATGCACTTACCGAGTGCCGAGTCTAAATTGATTGCATCTAATGCATGTTTAGACATGATATTCACATGTTCGCATCAGAAATGGATACATTATTATTTCATATTTATCCGCACATTCATTATATTATTGTTATTATAATGAAAGAAAACTAAATATTGAACATGTGGTGATTTTATTTGAGCGAGGCTATGGTACTATATGGAAATGTACTTGCATACTAAATTTTATAGGGAAAATTGTTTATTTGCCACTACAAAACCTCTCAATTTGAAAAATGCCACTCCAAAATCAGAAATTGTCCCAATGCCACTCTAAACTTACTAAATCTTAATTTTGCCACTAATATACAATTGTTATACTATTTTTATTAAGAATTAATTGAAAAATACTGATTTGAAATATGTATTTTTGTATTTCCAATTTTACCCTTCGTACCCTTCAGCAGTATCGCCTTTCCCCCAATACACATCGCCTCTTTGAGTTAGAGAGGAAATCACGTGAGAGAGAAATCAGGGAAATCAGCCAGAGAGAAAAAATTGAGATGAGAAAGGCGAATCATTTGGAGCATATTTGTATAATTGTATAATCTGTAGAAATCTTTGGAGCATCTTTGGAGAAATCTTTGGAGCATCTTTAAATCGCGTGAGAGAGAAATCAGAGAAATTAGCCAGAGAGGAAATCAGGGGAGAGGAAATAGCGTGATCACTAGAGAGGAAATCGCCTCTACATCGCACAGTGAGACCTCGGTGAGAGATCAGTGAGAGGAAATCGCTATACATCGCGACCTCCTTTCTTGCGGTTATCGCCTCGGCATGCATCGCCATCAGTCGTCCTTTGGCAACTCTACGCAATCGATTTCGTCCACCTCCGCCCGGCCGAGTGACAGTGTGTTGCCAATCGTGCAATGCCCGAATTGCAGAATCGATGTGAAGAGACTTGTAAGCGGTACCACAGCAAATCCACAGAGGATATTCTACAGATGCGTAAACTACAAAAAGGTACTGGATTTTTGACAAATTATCTCTAGGTTTTACGGTACCGGGTTGGTAATCGGCAAAGGATTTCAGTGTAATTTGAGTTCTTATAGGTCTAGTCAATCTTTGGTGAGCTCAATTGGCAGTTTGTTTGTATCAAGTAGCTTATGGCATTGCAACTTACAAAAGCAGCTACTGTTTCTTTACTGGCAGCTACTGTTTCTTACCCGTTTCTTTACTGGCATTAGTAACTGCACCAGATCACAACAATAAAATAAATCAGGAAAAATTGTGCCAGTACAGAAGACATGTAGTTAAAGTTATAGCAAACACTGATGTAAAGTTGTAATCAGAATTTTCAATGAATCCAATGCTTAGTAGCTCCTACTAAGTTTTTCAAAAAAAGATATTTGGAAATCTTTTCTATTGACTGGTACTAGTACACAAATACTTGCGACCTGGATGAAATTGACTCTATGGTTATCCTTTTCTCTGATAAATTAGCTGCAGCGTTTTTTACATTATCACTACTTCTTTTTCTCGTTTTTTGGGAGAATATTTCATGTATATCCTTTAAAATTTTAAAAATTACGTATTTTTCTTTAAATATTTAATATCATGTTTACTCTTTTAAATTTAAAAAACTCACAAATTTATCCAATTAATTGTCTTTTATATTAAAATGCATTTTAAATTTATAAAAGTTTTTTGAAATTATTATTACGTGTAAATACCAGAACTGATACCAGTATTATTACATCTAGACATACCCATACAATCTTATACCAGTAAATACCAGAACTGACATTTTACTTTTACATTTATAATAGGGAAAATTGTTATTTTGCAGAAGACTTGTTCGTGCAGGTTCTGGATGTGGGAAGAGGACTACGAGGCATATCTTCGTGACATTGGAGTTGTGGGCATGCGGAGTGATCCCGAGCATGACCAATCCGATGGTATTCGAATTTTCTCCAATCGAATTGTCGCTCGATTTGATAATGAGATTGGAAAATTGGAGAAACAAAACTCCCAAATTGTTGCATTAGCGGAGAAGATAATATTCCTTCTTGTTATAAATGTTGTTGTGATGATTAGTATTTTGATTGTAATTATGCGCAAGTAGTGTAGAAGTGTATTTAGGAAGCCTGTGTGCTAATTAAATTGATGATTAGTAATTTGTAATCTTCTGCTAAGCTAGTGACTAAAATGGTCATAGTATGGTAGTACCAGTGAAAATATGAAAACCATAGTATGGTAGCAAGTGACCATCATTTACATATATGCCACTATCACCTTTTCTTATTGCTAAAACTATTCAAGTAACCAAAATATTAAAAACTTCCACTGCATAAATATGAAACATGAGATTTTTCCATTATGTAAGTGAAAATTAACAGCCACTCCTATTTTATAACAGCAACCTAATCTTATTCCATTTTTCCATTATGTAAGTGAAAATTAAAATTTCGAATATGCAAAATTTCATGAAAATTCCATTTTTCCATTCTGTAAGTGAAAATTCCATTTTATAACAGCCACTCTGTAAGTGATTTTTCCATTTTCTAACAGCAACCTAATCTTAACAGCCACTCCTATTTTATAAAAAAATCAAAATTAAACTATTATTTACCTCTTATTGGTGCTTGGTCCAGAATTTGGAGCATCCTCGGGATCCTCGGAAATACTAGCTTTGCATGTCCTTTCTTGATGGCCAAATTGCTTGCATCTCTTGCATTTTTGTCTTCTTTGCCTCAACTCCAAACAACCAGGAATCCTCTCCTTTCTAGGACTACCGGGTGGTCTTTTCATTTGGGGTGGATGTACTTTGAATCCAGGATCAACACTTACCCATTGTGACCTGCCAGTCATAGGTCTGATCACACCCCCGTATGCAACTCTGAATTTTGCAATTGAGAAATACTCGTGCACATAATCCTCCATAGAAGCTCCTCTAAGTGTGCAAATGAATGCAATGGCATGCATGCATGGCTTGCCGGTAAGTTGCCACTCTCTACATGTACACTCTTGTCTTTCCAATTCCACTGCATGCCTCCATGGCTTGCCTTCGGAGTCCATTCCACTCACCTCCGCACAGTTATTACCACCTCGACTGATTCTGACCTTCCCTACATTCCTACTCTTTGCATTCAATTGTTGGATGACATTTGGAAGAATAACACCTTCAAGTTTACTCCCTATTGTTCTCCTTTTGTCAAATGTTACCATTATCAATTGCCTAATCTGATCAACGAGATCAACGACATGCAAACCCTTATACTCTTTGATCCAACTATTAAAACTCTCTGATATGTTATTATTCACATACTCACACTTCGTTAGCTCAGAGAACTTACTCCTACACCAAAGGTGCTTGTGATTCTTCTCGAGAAACTCAATAGCTGCTGGTGATGCTTCATTAACCATACTCGAGTGGTATTCGGTCTTCTCTATGGTATACGCCTTTGCTGCGGGCCACATGTGAGTAGCAAATATATCACCATGGAACCTCTTTTTGAAGTTTGACATCAAATGTCTCATGCACTCCCTATGCTCAGAATCGGGGAATACCCTTGCTATAGCACTTTCAAGTCCCTTGCCTGCATCTGAAGATATTGCCAAACCCGGTGGAGTTCCAATTGCCCTTTTCAGCTGAGCCATGAACCATACCCAATTTTCGGTTGTTTCCAAGTCAAACACTGCATATGCAACTGGATACAACCAGTTGTGCCCATCAACACCGGCAGCAGCCGCCAACTGACCCTTATACTTGCCCGTCAAGTGAGTTGAATCAACACCTAAATATGGTCTACATCCATGTAGAAACCCATCGATACATGGTTTCAGAGCCACAAATATCTTGCTAAACATCATCTTATTGCCAACCCTTGTGCAATCTATCTCAACAATACTCCCAGGACATCTTCTCTCCAACTCACCCTTAAAATTGTACATCAATTGAAAGCTTTCCTCCCACGACCCGTGGAGCATCTCAAGAGCAGCTTTCCTTCCACTCCAAGCCTTGCCATAAGACACCTTGACATGAAACTCGTCTTCTAACTTATTCTTTACTTCCTTGGCTCCAGCTGAGGGATTCTTTCTTAACCAATCTCCCACTCTATCTGAAACCCAAGACTTAGAAGCCATATTTCCATCAACCATGGTAGTGGATGGGCAAGAATGATCATGTGGTAATACCTTCACCTGTAATTGCAAACAAAAAAGTTTTGTTATATTTACATTTTCATCACATATGTATTTTCATAAATATATGTGCCTAAATTTTGCATGCATACCATGAAGGTTTTATTATCTTAGAGTCTAGAAGCATGAATTCTCCAAGGACAACTAGGACTCTTGCAAGTTCCTATGAACCTGGTCTTGTCCGACTTCACCGTAAATATTTCAAACTCATTTTTTATTGCAAAATGCCTCAACGACTTCCTAAAGGCATCAACATCAGGAAATAATGCACCAACCTCTATTTTAGGGTTTTCAGGGTCAAATGCAATGACCCGTTCACTATCAACGGCATCATCTATACTTGCCTCCTCGTCCTCCAAAATAGAATCTGGACCAATGGGCTCCTCATGTACATTCTCATCATCGTGACAATAAATATGCTCATCATTAACACCCACATATTCATCAGGATCAGGATCAAGATCGTCAAATTGATCAGGCTGCCCTGCAATCTGACTGTTATGAGATACCCCTTCCTGACTACCAAGTGCAATAGATGGTGCTGCTGGCTGGGATGAAGTGTTACACCCCTGAGAGCTCTCAACTTGGCTTTGATTACCAGGTGCAATGGATGGTGTTGGCTGCGATGGAGTGCATGGAAAAGGTGCAATAGGAATCCATGACTTGTCCATGTCATCTACTCACAGTGGAGGCACATTGGCTAAATGAAGTGGATCCGAACTGGTTTTGGAGTTAAAAATCCATTGCTATCTTCAATAGAAACATAAGCTCATTTAGTAAAACAACCATCTAGAAGAATTAAACAGAGAACTTTGAAAATTAAATTCCATCTCTGGAGCTAATAAATTGCAAACCTTTTGCTATGTCAAGGCCTCACCGTGGATTATAATTTCAATTCAGCAAGCTTCTGTAGCACACTCAGCACAGCATCCCATCCTAAAATTAGACAAATTTACAAACAATTAACTCCTTGAAAATCACATTCCACGTGGATTATAACTCTAAAAGGTCAATCTCAGAAAAGGTCAATCTCACATTCCATAGTATTGAAATCGCTATATAACTCTAAAAGGTCAATCTCAGAAAAGCAAAAGGTAATCTCTTTTATAAATATTAAAAAAGGGGTAATCTCCTAAACAGGTCAACTTTTTCAAAATAACAGAAAAAGAAAAAAAAACACTATAACGAAACAGTGATCAACGAACCTTGAAGAGTAGTATAGTCCAGTCGCTCCTCTGGTTGATTAAGGAGTTTTCGGTCCCGTCGGAGAAGGTATTACCCAGTCGGAGAAGAAGAGGAGAAGGAGTTTCGGTCCAGTCGGAGAAGAAGAGGAGAAGGTATTACCCAGTCGGAGACCCAGTCGGAGAAGAAGCGAATTTTCTCGGTGGATTTGGCCTCCCTGAGCGGGGAAGAAGAAGGGAGAACTTTTCGTCTCTGAGAGGGGATACAGGCTGTGTGTGGAATTTCCGATTGAATTAGAGTTTAGATGCAGACCTCTGGGAGAGAAAGAATTAAGTTTTGTTTTCTTTCAGAGGGTATTTCGGTCAATACTTTATTTTTATTTTTTTTACAGGACTAATACAGTATTAGTGGCAAAATTAAGATTTAGTAAGTTTAGAGTGGCATTGGGACAATTTCTGATTTTGGAGTGGCATTTTTCAAATTGAGAGGTTTTGTAGTGGCAAATAAACAATTTCCCCAATTTTATATATTTTAGAATTATTTACTGTTTTTTTAGATGGACCAAATTTTTAAAAGATGTAGAATCTTTAGGTCAAGTGAATTTTCACCCATCTAAAAAAGTAGTAACCAAATTCTATAAAATATAAAATAAACGGTTCAGATCGACCTTTTAGCCTCACTCATTTTATTTTATTAACTGCCATCAATCATCACCTCTCTTTTTTTTTCTTTCAAAAAGGTGTACCAGACACCATCACAAAAAATTTAGAACATAAAATGGATTCCTTCTAACGTGCCTCTCCTTTTACTTTAATCCCGAAAGAAAAAATCAGTACCAAAAGGGTTCAAATGAAGTTGCCTATTAATCCATATATCATATGTGAGCCTGCTAATAATTATCTCTTGAAACCCGATTTTACACGAATATTCAAACTATAATCTAGAACCACAGAAAAATAACCTAACTGAGAACAAAACTTCTTAGCAAGCCAAAATTCTAACTACAGAAAACAAAACTTGCCTCTCCAAAATTGATCACCCGTCTCTTATCAGCAATTGGTTCAGATTGATCATAGCCACCGATATTACAGCAAAAAGAAAGATAAAGAACTTTGAATATATCACTCTACCGCTACGTTGTCCTCAGGCAAGGTAGAGATGTTGTGCCTCATCACCCTATGCTTCTTGTGCCTGAGCTTAGGCAGATCCATTATCCAAGAAGGAACTTCACAGCCTGAGGCAACCATGACATTCGCAATATTTCGTAGAAACGGCTTGTCTTCTTCGGTATACAAGGTTATCGCTTCACCAGGTCTCCCGGCCCTTCCAGACCGACCTAGCAATAAGATCACACATAGTTAGCAAAGTGGATCTTTCAAGTTGAAAGACGAACAAGTTAACTGCATTATTTGGAAGATTTAAGTCAACAAACAGCCCTTGGCATTTCGTTCCACTTGCCACTGAATCTATTTCTTTCTTCAACTGGCCCTTGAACTTTTGGTTCCAGTTCAACTGTGGCCCATTTAGGATATGTCAAAAGAGGTAGCCATAACAACAAGGATATTATCGACCAAAAGAAACCCTCCTTGAATCTTTTTGAACCATAACATAGCCTTTTATTTCAGATTCAAACGTATACCTTCTTAAAAACAGAAGCAATTAAAAACACTTGATTATATGAGTATTATTATGATGATTATTATTATTTTAACTTCAGCGTAGACATAATTTACGGGCAGTACCATCTAAACATTTCCAAATGCTAATGTCCTTTTCTTCTTTTAAAAAGAAAAGAATCGTCTTTGTGATGCCAATGAAGCCAAATAATAACTTCTGACAGAAAACAACTTTTTCTTTATTTTACCATATAATGAATGCTAAACAAAATAATGATATGTGATTTTTTGCCACTGTTTCTTACAACAATATAGCGAAAGGACGAAAAGATACAGATGATAAAACTAAATGACAAAAAACTAATCTAATTTAAAAAAAACAATCACCAAAACAAAATACTCTAAACGTGAAACACTCCTTCCAAAGTAGTCACTTCAGACATGATATTGACATCCTTTTTAAATTGATTACCTCATAATTCATCTACTGGTATATTGTAAGAATTAGGATCAAAAGATGTGTCATACCTATCCTGTGAATATAAGCAGTGGCCGACTCTGGAAAATCATAGTTAATTACACAATTAACTCCTTTAAAATCCATGCCTCTCGAAATAACATCTGTTGCTATAAGCACCCAAGTTTTCCCTGCTCTGAAGTTATCCACAGCATCCTCTCTCTACAGAATTTGAAGAGGCAAATATAAGAGTAAGCAATTCATGGCTACTTGCCACCTTACCCTAAAAAAAAAGTAAGCAATTCGAGCTGCTATGTGCAGTGTCACTGCAAACGCTGTTACAGAAATTATCGATTTAACTAAACAATTTGAGGGTAGCAAGATAAAAAAAAGTCAGAGCCAGTGGTGGCATGTTCCAAGCACCACCTATGTTCTGTTCTCTAGTAATTTTATTTTTCCTAGCTTGCTTTGGTTTTGGTACTGAATTGCACAATTGAGGACAAATCCATATTAACTAAGCCTATTGTGCCAGTAAAATCCAGTCCAGCAGCTGGTGGAGATCATTTTCTGGATTAATCAGTACTAACTGATAATGACATGCAATTTATAGATACCTGCTGCTGAGTGAGATCAGCATGGATGACATCTGCCTTGATATCATCAAATGCCAACTCCTTGTAGAGTTCCTTTGCTCTCTCTTTGCTTTGCACAAATATCAACACTGGGGGGTTCAAGCTCTACAGACAGCATATAGAGAAATTAACCTTTTAGTAACAAAAATGCTAGTGTCAATAAATTACCGAGAGATGCTTATTTTGATGAATCATGCGCATCCTTGGTATATATAACCCAGGAGAAGTAATTTTACTATAAGAGACTGTTTAGACTTTAGAGCATAGCCAAATAGACTAACCTTTGTTAATTTTATTTTCAGTTAAAATAGGGTTGAAAAAGGTTGTTTTAAATGATAACCATACATAATTATAATTAAATTCTAAAAGATTGTGAGTTGGAACGAAAGGATAGATAGAAATTAACAATATAAACCATCAGAACAGTCAGGCCCAGTACAAGTACATACTAGAAGAAATTTTAGAGTCCGTGTCTGCTGCCATCGGCTTTTGGCAGTCCAATTTTATTCAAATGGGCCAAATTTAGCTTATAGGGGAGTGTTTTTTATAATTTTTTTAAAGAGGGTCCCACCTGCCATTCTTTCAGTGGCAGCCAGCTGCCATAGCCAATAATGGCAGCTGATGTGAATTCGGAATTTTCAAATACCAAGCTAAAAGGGAAACTATTGGTAGCAACTAGAATAAATATTAATCCATCAAACCTCTGCAAAGCTTTGTCGAAGAGCAAGTAGCTTCCCCTTCTCACTCCCGGCAAAGACCAGCTTTTGTTTAATCAACTGGGAGGCCGAATTCCTGTTAAAATCACTTTCAAATGAATAAAATACACGCATATTGTTTAATGTAAACTGCTTTCTGAAAAATAAAAGAACCAGAACAGAACCAACAAGAAATATTAATTTCAAATTAGCAGGCAGAATTATTTTAGGAAAAAGTAGTTTGTTCTTCCAATTATAGATTACACACTTTCTGCCAACAATGACTCGTACAGCATCATGCATGATTGACCGAGCAAGGTCCTCAACCGTGTCTGGAAGTGTTGCGCTAAACAACGATCGAACTATTGAAGGGTTTGAGCAAGCCTTTACCACCAAGTCTATTTGCTCCACAAAACCCAGCTCAAACAACTTGTCAGACTCATCCAGAACTAGGTACTCCACTCTGCACCACAATGAAATACGTTGTCAAGTATTGAAGAATTATTCTGCTGCTCGACAACTATTTATTGGTTCGTAACAAGAGAAAGCATTAATCATGAAGAAGTATGACAGTTACTAGAAGACGATGCATGCCACTATATTTGATTTAGGTTGTCTAGCTGGTATTAAGATTTAATAGGTCAACAATTTCTAAAAATTAACCCAATTATGACTCATCTTAAACCAATTATTTCCAACTAAATGACAGTTTGTGCAAATATGATAATCCTCAGTCTGTCCTCAGTTGCGCCACTTAACATAATACAAACCAAGGAACAACTGCAGCAAATTTTGGTCGAATTGGCAGTCAAACAGCACACACCAGTTCTTAATGGCAGTACAAAAGTTTACGCTTATCATTAATAGTATTGACTATCCACCATGACTTGTATGATCCCTGATTTTCCTGAATAATTAGTTAAGAATAATAAGAATAAGAACACAAAACAAAACAAACCTGCTCAAATCAAGCTTCCTCTGGCTGATTGCATGATCAAGACGAAGGGGGGTCGACACAAGAATGTCACATGGAATTTTTGTAAAATCACCGGACCTTGACAGCTCCTTCGTCATTACCTTGATTTTGAATTTCCTCCCTCTTGTTAATTTTTTGCACTCTCTTACAGTTTGTGCAGCTAATTCCCTCGTGGGGCAGAGAATGACAGCTTTTATGCCATCTTTGGATCCTGGCTATTTAAAACATATATTGAAGTTAACTTCAATTGGCTATCACTTGTTAAAGGAAGCCTTAATTAAGCTTATAATTGAATTTGAACCCTACTAGGCCTCAATTGACCAATACATTTGCAATTTATCATCGATTTAACACAATTAAGTATCAACTCACCCTCAATTATGCAACTATAATCAAGCTTATCCCAAGCCCAAATTTAAATTGACAATATCCAAGAGGATCAAAACATTGTAAATCAAATTTGCCTGAATTGACTACAAAGGGATTTTCTTGATTTTACATCAAAAGTTAATAGTATTTTAGTTTTTCTGGCTTTACACAACATTGATACTAGTTGTTGTTGCTGGCAACAATGCAATAGATAATTGGGAGTTGATTGCAAATGTGCAAAACTGGGTGTTATTTGGAAATATCATGTGTATTAGGTGAAAGTTGCCAAAAGTGAGAAAAAAAATTAACTAAAAAGTAAAAACATTATACCTTAATTTTCATAAGCATAGGACATAAAAATGCCAATGTCTTGCCGGAACCAGTAGGTGCACAAGCAAAGCACTCCCTCCTCTAAAGAAAGTAACAAAAAGAATAATTCAGAATTGTATTTCTTAAAATAAGGTTTGTTGTCTTTTAAGCTTGTGAAGTTCTTTACAAAAAAGAAAAAATAATAGCAAATATAATACAAAGTTTATAATATCCACATGAAATTTGGATATATTATAATAATAGGCATTATATATCATGTAACTGTAGGTTATTTTAAAAAGTGTATTATGCTAAAATATTGGGTTTGAACCCGCCCCTGCCAACTTCATTGACCATGCTTACCATACAGACAATGGCAGATATTTATGTTGGAATCACTCATTGCATTAGTTTGGCAACCATAAACTTAATCTTTCTTTCATAAGGTTAAAATTTTTAGGGGGAGGGGGCCTTAATTGACCAGTCAATTTAATTTGAAGGTAAAGGCACTTTTGTCACCTCATTTTAATCACAAGGAAATATTTGGTCACACCATATAGCAAATATTAGAAATGTTGAGTGACTTTAAGAGATATACACCAATTGGCAATAATTTTGAAAACAGTAACTATGGACATGGACCATTTAGTAACATATCATACCGAAAGAAGCACAGGAATGGCCTGCCTTTGAATAGGTGTAGGCTCTTCATACCCTAGTTGTGACAAGTTCTCCAACAAGTATGATTTGCACCCAAACCTGACATAATTGTAAGATGAATTCAGTACAGGCTTCAAGCAGACAAGTACACTTTTAAGAAATAAATCAGATAGCAATGGAATCTGCAAAAACACACCAGACATCACCCACAATATCCACATTATGAGGTGCATTTTTGGTGTTGCACATTTTATTTGGACAGGAATGCATGCTTAATCCTTGTAAAAAACAAAACATAACAAATTGAAATAACAGGCTCGGCTAAATACATACAGTACAGAAAAAAATAAAAACAGTACCAAAAACTGAGATGAGATGAAAAGCTAAGAGAAAGGACCTTGAACTCAGTTCACTGAAATTCTCAAGGGGAGGCGGCACATTGTAACCCGAAATGTGAATCCCATACTTCTTTCTCAAAATTGAAGCTCGCTAACAGTGACAAGGAAAAGGTTAGGTGATTAACAATAACTCAAATTGGCATACAGGCAAACTAGCAAGATAGAAAAGGTTCTCTTTTCAGAAAAAACACAGCATATCAGCCTTGACAAGACAAAAAATAAGCTTTCAGCATTGTTCTCAAAAACACCCATAAAAAGAACTGTGCAATGGAAAAAATTTACATATGACTAGCAACCTTGACTTGATACCAATAGAATTTTAAACTGTTAAGATTTTAATTTGTTGAAAAGTTTGTTTCTAAAGAGACTAATTAAAATGATGCATTTGTTCAAGAAAAAGTAATTCTAGTTTTCCACAAAAACAAAAACTTAGGATGCTTCCTGCAAATGAGAGAAATATAGTGCTTTTGCAAAAAAGAAATTGAAAATTTCAAAAGAAACAAAAGGATACCTCAATCTGCTTCACATCTTCCTTCCTCTGAGTAGAAGGCAATTCTTCCTCCTTGGAGTTTTCCGTCAATGAAGAGGCTTCTGACGTCTTGAAAACATTAAATCCTTCAACTATCTCTGAGGTCACCAATTTAATCCAAGAGTAAGGTGAGATATCTTTATAGAAAGAGAAAAAAGGAGCTGAACTCATGCAAATTGGAATTGGTGCTTTGGTTAGGTAGATAACTTTTTTAAACAAATGGGTGCACAGCAATACCACACATGGCTAACCGGGGTTCACTAACTTAGACCTGAATAAAAAGTGTAAATTTTACAGGAAGAGAGAGTACAGAAGGTAATGAACAACTATAAATTGCTCTTCTAGTTTAGAACTGCAAATCATGTTAGTAAAGCAATAAAACTAACAAGTTTGTTGATTAGATTTGTAAGCAGTTTGGTTTTGGTCTATTATCTCCCTCTGTTTTTTTATCAGATAGGGTGCACGAATGTACTGAGTACTAAACGAATTTGCAAACATACAAGTTTTAGACAAAAAATCGAGCAACAGCTCAACCATCAAAGTCACCATGTACCAAACCAAAAGAATACCAAAGGAAATAAGCGTACGGTATGTACAGCCCTATACCAATATGATGTGCACAACTCACCAGCAGGAGCTGTACCGCTCCGCTTCCTCTTTTTCTTGTTCTTTTTCTCAGACTTCTTGGACAATTGGGGCTCAACCTCTCCGGCTTCTTGTTCTTCTTCATGTTTCACTGCTTCCTCTTTTGGCTGCCAATATATAAGGAGAAATTAGAATAACAGGCTCAACCTCCTGCATTTCACCTATTTGTTTGTTTTATGTTTGATTGGAGTTTACGAATGAGTATTGGTTGAAATGAAAACAATATTCTACACAGAAGCTAGTTTAGTTTGGTTGTCAGTGACAATATCAAACGACAAGTTACTCAATGCAGCACTAGATATGCCTATAAAGGTTCTGAGCCACTGTTCTATAACCACAGAAATGTAAGGAACAAAACAAAAACGACCCAAATTAAACAAAAGCACTACTAGGCCAATTTTCTTTAAAACACATGGAACTTTTCACTTGTTTCTCCACACCCCGGAAAAATATCTATGGCGGTGGGTCCCACCCGTCAGTTTCACGCGGTGTCTGGTATCAAATTTAAGTACACAACAAGAAAAATGACAGAGAAAGATATATTAGAATCTAGCCAATACATGAAAGCGTTCAAAAACGGATGCAAACCGTTTGCGGTTGAAACGGGTGCCTGCGAAGAGCAGTGTCGATCCCTTCTCCATCGTTTCTCCTGAGGAGGTTCTCCGCTCAGCTCAAAGCTTCTTTCAAAACCCTAGTAAGCTGTTTAATCAAAGTACTTCGGCGAGTGAAGGGTTAAGGGTTTAAGCGCCGGCCCGTTTAAAATGGGCTATGGTGTTCATCTCTACTCCAATCCAATTTCGGAAAGACAGAGAGAGGGCCTACTGAAATCCGTGTCCGTGGCTCTCCGCTGAAACATTTTTATTCAACTTGTATATAAAATTCACTAGAGCAGGTTGGGTCCGATCTGCTTTAATTCGTGCGCGCGAATTTTAAAGCAGACACGAAAGTTGCGGGCGCGAATCTTAAAGATGGGCATCGGACCTAAATTGACCTCAAAATTCACACATTTAATATAAAAATCTAAAGAATTTACATTAAAAAAAAATGTTAATTATATTTAACAACAAAAATTATAGGTTTCACACTTAATATGATGCACCAAATTTCTTGCACACGCATGAACATCTGCGGTGGCAGAGAACAGGTATTGATTTGAATTTGATGTGTAAGGACTAAGGTGCGTGCCTCTACTGCTTTTCTCTCTTTTACATAACATGATCCGAGAAATAGAGCCAGCGGCATTCTATGCAAATTTAAGCGGAACAAATGGGCATATTTCATTTTGTTAGGATTGAATTCTTCTCATCAAGCTATACATTCCAATCATTGTAATTCATTTCTTAAATCATCTCATTGGCTCTTTGCTATTCCATTCTAATAAAATTCTAATGAGTTGAATTAAAATCCAATCAAGTTCTCGTTCTGATCAAGGGGACGAGCCAAGATTGTTCTTAGAAATTAAACAAGATATTCTCTCTCTACTTTTTTTTTGGGGGGATTTTCTTCCTTCTCCAACTAGCAAGATAAATAAAAATAATTATAAGACCTTAATTATAACGTAGTCATGTATCATTTGCAAAGGCTAAAGATGACATCATTGTATCAACGACTTATCTAATCACCTTAAAAGAATTTCCAGAATTCATTTATTACCACCACAGGCTAACAAATCAATAGATAGAACAAGGCATGCATAAAACGCAGCATGCCAACAGAATACAAACATGTTTAGCTTATTATATACACTTGCTAATCTACATCAGATACATGGTCACCATGAACCACTCATCTTTCTTTCTTTTTTTTCTCTTTGGAATAGATTTCTAACATACCTGTTTATTATTTTCCTTTCTTTTATCTACCATGTCAAAAAGAATAGACGTACAATGCCTACCTGCATGCAACTTCACCTCAGCTGTGTAAAAGGACTAGTCCTAACAAAAAGATAAAATGTGGACTTGGGATTTCATACATATCCCAATTCAAGAAGTTTTATGGAGAAGCTCAATGGTTTATTTCACATAACTCCCAGTTGCCCTCACCATCAATAAGTTTCAACTCCAAGGAATGAAATGGAATAAGTGCAGGCCTCTACAAAATATTAAAATAAAAAATATATAAATTTTACTCAACAAATTACATTGAAAATAACTAGACGAATTGAAAAAAGAGCATACAAGTCCCAGAGCAATTTGCAAAAATGCTACTTCAACAAAAATGTAATTCACACTTTGGTCCATTAAGTTTGGAAAACTTCATTGCACAAAGTGTCAATATTATATTTGCAGATTGTAGTTCCAAGCATTTGAAAGGGAATGTAATGTTATTACTAACTAAACATGACTTTGATAATCCAATTATCTGCCTAGCAAGGGCATTCTAGGCATCTCAAGGTTATAACATGGCATATGTTGGAATTTTACCTTTCTATAATTATAGATCAAAATTTGCACTTTCTTTGTATGAATCTGATAATTATTCCTGACGGTAGAAAGTTAAGAAGTTAACCTGAGAGGAGGTAATGACAGTAATATCCATCTTATTTGCAAGTCTATATAGATGCTCTTCCACATCAACACTTGTAGCACTGTATTAAAAAATATTAGTTAGGGATCGCAATATAACTTTTGCAAAGCATAATAGTCAAAAACCAAAAAAAGGCGAAAACAGATGACGTACTTCGTACACTCGTCAAGTATTCCAAACTTGGGGTGATAAAAGAACAGTCGAGCCTGAAAAAACATTACAATCACGTATTAAGCTCACTTGGCACAATGATCATCATGTCAGCTGGTTTTGTACTTATTCACCCAATCACCCACCAGTGACCCATAAGTTCCGCAACACAGGATGTATTGACTCAGTGGCAGCAACAACAACAACAAAAAAAGTAATAGAAATAACTGTTGTATCATATGGAAATCCTAAAATATGACTTAAAACACAGTTATGTATTTACTTACCATGCCGAGCCTTTGTTGCTCCCCTAGAGAGAGGACATCCTCCCAGTTAGGTGTAGAGTCCCAGCCTTCTCTCTCCAGAAGATACACCAAACGGACATTTTCTAGAATATTCCTCAAATGATCATCGAGCAGTCGTGGAGCACCTGATCTATCTGTCTCACATAAAAAAACATTGCTCCGTATCATTTACAGATGCAGACAACTGGTCAGGTAATCAAGTTGGCAACTTCCAATCAAGACCAGCTAGACCATTCTTAAATCACGTCAAGTCATTTTGACCAGACAGTTCTGCTTCACCAGCAGATTGTGAAAATATTAAAGTCCTAAAATAATGCTCTAGAATACACATCAGAAGTGGGTTCCTTTTTTATTTTATTTTCACTGGAGTACATTAGCTGAATGGGAGATTGGACATTTCATTTATGGGAGGGGATGGGAAAGGAGGGGTGACTGGTCCTGCCTAAAGTCCTGTTACTTGCTCCAAAGCTTCAAATTTTGAAGCGGAGAGAAAACAAGAGGAGGGGAGAGGAGGCTATCATCTCTATACTACTTTCACAGATTTTGTCCCCTCCGAATTGGGGTGTACAAGTTTACTCTCCCCTTCCAATCCATCTCTTCCATCCCTTCACCTGCCCCTCACCTCCCTATTTGTGGAGCACAGCCTTTAACAAATTAGTTGGGTAACAAACCAGCTAATCACTCGTGATCTTTCTAAAATACATATCTTTGGAGTGTTTACAGATAATTCATGAAGCCGCAGGACAAGCAGAAAGGGCAAACAGAAAGGCTGTATACCTGCATTGGGCAATGATTGGATGTGTGCCTCAGCCTCTTCACGGGAGAGAGGGTATATGATCTGGTCACGCAGAGTACCTAGACTTGTATAAGGGCGTTGGGGTACATGGAAAAGATCCTTAGATGGCTTGATGAGCTGGCCAGATGAAATCGGCCAAAGTCCTCGAAGGACCCTGAATATTGAACTCTTCCCACTTCCATTAGGACCTTTGCAAAAACAAAAACAAGAAAAGGATTATATAAGCTACAGTAAAGAAATATATGGTTTTTCCTTTGGTTTCAATTAACGATCTCTCACATGGAAGGTGGGCGACCTGCCTAGCACGATGATGATGTTATCCTATAATTATGTCTATTTCAATATCTAATTAGCATGCTCACGTCAGACCAGATGGATTTTGCTATGCATAGACTAAGAAAACCCATAAACATGATTTAGATTAACCTTGATCCTTAAATATCCAACCAAAGATGGAAAATAGATAGGCATGTTCAGAAGAGATTAATCCAGGACATATAATATGTGACGCTGCGTGATAATGAGAACACCAATAACCGTACCAGTAACAAGAAGACTCTTTCCCTGAATGACATCACATGATAATTGCCGAGCCAATAACTTCTGAGCAGGAGTAATTACATCTACCCCCTTGAAGGAGATTATATCATCATTTGGTGAACCAGTGGTAACCGCTGACACAACCGCATCCGGGGAAGTAAAGTCTGCAAACAAAAAGAAGCGAAACTTGTTAACCAAATCATCAACAAATATAAATATATTGGCTTGGTACTGGTACTGGTTTGAGACTAGATAGCCAGAAGAAAATTCAAGCACTGTCCTGGCTGTGTGGTATCGGTAAAAACTAGAAGAAGTTGATGGAATAAGAAGTTCAACACTCAATTAGGACTCGATTGATAATCAGAAAAATTCAGACGAAACACCAAGCAAATCAAACAAGCCAGTAAAAGAAGAGTGAGGTGTTTAACTGAAAACCCACCTGGTCCTGTGTGGATCTAGTACAGCCAGTAAAAAGTAAAAGCAATTGTGAAGCGAGACTATGTACAGTTTCTTTTAATAAATGAAATCTGTTTATTACAATTACAGCCATTAATTACTCGGTTTTGTATTTCATTTAGCAATGAAGCGAGTGTGTACAATTTCTTTAAATTAATGAAATCTGTTAGATGGTACTTCGCCATCCAACCTTAAAAAAAAGTAAAGCAGTTAATCAGATTTGAATCTAATGGTTGTTGTTGGTATGCAATTTTACTTTGTTCTTAGTGCCACAACTATTGTTATTATCACCACAGTACACAATAATATTAGCATGATACTTGTACGATTATTGGAATTATTAACAGTGCTAAGCTGCCAGAAAATGATCACAATTATAAAATTTGCTAAAACCAAAAATTCATGGGATAAGAACAAAGTGCCCTATCTTAAGAAACTTAAACACATGTCCTACTATTTTCTTGTGTTTTATTGTACTATTACTTTGGTTCCAGTTGTATCTCAGACAAGTAAAGAAAGTTCAGCTACAGTAGAACAAAATATACTTGCCATTTTGGGCTGCACAAAGAAGTTCTTCCAGCTCGAAAATACGGTTTACACCTCCTGAAAGTTCTAGGTATTTCTTATTCAGCTCCAAAATATCCCCGAATGCCAGGAAGCTCTGGGACACAACCGATGCCAAGAAACGTAATGCATGTGCCAGTTCTCCTGGAAAAACAAAAAAACAAAAAAAATTAAAATCTTCTCTTTTGAGATTATATCATTGGAAACTCTTCAAGTTAAATCCATATCCCACCATAATTTACTTAGGATAATTGTTGAATTAGCAAGTTTATACTGGTAAACTAAAGTCGGTACACCAAATTATAAGCCATGATGAGTAGAACTGAAGAGAAATAAAACATGAAGCAAAATATACTAAACAAATTAAGGAGAGAATTAGGAGGAACACAAAATTAGCAGGAAAGCTGTCCCTAAAGAAAGTAAACAAAAATTAAAATGAAATAATTTGACCTTGTGTAGAAACCAGAGCACGGTCTCCTTTGTGCTCCAGAGCATATAACATACTGACAAGCCATGTCACGTTGTTTGGTAGTTGCTTTGTGACAAAGTCATCAAGTATGCCATAAATAAATTTTTTCCTCATCAGGATCTTTGAATGGTCAAGCATGTTTTTGAACTTGGCATCAATCATCTGCCAATAGAAGCACAGAAAATTTTAGAGGCTGATAATTTACAATTATATGCTCCCGCTAAAATTTAGACTAATCTTCTATCCTATTTGTAAATAACACTTACTATTTCTCAAGCAGTAACTACAATTTTTTTCACGTTATTGACAGTTTGCACCAAATGATTAAAGCCTGGCTAAGCCAAACAAGAGATGACTAAATTGCCCCAGGCGTTCACAAGAATTCAACCTAGTCACTTCATCAACCATTCATGCAAAGTCAAAAGGAAGATCAAAATCATTTGGCTTAAACTACTTTAATTTTGATCAGAAAAAGATAAACTCATGGGAGGGAAAGCAAATTTGTCCAAGTACACCTTTCCATCACATTAGCCTATGAATGAGTCTAAATTAGATAAAAAAAACATTAGGTGGTGCAGTCATTTGCAAAAATCTGTTTTTATTGAAATCAGGCCTTACAGCTTTCTCCCGGGAGCCACCGCCGAAAAAAGCAACTGATTCAGCATGTGTACGTAACCTGGAGTGCATGAACCTACAGAATCATAGTCTAAGATTAGCAAATTAGTAAGCAAAGAACAATCTTTTTCATTTGTTTTACTATTTCTTTTCACTTTACCTAAAGGTCCCTTCTAGTTCCTGTTCTTGACTTGCAAGGTCACCGAAGTCTGGAGCAACTGTTCTCAGAAAGCCTAAACCAAGAAGCATGTATGCATACAAAATGGCAACTCCTCTCTTTCCCGTCAAGAGGTACATTCTCCATGTAAACCTGTCAAATTATGAAGAAGAGATGGGGTTCAATTTCAGATCAATGAGAAAAGGAAAAAGAGAAGTTGGTTGCTTTTCGCAATCAACATCTTAAAATTGAGCAATCAAGCAAATGCACTGTGGACTGGAGAAAAGATGTATATATTTCATTGCCACCCCTTAATTGTTCATTGCACAAAACATAGATCGTGTCAGGCCTGAATAGAATGGCAGTGATAGTCGCCCACAACAGCAGGCCAGTGAAGTTAGAGAAAAGAAAATACCAAAGTATGTCAACAGAAGGCTTAAAGAGACCAGTGACCAAGCTGGCCAGATCAGACGTCAGCTTGTCGACATCATGGGTCAACCTCTGGTCAGCATCAACAGTTTGACCTGACATATTGAACACCTTATAGAATGCATTCCTTCTCAGATAGTACTTCAACAAATAGTTGGTCAGACGGATTCGCCATCCCAGGGCCAGCTTTGCTGTTAAGTGTCTGTCAAAAATAAAATCAATGAATCAAGCAATATGTAAAACATACATATTAGAGATTTTTCAGGCAGTTTAAGTTTCCTTACTGGTTACTGGCAAGTGCATACATGTTGCACTGTAACGGTTTAACACTCAACAGACTGAGTTTGTACATACTGGTATTGTAGCAATACAGTTTCAAGCGGAGAGATGCCAATACTTCTTTATTCTTCTGTTGTTTGGTTAAAGAGTTGGTATACCATTATGAGGAGCACCAATTAGCTCGTAAGCATCTATTTTGAGAGGTAGGAAGAGAGGGAGAGGGTAAGAGAGAGAAGGGTATGCACACCTTAAGGTTGGAGACACAAATGAATTAGCCGCACTTTGGAGAATACTTATTCCAGTTAACCGAATGAAGGCGGCTCTGTCCTGTTCCAAAACATACTTGACACTAGTACCTGAAATGGAAACAGAAAATAGGTAGTATTCATTTTCAGATCAGGTTCCCAAATTACTTGATAAAAACAGAACTCTAACCATTTAAGGAGGCGATTCTGTCCGAAATCAAAGTCCGGGAGAAAACCAAAAGACCAACAGCTAGCAACTGTGCACCTTGCTTATCTATTAGCTTGGGAATCTGGACGTATAAAACTTGGAATTAGCAAATAAACCAGAAGGGACCAGTACATGTATACCTATAATGAGACTGCTATGGTTGATCCTCTGCCAGCTAAAACTGGCCCGGTTCCTGCTGCACCATTTTATGTGCTTTGGATCATTTTTTCAAGTTTGTATCACAAACTTGCAGATAATTGCATATTTGTTTGAAGAAAACATACCAATACTTTAAACATGGAGGCTGCTCTCAGGGACAAGGGACGGGGAGCTATTTGCAAATGTGGAATGGGAGGCAAGGCTATATCAGGATCTATCTTTGGAGAGGAGGCTATTACATTAGTCGAATAAGTCTCCTCCTTAGACCTTGACACTTCACTTCCCTGCCAAAATACAAGTGAAGAATAAATCAGGCAACCATGCATCTCAACACCTTGAGGTTTAGAAATTAGTGATAGGACAATTGGATTAGGGGTGAAAATGGATCAGATATTATCCCTCAAGGGGCTGTTCGGCAACAAGGGATTAAGAGTGAAGGATTAAGAGCTTAAGGAGCGCTAAGAAACCGATGTTCGGTTATCTTAATCCGTGGGTGAAAGCTAAGGAAGCTAAAGGAAGGGGTAGAGGTGCCTTAAGGTCCGGGCAAGGGATTAAGATCTGGGCAAAAGGGGGCTAAAGGAGGTGATCTTAATCCGCACTAAGGAACCAGTGTTCGACAGGATTAAGTGGCTAAGGAAGCTAAAGAAAGCGGATTAAGCCTTAAGGAATCCCGTGTTGCCAAACAGCCCCTTGGTATCCATAATTTTGCAGATACGGATATTCAGATACAGATTAAAAAGGTACAAATATGAATAAGGTTTTAGTTTTGTAAGCAGATATGATATGGATAATTATTCAGATCAGCATTTCTTAAAAATGTGAATACAGGTATATCTTATAACTAATAAATTTGCTATGAAAAAAATTTATGTTGTTGGCCATTTTGATTGTATGGATGCAAGTTTTGTTTCGATACTCGATTTATATTCGTATCAGTATTCATATCAGTTCAGTATCCAATCTGTACATGCATCCATATCAGTATGGGAAAAATGAAAATGGATATGGATATCTGTATCAAGGTATATCTATATCCGTATCTGAAAAATGAAAATGGATATGGATATGGTTTGACCACCATCCAATCTATGCCTGATCTGTTCACCCCTATATTGAACGGAGCATAGAAGACTATCTCAAGTTCCAGTACCACACTGAATAGGTCTAGTAAAAGTACATAACAACAATTTCCACGTAAGAATCAAGCTTGGTAAACCTAAACAACAAAGATCTAACCCAAATATAGCATTCACTATTCAGTGAACAAGGAATAACATGTTATGTTCTGCTCAATTCGGGAACTGTTAGCACAACCTAGCACTAAATGGTACAGGTAATAGAAGGATTATGTTGAACAGTTCATCAAAACTAAGAACCTTCGCACTGGAGATAAATGCTCTCTGTACAGTGAGAGCATCACTTTTGCGAACATTCTCTTGGGAGCTTGGCGACAAATCAAGGGAGTCTTCTGTAGGTAATTCCAGTCCATCCCTAATGTGTCAACAAAAAAATAATTCACAAAACAACTAATGTTACAAAAAGTTACAAGTATATAATTATTATACTTTTCAACTACTTTTGTTATTGTTGTTGTTTTTGTAAGTATTTGATTATTGCATGCCTTATTTACTTATACACGTACGTTTCACAAAGAGAAGCTCCATTTGTAAACTGATTCCTTAACCCAAGATTTTCAAATAATCCAATCCCAATTCCTCTGCTACCTGGCACTATTTACTGGTGGTGAGTCTTGTGAGCTCATATTAAGATGTATAATTCCCCCAGTTCATATGCTACCTGGAACTATCCGCTGGTGGCATGTCTAATGAGTTCATTTGACAGATATTTAAATTATGTAGGCTTTTAAAATCCCATTCACAAATAACTATACATACAACAAGTGTCCCTGTGTGAATCTACAAATTTAACCAAGGAAGATATTGACAGGTGAATCTGCATGCTTTGTTTAATACCTTTTATAATTGACACTCCAACCACCTTCTCCATCAAGTGAGAGCACAATGTCATGAAATGCAACAAGAGCAGGCCGATGAGAGATGGTAATACAGGAGGTGCCCATGGCACGCACTTTTGCACAGAAGCGCTCCTCCATGTCCGTTGTGACGGCGCTTGTGCACTCATCCAAAATTGCAAATTTTGGTTTATGATAAAATAAGCGAGCCATGCCAAGCCTCTGTTGCTCACCAAGAGACAACTCCTCGCCCCAGTTGACTTCCTTGTCAAGAGGATACCGGTCCAGCAGGTACTCTAGGTCAACCTGAGAAGTCAGAAACAAATTTCAGCATTTTAGAGTAAACATCTTTGTTATACATAATCACATAATTGTTTTTTTCAATCACAAATTCTGCCCCCAATTTATAGTATTTCATATTTTCTGGAAGAAAAGTCTTGGCATGGTTTTGTCCTGAAACCATCTCTAGAATGAGATGAGGTCTACATCGAATGGCATGGTTTCAATTTTTCTTCTTATCAGCATGTATTCTAAATACAGTAACAGATGCTACCATATAAACACCCCGTCTTGAACTCTGGGTACTCATACAATACAATAATTAGTGAGGAATTCATGTTATTTCAACTCATTTGAGTTGTTACAGAGCAATAACTGAAGCTGGGATAATCGAGAGAAGTCAGTTAACTGAGAACCCTAACTCAAATCAGATCAAAGGTTTAAATAGCAGATAGCGGATTCATAGTGGTGGCATTTGCCATAGCGGACAGCGGGCATTTAACAGGCGGTATCAATTCATAGCGGAAATTATTTTAAGACTGTCTTTTTTATTTTGTAGACAATGAATTCAATAAAAAATATCTCAAAATCTAAAATCATATTGTAATACCAAATCAAATAATGTTTCTATATTAAAATAATAAATTTAGAAGTAAAAAAATATTGTGCAATAGTAACTACAACAAATTAAGTATTGCATTACATCAAATGATAAAAACTAATTAAAATAATAAAAATACAAGCATTAAACCATGCATGTTTTAAAAATAGTCATTGTCACAATAAAAACACTAAATAAAAAAATAAAACAAGGGTTCGGTAGTAAAAATTACTAGGGTAGATTTTAGAAAAGTCTGCTAAATTAGTGAAGAAGTCCGCTATTCCCGCTAAAATATCTGTTATTTGTCTGCTACGACACTAAATAGGCCACTATCGGTAAAAACACTAAATTACGCAATTTAAGTTAGCAGCATAGAGTCTATCAAATAGCACCCCACTAACACACCCCTACGTAAATCACTAGTCCTGATCAACCTAAAATCCTACCATTCTAAATCACCACCGAATCATACCATAAACCTGATTTAGCAGTCAAGTTCAGTTTAACTCCCGGCTACCAAAGCTTTGAAGTAATATTGTGGCACCAGCTTTTAGTGGTTGGAATTTAGCTCATTCATATAAGAAAAAGGTAATTACATTTTTTAGCAGCTCGACCATGCCTTCGGGGGTGAGTGGCTCAGTCTCCTGGTCTGGAGTGAGCGGGTATATGAGCTGGTCTCTGAGTGTACCGACTGCTGTGTATGGTCTCTGTGGTACATAAAAGATCTCCTTATTTAGGTCTGAACCAACACCCGGCTTTGAAATGTGGCCTGAGACCAGTGGCCACAAGCCTCCAAGAACTCTGAAAAGAGAGCTCTTCCCACTGCCATTCGGGCCTGAAATGTAAAGGAGAAAAAAAATAAAGGGTAGAGAAAATCACAAAAACATAACAGAAATATCATCGATAAATTTAAAATAAATCAAGTGCAAAAGTTGAAACTAGTGTAGATTAATTTCCACCTGTGATCAATAGATTAGAACCGGTTTCGACCTTGAGAGTCAAATCTTTGACCAACTCATTCCCTGTTGGAGTAACAACCTAAAAAGTCATCGAAACTATCAGAACATCAGAAAATAATAAAAAACAAAAGCAATGATTTTAATCAAAAGAACCGAAGTGTGAAAATCAAAATGGCTAAAATCACCTGTGTCATAAATCTCATTATACATAAAGATTAGGATAAATAAAGTACAGACTAATAACCAAATTACATAATGGGAAACTGTGATCAGAACAAGTGACAACGTACCTTTACATCTGAAAACTCAATATAGCTTGCTTCAGTCATGTAATTCTGTGTACAATTATTGCCCAGTGGCAACCGTTCGTACGCAGAAGTTAGTTCACGCTCTACGACAAGTAGCTCATGAATGCGATCAGCATAGCCACTGTATCGAAATAAAATGCACAGATAATTTAACAAGAAGACCAAAATCAATAGTCATTCTCCTGCAATTTCAACAATAGAACTGAACTACACCTACGTCCTTCAGGTCCATGGTTAAAGACAATTATTGGCAGTACTCACAGATTCTCTCCATCAGCTTGAGTTCCAACCAAGGGAATTCAAACTACAGAGTGAAACAAATAGAGTGGCCAGGTGGGTTTATGATACGACTAACCAGTACCACCAAACCATACAACAGTATATAACCATAGTCCCTGCCAAAATTACACAATACTGTCCCAATTATGTCTTTCAGTTGCAAATGACCTAGACAAAGAAAACAATAAGTTTATAGAAGAAATACCTGAGCCGGTTCAATTTTCTGGCACTGATCGAAAGTGTACCTAGCGACTGGAAAAGTGAAATAATCACACTAGTGTGGTAACGCAAATTACTCAGCATCTCAGCCCGGCCCAAGGTAGAAGTATCCGGCTTCAGAGTCCCAGAAAAGAACGGCTCGATTATAAGAACCACGCCAACAGTTGCACCGAGATACTTCAACAGAAAATCCTGGATCATGCCAAACCACCAGGTCTCATGGAGCACAATGTTCATGTGTTGAATTAGGGACCTGAAACGCTCCTTGATGTGTGATGCCTCACGCTTTTCACCCCCATAAAAGGCAACACTCTCAGCATGGGTGCGCAACCGTGAGTGTAGTTGCCGGTACTCACCTTCCAGTTGTTGCTCCTTCGACATTAGCTTTCCAAAGGAAGGAGAGAAGTTCCTTATTGCGGCCCCTGCTCCAAGTACATATGCCTGAGGGAGGGAGGGAGGGAGGGGGGAGAGAGAGAGAGAGACAGGCAGATTGTAAAATGTATACCTAAATGTGTAATATTACCACCAGAAAATAGGACTGAGAATATTGGGCCCATATATAACTTCTGTTCTTAAACCGACAATACATTTTTCTCCTGATCAAACATACAACTAGTCTAACAAAAGTTTTGTTTTTTTCCTGACTTGAATACAGATCCCTCTGATGCTTGGTTTTATTATACTTATAGATTAACATTTAACTCTGTGGTATGTGGTTATCTTTTATTTGTATGTTGGGTATCTTTCTATTTTTCAAAAGAACTTATTTCAACTTCATTTAATTTGCACTTTTCTTTTCCAAACCAACACAGATTACAATGACTGGTGTTAAAACCTACAACTCACTAAATTAAATCAATATGCATACTGCATACCAGTATCCAAAGAACATATTTTGGACTTGCGTAAGAACAAAGACGCCAGGTGTATATAAGGCCATCGGTAACTGCTATTAGATCATCCTGTATGACTTCGCTGAGCTCAGTGCAAAATCTCGGGATGTCGCTTGCAATCCTTTGTTCAGGATTGTTGATTCTATCGTCTACATGTGACATTTTGTAATACACCATGTTCTGCCAAAAAGAGCAAATAATTAAGAAACTGTCTCACTATATCCGAAATGTTATTATTTGAATTACTGCATTAAGAAGTTTAATCTAAATATGCTGTAGCTCAAATTTCTTCCATCGTCAGAAAATTTATCCCAGATGAAATGGAAACAACAAAAGCCCACAACAGTGGGCCATGTAATTTCTCTAGGACAGAGGAGACTGACAGTACATAACAACATCCGAAAAAGAAATACATAGCACTTCACTAATAGATCTCTACCTCAAAATAATCAGCATGCACATGGTCAGTCAAGATTTTCTTGAAGCGAAGGCCAAGGTAACTTGTAAGGTACTTGGAACCAGAGAAAATAGTTGACTGGAGAAAGCAAATTAGCAGGTTCTCAGAAATGAGCCGCATGAAGACGGGAACTCGCCTAAGAAAAGCAGCTCGAAACAACAATCCCTGGACCCGCGCCATTCTGTGGCTTAGAGCGGTGCGTAAAGCCTGGAAAATATGTTGTTAAATAATTTGTGAGAGAACAAATGGAAAATCATAAATTCTTATAAGACAAGGTTTTCGCATAATAAATGTAATCTATGAGTCAAGACAAAGGATTGTCATTAAGGATTGTAATCATAAATCCTGCTTGAGGTACAGTGTAAAATTAACAAACTGAATCAAAATAGGGCTTAAGTAGGTTTGTTTTCAGAACTAAGTTGATTGGGGAAAGATGGCATTGGCGCTCAGATGCACAGTTGAGGTTGAGTGAAGCAAAATAGGTTTACATTTGAGGCTTAATTTCCTAATTGTTGAATATGTAGACTAGTTTGGGTAAAGATTTGAAATTGGGACTTTGTGGCAGTAATGACATTTTACCAATGTTATCATAACCGAACCAGACGTCCACCCAGTAAACAGGTCAATGGTTCATTGCTCATACTGCAGGGTCAATCGTTATAAAATAATATTTGTAATGATATTGGTGAAGTACGCATACATACAAGACATGAGGATTGTTATAAAATAATCACATTTTTATATAGTATCTGTGGAATTTAATAAAAAATATAGTATTTGTAGAAATTAGCACATACATATTGAATAATATAATATCAAACTGTATTTCTAGATATATTTCGAAATTTGTCATCCAATAAAATGAAAATACTGTTTTCATTAACAGGAAGCTATTTTTGTAATGATAATAAATTAAGTCCAAATTTTTTTTTTATTTAATAATTATCAAGAAGCTATTTTGTAATGATAATAAATTAAGTCCTTAATAATAGATAGAGGACTTCGGAAAAAAAAAATACATAAAATAGAATGAATAATAAAATAATAACAATTGTTATTTTGAAAAGAAAAAAAAATATAAACAAATAGGAGTAATTATTATACTACACATAATTGTTTCTTTATAATATCTGAAACATTTGAGGTCTTATATTCAAATTTTGCAAGCCAAAACAATATCTTGGGTATCCACTTTCATGTTTATAACTTTATATGCACCACCTATGAGCCTATGTAGTTGCCCCCTATTACTCTCTCACAGTCTCACATTTAATGCACAAAAAGCACATCAAAAATTGAAACCGTTCAACAGCAGGATTTTTTTTAAAGGACAAGTTACAGGTTCTTATCAAAAACAGGTCAATTAACCCGGTTTTTACTGGTTTAATAATAGAAATGGTCTTCCAAATTTTACTCAAAAAAAGAAATGGTCTTCCAAATGAACCAAACCGGAAAGGATCCGGGTTCGGTTTTTTTTCAGTCCAACCACCGGTCCAGTCTGGTATTTATAACACTGCATTTTACTTAATTCCTGGCAGGACATAAAGTTTGCAAAACTAAAAATAAATGAAGGGAAGACTTACCGCAGCAACGGCAAGGGAAAAGAGATTTAGTGTCCCTTTTTGGCCAATGCTCTTTAACAGAATAGCCGCCAATACATGTAGAGATTTTAACCCACCCTTTCGCCTCCGCGTGCTAGTTAATTTACCATCCTTGCCATCCCGAACCGACCCATCAGTAGGTGCCAAAGCATGATTAGAGGAATCTCGCCGCCGGGCTCTGGAACGGTACCGTGACTGCATGTATGCTACAGTACTTCCCGCAATAACAGCACCAGATACAAGGGCAAGCGCCCGTCTATCAAATATTGCATGTTTTTGTTCGAATTAATTTCACAGCTTTATAATGGAATACTAATGAGAAGCGATTCATTGTAAACCGTGAAAAAACCAAAGAATTTAAACTGATTCAAGGCATGAGATATTTCCCTATACATCCTAAATCCAATGTTTTAAAATATGCAAAGCTGGCTATTTTCTCGTTCTGGAAATAATTCTCTTGTTTCATCAGGGTAAGCAGTATATTCCTCTTTTTTTCTGGATTTGCAGGAAAAAAAATAAAATAATGGCATCATAAGATAAGTTAGGACAGAGAACCTTCTTGAAGACACAAGGTCACGGCCATGCTCTTTTAGCTTTAGTAGTTGTAGAGATGACATGTTTCTTTGAGAAAGAGCAATGAGGCAATGAGGCAAAGCTATCTACAATTTGAACTTGAAAACGAGCAAGAAATTAACTTGGCTGAGATTAATTGAAAAGGCATTCTCTTTTAACTCAATGAACCTGAAATTGTTTGCAGAAAAAAATAAAAAAATACTGCATCAGCACACCCCCAGAAGAAGAGAAATAAAAGAAACTTATAGGATTAGCATCCACCCATGGTACCTATATATATTACACTAAAAAGTGTGAAGATAAAAACACCGCACAAGTTATTGCCCTCAGAAGATTAGTTGAAGTTATGTAGGGCTAAAAAAAAATGCTATATGGTCAAACAACAGTAATATTTTTACACCCACAATCTGCAGCTAATAATAGCCCTACCCATACAAGTATGAACAGACTGAAATTCGAATCCTTGGGTCAACAATTTGATTGAGTTAATAATTGAAGCCAGTTGCTTATTTCGAGCTAGTAAAAGTTTTGAGCCAGTTGCCTAAACAGGATTACAGATTAGAATCTCAACCTCTCGAGTAGTGTCTGATGAACTCAAAGGAATTTGCAGAGACCAGCCCGCCCGCCCCAAATTGTTTGTTCATGAAGTTTGTGAAGTACCTTACCTTAAAATTAGGACCTTCTACCGTAGCAAGCAATAGTCCATTGTTGCTACCGTGGTTTGGAAAATCTATCAGCATCCCATGATCCCATTATTGGGCGATTTTCCTAACCGACTGGTCGCGTTTTGGGCGAAATTACACATGAATCGGAAGAGACTGGGTAATTTTTCGAAGGCGGAGATGGATTTGATTGATGATCGGAAGAGAGATTGGCGGATAGCTACTCAAAAATCAAAACAAGTAGGGGGAGAAATTTTACCTAGTCGATGAGCAAAGGCTCTCCTCTGAGGCCTTATCAGATCGCGACAGCGGGTGCTGGAGGCGGGGCTAGAGAGAGACGAAAGGAGAGGAGGCGTAATTTTAGTACAGAAAGAAACACTTATCATATGACGCGAGCACACACACGCCAACTGAGTCCATATCCTCGACGGTACCGTAAAAGATTCCCTTTTACAATTAGCTATTTACGGTTGAGATTAACTCTCAGCCGGTTTGGGATTCGGGCTGACTGAGGGGGCAGTATTATTTGGCTTTGAGATTCGTGCAAAGTTAAAAATAACGGTCCAGATCAAGTAATTGTAAAAGATTCCCTATTACGGTACCGTCGGTGATATGAATTCCACGCGAACTTGCCATTCAGCGAGGATTTGATTCTCTGAAATTGGGCAGCTCCTCTCCAGTTCAAGAGCTCTAGCTCTAGCTCTCCGTTGCTCTTAAACTGGTAATGCGACCAAACTAAAAAGGGTACTCGCTAACTATCTCAGCTTCTTTTTTTAACGATTCTGACCTGAAAAAGGTTGAGCAACTTCGGTCAAACAGGTTATTATAATACAGGCTCAACTAACTTCGGTCAAGTAAGTTAATTATAATACAGGTGGTGGTGTTATTTTAAGAGCAATAATTGAATTATTAAGCGTGAAACTTTTCTCTGATTATATCTAATTTATGGTAGCTTTAGTACTGTTTTAATTGCTTTTTTATAAGAATCTTCTTTTTATTCTAAGATATAAAAAGCAAACATATTTAATTAAAGTCACTATTTTATTTAATTTTTTCTTCAAGGAATCTAATGAAATGTTTAACAAAATGAGTTGCGTAAATTAGGTACTATGTCTATTATTTGTTATACGGAGATGATATGTGCTTTTGTAAATTAACATATTAAAATTTTATTTATATAGATAAAAAAGTTTCTTTCTCTTGTGTCAAAATCAAAAGAAAAAATGGAATTTAAATCTGTTGAAATTCGAGATCATGAACAGTACTCCTGAAATCCCTGAAATTCCGAATCCAGTCGTCCAATTTTTTTTGTGCACGCATCTCGAAACAGTTTGACTGCTGGATTCCCGATTTCAGGAATTTCAGGGTTACTGTTCACGATCTCGAATTTCGGCAGATTTTTATCATTTATGTTGTATTAGTATCATACATATAGCAAAGATTTAAACTTTTTTAAGTCAACAAACAGTTTTAAATCTGGCGATTTTTTTATTCATAATATTACAAAAAAAAGTAAGATTAAACTTATATCATTGAATCTTTTAAATCTCATTTTATACATAAATGCTGAATTATTCGGTATTTTTTAACCGTGAGGAAATTGCCGAATTATTAAATATTTGTTGTATGAAATGAGGTTTGAGAAATTTAGTGAGACGAATTTTTTTTTTTTAATGTTATGAATAAAAAAATCGCCAGTTTTAATATCTCTTTAATTTACAATTGGGAATGGTCGAATGGAGAGGCAAAAGACTACTTTCTACTTTTTTGTTTTACCAGCCGCACCGCTTCTAGGAATTCATATCACCTAAGGTAACATAATATATCTGTTTGAATCCGGACCGTTAAATCAGAATCTGCACCACTAATTAAGCTTCCCCGTGCGTTCCACCTCAGACCGGATGATTCCAATCGGATGGCTGTGATCCAAACATAAATATTCTATTACCTCAGAGGATATGGATTCCCACTTCTAGTGGTCCGAAATTTTTATTAATAGATAATAAAATAATAAAATATCGACATTGAAGAACGTTTTAGCTGGATTTCGAGATGTAGCAAAAACGTGATGGTCCATAACGTCAACGATAAACGTATAAGCAAAATACGGGCCGTTATGCTCCATAACGGCTAGGAAGGCGCAGAAAAAAAAAAAAAAAAAAACCAGACCGTTATGCCTCATAATAGCTAGAGAGGCACGGAAAAAAAAATCAGCCCGTCCTTGTCCATCACGGCCTGGGACAGCCTAAAAAAGAAAAAAAAATCCTGATCGTGATGGACAACAACGGCTGGGTCCTTTACATTCTTCTCGTTTGAATGCATCGGTAAGTCTGCCGATGTGTCCTCAAGTTTAGCAATTAACTGTATATATCCATTCTTCTTGATATGCCTCCACGTTAGCAAGTTTGCTGATGTGGCAGCTAGAGAGGGCAAATGGAAGTATCCAGTATTTATTTTTTTGAAATGCTAGAGAGGGCAAATGGCATTGAATGCATTGGGTCAATATCATCAATGGTACAATACAAACAGTAGCGTGGTTGCTACTATAAATTTTTACTGTTGTAGTTATTATACATTATAGATAACAACAGGACAGGCCAAATAAGTGTTGGCACATCAGCAGACTTACCAATGCATTCAAACGAGAATTGAAAATTGATATTCAAACAAGAAGCAGACTTACCAATGCAAAGGACCTGGCCATTGTTGTCCATCACGACCAGAAATTTGTTTTTTAGGCTGTTCCAAGCCGTGATGGACAAGAACGGGCTGGTTTTTTTTTTCTTTCCGCACCTCTGGCTATTATGGAGCATAGTGGTCTGGTTTTTTCTTTTTTTTTCTGTGCCTCCTTGGCCGTTATGGAGCATAACGGTCCGTATTTTGCTTATACGTTTATCATTGCTAATCGGGCTGTGATGGTCCATAACGTCATTTGCTACATCTCGAAATCCAGCGAAAGCGTTCTTCAATGTCGATATTTTTTTATTTTATTTTCTATTAATAAAAATTTCGGTCTAGTGGTCTGTACAATTGGAGACGAGCCGGATCCTAATTCAATACACCCACAACAATGCTCCGACGCGTCGTGCACCCATAACCAGTTCAACTGTTCCAGCGACCGCGCGTGAACCATGTCCATGTGATTTAGGTAGCTCTTTTCGCAGATTTCCTGCGGATTTTTCCTCTGGTCTGAACACACAAACGATCAAAATGTAACCCATTATGGGACTGAATCAACCAACCACATGAAAAGTTACACGTTCATTTTGAAAAGATCGGACAATAATAAAAAGAAATCAGAAATAAATCTGAGAACAAAAAAAGATAACTTGAGAAATAAAGTGGGGTAATTTCAGTTGAAAGAAAGAGGGATTTTTTTTAAAAACCGTAAATAAAATAATTAAATCTACGAAACCAACATGATGACTGCAAGATTTACAAAAACCATCAGAACCGAGATGCCAATTCGGTCCCAACGAATTTTTTTTCTCCGGACCGAAATGGCAATTCGGTCTGGCGGTTTTTCACCGGTTGTAGAAAAAACGTCACAAAAAAGACCGAACTGCCAATTCGGCAGAGGCTTTTTTTAGCCTGGACCAAATTGGCAATTCGGTCCAGTTTTTTTTTTTTTTTTTTTTTTTTTTTTTTTTTTTTAAAGATTAGAGATGAGCAAAATTTGACATATATTAGCATATTCATACTAAAAGAGGAGGGATCAAGTTACAACAACCATTTTTTTTATTTTCAAAGTCCAAATCGTCGATCCAAACCGTTCAACATGATCTCCACAATAAAATGTGCTTGCAGATCAAATTTTATATTTTTTTGAATTTGTTTACTATTTATTAAGTATTTTACAAAAAATAGTCATATTCAGACCATTGAATTTTGTACCCATCTTAATAAATAGTAAAAAATTCAAAAAAATGTAAAATTTGATCTGCAATCACATTTTATTTAGATAATCATGTTGAACGGTTTGGATCGACGATTTGGACTTTGAAAATGAAAAAATGATCGTTGTAACTTTGTTGTAACTTTATTTAGATAATCACATTTTATTTCAGTGTTAGATTTGTCTCTTAAAAAAAAAAAAAAAAACTGGACTGAATTGGCAATTCGGTCCGGGAGAAATTACACGCAAGGCCACACAGGAAGTTGCTGGGAACTGTGAAAAACAGCCAGACCGAATTGCCAATTCGGTCCGGAGAAAAAAAATTCGTTGGGACCGAATTGGCATCTCGGTTCTGATGGTTTTTGTAAATCTTGCAGTCATCATGTTGGTTTCGTAGATTTAATTATTTTATTTACGGTTTTTAAAAAAAATCCAAGAGTCTACATTCTTCTGAATTCATATCATCTGAGCTAAGTCAGCTAACAGAATATTATTGTTTAGATCTGGACCGTTGATGAAATAAAATGATACTACTACTTTTAAAGATTTATAAACTCTAATTTTTACTTACGTTCAGATCGCAAGCGTATGATTTTACCGTGTAGTGTGATTGGAGTGTCGATCCACAAAGATAGTGTATTAGATTTTAAACAATTTTTACTAGTTTAGGTTATCGGGTTTTTTGAAAGTTTGAGGTGTGGTGATAATTGCAATCAAGGTAAAGGTTAAACAGTAGATAGAGAGCCTCTAGAGTTCAAAATAGTAGTTAGCAATTATTAGACAGAGCAATAGTTAGGAGTGAGTCTATGGTACTATGCATAGCACGATTTGGTCCGTAATACGGATCAATATTTTCGTTTTCAAAATTCTAACGGTCGATCCGAACCATTCAACATGATATTCATATGAATATGTACTTGCATACCAAATTTTATATTTTTTAAAATTTTTTTTACTATTTTTTAAGATAGGTAGAAAATCATTGTTTTTGGATGGTCCAGAATTTCAGATCAAGTGTTTTTCTACCTATCTTAAAAAATAGTAAAAACATTTTAAAAGAAATTTAAAATTTGATATGCAATAACATATTTATATGAAGATCATGTTGAACGGTTCGGATCGACCGTTAGAATTTTAGAAACGAAAATATTGATCCGTATTACGGACCAACCCGTGATATGCATTGTACCATAGACTCACTCATAAGTTAGGGGTTAAAAATAGTAATTTTGACAATATTTTTCAAATTACATTTAAAGATTCTAAAAAAAATTATAGATATATTTCTGGTTTTATTAGTTGGTTTTCAATTTGTTATAAATTGAGTATTATTTGGCACTCCATCAGAGATCATTAAATACAAATCATTGTAAAATTCAAGTTGTGTGACGAACAATAATAACTTGTATCAAATTCTATTATTTTCTATATACATAATAAAATAGTATGAATTTTATTTTAAATGTCAAACTAATTTATTTTTTTATTTTTCGAGAAAAAGATGGAGATCTAGCTTTTCTCAAATTTGAATGTCCATAATTTAAAAAAATAAACGTCAATTTCAGCCAGTCCAAATTGTCAATAAATTCCAATATTATTCCCAATAAATGTGCATGTGAATAAATAGTAACTATGCATTTTAGTATTAGTCTTAATAGTATATGTCAATTTGTTGAATAGAGCGTGTTTGGAGTTGAAAAAAATATAAAAAAAAATATAAACTTTCTTATTAGAATTTTGACTTCTCTGTTCTCATACAAAAGAATATTATTTTTAGTTAGTAGATCAAAGGCATTATTTTGACTTATTGACCATAAGCTTACTAATGTTAAGGTTGGAGGTCAAGCTATTCAACTTTAATATTTACGAGGTCAAATGTACGGAGCTCTCATTTTGTATAAGTTATAAAACCGTACCAGTACATTAGAGATCGAACTTTTAAATCTACATCCCCTGTATTGTTATGCAATTAATTTTTAAAATAGAAAAATGAAAAATATAAATATTCATAAATAATTTTCTGTCCGGATTTTAAATATGTGACTTCCCACACACAGAGAACTACCTTAAATTACTGCACCAAAGACCGATTATTTTTATTTCTTGTAATAGTTTAATATCTATAGTTTAAATAGCAAAATAAAATAGTAAGGTCTAATATACATTAGAAGATTAAACATAAAACAACCTTTTATTTGTTGAGATAAAGAACTTGTTAAAATCACTCACCAGTAGCAAGCGCACCACATGTAAATTTTGTTCTATCAAGTAAATTTAAATTTGAAATTAAGTTCACCAAGTTTTTTTTTTAACTCTCCAAAACCTATCGGATTGACTTCAAATTGCGAATCTGAACCATTAAAACCATCTATCTTATGAGTAATACATCTACATGTGAAAATTTTAAATTTTCGAATTAATTTTGTATAGTCAAGTGGTAAAGAAAACATTCAAAAAATAAATGCATTAAAATTAGTTTATAAACCTTCTAATTTTAACTGCTTGACTTTATACTAAATTTATTTGAAAGTCCAAATTTTTTGCATATAGACACATCACTCATAAAGTAGATAAGTTTCAACAATTCAGATTCGTCATTTGAAGCCCTTCAATCCGATAGATTTAATTTAGAGTTGAGTTCACAAAGAGACTTAGTAAACACCCTAGTTCTACTCATGAAATACATACAATTTACCTAGTTCTACTCGTGAAATACATACAATTTTCTATTAAGTTTAAATTATGCTTAAATTTAAATTTGTGTAGATTGAAGGATAAATGATGCTACACAAATGAGTGACATCATTAATTTAAATAAATAACCATTTTCATGCATCGGAAAAGACTAAGAATTTTGATATATAACTAAAAGAAATGTCTCTCTACCCAGAATAATAAGAACATGTAAATGCATTTTAAATGACTTACAATATTTAAAAAATCCTTTCCAAATCCCTTGTATCAGACATGATGCCTTGTCTTTTGATACATTCGTCTGTAAATAGTTGCTCCTTCTAGCTCGGCATGTATTTCTCTCTCAGTTCTTATTCCCATCGGGTTGCATTGGAGCCATCCATCAGAATCGCAGGAGAAAGAAGAATGATCAATAAGATCAACATGCTCAAACACATCTGTGCAAGCATCAAATACATTTCTCATGTCTAATGCCACCTCGTGCACGTCAGATTGAACCAGAACCTTGCAAACAAGAAGAGTTTTAATTGCTTTAACTAATCATCCCATTTATGATCCCAACAAAGGAGCTAAATTAATTGACCAGAACTGTTTCCTGTTTTAGTCCCCCAAATTTTGAATTCCTATTTGATCTCAAGTATTATGGTTTATACCAATTTAGCCCCATAATCATTCACTAGTAAAAATAGTTCATACATGTTATTGCCTGACTAAAGTTTTCATTTTCCTATCAAAAGATGGAGGTAGGGAACAAAACACCTTCATGATTAATACAGCATGTGATTGATTTACTAACAAAAAAATGAGGGAACAATAGATAATCTTTCGGTGCAAAATATATGTAAACTGCATAACAAGCGATAACAGAAGAAAAGATAGTTAAGGGTACATTAAAACCCTAAAATTCCGTACCTGTCCACCCAAACACAAGTTCTTCGAGATAGAATCCACCAGTGGTTTTTGAACAACTCTTCTTTTGTGTTTCCTCCTTTTGAAATGTGGGTCAGGGCACTACAAGATTCAGACCAATCTTAATGCAATCTAAAAAAATATTAACTACTATTTCATAATATTAGCCTTTACGCCCCTACAGAAACTCAGAATTTTCATGTGCAACACAGTAAACATTATAAATAACCTCACAACATCAGAAAGTATAGTGGCTCTATAATGCACCTCCCTTTTGTTTGTTAAACCAAATAATCAGCACCCTCCCTGTAAACCCTCTCACTCATTTATAGAGAAACAGTGAGGGATGCAGGAATTATTTTAGGTAGTTTCAATGCAACGGGTAAAGGAAGAATGGAGATAACAGTTTCCTATTTTCTACTGTGTTCACATGAAAATCTATATATGGGAAAGTAATGAATGAATATTTCTTGTTTTACAAGGGTGCAAGTGTATTTCAAGGTTTTCTAGGGGTATAGATGACAATGACATTTTGTTTTTACAAGCTTACCAGTATAGAAACAAAGGCGAGAGGACCTGGATAGGTTGACACAAGTTGCTCAAATGATACATTTACATTGGCAAACATGAAGTGGCTGCACAAAAAGCATTGCTCAGCAAGCACTAAAAGTCTCAGACATCCATACAGATATACAGTTAGTTCACATGCCATCTTTACCAGGTGGAATCAATTCTTTGAGGTTTGAGTTTTGTTTTACAATATTATGCTCAGAATTTTAGCAGGTTAGCTTCAACAACCAACATTTCTGGTATCAACTAAAATTCAATATTCTTTCAATTATTTGTAAATAAAACCAAACTGTTTGAAACCGAGGTAACACTGACTAAATTAGTCCGTACATTTTCCCATTCAGAAAAAGATTTAGCAGTAAATTGATGATAATATTTTTTTTCTATCCGTTGGTCATATGAAATTGGTTGGCTTCTTTAGGAGAACAAATAGAATGAGGTGTCTGTGTTTGAGTAACATAGAGCAATTGATGCAATGGTTTAGATCTTAATTTTCAAGCTTCTAATTAAAGATATGAGCCCTTTATTGTGATCTAATCATCAAAATATTAGAGTTTGCTGGAGTTCTAAAATCACAAATATGGTTATAACATCCATCAGATCAATAATAGACACAAATGGTTATGATTAGACGTTATAAAAGCCAACAAGATATATTATTCAAACGAGAGATTTAGTTAATCAGGCATGATTATTGTACTCTAACAACCCTGTAAAGTTTGCCATTTTTTAGAGTCATCTCTTCATAAATCTAAAAAGTCTTCATTCTACACCTTTCAATAGCAAAAATAGTTTTCCCTCATCCAATAAAATAATGAATAAAGTTGAACAAATATAGAACAATGCTTTTCATATTTTAATGTTAGATTATGTTGAATGGCTTATATCATCCTGTGGATCTTCAAGACAGATTTAAAGCTAACGTACCAAGCTCTGTATGCACTGCAAAACACCATACTGCAACTCGTTTGCAACAACCTCAAAAATGTTTGCCATTAGTGGCAAACATGAGAAATGTCTGGCATTTTTACACATTCAATTGAATATTGGGCGTACTTTACAAAGCCTACCTTGTAGCACTTATTATCAACGTGATCTCAAGTTACTAATCGTTTGATTTTCACAGTTGCAATAACTAGGGCAATCAGGAGCTTACATGTTTCGGAGGCCTAACTCTTTCACCCAAAATTGCGATCTCGTAACTAGCTGCATAGTCAACTAACTGTTTTATTAAAGCTAGGAGCCATTAGATTGAAAACAACTGTCTTACATATCAACAAAAGCCAAATGGGCAACGTAAAAACTATGAAACACCTTCTGACGAATTTCAAGGCCAAGATAATTCCTATGCAGAGGAGAATTCTTTGCAAGCCAAATTAAAAACCTTCCACTACCTGGTGAAGTGGTTACAACTCAAAATCAACAAGAGAGATGAAAATGGTACAAAATAAAGAAAAAACAAGTAATTGTGTAATTCATACCACAACCAATATCAACCATGAGGGGCAAAGTACAGTCTGTGAATATTCCCTTCCAGTCAGGTGATTGCACTGGAACCTATGTAATCATGTATTACAGTATAATAGAATCATGCATCATTGCAGTGCCGATGATAACAATGAAAAAGAGATATATTTATGGTAAAATTGTGAAGAGATAGGAGTGGGAGGGGTAGACTGACAGAGAATGAGGCGCTGAGGGGGTTTACATGCTGCCGGATCCTCACATGGCCGATCTGCGCAAAAACCAACACCACATAGGATCATTGGAACTGGACAAGTCCAATGAATACTTAAATGGCCAGCGATTTCAGATGTACCTATACAAGAGATTATAATGCCCTAAAGCACGCATCTAGCATCTCAAGTGCCCAATAAAACCATGAAATATTTTCAGCATCCACATCCCTGATTACTTGCCTAAATTGTTCACTTATTCAAAAAAGAATGTCGAAGAAAAGAAGGGTAGTGGGTGATTCAAACAATAAAAGAGAGAAGGGGTACAAGTGCTATTTTGAAATGCTTTTAATTTTTGGATGGACATACATATACACAGAATACAGGACATTTTGAGGTTCTGTAGGATAGTTCATGAAATTAATTCTTAAAATGGAAAAGCAAGGATGAATGGAAGAATGCACGAACATCAGAGGGAGCATACAAGGACTTCAGCTGGAGGTCCGCGTACTCTTTCTCCACCAAGTCAGAGCTTCTAATGCTAATACCACTCTGAGAAGTTGAGGAAGCAGTGCATCTTGGGATGACATAGGAGCATCTATACCTGGCACTTAAGTGCAGCGAGGCCATGCAGCACGCCTTGGGCTTTAAAAATGGGAACACCATCACATGATGAAGACTAAGCATCTGTTCTCACCAATTTGCTTCTATAGTTTGACTATCCTACAGTAAGGCTGAAAAAGAAAGCTTATGAATACCTCTCACATTATTGATAGTCAAATCTGAATTTTTTTTTTTTTTGTTTATATCAGATTGGACAAAATCAGTAGAATTTACTCAAGTCCTCAAGCTATATTTCAAAGTACTTGTGATATGTACAAAACCAATTCAACTAAGAAAAAAAAACATGCTATTGATAGTTTGATAAAGGTCCTTCTTTTTGTTTCAAACTGAAGCAAGATCATTTTGGCTGAATTTTACCTCAAATTAACCCACATTTGGGCAATACGGTCTTAGTATAGCACTAAGTTGACCTAATTCAAATTCAACTAGACCAAATATTTTAACTGGAGCCACGAAGAATTTTTAGCCTGTCTTTTATCCAGAACATGATGTTTTAACCCCAATATGGTACCAAAGAAGGAACATATTTTGTTTTATAAACTGCCATGACTAGTTCACTGTTCAATTAAACACGGCAATTGGTGTTTCATTAATCGAACTCAGCCAAGTAGCGGCTGGATGAGAAAAAACGAAAACTAAGAATCCCAAGTTGCAATAGAGTGGGGGAGTAACTGAGTAAGATAATACCTTTAGTAGCTTGGAGAACTAGAAAGTTAGCCCGAGGTGTGCGGAAGGAGAGTGCAAAACAGAGAACAGTGCGGAGCTGGAGGCGGCCAGAGCTTGGTGGTGCACGGAGTTGGCCGCTCGTGGGCGAGCACGGAGTACAGTAGTGAGAGAGAGAGAGAGAGCGCTCAGAAGTCGGAAGGGTTTATCGGGTTTGAGTAGGAGAAACGAGCCTGATAACGAAAGTCCCTGCGGTACAATGGAAGCGTACAGTACCGCATCGCAATCTCAACCGAGTAATTATTTTTTCGGACCAATCAATCAATCATAAATGTACGGGTCTTTAAATTCGTGCATGTTAAAACGGACAACGCAAACTCTTCTGGATCTGAATCCACGGTTTTGAGATCCGTGCCAATTAAAACAGACGGCTCAGATCTTATTTTACACAGTCTGGTATTTTACTCAGACCTTTTTTAGTTGACATCTAAAAAAAAATAAAAATTCAGAGTTAATTTGACATTTTGAAAATCTCGGTTCGGCAAAGGGAGATAAAGTATCTTTAATGAAACAGTTTTTAGTCGCTTAATTCATTTGAATATCAATTTCTTAGGGAAGATTAAGAACTTTCCATTTAGTCTTCTTTTGTCTTAATCTCAATTTTTTACTCAGGTCTTAAGACACTTCTACTTTTGAATTAAGCCTCCTTAGCTTTTACTCACAAATTAAGATAACCGAACATGAACTCCTTAGTACGGATTAAGATTTAATCCTACCTGTGTTGCTGAACAGCCCTATTAAAATCATATTTAGTTGTGGAGTAAAAATAAAGTAAACTCCTTACTTCACACTTAAGCCTTCAAACGAAGAGTAAGATGGAGTAGATGAGTTAATTCGTAGTAACTTAAGAATAAGATGGATTAACTTACTCCATACTTACTCCACCTGTAGAATCCACTATTACAAGTATATATTCATTTGTCAACATCTTACTTCTTCAAATAAATTAATTAAAGTCATGACTTCAACTACCAAACGAGATATAAAATATAAAAAATAACATGGAGTAATTTAATTTTCATTAACTTTACTTCGCAATCAAACGTTACCTAAAAGATGAATACACAGACCAAATCAACGCATCCATTAAGACTGCAATTGGGGGTACGCCGAGGGAGGGAAAGAGAAAAACATTGTGCGGAGGTGAGCCTCACCTCAGACCGAAGCTGACCGACGATTTCACCTGCTCCAGAAGAGAAAAAACGGAGAGGGAGCGAAGGTGAACAAACACTGTGCGGAGGGGAGACAAGGTTAGCGTTAGGTTGATTTTTGACGAAAACCTTCACCCCCAAATCAGAGTGTAAGATTACTGTGCAGAGGGGAGCTTCCACCCCAGTCTCCTCCCTTCCCCTTCCATTAATAAAGTTTCACCATGTGTTTGTGGAGCACAGCCTAAGAGATACACATACTATATCTACGTAACTCTTTTTGAAGTGCGCAGATCAGATTCTCATTTTTATTTTTGTAAAATATACGTGCCCCTTTCAAAATGGCCTTTTTCAGCATAGAAGAGGAAGTTTTCTCAATATTATTCTCTCTTTGACAAGACATGCTTAAAGAACATTTACCAATACCAACTTTAGACCGATTTTTTTAAATACTTAAAAAAAATAACAAATATACCCTCGGTTTTCAAATATTTTGAAAAATGCCCTGACCGCCCCACAGTGGAGCGGTTTGCTTCCATACCCAATGTTGTAAAATACGGTTTTGTTCATGCATGCGGAAGGTCACTGCATACCGCATATGCGGTATGCGGCCGTATATGAGAATTTTAATACGGATTTTAAACTATATATAAATTTATTTCCGCTCAAAACATGCAATATATTCCAATTAAAAATAACTTGCGTCACATATCAGAGAAAAAAATTACATCGAATTCCAGCATGTTAAAATCATTTTAAAACCAAATTTCAACTCAACCATATCCATATGAATATTAATCAAATATAAATTTGCACATAAATCTCCACGTATTCACTGAATTGCACAACAAACACTTGATTGTATTTGTGTCATTCTTATTCATCAACCTCTCATACTTCCAGCCGGGATCATTTGAGTTTAACGGTCTATACAACTCTGAATTAACAGAATCTGAGGTCGACATTGCATGAGAACCAGAACTGGACATGATCCTATTAAAAAAATGAGCATATCAGAATTGGGTTTGGGCAAGGGAATTGTTCCTAAAGTAACTCACTAAATTAACCAGATGCAAACAATTAATTAATTGACACTCAAGTGATAGAATTGCATGATGCCAGATGCAAATAATTACATGATTAAAAATCAATATGCTTGTTTAAACTTTAGATTGATGGTCAATACAGGGGTTATTTATACTTGATTAACCCAAACTTGCCGCCTATACTATAAAGGTCAAGCAGACGAGAATGCAAATTAAAAGGGAAAAAGATGAAATATTAAGCCTCAGTGACATAATAGCTAAACCAAACAATCACAAGATTAATGACAGAATCGCTAAACCAATTCAATTCAGTGAAATACCTGGAGAAGAGACGGTGATGTGCTGGGAGGAGAGAGGCGACAGTGGACAGTGGAGAGGAGCCGCTTGAGAGGCACCGGCGGAGGAGAGAGAGGCGATCGATTTTGGAGGACATCGTCTTACACTTTATATGATTCAGAATATTGGAAAATTATAACATGCTATATGATGATCCCTTCGCTCCTTTCATGGAGATAGCGGAAGCTCTCAAGTGGGATTTAGTGGAGGGATTTAAGGATACATCTCCTAAATAACCTTGCCATTTCTTAGTCTCACAGACTGGGATGCAAGGTAGACTCCTTGCCTTTTTAACTTGTATTCCCATCCAACTGTGAGGGATAAATTGCTCATGGTGTACTCTTTATGTTGAGTGTTGTTGCTTGTTCCCTTACTCATGCAGAGAGCCGGAGACAAATCACACAAGCTTGTTCTCTCAATCTCAATCTCAATCTCAACGCACACCTGGATAAGTTATGAGACAGTTCTTCCCAATTTCTCGGCTGAAGCGAGACAAATAGGAAATCTTGTTATTGGGATTGCGATGTGGATTGTGTGGACTGACGAAATAGATTAACCATCCAACAGTGGGGTCTTGTTGTCAGGTGGTAGGTTCCAAGATTTAATGCTGAAACGGGTTGAACTAGAGGCCATGACCGAGGATAGCTTTGATGCATAGGAGAGCAGCAGATTCTCAGTTTAGAGTTGCTTTGCTGCCATTTTGTTGTTTGATTTCTTTTCGTTTCATTTATGTGGCAAAGCTTTGTAATTCTAGACTTGCCTTTTAGGTTTGATGGATCCATCAGTGTTGTAATAGATAGATCATGGGCCCTATCTTTATTTTATGTAGCTGACTATATCATAAGTTTTAATGCGAAAATAGTAGTACTAGAATCCCACTTGTTTCAAACAAACAATATATGTATACATATATGCTTCCCCTTTTCATCAAAATCTACAAGCCTCTAGTTTGAACATCTGCATAACATCATTGTAAATATAATATTAATTTGTTAGTGGGCATTTCACCCACTGACCTTCACAGGAAAAATTAGCATTTCAAAATAAGCTGCATAAGAAAATTCAGTGTTACAACAACATTTAATACCGAAATTTTTATTAATAGAAAAAATAATAAATTAATGTCGACATAGAATAATGAATTCGTCAGATTTTCAAATCTAACAAAGACATTACTGTTCGTAACGTCCAGGGGACGTTACGAACCGTAACGGCCCGATTACCACCTTATTTCCCGATTACCAACCTTAATCTCCTGGCCGTTGTCGTCCAAGACATCCAGAAATGCACCGAAAAAAAAGAAAAATGTGGCCGTTGTTAACCATAACGGCCAGGTGAGTCCCGAAAAAAAAATAACTGAGGCCGCTATCGTTCGCGACGGCCAGGAGAGGCTCGGAAAAAAAAAATATTTCGGGCCGTTATGGACAATAACGGCCTGTCGGCAGTACAGTAAAAGCCCTGGACGTTATTCTCCATAACGGGCAACGTCCAAGACAAATTTTCAAGCCCCAGCGGAGAAAAAAGTTAACCTCTGGATGTTATTCTCCGTAACGTCCAGATGATCTATAAATTGCGCGCTCCTTTGACTTAGTCTGTACAACTTCTGAAAGAGTATCTCTCTCTCCACTAATCTTAAAAAAAAAAAAATTCTCCCTGTAAGAAAAAAAATTACGGCTTGTCGAAGACCTCTTCCGTTGAAAATAAAGAAATCATCAATATAAAAGGTAAATTTTCAATTATATGTCATGTATTTACGTTTATTATTTATATTGGATGAATATCAAAATTATTTGATCATTAGTTAAAATAATATTAGTAATGTCATGTATTAGTAATGTTAGTAATGTTAATGTTAATGTTAATGTAATGTTAATGTTAGTGGTAATGTAATGTTGTAATATTAGTAATGTTAATGACAATTTGTAAAAATATTAGTACAAATATTAGTAATGTTAGTAATGTTAATTTGTAAAAATATTGTAAATTTGTAATGTTAATTTGCAGAAAATATTAGTAATGTTAGTAAAAATATTAGTGATGTTAGTTTGTAAAAATATTAGTAAAAATGTTAGTATTGTTAATGTGTAAAAAATATTAGTAACGTTAATTTGTAAAAATATTAGTAATATTAATGTTAATTTGTAAAAATGATAGTAATGTTAATTTTAATTTGTAAAAATATTAGTAATGTTAATGTTAATTTATAAAAATATTGTAAAAATATTAGTAATGTTAATTTGTAAAAATTAGTAATGTTAATAATTTAAAAAATAGTAATGTTAATATTAAATAATTTGAAAAATATAAATAAATAAATAAAGAAGTTCACATTTGCATGCATAATTAAATTTTGTTTTTGAACTAAACTTGTAAACATTTATTAGTTTAGATTTTTAATAACTATTGTGTAGGGTAATTAATTAATATTTATTGTTCATTAGTGCCAACATTTTTTTAATTCATTTGTTTGGACGAGAATGATGGACAGTAACAATCGAGGTAAGAAAGAGAGCAACCGAGATTGTCGCGTAGCGAGATGAGGTTCAATTAGTGATCGAGGTAAAAATGAGGAAAAAAAATATAAGTGTCAAGTATGTCGTGATTTTCTTAATTGTGTGACATGTAAGATGGAGGAATGGAGTAGACGGCATGGTCGGTATGAAATTTCAGACGATGATTTTGTGGAAAACCCCTACGGCTTTGGTTTGAAAAAGAAGAAGGTTGATCCAGAGCCTCCAGCATCGGACGATAAGTTTGTTCCGTGTACTTATATTGGTAAGGCCACCACTTCGTCCGCTGTGACTGATCCAGATCTGACAAATTTCGATGATGACTTTGTTCCATGTACTTTCAAGGCTCGTTGTAAGAAGTAGTAGTACTTATTAGTAACGTTTGTTGTAGTACTTATTAGTAATGTTTGTTGTAATAATAAATTATATCTAATTTATTCATTATTGTGCAGGCTAAATCATCAAAATAATTAATCATGCTCATGATGAGAGTTCATTTCGGTGGTGAAATACGGCAAGGTCGTAAAGGAGCGGAGTACACCGAATCTCCTCGATTCACATTGATAGCAACTAGTGAGCAAGGTTGGCATGATGTGAAAGGTGAAATTTATCGCCAGCTTGGATATTCTGAGAGTGAGTACAACCTAAAACACTTGCACGGGTTAATGTTGGTACAACAACTCGGCGTTATTATGAGATATTAGAAATCGTGTGCGATCAGACGTGGCGAGGCATTTATAACCAAAGTATGCTTGCCAGGACCCAGTATTCTTATGTCGATTTGTACATTGAGTTAGTTCCAATTGTCGGTTCGATGCAATCGCAATTATTCATTGATAGTGTGTTACCAGAGACACAACCAGAACCTGGACATACCCAATACAATGTTTCACAAGCGGGTTCCAGTCTATTCAAACCCTATCAGACACAGCAAACACCGAGGCGCGACCTTTATCTAAGTCCTTATCCCGATGTAAACGACTTGTCACCGCCTGTTCAGCCAGATATGGGTTGGACAGGGTACAATAATCATGACAGTCCATGGGTTGAACCGCCGAGGGCCCGGGATCCTTGTAATAATGCAGACGACGTACCGCAAAGTGACGACGAAGATGACGCTGACTCATGTGAGGATGATGCCGATTGGGATACCGAACCTGATTTAGCAGGGGATGTCCCGCCTGATGCGCAGAGACAATCGCAAACACCACGTGTTCAGGCTCGACGTTTTCCCATATCTGATCGCAGTACGAGTCACCCGGTGGGAAGTTTCTGAAGGATGTGTGTTTTGAAAGTTATGTTTTTAATAATAATTTATATGTTGTTCATGATTTTATTACGAATGTTATTATTCATGTTCATTGTGATTTATATGTTATATCTTTGGAAGTGTTCAAGAAGATGCTCTTAGTCTTGAACTACAGAACTCCAAAGATGAGAAACATATAATCACTAAATATGTTCGCAATCGTGGTAATTAAAGAGGAACATTAATTACCGAGGAAGATTGTCATGTTGATTAAAGTACATTGAAGTTCTATAAATGTTGATAAAGCATTATCATTTAATAACATGAATATATAAATATGTATTTTATATATTGAACATGACCTAAATGAATGGAACATTATATGGATTGTGTTTTGTGTCATTAATGTTTCAATTGTGTCTTTGGAATCTTAGATATGAGATGTGTAGGTTTTTCACATGAGAAGTATATAATGTGATTGCTATTTAAATACTATCTTATGATAGAAATAAAATAGTAGTTCGTTGTGTACAACTTGTGCGGGAGAAATCTATATATTAATATTATCATTGTCCCTCAATTTGAGTTATGATATTACTGGGCCCCTTGGTAAAGTGAAATTATATCGCATGCAATATAACTGATGTAGTTATAATTATAATTCACTTGAGAGACCAAGAAAAGAATATAATGCAAGAATGACACGATCCTATTTTGCATATTATTCATAATATCATGTGACAAGGATAGACACAGAAATAGTGGATTGAGTAAATGATTACTATGTCATTTGGATAACTATAATGTAATGATAGAACCTCTTATAGTCAATAATATAAAGTTTTATATTATTGCCAAGATGACATAGATCCTCTGTACGGTCACACCAACTGAAGAGAAACAACAAGTATTTTATATTTCATAATGATGTGTTAGATAAAATACATGAGATGAAATACTAAAATAAAATGTCATAATATGACATGCTTAGATCATAAATAAATTTGTGAAGTTATGCAAATATTATTTGGTATAATGTTTGAATGCATTATAAGAATAATAAGAATATTGCATAATTGAATAATATGATTAATATTATTTGTTCATAAATTAATTTATTAAACCAATCACAAGATGAGATTAGAGATGATAAAATGGCTAAATAAAGCTAGTGGCAATTGTGTAAATAGTTCAAACTTTACACAAATGATAGCCCTAACCCCTTGCCTATTTTAAGGGGTGTAATTAAGGAAATAAGAGAGAAAAATTCTGCTCATTCTCTTGGCCGAAATATTGACAAGAGCAGCCATTTTTTCTCAAGACCGAAATTCCTCTTTCTCTCTTCTCTAGGCCGAAACCTTGAGGGTTTTGCTCCTAGGCCGAAAAGTACAAGGAAAGCTTTCATCTCTTCTTGTTAGGTGGTTGGATCTAAGCCTTGAACTTCACATCCATCTATCTAAGAGGTGTGCAAGTTCGTTGTTTAGGTTCAAGGTGAACTAAGAGGCGTTTTCAAGAAGAACACGAGATCTAGAAGGGAAACCGGCTTCTCTCCATTAAGAGATTTGACAATCTCTTTAGGTAAAGGTTTCATTATTTTCTCTTGCAATAACTTAGATGAGATTAATTTATATTAATTTAGTACACTTTAGTTTGTTGAAGAAAATCTTGTTCGCTTTTGTCGTAAAAATAAGATCCTTTGTGTATTGAGCCAAGTGGTGATGGGAAAATTTTAAATTCTCACCACATAGGCATACACGTGAAATCCCAACAGTGGTATCAGAGCTAAGGCTTGATTTTGTGACAATTAGAATATTTAATTAGTGCTAAGTTAAATGCACAAATATTTAGTTAACTATCTCTCAAGTTTCTAGTTCATAAATCTGTCAAATTTTGGTTCTTAAGGCATTAAATCATTTTGGTAATTTTGGATCACGATTTTTGTGAATCTAAACATTCCTACATTAGTTTATGATGTAAGGATGAAGATTCTAAAATAAAACAGAAAGGTTAGATTGTTTTATTAAGGTAAACAAAAATAACAAAACGGGTACAGCGCTGGATTTTTCTGTTTCCAGTTTTCTGTTTTTGTTAAGATTCAAAATTGAATATCTAGAGTTTGGATGAATGGATTTTTGTATACAAACTGTCATTGGAAAGATAATGAAGTCTAGTTTCGAGAAAACTAAATTGTGAAATACAAAAATATTACGGATTTTTCTGAAATTAATAAATTACAGAGACAACTACAATCTGTTTTCCAGAATAGGAATCCGAGATTGAAATGTAATTTTCTCACAAACTAATAAACAATTTTTTGTATTCTTTATATTTCCCGAAAGGTGATTAAGTCTAGTTTTCAGAAATGTATAGCTTGAATTTTAATTCGAAAAATATAATTTTTAGCATAGAAAACACTGACAGGTGCGCAGCAGACCGAAACTGGAAATTTTATGATTTTCGGTCTCATCATCTTGAAATATTAATTTTTCACAAGGGTTATTTTGAAAAATCTGTAATATTAGATCTCATTCAAATTTAGGACAGATTAAGGAATAGTTAATTATGATTTAATGACATTAAAGGTCTTAATTAGCCATAATGGAAATTAAGAATGAATTAATGACATTAATGATAATTAATTGACAATAAATGACATTAATTATGAATTAATGACATTAAAGGTCTTAATTAGCCATAATGGCAATTAAGAATGAATTAATGACATTAATGATAATTAATTGACAATAAATGACATTAATGACATTTAATTGACAAAGAATGACATTTAATAAATAATGTTTATTCAACTAAAAATCATTTTTAGGATTTAAAATGATTTAGATGAATTAAGAAATTGAGAGATATAGGATTAACTAAATAAGATTAAATAGTGCGACAAGATTGCACATGTGTACTAATTTTGCTATGCAGGAGGATTGTGGGTTAGTATGGCTCAAGATTATCAATGCCTTGTGTGTTGTAAATGATGTGAATGAATGTTTGTAATGCGGCCTAAGGTGCCATTGAAAATTAATTAGAGTAATTAAATTATGGCAAAGTTGTTAAGTTGCCATTTATGTATTTATTCATTCATGGCTTGCATGCCACATGGGATTTAGGATTGAGAAATTCTAAATGTAATTTTTGTTTTATTTTATTTTAGAATAGATCTAAAAATAGAATGAGAATTGGGTGGGTGCTTGTAGTTTAGAATTATATCTTTCATAAAGGTGATTGATAGAGCTACAAGAATGCAAGCGGGAGCCATACAACCCACGAAGCTTATGAATATATGAGATTGCTTAAATGGTTAAGATAGGTATTGTTGTATGAATACATGACCTACCAAAATTATTAAAGTCATCATATATTTGATATGTCCATGAAAAATTTAAGAATATATTTCCTTCTCATTTTATCCACTTTAAGCTAGTAATTAGGAATAAGCATGAGTGTGATCTAAATTACTAGAAATCGTGGAACTCACATGAATTCGTTATTAGGCCATAAGTGTGTGGGAGTTGTGTGAGGCACATCTACTCGCTCATTATGTGGAAATAACTTGTTCATGCTTGTTGACCAATAAAATGAGTTTTCTTATAACAAATCACCAAGATCTAGGCTTGGGTTTTGGGAAAAAGAGTTTTATTAAGAAAATGGATCATTCTTTCTTAATGAAAACGACAAGAGTCATAAAGTTAAGTTTTACTTAAAGGTTATGATTAGTAAATGATACTTATCTTGGACAAATATTTAGATGAGTCTATTTATTTGAAAGAGAGTCTTGTATGACTAACAAAATGGACAAACTTTAATTTTTGTTAGTACAAATTTTATAAATTAATGAACACTAACATATACCCCTAAAATGAATTTTTGTAGTTATGTCTTCACTTCCTAATTTTCTGCATTCTATGGTCGAAAAACACCCCCTTGCTAATGCCCTCAAGACAACTGAGGTTGACATGGGAAAGACAAAGGAGAAATCTGTCTTGTCCATCGTGTCAAATAGCAAGAAGATTACCAAAAATAAAGGCAAGACAAGTAAGGCGTATTCCTCACTCAAGGGCAAGAGTGGAGGGGCTCATGCGAGCACCTCCAAGGGAAGCAAGCAAGGAAATGGTCCTAACTCCAACACGGAGTGCTTCCATTGCCATGAGAAAGGACATTTCAAAATGAATTGCCCCAAGTACAAGCGTGACTTGGATGAAGGCAAGGTTGAACACAAGCGCCCTAAAGGTATACTTGTTATTGAACTAAATTTAAATTTAGCCACAACTATCCAAGATTGGGTAATAGATACCGGATCATGTGCTCACTTAGTTTCTAATGTGCAAGCACTAAGGGATAGGAGACCTCTCTCAAAAGGAGAAGTGGTGTTGAAGGTCGGAAATGGTGCAAGTGTTTCTGCGATCACTATGGGCACCCTTGATCTTCATTTATCTAGTGGTTTTTGTTTAAGTTTAAAGGATGTTTATCATGTTCCTTCAGTATTTTGAAACATTATATCTGTATCATGCTTGGATGCAGAAGGCTTTTGTTTTGTAATAAATAACTCTCGTATGGTTATTGAGAAGAATGGTTTATTTTGTGCAAATGTTTTCATTTCAAATGGATTATATTTGCTTGATTTAAATGAGGATAAACATATGTTGAATATCAGTAACAAGAAACTCAGGATGTCTCAAACGAATGAGACACTCTTGTGGCACTATCGTCTTGGTCACATAAATGAGAAACGCATAAAGAAATTGCAACAAGCACTTAACTGGAAAGATGACTAAATCACCATTCAAGAAGAAAGGTGAGAGATCAAGTGGCTTACTGGAATTAATACATTCTGATGTATGTGGTCCAATGAGTACTAGTGCAAGAGATGGTTATAGGTACTTCATTACCTTCATAGATGATCACAGTCGATATAGTTATGTGTATCTTATGAAGAACAAGAGTGAAACCTTTGAGAAATTCAAAGAATACAAGAATGAAGTAGAGAACCAACTTGACAAGAGAATCAAAGCTCTACGAACTGATCGTGGAGGAGAATACTTGAGTAATGAGTTTAACACATACTTGAAAGAGTGTGGCATTATACCACAACTCACTCCACCCGGGACACCACAGTGGAATGGTGTTTCCGAGAGGAGAAATTGAACCTTACTTGATATGGTTCGTTCAATGATGTGTCAAACAGAGCTACCTTTATATTTTTGGGGTCGTGCACTCCAAACTGCGGCTCACACACTAAACATTGTTCCATCAAAATCCGTTGAGAAAACACCACATGAGTTATGGATGGGCAAACCACCCAATATATCTTTTTGTTGGGATTTCATGTGTATGCCTATGTGGTTGGAATTTAAAATTTTCCTATCACCACTTGGCTCAATACACAAAGGATCTTATTTTACGACAAAAGCGAACAAGATTTTCTTCAACAAACTAATGTGTACTAAATTAAGATAAATTATCTCATCTAATTTATTGCAAGAGAAAAAGGATAAAACCTTTACCTAAAGAGATTGTCAAATCTCTTGATGGAGAGAAGCCGGTTTCCCTTCTAGATCTCGTGTTCTTCTCGAAAACGCCTCTTAGTTCACATTGAACCTAAACAACGAACTTACACACCTCTTAGATAGATGGATGTGAAGTTCAAGGCTTAGATCCAACCACCTAATGATCTTCAAATCAACAAGCTATTTGATTTCTTGGTGGCTAAACCTAACAAGAAGAGATGAGAGAAAAATGTGTAATTTTCGGCCAAGTAAGGAAGCACCTTCTTAGTCTTTTGGCTTTGAGAAAAAGTGGGCTGCTCAAGAGGAATTTCGGCCAAGGAAGAAGAGCAGAATTTTTCTCACACATTTCCTTAATTACACCCCTTAAAATAGGCAAGGGGTTAGGGCTATCATTTGTGTAAAGTTGGAACTATTTACACAATTGCCACTAGCCTTATTTAGCCATTTTATCATCTCTAATCTCATCTTGTGATTGGTTTAATAAATTAATTTATGAACAAATAATATTAATCATATTATTCAATTATGCAATATTCTTATTATTCTTATAATGCATTCAAACATTATACCAAATAATATTTGCATAACTTCACAAATTTATTTATGATCTAAGCATGTCATATTATGACATTTTATTTTAGTATTTCATCTCATGTATTTTATCTAATACATCATTATGAAATATAAAATACTTGTTGTTTCTCTTCAGTTGGTGTGACCGTACAAAGGATCTATGTCATCTTGGCAATAATATAAAACTTTATATTATTGACTATAAGAGGTTCTATCATTACATTATAGTTATCCAAACGACATAGTAATCATTTACTCAATCCACTAATTTCCGTGTCTATCCTTGTCACATGATATTATGAATAATATGCAAAATAGGATCGTGTCATTCTTGCATTATATTCGTTTTCTTTGTCTCTCAAGTGAATTATAATTATAACTACATCAGTTATATTGCATGCGATATAATTTCACTTTACCAAGGGGCCCAGTAATATCATAACTCAAATTGAGGGACAATGATAATATTAATATATAGATTTCTCCCACACAAGTTGTATACAACGAACTACTATTTTATTTCTATCATAAGATAGTATTTAAATAGCAATCACATTATATACTTCTCATGTGAAAAACCTACACATCTCATATCTAAGATTCCAAAGACACAATGGAAACATTAATGACACAAAACACAATCCATATAATGTTTCATTCATTTAGGTCATGTTCAATATATAAAATACATATTTATATATTCATGTTATTAAATGATAATGCTTTATCAACATTTATAGAACTTCAATGTACTTTAATCAACATGACAATCTTTCTCGGTAATTAATGTTCCTTTTTAATTACCACGATTGTGAACATATTTAGTGATTAAATGTTTCTCATCTTTAGAGTTCTATGGTTCAAGACCAAGAGCATCTTCTTGAACACTTCCAAAGATATAACATATAAATCTCAAGGAACATGAATAATAATATTCATAATAAAATCATGAACAACATATAAATTATTATTAAAAAGATAACTTTCAAAACACACATCCTTCACTTTTCTCAAAGTTTGGGGTTGTGAGGCATACGTAAAACGTATGATGTCAACAAAACTTGAACCCAAAGCGGATAAGTGCTTCTTCATTGGATACCCAAGAGAAACAAAAAGGTATAGCTTTTGGCACAAGTCAATGAATACTATATTCGTTAAAAAGGGTGCAACATTCTTAGAGAAGGAGTTTCTTGAAAGAATTAAAAGCAGTGGGAGTAGAGTGAGACTTGAGGAAACTCAAGAGGATCTACTAGTGAATGATCATGAGATGAATGAAGACATTCAAGATGATCATGAAATACCACACGAAGCTCCTTTAATCAGTGGGAGTACTCAGACTTCCCCACTGAGTGTTCGTTTAACTCAAGGTGAGTCACAAGAACATAGAGAGCTTAGAAGGTCAACAAGGGAAAGGAGAAGACCCGAATTATATATGGGTCTTCATGAAGTCTTGGTAATGGATACCGACGATCCTTTGACCTACGAAGAAGCAATAGAAAGAAAAGACTCCAAAGCATGGCAAGAAGCCATGGGATCCGAAATACAATCCATGTATGACAACCAAGTATGGAACTTGGTAGATCTTCCTGAAGGATCAAAAGCCATTCGAAGCAAATGGATTTTCAAAAGGAAGATGGACATTAATGGTAACTTGACAACATACAAGGCAAGACTTGTAGCAAAAGGTTTTACTCAAATTCAAGGAATTGACTATGATGAAACTTTTTCACCAGTTGCCATGTTTAAATCTATTCGGATAATGCTAGCTATTGCTGCATTTCATGATTATGAAATATGGCAGTTGGATGTCAAAACAGCTTTCCTAAATGGAAAATTGAATGAGGAAGTGTACATGGTACAACCTCAAGATTTTGAAGATCCGAAAAATAGTAGCAAAGTGTGCAAACTTCATAGAGCCATTTATGGCTTGAAGCAAGCATCAAGGAGTTGGAACAAGCGCTTTGATGAAGAGATTAAAATCCTTGGATTCATTCAAAGTAAAGAAGAACCTTGTGTATACAAGAAAGTTAGTGGGAGCCACATTATGTTCTTGGTCTTATATGTCGATGACATATTGCTGATAGGTAATGAAAAATCTTTGATGGAGCAAACAAAGAACTCATTGAAAACGATTTTTTCAATGAAAGACATGGGCGAGGCTCAATATATCTTAGGGATTAAAATATATAGAGATAGGTCTCGTAAGCTCATTGGTTTAAGTCAAAATGTATATATTGACAAAATCTTGGAAAGGTTCCAAATGGAAAAGTCCAAGAAAGGAAATGTACCAATGAGTATGTCTGTGCATCTTAGCAAGTCGCAGTGTGCCACAACACGCAAAGACATTGAATACATGAAGAATGTTCCCTATGCTTCAGCTATAGGTTCCATCATGTATGCTATGACTAGCACAAGACCCGATGTCGCGTATGCTCTGAGCATGACAAGTCGTCATCAAGCTTCACCTGGTCCTGATCATTGGACTGCGGTCAAGAATATTGTTAGGTACTTGAAAAGGACCAAGAACAAGTTTCTTGTCTATGGTGGTCAAAAAGAGCTCATTGTAAAAGGTTACACTGATGCTAGTTTTATGACAGACCCGGATGACAGAAGATCTCAATCTGGGTATGTCTTTCTTCTGAATGGTGGAGCTGTGAGTTGGCGTAGTTGGAAGCAATCAACTACGGCTGACTCAACCACCGCAGCAGAAGTCATGGCGGCCGCAGAGGCAAGCAAAGAGGGAGTCTGGATAAAGAAGTTCCTTGAGGAACTTGGTGTCGTTTTATCCAGCGAACGTCCCTTGGAGCTATTTTGCGATAACAGTGCATATATTTCGCAAATAAAGGAGCCAAAGTCACAACAAGACAAAGTACATGGATAGAAAATACTTTGTAACTCGTGATTTTATTGAAGAAGGCAAAATTTCATTGTTATGGGTTGACACCAACAGCAACACAGCTGATCCCTTCACTAAGCCCTTATCACAAGCCAAAAGCAAAATTCATTTCGAGTCCATGGGTCTACAAGATCATGGAGAGTGGCATGAAGACTAAAAGGGAATTCTAGTTTTAGAGTTTATGCATTTATTATGTATATGAGAAACTTTAAAAACAAGTGGGAGACTGAAGGATGTGTGTTTTGAAAGTTATGTTTTTAATAATAATTTATATGTTGTTCATGATTTTATTACGAATGTTATTATTCATGTTCCTTGTGATTTATATATTATATCTTTGGAAGTGTTCAAGAAGATGCTCTTAGTCTTGAACTACAGAACTCCAAAGATGAGAAACATATAATCACTAAATATGTTCGCAATCGTGGTAATTAAAGAGGAACATTAATTACCGAGGAAGATTGTCATGTTGATTAAAGTACATTGAAGTTCTATAAATGTTGATAAAGCATTATCATTTAATAACATGAATATATAAATATGTATTTTATATATTGAACATGACCTAAATGAATGGAACATTATATGGATTGTGTTTTGTGTCATTAATGTTTCAATTGTGTCTTTGGAATCTTAGATATGAGATGTGTAGGTTTTTCACATGAGAAGTATATAATGTGATTACTATTTAAATACTATCTTATGATAGAAATAAAATAGTAGTTCGTTGTGTACAACTTGTGCGGGAGAAATCTATATATTAATATTATCATTGTCCCTCAATTTGAGTTATGATATTACTGGGCCCCTTGGTAAAGTGAAATTATATCGCATGCAATATAACTGATGTAGTTATAATTATAATTCACTTGAGAGACCAAGAAAAGAATATAATGCAAGAATGACACGATCCTATTTTGCATATTATTCATAATATCATGTGACAAGGATAGACACAGAAATAGTGGATTGAGTAAATGATTACTATGTCATTTGGATAACTATAATGTAATGATAGAACCTCTTATAGTCAATAATATAAAGTTTTATATTATTGCCAAGATGACATAGATCCTCTGTACGGTCACACCAACTGAAGAGAAACAACAAGTATTTTATATTTCATAATGATGTGTTAGATAAAATACATGAGATGAAATACTAAAATAAAATGTCATAATATGACATGCTTAGATCATAAATAAATTTGTGAAGTTATGCAAATATTATTTGGTATAATGTTTGAATGCATTATAAGAATAATAAGAATATTGCATAATTGAATAATATGATTAATATTATTTGTTCATAAATTAATTTATTAAACCAATCACAAGATGAGATTAGAGATGATAAAATGGCTAAATAAAGCTAGTGGCAATTGTGTAAATAGTTCAAACTTTACACAAATGATAGCCCTAACCCCTTGCCTATTTTAAGGGGTGTAATTAAGGAAATAAGAGAGAAAAATTCTGCTCATTCTCTTGGCCGAAATATTGACAAGAGCAGCCATTTTTTCTCAAGACCGAAATTCCTCTTTCTCTCTTCTCTAGGCCGAAACCTTGAGGGTTTTGCTCCTAGGCCGAAAAGTACAAGGAAAGCTTTCATCTCTTCTTGTTAGGTGGTTGGATCTAAGCCTTGAACTTCACATCCATCTATCTAAGAGGTGTGCAAGTTCGTTGTTTAGGTTCAAGGTGAACTAAGAGGTGTTTTCAAGAAGAACACGAGATTTAGAAGGGAAACCGGCTTCTCTCCATTAAGAGATTTGACAATCTCTTTAGGTAAAGGTTTCATTATTTTCTCTTGCAATAAATTAGATTAGATTAATTTATATTAATTTAGTACACTTTAGTTTGTTGAAGAAAATCTTGTTCGCTTTTGTCGTAAAAATAAGATCCTTTGTGTATTGAGCCAAGTGGTGATGGGAAAATTTTAAATTCTCACCACATAGGCATACACGTGAAATCCCAACAGTTTCAATGACACCTCGGGATTTCAGGAAGCAGATGTATCCTACTTCAGCAGGACCCAACACGTCCATGATCCACTTGGTGTAGGTAAGGAGTACTCTTCTAAAAAGGCTCTACGGTTGGCCATAAATGATTATCACATCAGAAATAATATTGAAGTAAAAACTACTAGTAGCAATAGAACTCAACTGATAATGGAATGCAAGAGCAACAGGTGTATGTGGCGTTTGTATGCCAAGTCCGGCATATTTTCATCATAAGTGGGAAATTAAAACAATTAGAGCACCACATACGTGCCAGGCCAATGCTTCTCGTACCGATCACTCACAATTAACTGCAGAAGTGATTGCCGATGTTATAAGACAAGATATTAGGAAAGATGTTACAAAAAACATTAAAATCATTAAAGGGCTAGTCCGTCAGAAATACGGGGGAGTTATTCTCAAATATAACAAGCTGTGGCGTGGCCGAGAGCTGGCAATCGCACAAATATTCGGTAGTTGGGAAGACTCGTACAACCTTCTCACCCCATTGTTGGAATCAATTAAAAGATCAACTCTTGGAACAAAATATGGAGTTGCATACGAACCCATGCAGGATCCGCTAAAAAGGTTGTTCAAGGCAGCTGTGTGGGCAACTCATCCGCACTCCCAGCTCCAAGAAACTGCTCCACTAATGCACGCGCATTTGTGTCTGCAAACCCGGTCACCGGAGCCCCCTTTATCGACAATCCCCACAGACATGACACATCTTGCAGTGTGACCGTCATCTCTCCCACAGGAAGATGGAAAGTGTGCGTCTCCAGTCTCCACTGCTCAACGAGGCCAGCGAGGAGCCCTTTGTCAATGTTCATATCATCAATTCGAGCTATCTAATACAAACCGAGACTACACAAGAATGGTTCGCGTGGAATCACAGACCGGTAGTGTCGAACATCCACCCCGGTATAATCCTGTCATTGTTATACAATTTGATTAAAATCAAAACTCGTAATTCAAACATTTATATCTCTTTATTCAAAAACATGTGAATTTTGGATATGAGATGATTCATTGAGTAACTTACATTGTCAGATAACAGTGCGACTTTATGCTGTGCATGCGCCATCCATAATAAGTTGCTAAAATTTTCTTGTGGAGGATTACTCGGACCACAACTGCTTGACATCCTGCATGCATAACATTTTAACCTTAAAATTAAAACAATCTAAATTTTCAAAAATTTACATTTAAACCTAACTCATAACAGTTACGTTTGCATTTACATTAACATTGACATCCTACATCCAACATGTTTGACATCGGGTACAATTGCATAAAATTATACCTATCACGTAAAATTATACGTAATCAGATGCAATTTAACAAAATTAAACCTAATCGAATGCTAATTTGCAAAATTAAACCTAACAATAACCTAACTAACCTAATTAACAAAATTAAACCTAATCGGATGCAATTTAACAAAATTAAATCAAATCGAATGCTAATTTACCAAATTAAACCTAACAATAACCTAATTACACCTAATTAACAATAACAATAACCTAATTAACAAAATAAAACCAAATCGAATGCTAATTTACAAAATTAAACCTAACAATAACCTAATTACACCTAATTAACAAAATTAAACCAAATTACACCTAATTAACCTAATTAACAAAATTAAATCTAATCGAATGCAATTTCACATAATTAAACCTAACAATAATCTTGACAACAAATTCAACCTTAAATTATTGTTAATTTACAAAGTTCTAAAATATTCAAAAAAAAAAAAAATTACCTTCTAGGTTCTGTGGTGAGGTCAGCGGGTGAGGTGGGGAGCTTGAGCTTCGGACCTGGACGTTATGGAGAAGAACGGCCAGGCAGATCTTATTTTTTTCTCCTCCGAGGGTAGCGCTTCTTTCTCCTTTTTTTTCCGCCGCGGTCTCTCTCGCTGTTTTTTTTTTCCGGAAGTTTACGGACAGAGAGGAAATGAGACTGGGTACTTAGGCGTTTCGGAAAAAAGGGTCTGGCCGTTATTCTTCGGAACGGCCTCAATTTATTTTTTATTTTTTCCGCATCTGGCCGTTATTCTTCGGAACGGCCACATCTTTTTACTTTTTTTCTTCTCTCCCGGGACGTCATCGTTCCCAACGGCCAAACCTACGATTTTTTTTCCTTCTATCGCTGGCCGTCATTGTTCTGAACGGCCAGCCCTTAAGCTGCTTTAATTAGCGATGGTAGGTTGTTAAGCTGGCCGTTACAGTTTGTAACGTCCCCTGGACGTTACGAACCGTAACGTCTTTGTTAGATTTCAAAATCTGACAAATTCCTTATTCTATGTCGACATTAATTTATTCTTTTTTCTATTAATAAAAATTTGGGCATTTAATCAGTACTGGAGAAAGCCCCAACAGTAAGAGACCAAGGGAACTACACACCTAGACCAATTAAACAGTTCCACAAATAAAAAAGGATGCACATTAGACACAGGTGCCGCACAGCAAATCAACCGCAAATGTGAATCCAGTTTAAGGCAAGCAATTATACTTACTAAAAGAATATATCACAAGGTCATCGAGCTAGGTGATTGATTAGCTACTGAAAAGGAATTACAAGCATCTGACATGAATACTACAACCACATTCAACACTAGAATAAGCACCATCATTGTACACAAATCTTTACACGAAAACATGTCAAGACATTATTACACTTAATTAATCCATTTTTATTTTTTAGAATTAAATCCGAGGCTTCACACGCCTTCCATTGGCATCACCTCCATCAAGAGGATCACTATTGTAAAGGCATGGTGTAATCGAATGCTCCTTAACTTTGGCCACATACTGTAAAAGCTCAGTCAAAACAGAGGGGCAGCTTATATTCAAATATTCAAATCCTTCCGTTTGCATCACAGCTGCACAAGGGAAAAAATGAAGCAAAAACAAAGGGATTATAGCAAAAATTTGAACAAAGCAAATCACTTATAATGAATGTGTATTTGGTTCTCCTACAAATAAACTTCTCAAAGTATATATATGATACTAAAACAGGCTCCAAAAAAAAGTGGATGGGGAGGGGAGAGGAGGGAGAATGGAAAGGAATGATAGGGAATGGATCCTCTACACCTCGCATTTTGGAGACAATTTGCTTGTTTGGAGGGTATAGGAGGTGAAATTTCCACCTTTCCTCCCCTTCTAAAAATTTGTAGAGCATGTAACAATCAATTTATACCATCCACCCCCACCCCCCTCCTCTCTCCCCTCCTCACCTCCTGTGGAGCACACCCTAAGGATTAGTAGTCCAACAACGGTGGTATTACTTAATAATCTGATTTCTCTTTCTCCATTAATTCATAATCCCAGATGCAATATTCAAACTTTTACAAAAGAAATAATGACGTGAATTACACCTACAATGTAAATACTGGATTCTGACTTTGCAATTTATCTTATTAGATGACCAATCAAAACTCCTTTTAAGTACAGCTAGTTCTAACTTAAGCCCAGATGCAATATTTGAACTTTTACAAAAGAAATAATGACGTGAATTACACCTACAATGTAAATACTGGATTCTGACTTTGCAATTTATCTTATTAGATGACCAATCAAAACTCCTTTTAAGTACAGCTAGTTCTAACTTAAGCCCTATTTATCTTATTAGATGACCAATCAAAACTCCTTTTAAGTACAGCTAGTTCTAACTTAAATCCCAGATGCAATATTCGAACTTCTACAAAAGAAATAAGGACGTGAATTACACCTACAATGTAAATACTGGATTCTGACTTTGCAATTTATCTTATTAGATGACCAATCAAAACTCCTTTTAAGTACAGCTAGTTCTAACTTAACCCCAGATGCAATATTCGAACTTCTACAAAAGAAATAATGACGTGAATTACACCTACAATGTAAATACTGGATTCTGACTTTGCAATTTATATTATTAGATGACCAATCAAAACTCCTTTTAAGTACAGCTAGTTCTAACTTAAGCCCTATTTATCTTATTAGATGACCAACCAAAACTCCTTTTAAGTACAGCTAGTTCTAACTTAATCCCAGATGCAATATTCGAACTTTTACAAAAGAAATAATGACGTGAATTACACCTACAATGTAAATACTGGATTCTGACTTTGCAATTTATCTTATTAGATGACCAATCAAAACTCCTTTTAAGTACAGCTAGTTCTAACTTTGCAATTTATCTTATTAGATGACCAATTTATCTCATTTACCAACTTTGTGAAGTTCACTTAAGCCCTATTTAATTAACTCATGTCAGCTGAGGCTAAATTCCAAACCTATTTGGTCTCTACTTTGCTGAATTGTACAAAAAGAACCAAAACAAGGGCTTAGAATTGAAGCCAGTGTTTTTCAGTACAGTACTAGCATGGAAAAGGCCTTGTGCAAAGATGGGAAATCTTGAGCCGAGAAATGCATCCACTAATTTCGAGGCATCGTTAATTACGGCCCAGTAGCACCAAACAGCTGCGCGTTCTCAGCCCATTAACTGTCCAATATGTCCCTTCTAAGGCCCAACAATTATTGAAATCGGCCTAAAAAGGTCCCACTGAACCCCAGTAAAATAGGAAAGTCCCTGGCCCATTCCGGCCCCCATAAAGCGGAATTCAGTGCTATACTGGCATAGAGCTTACAAGTCAAAGACTGATACAATTGGCTAAGTACCAGTGTTTTTTTTTTCATTTCTGCATTTAGTTCCACAAACAAAAGAAGAAGGAAAGGGATACCTCTAAGGTTTTCTTGCATGGCAACAAACTTGAGGCAGATGGCCTTGAGCTGGTGACAGTGGTGCTGTTCTGCCAGAGCCAAAGTTGTTGCTACTGTGTTTATGGCGACCTCTTCACATAACTTCTTCTCGCATAGCAGCTTCAGTCTCTCTAGCGCATATCGGTCAGCAGCTGCTAGCAAGTGCTGCGCCATTAGTGTGGAAACCCATTTCGTGTTTAGACCTGTCAGCTCCTCCAAGTCTGGCAATTTGTCCCAGTATATGAAATGAAGCAAAGCCTGACAAAAAAGCATGTCCGTGACTATGTTAGTAAAGAGTTTGTACCACATTAGGCCTTAAAAGAGTTTTAGAGAAGACAAAAGGCATTCGATCAATAATTAAATTTTTCAGAAAATTGTTACACTTGATCACACAGCAGAATGTAACAGGCAGATTTGCAAACAACAACCATATACTCATTTCATCAGAGCTACCGAAAAAGAAGTAGAATTCATGTACAAGTTCACACGCTCATAATAGGGGGATAATATATGAATATAACAGTTAAAAAGATGGATAGAGCCAACAGAAGGAAAGATGGTTCCTAAAATTCAATTGAAGGTGATAAGCAACTGAAGGCTTTTCTTCAATATTACTCAAAATCAGACTCAAGTGGACTCCCCATAGCCTATGTATAGATCTAAATCTTAGAAGCTTAAACCTACCCAAAAATAAAACAAATGACACAAAATAATATCTCAAATCTTGAATACTTAATAAATAACTACTAGCTCAAAACTTGTATCTTCTGGATTTCCAACTAAAGAGAACTTCCTTAATATGAGAAAAATTAGAATTCAACCATCAGCAACAACATAACTTGGCAAATTTATGCTGATAGGCCTCACTCGTATGCATGATGATGTGGCAAGTTCAATTCTACCTTATAACTCAATTATATATTTTTTTTTAAAACTAACAACACATGACAAACTGCAGGAAAAAAAGCTTAACAACAGGTGCCCCCAAAAAAAAATAAAGAAAGAAAGAACAAACCTTGAAAACAGGTGCCTCCATATCCTCTATCGTAATGCACTGCATGTTCTTATCTTTCATTGGGCCAAAAAGCTGCGCCCTAAAAACTGGTGATCGTGCAGCCAGAACCAACTTATGTGCAGGGAAAGTCTCCCCATCAACTTCAAAGGTGATGTCAGTTCCCTTACCGCTGTCCAATAACCATCCAATATGTTCAGCCATGTTTGATGGGGAGACTGGGATGGTGTACACTCTAGGCCCTTCAGTGCGTGACCTGACAACACCGACGGTGCAGTCGACAAGGAGACAGTCATCTTTTAGAAAATCTGATGTTTCTAAATTAGATCTTTTGAAGAAACGCTTGTAGCCCCTGCGAGTCAATGGATTTAATTGTGAGTTGTTATCGAATAAAAGGAGATCATACTGGAAATCAGGATTTTTCTACCAGACAATCAGTAGAGGTGCCATCTTGGTACTGTGTCCGACAAATCAACCAACAAAGGATAATATACCATGAACATTATTAGACAAGACGCAAAAACATACATTGAGCATCCTAGAGCAATAATAAATTTAACCAACATAAACCTCCACAACAGCTGATGGCTGCTAGAAGATTACTTCTTTTTTTGACATACAAGTTTTCTAACATAGGGATTGGGTCAAGGAAGAAGAGAGAGATTAGAATGGTGGCTAGGGTTTGGAAAAAGATGGGGTATTTATAGTGTGAAGTTAGGGTATGTTTTAATTCAAACTAAGAAACCATCATTCGAACTATAAGAGAAACGAAAAAAAATAGATCTATGCCATTTCATGCAGTGGGGCCAACTCACCAAAAGTAACATTAGCTAACTAAACACACCAGAGGGCCAAATAATATGCTACACCACAAAAAAATTTAACTTGCGGGCTCGTCAGCACCATGAAATTTGACAAGCGTAGATAATAGAAGATGGAATGTATGCCAGGCAAGATTGAAATTGGGTGCAATATGGTGATGAAATATATTGAAAAAAGATGAAAAAGAGTAGAAATTGTGCAATCAAAAACTAGCATTTCTGCAATTAGGCCCCTCATTCCAACTGGTTGGAATATCATACATTCGAATTCCATACAAAGGTACAAAATTAGGCTATCTTTTAATTTGATGGGTGTGAAATTGAAACGAATGGGCCTATGCCACCTTGCCAAACAAAGTTGGCATATAATGAAAAAGCTCCCTATTCCCTATCTCATATACCACTTGCTAAACACCTACTTAAGGAAAAGCCAGTAGTCAAACCTTATGTTTTACATTCACCGCTTAAGCCAGTGTATTATAAAACTACCGAGGCACTTTCCAGGTCAAAGCCTATTTTAGGTTTAGGTGTGCCAGGGAAACAAATAGTTTAGAACTTAGTCTAATTAATATGGCCCAATGTGAGCTAGCTTCAGTGGGCATTTGTCAAACAAAAATAAAGTTATCAGTTAGGTAATTAAAAAACAGGGTGTTTCTCTTTCAGGGAAGTTCCCTGCAACCCTACCCCATACATAAAGGTACTCTTCTCTGTACAATCTTCTAATTATCCATGCCTATAGACCTCACTGAATCACTTTTTCCAACACGACTCTGGAAAGAAAATGGAGAGCACCACTTACAAAAAAAGGAAGATAACTTGCTAGTACATTTGTAATTATATGCTTGTATAAATTATCAGCGTCAATCACTGTACACTGGGTACTGATTATTTTATTATGCCCGCATTGCCGCATATACAACATTAATTGTCAGTAACAATAACTCTATTATGGATACTAACAATCAGGTAAACAAATTTTTGCACTATGCAAATATCAGTATTAAACCACCATGCTTTGAATGTACAATGGGGCTGTACAAGAAAGGTAACATTACAAGCACCAATATGTATAAACCCTCAATGTCTCTACTTGTTAGATCTCAACAATATTTATTCTTTCATAGTTATCAACAGCTTGATTAATTTGTCCTTCAATTAAATGTAGCATGAAATAGTTGATGCTTGCAATTCAAATTGTCGCCTAAAAGAAAATGTAAACAAATTCCATTTCACCACAGTATAAATACAGACATTCATAGACTAGCAAGGTTAAAAATGCCATAGTCTGACTTACCACATGCTGCCACGGTACTTGAGCGTGTACGGCCCACCCTCGAGGGTGCGGCCGAAATGGGTGTGAACCTTATGCTGTGCCTTCCCACTCTGATCCAGTAGTGTCAGCTCAAAGAGAGCCCGCACATCAGCCCCCTCACTTGCAAGAGCAATGAAGAGAGAGACATATGTAGCATTGTCCTCGGCACTCTTCCCATCTGGATAGAAATAGACGGCCCACTCATATCTACAAAAACACTTGAATTAGTAATGCCAAGGATTTGAAAATCTAATTTTTACAAGTCAAGCTACATATCTCAATACCGGGTAATTGCAAACTAATCTTTTGATGTTATATAGCTAGTTTCTCGATTTAAGCAAACTTATGCTACTTGTGCTGCACAGTTGCTTAGCATTGACATGTTGGCAGATAAGCTCCAAAACGCGAACTTACACTAAAATATATCAACAAGCCTGCAAAAATTCTATTGTTTTACCCAGTTCTCTAATTGGTAATCCATTCTACGAGTAATTAGAGGAAGTGGAAAACACCAAACTAGAGTATGAAACAATCAGCCGAGTAATAGCTAGTCAGCTTGTTGACTCTGGTACATAAACCATTTGTCGCTTGTGCTGTATTCTGGTTACATCATGTCTAACCATTATACACAATAACAATCCCATTCACAATTCCAGGGTGCTACCATCAGCACATTTCAGATACTCAAACATTGTAGTTATATGTATATGTTCAAAATTGATACAGATCATACTCATCATATCATTCCTAGAAGACAAGAGAGATGTACATTGTCTTTCCAGAAAAGAAACTGCCAGAGCCTAGTTATCAGACATGAAGCTTATTATCACACAATAAAAGTGTCGCAATAGTTATCAGACATAAAGTAACCTAATTCTCATAACAAGAAATTACAAGTAGTCACCGCACTTGGGACACATTGTGTTCCCTGCACAACAAGGACCACGTGGCACTCCCAGTGCAGAGACAGAACACAAATTTCTGCAATATGGTGCAACCGTAAACAGAAAATTTCCAATACACAGAGAACCAATCAGAAAATAGGTCCACTAAGCACCACCTATTAATCTTTTGTTGAGATTAATTGAGCATTTAGGCTAAGGCCTTACCCCCCAACAGAGAAAGAGTCCGAGGCTATGTACTTTCCAACGCCAAGTCCTTTAGAGAGCGAATAGCCCGCAATTTTGAAATGGTGGGACCCATTAACAGTCTCTGTGATGGAGGTTGAAGCCGTCTCCGAGGGAGTCGAAGAAGAGAAGGAAGATGACGAGGAAGAGGACGGAAACAAAGCTTTTGTCGATGGTCCGCCACGGCACACCCTTCCTACTCCCATCGTCGCCACCGATCTAGGGTTTGGATTGCGAAAAAGTCACAGGAGTGATGCTAGGAGCTATTGACCTAGGGGTAGGGTTCCAGGCGAGCTTTTGGAGGAGATTGGATGGCGAATTTGTCGGGAGGGGAACTGGATCTAGGGTTGCAAATCGGGTAGAGAGAGAACGAAAGGGGAAAACTTTATTTGGGTTTGCTAGCCTTTCGGTCTTTCTCTCTCCACTTGCTTTTTCGTCTCTGCTTCAACGGCAGCTGCTTGGCCTGATAGCATTTTAAAAAGAAGTCGATACGCGTGGTGCACCGACTAATGGAGAACGTAACTTGTGGACCCCACTTTGTGGTTTCTACGAGTATTAACTTTACTCCATACACCGTGTGTATATAAATAATGGACTTCTCGACCTAGATGTGGTAATTAATGTCGTTGACCGGTGGTCAAAATTCTAGTCTAAGCTCCCCCGTATCATTCTCTGTGTTCGTAATATTGAAGCAGTCTTAATAGATGGTACTTTATCAACCGCTATATATATATACCTAGTGAAATGAAACAGAGGAAAAAGCAAATCCGAATCCTGAAACTCCGGGTTTTTTTTTTAAAGGAACTCTTTCAAAAGTTATTTGTGCCACTTGAATATGCACGGTTAGGAATTGTCATCTTGTGCGCCGGGTGTAGATGATTATTGATTGCAGATTAGAGGCCAGTGGCGGTAATAACTACACCGACCACTGGTGGTCGGGAATTGCGGGCCATAACTCCTCATCGACGAATTCGTATTCTCTGCATATCTAGACCGTTTGATTTGTTTTAAGATTCGTATTGACTAGATCTAGACTTCATGTTTTGGAATCAATTATTAACAAATACATGCAGCAGTGTTGCAAGTGTGCATACATCATGTACAGTAATGCATCAGACGAATACCTAAACAAATTAAATCAGAGAATTTGGCAACTAATAGAAGTTCAGTCGATGCGTCAAAAATGTTGAGGCGAATATTTAATAATATAATTCGATTTATGCTAATGTATTAATTTAACACATCGACCAATGAGTTGATGGGTCAAATTTTTTTTGACGTACAAAAGAAATCTTTACTATTTTTTGTGATATTTAAAAGTTGATATTGTAACAGTGTTATAACTAAAAGAGGTTGGCTAAGTTAAAGTAAATAGATAGAGTTAGAGAAATTGACACATGAGTTGTTAATGAAGTTCGACCACTGAATGACGTAAGTTTCCGAAGCAACGTAATCTAAACTGGTGCGTCTTTCTATTTACCCAATGCAGAAAAGAATACAATTTATGGCCGGCGAGACAACACTCCTATAGTCCACAGAAACAAACAGATGAGCATAACATGCTCAAAGAGAGAAGTGAGCACAATAGCTCAAAAATAAGCACAACAACTTGGAGTAGGCAAGCAACAAAAACTTTTAAGTCCAGACAACCACTAGCTCCACTCTAATCTCACAATGATCAATTTAGGTGAAATATATTTGAGGTTGCTGGAAAGGTAATTGAAGTTTAGGCACAAGCAATAATGAACCAGGCTAAACCTCTTAAAGGATTTATAAAGTGTAAGGTTTGTGAGGGTATTCTCTGTCTTCTTAAACAGACGACAGAGCCCACTATTTACAGTGGAGTTCAAAATGATTTGTCAACGGTTCTATGCGATCACAAGATCTACAACATAAAATATTAGCATATTTTGCTTATGCCTAGTTTTCAGTATTGACCAGCCCGGTTATTTGAATTTTGAATTGGATTTCCAGCCAAGCAACGGCTAGACTCAGACAGTCACAACCTTAGATCTACTTTACCATACTTTTGGATATAAATTAAAAATGATAAAACAAAATGGTAAAGTGTGATCTTCATAATCTTCGTAATCTCGATCTCTATGATCTTCTGTAATCTTCATGATTCAGCATCTCGTTAATATCCGACATTCCAAATGGCTCGTGTGAATCATCCATCAGATAATATGTATCAAATCATTCCTTATAGCTCGAGTAGATCATGTATTTGATTATCTTGTACAACTTGTCACGATATGTATCTTTCACTTGCTTTGACCTTCGGACGTAACAACTAAACCTGCATACATATCAAACAAATAAAATATAAAATTCAATGTTTATATGTTTTGCAAATTAGTCAAACAACACAGAATATTGCTTACAACAACAATGTATAATTTGGTCTCCGATTACATTTGAATACGGCAAACATATTGAGCATTTAGGATCAATTTTTTTAACTTTGAAATCACAAAAATAAATTGATAATACCAATGATTTGATCATACCACTATTACCTTAGCCAATCTTGATAATAAAAATATATCAATATTTATACATCAAGCATGATAATTTTATACAGAATTCTAAAATAATGGTAAAAAATTCTAAAAAAATTTGGTATTTTAAACGACACACACTAATAACTAAAATTCGGTTCATGAACATAACAACTAATATGCCAATGTTAGTACAGTAGCACAGCTCATATTACTCAGAATAGGTCAAAACAAAAAAAAAGTAACAATTGAGGGAAGTGACAACCCTACATCTAGTTCACATAATAAGTTGAATTTTAACAAAAGATAATGTCTTAAGAAAATTACAGTTATATAAATTATAGACATAAATAAATAGTTTTTAAAATTTAAAAGGCTAATTCGATTAATTGTAAGGAAGTTCTTACGGAAATATACAAATTTCTCAAAAATAGGAAATAAAATACGAATAGAATTATAATAAATAAAAATAAATAAAATTGGATTTTGATGATGGAGTGTTGATAGTGTTCGGTGTTAAAATAACAAAATCGGATGTAGTTTGATGGATATTTTTTAAATTCCGTATCAAGATTCGTATATAACTTGAAATTTATCAGGTGTGCACAATTCGATGTGATCACACAGAACCTATTGGACCACCAAAGTTTGTATTCTCCGAGTTAACTTGAGATAACATCTGAACCGTCCGATTTAAATCGGCACTAATATTCAAAATCCGGTGCATTATTTATTAGGGACCGCCTAGCTCTCCCCCGTGATCAATCCCCCATTTGATCCCCCGAGTTTGGATAAGGCTTAAAATAGAGGGGGACCACAACTGCCTCCGCTAAAAACAAAAGAAAACGCGTTAAAAACATAGAAAACGCGTTATTAACGGGCGGGGGACCACATAACCGAAAACGAAAACGCGTTATTAGCTGGGGGGACCGCATAACAGTCATCCATTTTATGAATTGGCGGTAAAGTATTCATCTATGACACCACAAGTATTCATCCAGATATGCGCATGTATTCACTTTTTCAATAGAAGCATATTAGGATTCATTACAACATTCATTACGCGTTTTTAAGTGGGGGACCACACAACCGACAAAAGAAAACGCGTTATTAAGTGGGGGGACCGCATAACCGACAAAAGAAAACGCGTTATTAACGGGCGGGGGACCACATAACCGAAAACGAAAACGCGTTATTAGCTGGGGGGACCGCATAACAGTCATCCATTTTATAAATTGGCGGTAAAGTATTCATCTATGACGCAACAAGTATTCATCCAGCTATGCGCAGGTATTCACGTTTGCAATATAAGCATATTGGGATTCATTACAACATTACGCGTTTTCTTTTGAAACGGACAGGGGGAGGGACCACATGCAAGTAGCGAAACCGGAAATACATAAACAAGTAATAACACGATTATAATGCAAAAGGTGAATACTTACCACGAGAAGGATGAATATAACATATCAAACTATATCACATCAACAATATTAACATCAATTCATATCTGTTACAAAAACTGTTTCATATCACATCAGTGAGTAACCTAAATTGCAAATTTAAACTCATTCCTCTCATCAGTAAGTATCCTACATGCAAGCAGAACACGCTCAGCACTGATCATTTCCTACAAAAATTAAACACAAAAAAATGTCAGTTAGTAAATGAAATTTTAATAAAATAAATTAAAAGTATACATTCCAATTGCAACAAGTATTCATCCAGTAAGTGTGAAGTATATATCCCAGTAATAAGAGAAATTACAAAAACGAAAAAGAGTATACATCCCAAGTGTAACAAGTATTCATCCATTAAATCTAAAGTATACATTCCAACAATACCCAAGTTATACATTCCAGTAATACCCAGTACTATTTATAAAGTAAAAATCCAAGTGAAACAAAGCATTCATCCATGAACTGTAAAGTATATATCCAGTAATACTCAGTATTTATCCCATGGGTAACAAGTATTCATCCATTAATCCTAAAGTATACATCCCAACAATACCCATGTTATCCATCCCAGTAATACCCACAGTATTCATCCATTAATCCTAAAGTATACATCCCAACAATACCCATGTTATACATCCCAGTAATACCCAGTAATATTTACCAATTAAAAACAAGTAATATTAAACTATTATAGTATACATTCCAAGTGAAATAAGTATTCATCCATTATCTGTAAAGTATATATCCAGTAATACTCAATAAAACCCAGTAAAACAAGAGAATCAAGTATTTATCCAGTAATATTCAAATTACAGAAAGCTAACAAATTTATATAATATTAACCTGAGTGAAATCGAGCGGGACCTTGCGCGTCAAACAGTCAATACACCGCAGTACAAATATTGCACAATCCTGCGAAGATTGCTGAGGAGTTTCCATCCAGGATAGCTGTACGTCCATCCACGACTCTTTTCCTATATTTTGTATAAAAACAAGAAAATTTATAAAGGTTTTCATACCTAATACAAGCTTACTGAAAAAAAAAAAATAACACATAAACACCTTAAAAACATGAATATAAAGTAAGATACAAGTGCTTACCAAGCCTCCAGGAGAGAAAGTACTTCACCCAGTGCAAATAGTTGATGTGTGGCTCAAGATAGTATTGGTTCGATGAAGGGTTAAGGGAGTTGTACATCTGGATCTTTTGATTCTTCAAATCAAAAGCAGCTAATATCCAATGCTTTCGACCAACTAATGGTACGAACAACCATCTGCACTTCTCGAATTGGGGTGAAAATAATTCCCTCTGTCGACGGTACACAATATCCAATTGATTGAATGGTGCCATTTCCTACAATATTACAATAAATAAAATCAACAAACCAATATTTAATTATTTCAAAAATTTATAAAAATATACTTTTTATATTTTTAAAAACTCACAATACAATCATTCGTCAAGTAGAACCACTCTTCATCAACTGGAGTCTCCAGTTGCATTATGAAGAGTGCTATATCAACAGCCTGCACAAATATTAATTCATGTCAAGATTAGTACTTATCCAAGAATCCAGTTAATACACAAAGAATTCATCTATTGATACCAAAGTATTCATCTATTGATGGAAAAGTATTCATTCATGAATACCAAAGTATTCACCTATAAACACCAATAATTGAATACTTTGGTATCAATACTTTGGTATTCATTCATTGATTAATACACAAGTATTCATCAAAGTATTCATCCATGGAGACTAAAGTATTTATGCAGTTAATACACATTTGATACACAAGTATTGATCTATTGATACCAAGTATTCATTCATGAAAACAAAAGTATTCTTCAATATAATTGACAGCCAGCACAAAGTAAAATTTTTCATACCTCAGAGCCAACTTGGTTATTGGAAAACAGAAGGTCTCGGAATTGATCAATTGTCATAAATAATCCAGACTGGGTGTTTTTAAAGGGATAGTCCTCATCACCAATTTCAAACTGAAAGTATTTCTTCACCCATGAATCCAACACATTACTCACTTCAACGCTAACCAAATCCCGATTGTCATAAGACCATTTCTTGTTTGGCAGCGGGACTTTCCCGGTACAACTCTCAAATGTGGGATCCACGAAAATACTGTCAGAAAAAAAATCCCAATCTGGATAATTTAATTTAAAAGGAACGTCATCAAATTCATTATATTCTTCTCCGTACTTGGCAAGGATACACGGAATCCAATCACCGGGTGGTACAGCAACTTTCGCAACATCATGGACAAAAGGTTCTCCGAGAAAAGATGGTTTCGGTTCATTAGCCCCTCTTTTAGGCATGGTTCTACGGATTGGAACCCTCTTCTTCCTTCTACCAGCTATTTTCTTCTTAGGTTTCGGTTTCTGTTGCTCTGGCTCTTGGGAGCTAATTTCAACCACGTTGGTTTCAGTTTCAGGGAGTGGTTTTCGGCCTCTTTTCTTGCATTGTCCCCTTTCATAAACAAACTTAGCTCCCAAGACCTTAGGTCTGGATTTTAAATCGCTTTTGTCGACGTCCAATTTCTCTTTCTCTTTCTCTTTATCATCAGTTGGAATTTGGACTTCCGGTGACAAACCGAGGCTAAACGAGGGACCATCCATATCACCAAGATTACATACTGCTTCTTTCTCTTCAGCTACTTCAACTTTCATTCCTACAATTTCTACAAATATGCATACTGTTACATTCAAAATATAAAACTGGATAACAAAGTATGAACTGCAAAAAAATATGACAAAACTAAAATATTAATACCTTCTTTCTCTATTCCTTGTTTCTCATCAGCTTCTTGCCCTCCTTCTGATTTTTCTTTTTCTTTATGGTGAGCAATAACATCTTGTATAATTTTATCAATCTTTGGATCTTGGGATTCATCTTCCTGTGTAGTAAACCCATGAGTATCTTCTTCAGAAAGTACGTTCTCCTCCACAGCTTGAGGTTGTTTTGTTTCATTCTTTGATTTCTTCACAGGTGCATCTCGACCAACCGATGGTGTTGGTGTCACAGTTTCGCCAAATAAAACTTTCTTCTTCAGAGGACTGGCAGGAGTCTCCTTGATTTCAGCAGCCTGGCATAACAGCTTCAAAGAGCTCCTAGTGTTAACAACACTCTTCTTTTGCCCAGCTACAAAAAAAAAAAAAAAAAAAGGTATAAATCCCAGTTGTAACAAGTATTCACCCAGTAACTGTAAAGTATACATCTTAGCAATATAGAATTCCAAAAAGGAAAAAGAAGTAACAAATATTTAGCAATTATAGTATACATACAAAGTCAAACAAGTATTCACCATTCATATCAAAGTATTCATCCAGTAATACTAAAGTATTTAACACAAAAGAAATAGATGAAAATACTAAAAGTTTAATAGATGAATACTCACAAGGTACATTATCTTGTACATTGGCAGACTTGCTTAACAGCTTCAAAGAGCTCCTAGTGTTAACACCAACCTTCTTTTGTCCAGCTACAAAAAACAAAAGTATACATTCAAGTTGTAACAAGTATTCATCCAAGAACAATCAAGTATTCACCATAAAAATTAATAGATGCAAAAAATCTTACCATCAGGAGAAAATTTAGCATCTCCAGAAACAGCACCTTCAGAAGGTACTTTACCTTCCAGCTTAGCATCAACGGCTATGGAAATACCAATTATTAAAAAGATAATTCACAAAATTTTTAAAACAAAACGATTCAGTTTTCTTAAATTTGAATGTAAATATTCAAATGAACAAAAATTTATAAATCTTACACTTTGGTTTCTTCTTCTGCTCATGACCAGAAGTTCCCTTCTCTGTTCCCTCAATAGCTTTGGCAGCTGTCCCACGAAAATAACAAAAGAAAAAAAAAATTAAAGTCAATTATTGGTACAAAGTCAGGTGCTAATCACTAAAAATATCAAGTTTCATATGTATGTATTCATACAGAGAAGTTAAATACAAAATAAAATACTTTAAATTAAATTATATAAAACATACGTGATCGAAATAATCGCTTCGATATGTAATACTGTCTTTCCGAATGAGAAGCCTGCGCCAAAAGCTTCTGTTCAGACGCTGGTGACAAAAGCAGAATACCACTAGAATCTTGTATATATTTAAGATCCTCAAACCGATGCTTGGCTGCCCTTTGAACCAGCTCACTGGAGACATTGAAGTTGAAAAGGCAGTAAACAGGTGCCATTTCGGTTATCAACTTCAGAAGATGACTGTGTTTGGGTTTTCGCAATTGCACGTTGTTTGACAGCACAGAGAACTGGTCACTTGCAACAAAACCCTTCTCCTTATTGAGTAACTCAGCAGGTTCCCATTTCAGCTCAGAGGTATCAATATCACCCACCAGGACATTGTCAAGCACTTTGTTCAATGAGGATCTCCTCCAGCAGACATTCAATTTGTGATCCAGAAATCTTGGAATGTGGCCAGTGAATTTCCTATTGTTCGGAATCTTCACGTGCTCAAAAAACCAGCCCTAAAAAAAATAAAGAAACAAAAAAACAATCTTACTAAGTATTGATGCAAAATATAAGAAATATTCATCCAAAACAATAAAATTATTCACCCCAATTGTAATAAGTGTTTATCCCAAATGTTGACAGTATTCATTTATCCGACTTAAAATATAAGAACTATTCATCCAAAATGCAGAAGTATTCACTCCCAGGGTAAGAAGTATTTATCCCAAATGTACAAAGTATTCATCCCAATTGTAAGAAGTATTTATCACTTGAAAGTATTTAAAATTTTTTTATTAAAACTTACAATCAATGCAAGTGCACAACCAGGGAGTGTTCCTGACTCTTTCTTCCCTGTCTTCCCCTTTGTACCCTCCTCTTCTTCTTCTGCCATACTTGTGCTTCGGTTGTCCCTTTGCAACCGACACCAAGCGGCATTATTTGGAATGTTCTCCATAAGAACACGGTGCACTGCCTCTGCCCAATTGTAATCTTTCAAACTGTCGATCTCAGAAGCATAGTGGAACATATGCTGTGGAACTTTTCCGCAAGATTGCGGGAATAGTACCATTGTGAACAGGTACATTACCAGCAGACCCACTACATCATCTGCCGAGGCATTCTTCTTAAGGGATTCTTTGATTGCCGTCTCAAGCATGGCTACAGATATCCTTCCGTTTCGCTTCAAATGTCGCTGCCTGAGGGGAGGATCACTAACCCTCCCCTTCTTCATCTGCACCACCTCTCCACCAACGCCAAGGCCCATCACCAACCCGACTTCTTGAGGAGTAAATTCCAGTTTTTTCCCCTTAAAAACAAATGCACCTTCCTTGTCTTCCCAATGCAAGAGAATGCTATGCAAAACAGGGTTGTTTGCATGCGTTTTGTGTGGAAATGCAAACAAATGAAGGAAGGGAGTATTGGCTAGACGGGCTTTGTGAACAGGCTTCAAATTGGGCAACACATTGCTGTGGAAGAATAGCATAGCTGCATCAATATTACATCTGTTCTTTATGCATGAATCAGATGTCCTTGGTTTTCCAATACGTTGACCTACAAGGAAAAAATTACGTAGAGTTGTAAAATATTGATTTGAATTAAGTAGGGTATTCACTAATGGATGTAAAGTATGCATCCAGTAACTGTAAAGTAACATTAAGCTATTAGAGTATTCATCCCAAGCGACATAAGTATTCATCCATCAACTATAGAGTATTGATCCATTAAGTGTAAAGTATTCATCTGAATTGCGTAGGATATTCACTACTGGACAACAAGTACAGATCTATTACAAAATACAAATGTATAAGTACACATTTATGAAATTACCTTTCTTGCGACCTGGTTGGGCTCCCCTACGCCGTTTTGCTGATGGGACATCTTTCACCTCTTCTTCTGAAGATGATTCTTCTTCTTTATATTGTTCTGAAAAATTATATTCATCCATCAAATGTAAAGTATTCATCCCTTAATTGTAAAGTGTTCATCTGAATTGAGTAGGATATTCACTACTGGACAACAAGTACAGATCTATTACAAAATACAAATGTATAAGTACACATTTATGAAATTACCTTTCTTGTGACCTGGTTGGGCTCCCCTACGCCGTTTTGCTGGTGGGACATCTTTCACCTCTTCTTCTGAAGATGATTCTTCTTCTTCTTTATATTCTTCTGAAGAATTATCTACACATTTTGAAGAATTATTTGAAAAATTATATTGCTGTATAAGTTGATCACAACAATAATCTACTAAAGAAGATCTAAAATTAATAAAGAAAAAATAATTTTCAGCTCATTTGTTAAGTTTCAAGACTAAATTCTAAATATTAACAAAACAACTTATTATTTACTAACATAGATAGTATTCATCCAACTTAGCTATTTGTATTCACCTCCAGACAACAACCAAACTTTGGAACAGCAGACATATAATTTATAGAAGTAAATTCATGAAAATACCTTCCTTGTGACCTCGTCGGGCTCTCGTATGCAGTTGTACTACTGGTGCACCTTCTTCTTGAGAACTTTCTTCGATATCTTCCGAACTTTCATGCAGCTCTGCTGATTTGATTGGAGATTGAGGTTTCTTTGGAGATTGAAGTTGTTCTGTTAAAAAATACAAGCAAAATAATATGTTATTAAAAAAGTTAGTAACATATATAGTATTAATTTCTTTCATGTATGTATTCACTCATCAAACAAGCAATATTCATCAAACCTTCAGAGATCTTCTCAAGATCTTCATCCAACTGTGTTGCTTGGATTGAAGATTGACTTGGCGATTCATGTTGTTCTGTTAAAAAATAAAAGCAATAATAAAAGTTAGTAACATATAGAGTACTTATTTTGTTAACATGTATGTATTCACTCATCAATCAACAAATATTCATCACACCTTTAGAGATATTCACAGAATCATCATCCAACTGTGCTGGTGGGATTAGAGATCCACTTGGCGATTCATGTTGTTCTGTTAAAAAATAAAAAAATAATAATATGTTATTCAAAAAGTTACTGACATATAGAGTATTAGTTTCTTAACATGTATGTATTCACTCATCAAAACAAAAAATAATCATCAAACCTTCAGAGATCTTCTCAAGATAATCATCCACCTGTGCTGGTTGGACTGGAGATTGAGTTGACAATTCATGTTGTTCTGTTAAAAAATAAAAGCAATAATAATATGTTATTCAAAAATTTAGTAACATATAAAGTATTAATTTCTTAACATGTTGGTATTCACTCATCAATAAAAGAATATTCATCACACCTTGAGAGATCTTCACAGAATCATCAACCACCTGTGCTGGTTGGACTGGAGATTGAGTTGACAATTCATGTTGTTCTGTTAAAAAATAAAAGCAATAATAATATGTTATTCAAAAATTTAGTAACATATAAAGTATTAATTTATTAACATGTTGGTATTCACTCATCAATGAAAGAATATTCATCACACCTTGAGAGATCTTCACAGAATCATCATCCAACTGTGCTGGTGGGATTGGAGATTGAGCTTTCTTTGGCGATTCATCTTGTCCTGCTAAACAATAAACAGTTAGTAACATATATTGTTAAAAATAAAAACAATAAACAGTTAGATACATCAAAAGTGATATTTAGCTATTAATATCAAACTATATAACATCAAAAGTATACATTCCAGCTACAACAAAGTATTCATCCAGTAAATAAACTATATGCATCCATTACTATCATTGGATCCAAGCATAATCAAAATTCATCTCTAATATAACATCTAATATAACAGTGTGTTCATCTAACAAAGAAGTATTCATCTCTAATAAGTACTGAATAGTGCATTTAAACTATTCATCTAACAAAGAAGTGTTCAGATAACAGTGTGTTCATCTAACAAAGAAGTGTTCATCTAACAGATGAGCAACAGTGTGCTCATCTGTATGTATTCACTCATCAAACAAAACTATTCATCTCTAGCAACAGTGTGCTCATCTGTGATCTAACATTAAACTAAACTACTAAATAACAGAAATAGTGTGTTCAAACTAAACTAAACTAAACTAAACTAAATAACAGTAAAATTAAACTAAACTAAACTAAATAACAGCAACATAACAAAGAACAGAGGTAGTGTTCATCTGCCATTTCATACCGATTACCAGTAACAAAAATCGTCACAACAACATAGCAAGATAAATGAAGCAAACCGGTACCAGTACGCATTACTTAATTAAAATACTGAATACTTCGGTTAAGTTGGATGAATACCTCGAGAATCAGCGATTGTTACATTTCCTTCTTCATTTCCACTGATTTGCGGTGCAGATGCCTCAGGCAGCACCGATTCTTCACTTTGAGGCAGAACAACTTCTTCACTTTGAGGCAGCACCGCTTCTTCGCTTTGAGGCAGCACCGCCTGTTCATTTCCACCGATTTGCTCCATTTCCACAGATAAAGAATGTCGCCGGAGGGGAGAAAGATTCGCTATCAGATGAACTCTCTCTCTCAATCACCGAGTGTGCGATCACTGATCGTGAAGTGGATGAACTCTCTCTCTCAATCGCCGAGTGTGCGATTGCGAATCCGTAAGGTCGGTGAACTCACTCTCTTTCTTTTTCAAAATCGATGCTAAAACCCTATCGTCGGCGGAATGTTCGATTGCGAGAGTACGATGGACTGAAGTGTGCGATTTCGTCAAGAGGAGTGAATATTTTGTCACGTAGTGAATTTTAATTTTTCATTTTAATTTTCATTTACAAGATCAGTGAAATATATCATATGGAACGGGTTCATCAAAATGAAAAGACGTTAATGGAAAGAGGCTATGAAACGAAGTGGCGCAACTCTTATATATATATTTCAAATCCATGTGGTGGGACCATTTAATTTGAACACCATCTCCATTTCACTGGAGGGATGCTTGATTTTATAATAATTTCATATTTTATTGTGTTTATTATATTCACTCAATATCAATAATATATTGACTCAATATTCATATAATATTCACTATGCATGTCGCCGCATAAAGTATATAAGGTGGGACCATATAAGGTGGGACCATTTCAACGACCCAACATCTCCATTTCACTGAAGGGATGCTTGATATTAAATTAAATTAACACTGTTATGTATTTTATTGTACTAGATGAAAAAGTAATTTTATTGTGTAATATTAAATAATTTTTCATAATGTGAAATATTTTCATTGAACCTATCATGGATTAACACTAATTTTATTCTGTAAAAATGTGTAAACTTTTTATTCATATAATAACAATGACATAATCCGGGCTATGTGAACAGTTTAATGTTCCAAGTCAATACTTGTTTGTCCTTGGATGAATACTTCGATGAACACTGTTCACTTCAACATTTATTTGTGCACCAAAAATTCTTTAAATGTAATAAAAGTATATATTCATCTCTTCACATAAAACAACAAGTAAAAATAAAACAACAAAAATTTCGAATTATATTGAGCACGAATTGCTAATTGTAATACATCTGAACCGTACAATATAATATCTCACAAAGAAACAAGCAACCTTTCAATGTAATAGTATTGTATTCATCTATGTAATTTCAAGTATTTACTATCAACACTGAAGTATTCATCAATGAAATACTAATGTTTCTATGCAAAAATAAAAATTAAAAAATGATAATCTGTACAAAGTTATGTTTCTATATTTATAAACAAAAAGAATTAGTTCTCCTTTTTCTTCATATTCTTTTGCTTGTCCAACAACTTCTTTATGGCAACATCCATTTTGCTCTTGTAAGCAATTTTTTTTGGTCGTCCCCTCCGATTTGATTTTTTAGGTGGTAGTAGAGGTTTAGAAGGTGGACAATTAACTAATGAAGTCCCATCAATTTGTTCTGCAACTGTCGTAGATTTCTGAAAACCATCAAGCAATGTCTCACCTGCAAAGAAGTATTCATCCATTAAAATGAAAGTATTCATCCCACAATGCAATATAAAGATTCACAATCACTGGTATTAGTACATGAATTATTATTGTAAAATTGTATTCATCCTTTCATCACAAGTATTTACACTATCAGAATGATGTACTAATCTGTGTAGAAATTAATATAAATGTATACCTCCTGCCGCCGAAACATCTTGTTGCTTTCCTTTTCCTGTGGTAGACTTTTTTTTCTTTCTTACTATAGGTGTCATTCCAGAAACTCCAGAAGTATCAATAACATTCACATTCGGTTGGCCACCAACTAAACCTGATTTCACAAAACTCGAAAGTATCAATACGTATTCACCACTAATGCAATAAGTATTGACTTCCAATGTCAGATATTCACTACTAAACCTGAAGTGAAAGAAATAAGATATTGAAACAGAAAGAAAATGACTATTATTGACAAACCTGCTATGTTTTTTCTCAACTCATGTAAACCATTCAACACCATAGTATGATACTCATCATTCACACTTCCAATGTTCAGCAGATCTTGAATTATTGGATTTGTTGACATGGTCAACTCATACAGCCTACAAACACACAAAGGAAAACAGATACAACTTAGAGTGAAGTATTCAACCTTATAATTGTAAGTATTCAACCATAGCATAAATAAATAAACAAATTAGAGACTTTTACCTGTTTCGTTCAGGTAAAGTTGGATGAGATGAATCAATTATGGTCAAATTCTGTCGATCGATATCTTTTCTCCACCGATCGACAATATACTTTTCATCAATAGAAAAGACCTTTTCATGCTTTAGGACCTGAATTGAGTGTGAACACAAAACACCCATTACCTCAAAAAGTCTACAAATACAAAACACCTCCTTTAAGGCCCTCTTATACACAACCTGAAAATTTTTCCCCCAACAATCTGCAACAACATAAAGTGCCTCTCCATCTTGTTCTGCAATTAAATTGCACGATAAATTCATACACAATGTGAACTGCTCTTGACATTTGAGAAAAATTTCATTTGTATAACTTTGTTGAAATTGATATTCCATGGGCAATTCAGAATTACACTTATGAGCTCGATACTTCGAATCATGGTCAGCCTTATGCTCTCTCTCCCAAATGTTTCTTAGAGATTCATCAAAACATTCGACAAAACCTTTAAGGCTTTCTCTCCTTGTGAGGTAGCTATCCAAGAAAGAATTCATACTTTCTACACGCTGTGTAGTATTCATTCCAGCCCAGAATTGGGAATTTAGATAGACTGGCACCCACTTCTCTCTCATTTGAAATATATCTCTAAACCAAGCATCATCTTGCTTCCCAATTTTATCCATCAACTGCACCCATCTTTCCTCAAAATCTTCCTTGCACTGGGAATAATACACAACCTCCTTCACCTGAGCTGATAAGGCACTTTTCTTATCCTTTCTTCCCAATTTACTGGGTAGCTTGTGTAATATATGCCAAGAGCAGTACCTATGAGTGGTTTCTGATCCAAACACATGCTTAATCCCTAATTCAATGCTTCCACATTGATCTGTGAGTATGCCACCAGGTTTCACTCCATTCATACATTCCAAAAATCTAGACATAAAATATTTGTTAGTACAAAATAATTGTCCTAAGAAAATATTACATAAAGTATTTATCCCTTAGTACATAGTATTGACTTGTACGGCTCAAAGTATTCATCCACTAACAATGGAAGACCTCAAAAAATAACCTTACTGTGTATTCCAAACTTCATACAATTCCTACAGTATAATGTACTCACCAGTACCACATAAAGTATTCATCCACTAACAAATGCAAAAACTCAAAAAAAGGCAACCTCAATGTGTATTCAAAACTTCATACAATTCATACAGTATAATATATTCACCAGTACCACATAAAGTATTCCTTCATTATAATGTATTTACATGTATGGCATAGAGTATTCATCCACTAACAATTAAAGAACTAACAGAAAACCTTGCTATGTACTCAAAACTTCATACAGTACATTGAGTATAATATATTGACATATACCATATAAAGTATTCATCCAACCAGGTCTTAAGTATTCATTCATACTTATCCAAGTAAATTAGTATTCAAACATTCAAAACAACAATCAAATAGTACCTGGAAAGACACCATATGTAATCTCTTTCAGTTTCCCTTCCTAGCAAAGCACAAGCTAAAATGACGGAATGACCATGGTGATTAACACCAACCCACAATACAAGTGGCATATCGTACCTGACAAATTTTAAACAAAAATAGCAAGTATTCATCACAACCATACAAAATACTACATTACAGTCAAATAATATAATAATTAGCAGATGATTACTTATTTGTGAGGTAATTAACATACGAAATGTAAGAAGTATTAATCCCAAATACAGAAAGTATTCATTACTAATGTAGAAAGTATTTATCACAAATATTGACAGTATTCATTCACGATCCAAGTATTCATCAACAGAAATTCACTTTTAATGTAAGAAGTATTCACCCAAATAAAAAGAAATATTCATCCCACAGTATTTAACACATTTATCAGGTTGTCAGATTAATATGAAAATTTCAAATTGCAGTAATAAAATAGCAGATGATTACTTACTTATTTGTGAGGTAAGTTGCATCCATAACAATAACATCGTGGAAATATTTGTATGCTGCACGACTTCGACCATCAGCCCAGAACACACTCCACAATCGACCTTCGTTTGTGTAATCGTGAGCATAAAAAAAATCTCGATCAATCTTCGATTTGTTTCGAAAGAACTCAAATATCAATGAGGCATCATCACCTTCAAAAGCCCTTAACTTCATCCGCTTGTACTTCTCAATATGATTTCTTGCATCTTTTTTAGTAAAAGGGCACCTTATATAACCTCCAGCACTTTTGATTACTAACTTAATATTAACTGCAACACCCAAACCTTGATCATCATTAAAATCCAGCATATTCTGATATTTCATAGGGATGTATCGGAATCCAGATATCAGAAATGAAGAATTGGGTTGCAAAATGTGGTTGTGACACCCAACATATTCTACTACTACCCATCCACCAGTCAAACTAGAAGGTTTCAATTTTAAACAAGCACGACAACCCGTGCCTACAAAACCCCTCTTCCTTTTTGGGATACGACCTTCGTTTGACACCACTCTTTTTGGATATTTGGTGCACATAAACACATAATGAGTGCTTATGTTACCAATCTTGTGATTTGACCTTTTGCATATGCTAAATCCACATTGAAATCCATACAATTGATAGTATGAATGTGCATCGTCTATGGAATCAAACTCATCCCCAACTGCTGGTTCTCTCACACGATGATCATCATCATCATCATCATCATCATCAGCATCATCACCATCACCAGCAGCATCAGCTTCTACTTCAGTATTTCCTGGTTGATCTTCCCCACTTTCAATGTCAACAGCCTCCTTATTGAGGTCAAAATCAAATATACTCTCCTTGCTGCCTACACTATCAACCACTCTCTCATTTTCACGATGAACCTCTTCAAAATGTTGATAAAGGTTCACCTCATCAACTTCTAAGTTACTATTCTCCATCCACATCTCATCTCCGCAGATTTCATTGAGATCAAAACTCATCCTGAAAAAACAACTACTTAGTGTAAATACAAGTATTCACCCCAAATGTAAGAAGTATTTATCCAAAATGCAGATAGTATTCATCCAAAAAATTGAATGTATTCATCATACGACCCAATTATTCATCCTATAAAAACCATGTAAGAAGTATTCATCCCAAATACCAAAAGTATTTATCCCAAATGTGGACAGTATTGATTTACGACCCAAGAATTCATGCAACAGTATTTAACATCAATTCACAAATAATGTAAGCAATATTGATCTCCAATACAAGAAGTATTCATCCAATATGTAGAAAGTATTCATTAACAACTAATGTAAGAAGTATTCATCCAACATGTAGAAGTATTCACACCAAAATGTAAGAAGTATTAATCCCAAATGCATAAAGTATTCATTCCAAATGTAGAAAGTATTTATCACAAATATTGACAGTATTCATTCACGATCCAAGTATTAACATCAATTCACATTTAATGTAAGAAGTATTCACCCAAATAAAAGTAATATTCATCGCACAGTATTTAACACATTTATAAGATTGTCAGATTCATATGAAATTTTCAAATTGCAGTAATAAAATAGCGATTTCAGATGTCACCAACAGAAATCACAACATGAAGATCAGAGATCAAAAATAAAATCAGATCGCATCAACATTTCATTACCTGATCAGAGAATAGCCGGAGCAAGGAAGTTCGTCGGAGCGTCGGAGCAAGGAAGATCGTCGGAGAGTCCCAGCGGGTGAGATCGTAGGAGCGTCCGATCGGGGAAGATCGTCGGAGCGTCGGAGCGTCGGAGCGTCCAATTAGGGTCCGCCTAGCTCTCCCCCGTGAAAGCGGCGCGCGTCGGAGAATCCCAGCTGCGATCGCTTGAGAAAAGAGAGAGAAAAGCGGCGCGCGTCGGAGAATCACAGCTGCGATCGCTTGAGAAAAGAGAGAGAAAGCGGCGCGCGGGGAGAGAAAGGAAACAAAATTCAAAAAAGGAAAGGTAATTAAACGGGTAAGTGGGTTAACCGGTAAACAGTTAACTATAATTAACTGATTCATTAACGGCCACGGGGGATGAAACGGGGGATGGGAAGCCGGGGGATATTAGAATTACCCTATTTATTAAGTGGGGAACGGACTGAGGCCGAATTGAATTCTGATCGCATCTGCATCTCCGCGGAGATTATAATATGTTAATGAAGATCCGTAAAACAACGGGGAACCAATTTGGGTCCGATGTCCATCGGACTCACTTTGAGTCCGATGGGTTCCATGACCGTCGGATCGGCTTTAATTCGCGCCAGAATGTCTGCTTTAAAATTCGTGCACACGAATCCTAAAGTGAATCGGACGGTTCCTAAACCATCTGATCTAAATTTGAGTCCTATGGGCATCGGACCCAAGCTGTTCTCAAAACAACGGTGCCATTTTGTAAAATACTAAATATAATCCGTCATAGCGGCGAATCGACAAAGCACAGCACCCAGCGTCACAGTATCAGTATCACACAGTCGAATCGACAGATCGCAGCAGCAGCGCATAATCCAACAGGCATAAAACATAAACATAAACCCGCTGATAGATCATATAGATGAATCTCGCAAATCTTACAAATTTCGAAATTTCCATCATACAGAAAAGTTCGCTGAGATTTTCATTTCACCGACTCGACTTACATTGAGAGAAGATGATGAGCAGCTCCCCTCCTGCTCCTTCCCAGCAGCTTCAGCCCGCGGTAATCTCTGATTCTCCCTAGATCTCGATCTGTTTCTTGGATCGCAATTCTAACTCACAGTTTCAGACTGTGAGCTCCTGATACTTTGTGGCTATCTAGATCCTTAACACGCTCCGTTCCGAGGGAATGTCTGTACCCTATCCACCTGCCCCTCCTTTCTCCCGCATAAAGCGCGAAAGTGGAATCGGATCACATTTTTTCATCATCTAATATTTCAAACGGATTGAATTTATAGATGAAGTGAATTTATAGATTTTTTGTTAGATAAATGGCGCACCGTTTCTAATCAGTGTCAAATTGGGTTTTATACAAAGTGCGAAATCTAGATAAACATGTACATGGATTCGTTCTTGTTATTGGAAATTTCAGCCATACTAAAAGCCATTGTTCATTGGCATCTGAGGATCTGAATCAGTTTTTTCTTCTCCCAATTTGCTCTTGTATGCTCAAGTGTATCCTTGTGATTTTTACCAGTTGATTCATATTTGTGGCACATAAATGCTAATTGCTAAACATAAAAAATATAGGGTTTGGTTCTACAGTATAATGCTGGTTGTGGTCTGAAAAAGAACTGATTATTCATTTCTAGAATCATTCATTACCCAATTCTTCTTTGTTATTTTTCATTCAAATTTCTGCTCACAGCATCTGCAGTGCATACTTTCAATTACGTTCTGTTATATCCAGGGCCATCTTTGTTAATGTGTTTGTAATTTAACATTTGAATTTAGGGTGGAAGTTTTCTGACGGGATTTACAAGGCTATGCAAGGGACTTGCAGTAATTTTAGTTATAGGATTTGCCTTTGTTCAGATATTTCCTTCAGCTGTGGCCTATCTTGCGCTTATTCCCTCAAGGTGCAATTGGATTCCTCACTTAATTTGTATAGACTAGGGTCTACTTTTACTTGGAACTTGAAAGAAAAGCAGAAAAATCAAATTCAACCACAATAGGCGAAACTAACTATGGGGATCTTTTTGTCCTTTTGGGTAAAATACTAGCATTTACAAGCCAGTTTTCTACCATTATGATAGTTGCATCAATACGGTACCTGCAGTCAAAGACAGGGTTATTACCTGTTCCATTCTATGAATATTAGAAGCTGAAATTAACCACTGATTCAGGGTTGGAATTGGACATGCGAAATTCAACAGAAGAATAAAATTAAAATAGTAGATACGTACCTTGAATGTACGCAGAGGATAAGCACTGCTAGTAGCAGAACTGGCCAGTGATGTACTGGCACTCAATATTGTAAAAGTTGGTATCATCTATGAAATTAAAGGTCATTGCTAAAGAACATTTTATAAGAAAAATGCCTTTTTTTTACTTGTGCAGGACAATTCCATTCGCTTGGAATCTTTTTACAGCTGGTTACATTGAGCAAACCATTCCTGGGGTAACTTCTCCACCTGATAACTCTTCTTTCATATTTTAAACCTCTTAATTATGTCTGATAATTTATGCATAACTCGACCCAATGTTGGCTAATCTAAATATGGAGGTTTTGCGTGTCGAGGTGGATAACGCTTAGACCTGACCTGATAGGATCCGAGCCAACCTTGTTGATTATTAATAAATCAATATTGCAGTCATGCATAATGATTCTTCGAAATACACATAATTCTTTCATGGTCAGTGATAGATGTACTCATAGAGATGAAAATAGAATGCTAATTCAAATTAAAAGAATTTAACTCGAGACTGTTCTTCGGCCAAGGTGAAATCAGAAGGGAAATGGAGTCTATTCCTGTTCTGACCTGAAATATTGTTAAAGGCGAACCTGAACGGACCTTTGGCATCTCTAGTTGTAATGACCCTACTGAGAATTGATTAAGCTGCAAATACAGTATTGTATTGCCAGGGATATACATTTTGGAATTATTCTCTGTGTTCACGTGTAAGTATCAAGTGGGCTGTCAAATAGCTTCATGAGCTTCAGTTCAGGTAGACTTCTTTATTTTTACAAGGGGCATATTGACTCCAACCATTATATAAAATTTCACAGGTCATAATAAGCATAATCGGGCTGCTTGTGTCTGGGAAGCTATTGGAACCGCTATGGGGCTCCAAAGAGTTCCTCAAGTTTATAATCGTGGTCAATTTGTCGACTTCAGTGTGCATATTTGTGACTGCCATTTTACTCTACTATTTTACAACCCAAGAGAATTACCTGTAAGTACTCCCATTTCACCAATTAACTAAAATTTTCATCTTTTATTTATTTGCTCTGGCCTATATAAATTAAGATCAAGGACTGCTGCTTTGATTTGACTGTGGACGGGTAATTAATTCTCATTGTTATGAGCTTTAATTTGACCCTACTTTCTGATGTAGGTATCATATTTGCAAATATGGTTAAACCTGTACAGTAACCATGTCTGCTGTATCTATATCAGTTGATGACCTTTATGACATGAAATGAATTTTGTTTACCTGCTATAGCCACATTAGCACAGCATAGGTCCTTATTGGCGTTGTGATCAAGGATCTTTTACAACAACAACAACAACAACCAAGCCTTTAGTCCCAAACAAATCAAAGATCTTTTAAATTACTAAAAGTTTAACAACACCATCTGAGAACAATTTGCATCTGGCAAGTGAAGTATAGGTTAAATCACTTTAAAGTGGCAGTTGTAGCGAAGTAAATAGATGAAGTACAGTTGAACCAAAAGACAAAATAGTTGTCAGTACTATATAAGTGAGCAGAGTTATTAATATTTCAAGTTTAAAGCACCTACTGAGCTGTTTTTAACTTTACACCGCCTGAAAGTGCCTTAAAGCATATATAATCACAAGCACACATCATGTAAGTCGGAACTATCGGTTTCTTAGCTAACCTTTTAGTGGCTTTCGCTAATATTGTATTAATTGCTTGAGTACTAGGTTGTGATCTACTGAATAAACACTCTTTTGAGCCTAATTTATGGTGTTCTGCTTTAACTAAATTGCTTATCCATCTCTCTCTAACTATCACACAGCTATACTCCTCTATCTGGTTTCCACGGGGTCCTTTCAGGTTTCTTAGTAGGTGTGAAGCAAATTCTACCTGATCAGGAACTCAGCTTCCTAAAGATTAAAGCTAAGGTGAACTCATGCTTATAAATACTATTATAGAAGCACACACAAATGCAGTATTAGAGTCCATGCAAGCACAACGCCATGCACACACAATAGACCCACTAAATAGAATTTCAAAAGAGCCTCTGCATTGTAATTAAATCGATCAAGCCACTAATTACAATAGGAATTTTTTGTTTGTTGGAGAAATGGTAGTCATATTTAAAGTTAAAGACTTTCTAATACCATTTTTATATTACCTATCAGTGTAGTTTATTCTGAAGAAACTTTTTCGAATTATGGTCATGACTAGGATGGTGCGATGTTCTTAACAGTCTTTTTTCTTTTGGGCTGGTGATTTGTGGACCAGGTCCAAGTTTTACTACCAGAAAATTATAGAGGGGGTAATATTTGGGTTGAAGACTATCTCGAATTTTGTTATAGAGTTGAGCCTAAGCTCCCAATAACTCCATTTGTCTTCAATGGGAAATATGAAAAGATAATTGGTATGTTGGTTATAGATACCGATCCCCCCCTGTCACTGTTTCCTTACCCACTGGCATGCAGGTTTGGGTTCATCAGTGGTTTTGTTGCACAGAACAATGAACAAAAGCTGATTTCCCCCTTTTCTTCTTCTTCTTCTTGTTTTTTTTCTTTTTTTTGGGTACAGTGGATTCCATCACTGGTTGCATCTGTCTCCGTTGCTGTGAGCTTCTTCATGACAGAAGCCATGTCATACCTGCCAGCCATATTATTTGGCATGTATGCTAGCTGGACTTATTTGAGATATTTCCAGAAGAGGCCTGAAACAGGTCTCAAGGGAGACCCTAGTGATGAGTTTTCCTTCTCCAGCTTCTTCCCCGAGTTTGTGAGGTATGTTGCAACCTCTGAATACAAGTTTATATGTTTATATGGAACTTCTACAAAAGCATCATAACTTGGAGTGGATGTTTGATCGCATGGTCTTGGCAAGTTATGCAGTGCGGGAATGCAAGAAACTTCAGCAATTTACTGGGAAATAGTGGGGGGGTTCTCTGTACAAATGTACTTGTTTTATTGAGTACGGATTCAAAATTTGGGACCTTATCATAATATAAAAACTTACAGCAATTGTTAAAAAATCTCGTACACCATTACAGATAGTATAATCTGTGTTTGTTTTATCACGTGACAGGGTTTGACAAAATTCACTTTAGAAAATGTTTATTAAGCACAAGATCAGCCAAAAAATCCCAACTAAAGCACAAATGAAATTCATATATGTAAGTATCACGACGATACAATGTACTAGAGTCATTAATTCTAAATTTTTGATAAAATAACGAATATAGGCCTGTGTTAGACCCAATTGCATCGATCTTCGATAAAATCTTTTGTGGGAGATTTAGAAATGAGACGGTTGAATCAAGTGACAAGGCATTGAATGGATCTCCATTACCGGGTTCAGATTTGATAGAGGCAGCTCGTAGAAGGTTCTTTTTTCTTTTTCCTTTTCCACCTTGTTCTCTGCATAACATGTCTTGGTGCTATCTTAGTTGTTACATGTCATAGTCAGGTATTACCAGTGTTAATTATCATATAATTGATAGAAGCAAACAAATAAACAATTAAAATAAGCTGGTACATTGTCCACGTGTTTCACTGTGTACTGATACCACTCCTGATTAGGGAATACATCGTAACCAGATGGGACCATATCAATTGGGTCCGGTGGTTGTCAGGAATGACACTACTGCATGTCTATCTGTTATTATTTACATCTGTAACTTTTAATAACTGCTTTTTTTTTCACTAAATCCAATATTAATTGATGCAGAGAAAGAGGAGCAAGAGCTCTAGAACAGAGATTGGCAGCTGAGAAAAACATCAAAGTCCCTGATGGCACGTCACATGATAATGCATCAGATAATGTTTGAGGCTTTTTTCTCTGTGGTGACAACCGAAAGTGAGTGCATAATCATCCTAGAAATATTCTTTGTTTCATGTCCTGCTTAGTTTAGTTAGATGAGTTTTTTCTTTCATTTTTTTTATTTTGTTTGCATCTTTTTTCTCTCTAGTTTTCTTTGGCTGGGCTTGGTACATTCAGTCTTATAAGTTTTGTTCGGCTGGAAGATTCTCAGTGTGGTAAAACCAAAATGTGTTTGTGATATTACATATCTTTCTAAATAGATACATGCTGTGTGATTGAGTTAGCTAGTGTTAGTTTTAAATGATGAGAGGTTTTTGTTAGGGGTTATGGGATCCCTTGACAATGAAAATTTTAACAGTCTTGATAACAATAATTTTTTATTAAATTTAAGAAGATAAAAATAGGGGGAAAATAATTATAAATATTTTGGTAAGACTTGTGTACTAAAATATAATGTAACTATTAAATCGTTGTGAAGTTTAAATCGTTTGATGAACGGTGAAAATTTACATCAAAATTTATTATTTTTCGTGTGTATCTTATAAATGTAAATATAGTACAGATTATATATTAAAAGTCAAATATTAAAATTATAAATGATTTTTTATAATTACTATGATTATCAAGTTAATATACTGTCAATGATTTCCACCCTTTTGTTAGTATATATCATACAATTTGAATGATGCTTGTACATATTATAGCTATACCAACTATTTTAGCGTCAAAGAACAAGAACGCCGGTTGTTTGTTTACAAGAAGGTTCGAATATTTTTTAATTGCATATTGTGATATTTTAACTTTGTTCGTAATGAAAAGTTATTTTTTTATATGAGTTTTATGTTCAAAATTATATTCAACGGTTTTAATTTAATATATATGTTTTAGAACTTGAGTTATTAAAATTTTAAAATTAAGAGAGCGGAGATAGAATTCTTTCATTTCTAAAATGTCAATCATGCAATTAAAGTTTAACTCGGTTGATAGATATTGAAAAGAAATGGGAATTAACATATAACACACTGAATGGGTGAATATTTTGACAGGGGAGCAGCTTGGGTCTGATGCCCATCGGACTCAAAGTGAGTTCGATAGGTTCGATGACAGTCCGATCTGCTTTAAGATTCGCGCCAATAACTTTCGCGTCTACTTTAAAATTCATGTGCACGAATTTTAAAGTGAATCGGACGGTCCTAAATCCATCGGATCCAAGCTGTCCCCTTTTGACAGAGAGATTTTTCTCTCTGGTTAATTCTACACGATAAATTTCTTATTTGAAACGTTTTCACTCGAATTTTTTACATAAAATAAGCTGGTTTTCAGCTGCATTCATGAATGTAACCTCAGTTTGATATATTTGTCATTAGATCGAAGGCTGGTTTACAGTTAGTTTATAGACTTTGTTTAAATTTTATTTTAAGGAAAAAAAATACAAAGCTGCGAATGAAACTAAATTTTAGAGCACACTTCACGCCTTAGACCTCTTTAGAGCTTCTTAAAAGATTAAGGAGTCTTAAGCTTGCCAAACACTTGCTCCTTTGTAAAGGATAAATTCACTTTCTTAAGCTTCATTTTGTCCGTATTTTTAAGCTTGCCCAAACTTTTAAGGAGCCATTTTACATGACTTAAGCACATCAGTCTCCTTAAGAAAGCTAAGCATCTACTTTCTTAACTTTTTGTTGCCGAACACCTCTTCCTTAGTGGAGCTTAAAACTTAATCCTACCCAACTTGTTGAACACCCTCCGTATCTAACCATTATAGTTTTCTAGATTTTCTGAGTTTTCTTCGTTTTAAGGATCTTCCGTAACGGAAACTATACGGCTTAAGGTGTAGTGAGTTAACACTAAGCGGAAACAAGTAGGAACCGACACGTTACGCGTTGAAAATAGATACGGAGCGTATCGGAACTGACGTGCTTAGGAAACGCATTGCGCTTGCCTGCCACGCACTCAAGTGGGCCCTGTATTGCGGACTTTGCCGATTTGGCCGAAATTTTTATCAATAGGAAAAAAAATAAAAAAAATATCGACAGTAGGGAAGGAATTTCTGGAAATTTGATATATAAGAAAAACGTGATTGTTTGTAACGTCCAGAGGACGTTATAGATCAAAACGTCCAGATTAGCGAAATCACATTAACTACTAATTAATGAAACTACGGAAAAATAGAATTTCGGAACGTTATTTTCTATCACGTCCAGACATTTTGAAAAAAAAAAAGTTCCAGGTTGTCATACAGGAGAACGGCCAAAGTTCAAATGAGGGTAAAAAGAAATTTTGTTGATCCGCTGCTTTTTTTTATGGCTCCCTGGACGTTCTCAACAACAACGTTCTCACTTTTATTTTTTTATTTCCGCTTGGTCCAGGCCGCCCAGGGTTTTTTTTTCAAGACCGCTGGACGTGATTCTTTGTAACGTCCAAAACTATCACGTAATTAGTTGGTAATTACAATTTGCTAATCTGGACGTTACAGACAATCACGTTTTTCTTATATATCGAATTTCAGCGAAATCCTTCCCCATTCTCCATATTTATTTTCCTATTAATAAAAATTTCTGCCGATTCGGCATGCTCCATGTGTTGGCTCTGTCGTTAATGCGCGTTAGGATCTTTTCTAGCTAAAAACTCTGTCAACTTCTGTGTATGAGGTCGTAAAAGTTAATTTAATGACTATCGCGGTATCGCCCGGAAGATTATACGTCAACAACGACTCAGCGAGGTTGAGTGCGTATCCTCTGAGATATCTCAACTTTTGAGCGACCGATGTGTACGGTCCCTGATACGTCCCGTCCCTGGGGAGCAGGCTCGCCCCATCCTTTTGTTGACGGGCCGAGATTTGAAAGAATGAGGAAGGTTTGAGGGTATTTGTGCTCTAACCTCTGCAATACCCTGTGTTACGAAAAAACACGACTCCTGTTACCGGGAATTTCCCGCCTTAAATAGGGGGCCCGGACCGTTGAGACGTCTTGTGAAAACGGTTAGAGAGTTCGCATAAGAGCAGTAATGCCCGCATAATTAGCGGTGACGCGAAGTCGAGTTTGGACTGGGCCTCATGAGTGAGGGCCCAACTTGACTTCACGGGCCAGATTGTTTCGGATTGATAAAGCGAAGCCCAGCTTAATTCTTGCCAGGCCGGCAGGCAACTGGTATGTGGGCCTCGTTTGTCTGGTCTCGGGTTGGTCCCGCGAGGCTGTCCGAGTACTGAACTGCTCTTGGTCTCGGGCTGGCCTCCGAAGGGGTCCGAGCTCCGAGTCTATTCTTGGTCCCGAGCTAGCCCCGCAAGGGGGTCCAAGCCCTGGGTTGCTTTTGGTCTTGGACTGGCCCCGCTAGGGGGTCTGAGTTCCGAGTCTATTCTTGACTTTGGGCTGGCCCTACGAGGGGGTCCGAGCCCTGAGTTGCTTTTTTGGGCCGTGATCATATTAAGGACCTTATTTCTTTCTACTTCCCTTGACGGGGTCCGAATCCTAAGTTATTCGTGGGCCAAGTTTTAAGCTTTATTGAGGGTCATTGGCACATGGACCTATCAGTCCCTATTCGGGGATAGCGCATGGGCCAGTGTTATTTGTGCCTTGAGATTCGTGCAGGACATATTTGAACGGTGAGATTTTCCAAAAAAAAAACACTCAAAGTTTGGATATCTCAGAGGATACGAATTCTAAAAGGTCCTCTCATCTGACAGGAAAAGCTGATGCTTAAATTGATTTTCAAATTTGAGCACTTCTACCTTGTATTACGAGTATCCGATTTAAATAATTTTTCATAATGTTTTTAAAGTCGCTCCGACCAAAACATGTCCAGTGTTTAATATTTTGTGAACTCATCTCTAAAAATATGACTATTTTTTGTAGGCATGATAAAAAAATATATGTGCATAATTTTTCTGAATTTTTGAATTTTTAAATTAGAGATTAATGCAAATAGGCTTTAAAGGATTACAAGGATTTTTTTTTTCATTTGCGAGTTGTAGTGTCTAGATTAATTTTTTATATTCTTAACCGCTTCATATATATTCTGTCATTTGTTAATAATATTTCACCGAATAAATTCAGTTAATTAAATGTTTTTTGTTTTGTTCTCAATTTCCAATCGTTTAATTGTTGTGCGTTATACTATCGTTGAAATGTTCAAATTAACTTGAAATGTTATATTATTTTTTATTAGATTTTTTATGTATCATTTTTATGTAAAAAATGTTTGAATTTTTGCATTGTTCTGTATTAATGCTGATTTTTAATCGTTCTGGATGTTTGTGTCCTTTAAAAATAATTTAAAATCACTGAAATTATTTTCCAATTATTTAATTTTTGCACTCTGCTGTAAAAATTTCACTAATCTTAATCAATTTGGTGTTTTTGTTGCTCTATGAGATTTTAGTTAATATTGATAAATAGTAGAAATATAAAATATAATTTTTGAAAAGGAAAAAACGCTATGTACGATAGGTTTCACTATAGCTACACTATTTGTGATAGCTTTTTTTTTTTGTCTCCCCACTATGTCACTATAATCGTTATTTTTACAACCTTGCTCTGTACTAAATGAATTCAAACATTCAAAAATTTTCATTTACACTTGTCACTCGTGAAATACATTGATTTCAACTGTTTGAATTCGTCGTTTAATGTTAATTCAATAAATTTGAAGTTATGTTCACCAAGTTTTTTTAGTAAGCACTAACAAATGCTAACCTCACTCCATGAATAAAATTAAGTGTTATTGTGAAACTCACCCTCTTAACCCTGATAATTTATCCTAGTTGTTCTCACCCGAACAACCCATAAGAGCATCTACATCCCAGCAACTCAAATGAATGTCTAAATAACTGTTAATCACTTTTTAGAAATTGACGTCTCTAAAGTTTTTAACTCTCACATTCCTGAAATTAATTTTATAGTTTCTATTAAGCTACGTCAGCAATAAATTAAAAATGAGAAATAATTTGAGCCAATCATTTGACCAGCGTGGAATTTATAAACAGTTTCTTAATAATAAATTTTTCTGCATAGTTTCTAAATAAGAAACTCTCCCACATCTTTGAAATTGCATTAGAAACTGCCACATTAGATTAGAAACTCTCATAATATGAGAGTGTAGATGCTCTAGAAAACAACGAATGAAATTGCACAACACTTTATCATCCTTGGGTAATTTTATACGGTCCCACAAATTTTCTCTTTGAAAGCAGAAATCAAGAAACAATTTGATTTTTCGAAAGGCGGCCTAAAAAGAGATTAGTAATGAGCGTGTAACCCAAAACTAGTCATATTCGATGGCTAATCAAATTCACTTGAGAATAGGTCCGATGGGCATCAGACCTACTCTGGTTCGATGGATTTAATCACCGTTGATTTGCTTTAAGATTCGTGCGGAACGCTCTTCGTGTGTCTGTTTCAATTGTCGTGCGCACAAATGTTAAATTAGATCGGACGGTCATCATGCTCGTTGCCCATCGGACCTACTCTGTTCTCAATCAATCAAATTTGGTTATCAATCCATATCTAAAATGAAAAGCGGTACAGAGACGCAGAGACCGTTTTGATAAAAATAAAATCTCACAATGACCTATTCGCCTATTCCCCTATAAAAGATGCCAATTCTTCAAATAAGCACTCAATTAGTCAATTATATGGCTAACACTTATGGATGTTGTAGATTCACGCCTGTAATACAAGGAATTGTTTAATATTTTTGCGGATTTAAATCAGATGGTTCAGATCTAAACTTAAAAATTTGAATTAAGATAGGAATTCAATATCTATCCATTTTACGGTTATCAGTGTGTACCAAGTACAGACAAGTACCGTAAGCATAGATCGTGAGTGCCTTCTGTCCACATACACCACACCTCAGCTCTGTACTACTCGTAAAAACCGCTCCTTGTGCCCGGATCACCAAAAGCTGCAATTACCGTAACACACCGATTGCACTTCTTGTCTCACTACCTTGTGGGTCCCAATTATCAGTCTTCAACATTGGAATATAAGTCGTATACAATCCAGGTGTACACACAAAATATTTCGATATTTCCACCCCCTCCGTTACCCGGAAGGAATTTCTCTTTGCGCAACTGGTATCATGGACCCACTGAAGCAAATGTTAACACTGTGGGTCCTGGAAAAAGAATTGTTATCCGAAATATGAAAATTAATATTTTATGTTACATTTAGACCGGGTGCACCGAGAGAGTTCCACTCTCTCCACCTTCACCAACCCAAAAATCCACTCTCTCTTTCTCCCTCTCCAACCCCATCAAAAAAATAAACGCAAACAAAAAGAGAAACAGAGAGAAAAAAAAAAGAAAAAGGAAGAAAGAGAAAACCTATTGTCTCTTCTACCCCTTCTCTCATGACTGTGAGGAACTCGCTTCCATTTCGCACCGCTAGAGGAGAAAGGAGCTAGCGGAGGGGGTGTGCGGGGGCAGGTCTCACCTGTCAGCGAGGAGGAGCTAGGGTTTCTTTCGCGATGGCGCCATCGCGGAAGAAAAAGGGTAGTGCCGCCGCGGCGGCGGCGGCGGCGGCGCAGTGGAAGGTTGGCGATCTGGTGCTTGCCAAAATGAAGGGCTTCCCGGCTTGGCCTGCCATGGTACCCCTTCTTTTGCCTTGTTAACTTTTCTTCTGTTTTTTCTTGGTTGGGTTTGAGACTCGTTGGTTTTTATTTGTACCTTTAGATGCTAGTTCGGGTAAATAATTTACACTTACGAGCACTGCTACCGAGAATTTTAAGTATCACGAGGGGTTTCGCATGTAGTAACATGATTAGTTCACTTGTGGAGCCGATTCTTGGTATATCCTACAATTCCGTGGTAGTTTTCTGAAATTTTGATTTCCGATCTCTCTCTCTCTCTCTTGATCTATGTAATTAGGTCCTTAATCTTCGTGTATGGCCTTAATATGCAGACTTTGTCTTTGGATTTAAGTCTCCTCTCTACTACAATGGATGCTTATGTTTCTTTTTAGGGTTTCCTGTCTAATTGGCTACGGATTTGGGGCTAGCTCCTTTTTCGGTACTTGTTCTGAGGGTTTTTCCTTGGAACTAAACTATGATGGGTGTTAAATTTTTACTATTATTTTCAATCAGTGGTTGATCTCTTAAATATGTGTGTATTGCATTGGTAGTTCTTATGTTGTTCTGTTTGACGTGATCCACCTATTTTAGTTCAGTTTTGTCTTTGATTTTTCTCCTCACAGCTTCTGTTTAGGGTTTCTACCCAGTCTGGTTCCTTCTTAGGTTTTGTACTCTGTTTAGCCAACTTTTCCTCGGTTTTTGTGTACAGGTCCTGCTTAGATAGTAGGAAAAGCTCTGGCTGCCAGCCTTAATTTTGAGATGATTAGAATGGTTGTGATTGTTTTTTTATTTTTGGTTCCTCTGATGTGGGATTTATCACCCCCTCCCCCCTCCTTTTTCCATTCTAGGGTTTCTGCAACTATCTTCCCTGATACCATCTTGAACTTTTTCTTCTTGGCTATTTTGTTCTTAGGGTTTCCTACTGCATTTGAGTAGTGGTTTTTTCTTTTCATGTTCTGTTCTTTCAATGAACCCCAGGAGTATCTCTTATGTCATATATATTTATCATCACTAGGTTTTGACTTTTATATGTATGATGATGATTTGATTGTTAAGTTCTTAGAATTTTGGATGCTTACATTTCTGCTAAATAGATCTGTTTCCTAAGCATGTGTTCCTCTTAAGCAATCTAATTTACTACAGGTCTGTTTGTAATACATGTGTGTACTTTGGTCTGTTGGTTTATTTTATACACAGTTATTCTAAGATATGCGCATTTTTCAGCCTATTAGTTTACTTATTTTCTTCCGTCTCTGCTAGGTCTCTCTTATTACGTTTATTTCAAATTCATTTATGCTTGGTTTTTATATTTCTACTTGAGTTGTTTGGATCAACACAGTTTCAACCTCCGGTGCATGTCATCACTTTAACTAGCTTTACCATGCCAAATGCTGATAGGATACATCGTAGTTCTGGTATTGATACTGTACCTGTACGAAATCCATACTTTCTGTTTGCATGTCGGTCACAAATAAATTCGGGGTTTAATAACTGAACTGAAACTCTAGTCTAAGAAGCACCTTCCACAGGTTGATAGCTAGTTGAATTGGTGCTAGGCAGTTCTTGTACATGTAACCTATTGTCAGTGACACAAAAACCTCTTCCTACCTGTTTTAACGTTCTTTATTTTGTTACCAGTCGTCTAGTTATAGTTAGGGGAACACTTTTGTTTGAGGAACTCTGACATTGCTGGATAATGACACATAGGTACATATTTTTCACTAATTTTGATAAACTTTCATCCTTCTGCAGAGACCTAATACCCTGGGGTATTATATATATACATATCCTTTATTGACAAACAAATACTATATGTAACTGTTCTGCTTATTTGTACAGATCAGCGAGCCAGAGAAATGGGGCCTTGGATCAGTTAGGAAGAAGCTGCTGGTCTACTTCTATGGAACTAAACAAATGTAAGCACTATATTTCTATATGTTATTTTAAATTTGGCTAATGAATTTTAATTGTGATCTTGGTATTGCACCACTCAGGTCCTGTATTGGTAAAAACCTTGCTCTCTCTCTCTCTCTCTCTCTCACTCACTCACTCACCCACTCTCTTGTCAAAAGCTTGTTTGGTTGAATTTTGTTAGGTTTTTTTTGTCTGGATGTTTGAGTGGGGCTTAATTGTGTCTCTGACACAAGTTCCATTATGGAGGAACCTAAAAATCACTTGCTTCTGCAGTAATGGTGGTACTCATTACTTGGTATTGTGGTTTATTAGCAAGCATGATGGTTTTTTGAGCATCTTTAGGATCTGAAAACTGTTTATTTGTTATCCATACACCATAAGTGACTTAATCAAGTAGTTGCTAACCGAAAACAATGTCAACTGATGTATGCTTCCACACCATTTAAGTTTTAGTTTTTTCTGTTATTTTTTTGTGTGTGCACCTTCCCCTGAAATTTTGGTGGTACACAACGTGGACATACTTCTGGGTCAGTAACGCTTCATTTGATATATATAAGAGGTTGTAACTGTTGTAAGGTCTTTTCTCATACTTGATATACCTGACTTGAACTGGCTCTAAGCTCCATGTGCACCCAACTGTAGCGGTTACCAAGAAAGGACATCGTGCATAAGTGTACAAAAATCAAGCCTACTTAAGCTATGTAATTAGTTGAATAACTGTTGTTTTAGCCTAGCCTTAATATGATGAATTGATATTATTAATCTTCATTGGTGCAATTGTAAAACAATTAAGGCTGAAATAGCCTCATTGTGCTGTCAAATTTTCTATTTAAGACATAACAAGCCAATCAAAAGAGAGAGAGTTAAATTGTTACGTAATACCCGTGCTTTTTAATAGAAACATACCCAAAACTAGGGTTTGCTTTACTTTCTTCTTGCCTTTGCAATCTGTGGTTTATTCTTTATCATTTATTGTTCTTTACCCCTGTTCTGTATGATAGTGCCTTCTGCAATTATGCGGATCTTGAGGCATTCACTGAAGAGAAAAAGAGAACACTGCTCTCCAAACGGCAGGGCAAAGGTGCTGACTTTGTTCGTGCTGTGGAGGAGATAGTGAGCATCTACGAGGACCTCAAGAAACAAAACGAGAGAGTTCCAGAAGCTGATGTGCAAAACCTCAGCGCTGAAATTTCTGGCAGTGAAACCCTAGATCAAAAACAAAATATCTCATATGTTGATATAAGCAGTGCAGTACCTGACCAACCTCAATGCATTGTAAATTCAGAATCTAATGAGCCGATGGAGAAGGCTTCGTCAATACTGGATGATCTTCGACAAGCCCCTTTTTTGACCTCTATTACTACTAAGAAGAGGAATCGGGAGCCGCAACTGCAAAGTCCTAACTCTAACAAGCGAACTAGGTTGCAGCAAAACCCCAACTCTAGCAGGTCTATTGAAGATGATCCAACTTATAGCAAATTAAATTGTACCATTTCTGACCCTCCCAAAACTGAGGTATCAGAGGCTGGGTCTGGTACCAGCAGCGGTGTGGGTACTGGAGTGTGTGACCTACCGCCTACAATGGTATGTTTTAAGAGGAAGAGGCGGCCAAACAGAAAGAGAGCTTCTACCGGGCTAGAATGCAGTGATAAAGAGAATAACAAGGGCTTCCTAGACTCAGTAAGAAGCACTAGTCCCTTGGCAAAGGAGAAAAATGAATCAACTGAAGTTTTATCTGACTCGCCAGACTCACGAAATAACGAAGTTAATAAATCTGATGGAGATGAGCACCTCCCTTTGGTCAAAAGGGCTAGGGTTAGGATGGAGAGGTCGCTGGTTGAAGAGTCCAGACCCAGTCCTAACCCTAAATCTAACGGAGATCTTGATTTTTTCACGGTAAAAACAAATGGTTATGTAGAAGCTGCCTTGCCTCCTTCAAAACGGCTTCACCGGGCTTTAGAGGCCATGTCAGCCAATGTTGCCGAGACAAGAGAGGATCAGACAGAAACCACAGGGTTGATCAATTCCAGGCCAAATGGTCATACACAGTTGTTGGAGAGCTCTAAGTTGCCCCCACCAGTTTCTCCAGCGGCACAGCTGGGTACAATTGTCAGTTCGATCTGTGATAAAAGTGTCAAGGTAGAGGTCGGTCTACCTGTATCTGAGCCTAGAGCGAAAAATGTGCCCGAGTGTAGTGTACATCTGCCCGGTCCTAGTACTGTGCTAGAGCAGGAACCTGTTGCTGGATCTGGTCAGATGTCAACGCCTTTAGAAAATACAAATGAAGGTGAGACTCTTTTGAAATTCAAATATAGTTTGGGTGAGAACAAAGATGGGCACATGGAGCCATCAGTTAACGATGCATGTCACACAAGTAGTTTAGTCAATGACAAGAGGGTGGTAGCCAAACTGGTGATGGATAATGGTCCTTCCGGTAGCTCTGGAATTGATAACAAGAGAGATTTAGCTGAATCAGTGAACGATGTGGGTGCAGTAAGTCCTTCATTCAGTGATATCAAGACAGATCCTATTTCCGAGGTGCCTGTAAGTGTCTTTTCAATGAAGAACTCAATTACTGATACCAAAAAGGGTGCTCCTGCTCAACCAGCTGAGGTAGGTCTCTTGAGCAATCCGGTTAATGATACCAAGGGAGATGTGTCACTTCCATTGGCTCCAACAATGGGCTCCATCAGGGCTTCTGATAATGACACCAAGAAGGAGATTTTTAAGTTTGCTGATAGTGGGACTCCATCTATTGATGGTGCCAACAGAGGTGTAGGTGAATTAGCTTTGAATCTGGGTCATGTCAGCAGTTCTGATAATGATGCGCAGAAACTCGTAATAGGTGAATTGACTCCAAATGTTACCCCCTGCTTGATTGATGAGAGCAAGAGTGATTTTACAGCTGAAGCACCTATGAATATAAGTCCTATGAGCAATTTGGTATCTGATATCAAGAGAGATGTGATTGCCGAGCCAAGTGCAACAGGACTTCTAAGTACTGAATCTCTGGAGATTTCTCAAGTGGTTGAAAGGTACAAACATTTTTATGTTCCTAGATGTACATCTTTTATGTGATTATTGTTAGAAAAAGATAAGAGCTCAGTGATAGGTGACATTTAACATTACTTGCAGATTTGAAGTATTGAAAAGGGAAATGTTAATGAACTCATATGTAACATATGCCATACTTTATGGAAACATCTAATTGGTTGATGTTATGAACTCTATCATTACTTTTACTTCATCTTATAATGAAAATGTAAAGTTAATTATATGAACTCTGTCATTACTTTTACTTTGTTATCTCCTATGATGGAATAAAATATTAATTAGTAAGTTAGTGAACCAACAAAATTTTTCAATATGTCATGACATTGTTCTCAACATGTTAGCTTGCTGATGTTGATGGGCATAAAAAACAAAAAGTACAGAAAAAAGCTTTCTAATGGTTATTGCACCTTCAGAATCCAGTATACTTCCATCATTTTTACAGTTACTGATCATTCATTCCATTGCTAGTTTTTGTGAATGAAATTTATTTGTTGCAATTTTAAGGCATGTTTCACCAGCTCTAATGTCGCAAGAATCCATCCCGAAAGCACATCCTAGGGAGAAATGCATCTCTCCTGAAACAACGCCCATGAAAGACCTAATTGCCGCAGCACAAGCCAAGCGGCTTCTGTCCCGATACATGTCTCTTTCGGAAAACCATCTCGACTCTAGAAACTTTATAGACTCTCCAATAGATAGTTGTGATGGAAGCTCTGTTGGCCAATCTTCTCCTCTAAACCCAGCTATGCGTCAGACTGAGGGTAGGGCTCACGGTAGTGGTGCAAGGAGTCATGCAGAGGCCCATGCAGCAAGAAAAGCTTTCGAGGCATTTCTGTGCACACTGACAAGGACAAAGGACAGCATTGGACGAGCAACCCGCCTCGCAATGGAGTGTGCCAAGTATGGAAATGCCGGTGAGGTCAGTAAAGTTTAGTTTCACTTTTCTGTGAAATTACTTCATCTATTGTAGGGTTTTGGATCAGATTTATGGTGAGGGATCAGTTTTTAAAGTGAGAAATTTTTTTGTTGGTAGAACTTTGAATAACAAAATATGGGTATGTTTGATGCACGATAAAAGAATCAACCCGGAATAGTGTTGCCATCCTCATTTGGATGCAATCCAAACACATTTCTCTCACCTCGGAATATCATTGGGTTAGCACCATTTCGGTAACACAACATTTTGTAGGAATGACGGATTAGCACTATTCTAAATTATACATTTTAAACAACATTTGCACTATTATGAATAGCACACGATTAATACTCATCCCAGTTATTACTCTTCTTGCAATATTCTCACACACAAACCAAACAGCACTATTCTCACACTACACAGTTATATGAATAGGAGGATTAATTAATCTTGTTTTCAGACAAGAGAGGATAATAATAGAGTTACTGTATCCAATATAAGTGCAAGAGATGTGTAAGTGAAGAATCAACACATTTTTTTGTTGCTGCAGTAAAATTCCTTATCTAATTTGTGCCACTATAGTGAATTAATATCCGCAAAACATACATGATTTCCATCATTAAACAGAACTATTTGGTATTTTTATTCCTTTAATACAAGTTTTATTTTTAATAATTGCCTTCTTTCTCTAGGTAATGGATATTATTCTTGAAAATGTGGAAAAAGAATCAAATTTGCACAAAAGGATTGATTTCTTCTTCTTGGTGGATTCAATTACGCAGTGGTCTCGCAGCCAGAAAGGTACATATGATATAATTAAATATCACGTGCTGCAGTGCGTATGCACTGATCATTAGATCCTAAATTAGTTTTTATTTTTCTTTGTTTACTCTAGGTGGCCCTGGTGATGTATACCCATCTCTTGTCCAGTCAGTGTTTCCTCGGTTGATGTCGCTGGTTGCTCCTCCTGGAGTCTCTGCATGGGAAAATCGCAAGCAATGCCTTAAGGTAATTCATTTTCCTTTTTTTTATTATATTTTTTTTCCTAAGGGTACAAGTTTAGCTGGCTTAGAAGTTTTGGCTTGTACATACTAAAATGGGGCCTTCAGTAGAGTCCTAGACCCAGTTTGTACTGTTAGGAGTTTAGGCTTGCTGCTTCTATGATAATAGTTGACATAATTGTTCTGCAAACATACTTATCCTTGCTAAAGAAAAAAGAAGAAGTTACGACCGAGGATTGCTGGACTAGGTATTTGTACTACAAGACTGGTATGTCGTGTTGTACCAGTCATTCGAGCTGGTTTTTCAAACGGATAGTTAAGCTAGGTTTGCTTTTGTCAATTATTGACCCGTTTAAGTGCGGAATAACAAATTAGGAAAACTACCTGTAAGATTGTCTGAGTCAGATAAGTGGCATGATGTGTATCAAAGATACAAGTAGCAGCATCTGATTTATGTGTGGATAAAACAACTGAAAATTTCTGCAAATGTAGGTGTTGAAGCTGTGGTTGGATAGGAAGACTCTTCCAGAGTACCTCATACGGCAACATATAAGAGAGCTGGAGAGCCATAATGAAGCGTCGTTTAGCACAGCCTCCATAAGGCGGGTTCTTACAAGGACAGAGAGGGCTATAAATGATCCTTTGCGTGAGATGGAAGGGATGCTCGATGAGTATGGAAGGTTGGTTTTTTTTTTCGGCCTTCTCTTATTCTATGACTTCAAGAGTTTGCTATAAAAAAGTATCTAACTAAAGTTGAATTTTCCTTTTATGCCCAATTTTGAGTTGGTTTATGAAACTAGCCTTATTGCAGGGAGAATATAGGGGTTGCAGAATTTGAGTAGCATTCTTTGTGGGTTTCTTGGGTCTGGAATGGATAAAGATGTGATGGTCGCAATTTGCATTTTCAAATTAAGCAATATATACCTAACCGGTTTTTACCAAAAAAATGACATTAATCAGAATGAAGTTTATAAGATCACGGGTTGCTATGTGTACTGTACCCACTTATAAATACTTCTATCCTAATGTTAATGCTATTGCCATTCTATGCAGTAACACAAGTTTCCAACTCCCGCCAGAATTTCGCACAACCTTACTTGAGATCGAAGAGGGAGAAGGCACCTCATCTGATGAAGAGAAAGAGTTCGAGGCCGTGACACCCGAGCGGGGCCCACATGCTATCAGCCCCCACACAGATTTTACCCAGATGGCAACCCTCAACTCTAATGAAAAGCATGCACAATCACACGTGCACACACTTGTGCTTGCTGAGGTAGATGGGGAGCTCGAGATGGAGGATGTGGCCCCACTTCCATGCGATCCGGCTGAACCATTGGTGGTTTCTGGTGCAGACTCTTTGGTGAATGGGGCTGAAGCACAAGTCGAAGGGAGTCAGGAGGCGGATTTTGCACCACCTTTGCCAGAGGATAGACCACCATCCCCACCACCCTTGCCGTCATCCCCACCTCCACCACCTTTGCTGCCCCCTCCTCCTCCCCTTCCCTCTCTCCAAGTAATTTCCTATGTGAGTTCCTTCATGTCATTAATTTTGGAGCACCTGTAATCGAGGATTGCAACCGGCCTGTTTGTATCATGCAAGAAGTACTTGCTTCCAGTGTTGATGACTTTTGCTGGGTTTCTACATTTTATATTATTAGTCAAAACACATTGTGAGAGTTAACTATGCAAGAAAAATGTGGAGCAAAAAGTCGGTCTGTAGTGACCTGTGTAGGATAAAGCATTGTGTTATCTGTATCTTTTTTGGATGCATCTAATAATGTTATCCTGTCCTACTTTGGGCATGCCAGTTCAGTGCACTCTGTGCTTGTGAGAGAACTTGTTTTGGAGCATAACAAAATTGATTATTCTCCATGCAAAACAAAGATTCTACCTGCAATTGCGATGTATTTCTTAAATTTCTTGATATTTCAACATTTGGTTATTCTTTTTGCAGAACTCTCAAAGTCAAACAACAACTCCTGTCGTTGACCACACAACCAATGCTAATCCTGCCGTATCCAAGCCTGTGCAGTTTTACAATCCTGCTTATAGGTCACACCATCCAACACAGTTACCACCTCCACCACCACCGCCACCTCCGGCACATGGCAATAACTATCCGGCTCCAAACCATCCAATGAACAATAATTTTAGGCAGCCAGTGAGCCAACCACAATTGCATAACAATAACAGTAATAATGGGTATCACATGCAGCCGCCGCCACCGCCGCCTCCACCAACACAGAATCGGTATGGGTACCCCCATCCTGAAGGGGGACAACATCAGCCATGGACAGCCCCCTCGCGCCCCTCCTATCCTGATAACAGATACCCCCCTTACAGTGATGTAAGAGATAACAGAGGGGCTCCATATGGTGACGGTCGAGGCTTCAGGGCACCCATGCAATGTAAGTTTCATATTTCATGATTGTTGGTGCTTATAGGTCATTTGAAGCTGAGTTAACTGATATCCTTCTCACCCATGTATTTGAATAACATGCTTTACTTATTTTTTTAAATAGCAGCTGAAGCTTCGACTGGCCATTATGGTCCAGCCCCATCAGATCGGGCACCAGGTCCATGTGCAGGTTGGTCCATGCCATCCCGAGTACCACCTTATCCTTTGCCCCCAGCACGGCCCACTGTTGAGGCTCCTGTTTCAAGGGTGTCTGGAGGTATGTCTTGTATGTATGTCGGTCCTTTTTTGTTTTAATGATCATTTCTTCAAGTATTGCGACCCTGGGCTGATGTACCATTTACTGGACCTATGTGGTTTGTTTATCTTAATGGTAATAGAAATATTAAGAAAAAAATACATGAGAAAGTTGTCAAATTGATAACCAATATTATGCTATACTATCTGAGGATAATGTTCATTCAAAGGACCATTACTTTTAAAGTGATGATTACTGGAGAAGAAATAATAAAGAAAGAAAGGTAACCTGTTAAGGAGAAGACTGTACAGTACAGGAGAATGATCACTAGTTTGTACATCAAGGAAAGATAGTGGAAAAATTAGGCTGCTTTTTAAACAGTTGTGTACTTTTGTCTAATTTGTGCAAAAGAGACCTAAAATAGATTTGCTTATTTTCTAATGACAGCACATAATTACTGGAGGCCCAGGTAGCTGCCCATTTATCAATATACGTCAAATGGTAACTTTCTGCCCTCTATTCAAATTTCTCCCTTGTTTTTTTTTTTTGTACAGAAAGGCTCCTTCTGTTTTAGAGTGCATGTTGGAAAGCTACGAGTTCCAGAACTGTTTGATGTGTTGATATGGATTTATATTATGCCACAGGTTTTGACATGTGACCCTAGTAACCCATTCAGTATGTATGAGGGCTAGGAATGAAATCAATTTATGTTCTTCTTTAAGTTGGTGTTAACCTCTAGCTGCTTGATGTGTTGATCAAACCAAATCTTTTGGCAGTGCTCATCTGCACTTTTATGGTAATTGCATATTCCTTGTTATCACACATGTCTGGTATAGTTTAGCTTAATTGAGTATCTCAAATTGAATCCTTGACAAACTTACTTATTATCCCCACAATATATGTCAAAGTTTCCTTCATTTCTGAAAGTGCTCTCTTACAGGACCTGCTCAAGAAGCTGGCGGCTTGGTATTGCGGTTTTGTATCCTTTATTCCATTGAAATAATGAGTGTGAGATGCCTTACACGAGAAGTTTGGAAATGGAAATGCGTGCTTCGTGGTTTGTAAATATCTATTTATTTTTATCCTTTCTTTTTTTGTTCTGCAAATGCAGAATCAAATGAGAGAGATGTATCATAGATAGAACTTCAGTGTACTGTTAATTCTAGTTAGAAGAGACTAGAGCCATAGAAACTTTTCTTGTGCTAGCTGTTTGTAACAGTGCTGTACACTTTGTAGCTTCTCTTCATTATTTGATGTTCATTTATAGATGTTCTCTAGTTTCAGCTGATCTTGTCAATGTCTCTCAAAGGTAGTGTCTCGTTTGCGGATTCAGATCAGTTGAAATCCAAAATACATGAACAGTGTTTCTGGAATTCCTGAAATTCCGAATTCAGCTGTTCAACTTATTCTGTGCACGCATCTCGAAACAGTTAGTTTTTCTGTGCACGTATCTCGAAACAGTTCAATGGCTGGATTCTGAATTTCAGAAATTTCAGGAATACTGTTTATGTATTGGGATTTCAGTAGATTTGGATCCCTCGTTTGCTATATTATTTTGTTGTCATGGTCTTCTGACCCTTTTCTTCGGGGAAGAGATTTATAGACACCCATTTTTATGTCAACTTTGATAACCCACAACAAAAATTTTCAAAATTGAAAAGATAAAATTGTAAACAATGTTTCTCTATAATTGGTGCAATTTGAAAATAATTTGGTCATTGATCAAGTAGTGTTAAAATTAAGTTTGTTAAAATTTCATACTTTTGGATGACAAGTTTTAAATTGCACTAAATCTGGTATGCAATCTTTGTTAGCTATGAAGAACATCTGCGGTCTTGGTTTTGTTGATGTTGTTGTTGTTTTGAGAGGCTTCGGTTGTCAGTTGTCACTGTAACCAAGTAATCTATTTTTTTTGGAGGAAATATGTAATTATAGAATTTAGAGAGGAAAATACGTAATATTAAAGGTTTTGAGGAGATACATGAAATTCAGCGTAACTTAAAATTAAAGTCTATCCATCTTGCCGAACAGGCTCCAAGGAGAATTAGATATTACATTAAGATGCTTCATAATTTCTTCTCAAGTGCTATACTTATCAGGTTGACATCTCATAATCTCTTCTCGTTTGTTACATTCAGCTGTTACATAATTTAGAAGGACGAGAAGCAACTTGACTGACCTTTCTTATATTTTAAGTTTTAATCTTGAAATTTGAAGTAGTTTGTGGCCTAGCTAATTGGTAGAAACGACTAAAATATTAATGTAACACCTAGAGCTTCTCCAGCGCAAGCTCCAGGCAGGAAAATATTTCCCGAAATTTTTATTAATAGAAAATAAAATAAAAAAATATCGACATTGAAGAACGATTTAGCGGAAATTCGAGATATAACAAAGACGTTATGGTCCATAATGTCCAGGATATTGTAGCTGGATGTTATGATCGATAACGTCTAGGATATTGTAGCTGAACGTTATGATCAATAACGTCCAGTTAATCTGATCGCTAATGATCTAACAAAAAACACTGTAGCTGGACGTTATGGCCCATAACGTCCTGCTATAGTGTTTTTTTTTTTTTTTTTTTGTGTGTGCTTCATTTTGAAAAAAAAAAATCACGGTAGCTGGACGTTATGGACCATAACGTCCAGTTACAGTTTTTTTTTTTTTTTGCTTGCTTACTTCAGTTTGCGTTTTTTGAAAAAAAAAATTACTGTAGCTAGAAGTTATGGATCATAACAGCCTGGTTTTTTTTTTTTTTCAGCACATTCCTGGCCGTTATGGATCATAATGACCCGTATTTTTGTTATACTAACGCAGATAATTAGATGCTAATCTGACGTGATGATCCATAACGTCTTCAATTTCGCCTTGTTAGTGAGCAAGATATTTTCGGTTGCTTGAACATTGCAAGAATGCAAGGGAATTTGATAGTCGAGCTTTCTAGATGAAGTGGTAACTGGGACACGTGTAATATAGCAGGAAATTCTCATCACATCGGCACTCCCAAATCCAAATTGAGTACCTTCTAAGATCGAGATGTATACTAGTCCAAATTTTATATATATGGCAATAGATACACAGATGGTGCACTCTGCAAATACCGCACTATACAAGGTCTTCACTGCAAAACTTTAGGGATTGTGGATCAATACACCAAACCATCCCGGTCCAAGCATTCAATGGTAATCCATGAACTCCCCACTGCCCAAGTTATCCAATTTCTCGCACCTTAATGTAACAACTCGTAGATTTTTCAAACCCTGTTTAGCTGACACCCAACCTATATAGAGTTATAGACACCTAGAACCTTTCGGACTCGCTACAGAATGAGAAACAGAGATCTCGTGACAGGGAATCTCAAATCGTGCTCCTTCGCACGCCATAGCCCGTAGTAGGAGAAAGTCGGTGTCGCTTCACTGTTCCTCTCTACGAGATCTCATCTCTCTTTCTCTCCAGAAAAGGAAAATACCCTTTATCTCTCTCTCTCTCTTTTTGATTCATTTACCCCATTCTTGCCTAATTTCCATAGCAACCCCGCCCACACACACGCACGCACGCACGCACGCACGCAAATATCCGAAACAATAGGAGCGCCAGTACCAGTAAGGTTGTTATAGAGAGAGAAACTAACCGCTGGCAGGGGTTGAGGTGGGATTAAAAAAAAGAAAGGGGGTGCAATAGATAGATCTGGCAAACGTCGAGGGTTTGAGGGCGAGGATGAAGGGAGGTGGCGGGGTGGACGGCGGCGGTGACGGGGACGAGGAGGAGTGCCGCCCATGGCGCCGGCGGCTGCTCTCTTCCATGGCAGTGTCCTCTTGGTCTGGTGCGTTCCGTATTTCTTTGCTTCTTCTTCTCTTGATCGGGATCGTGACCGCCTTCGTCACTCTCCCTGTTGAGAAGGTACATTTCTCTATTTCACTTAATTCGATTGAAAATGAGGAGGAGGGTTCAATTCGTTGGTATTGGTACCATCAATTTTTCATCCACGCCTAAAAAGCTCAGCTGGTGTCTCTAGTACTGATATCATAAATTGGTGAAAAAAAGAGCGTACAGCTCTCACTCTGAACGTGATCCTGCTATTGAACAGGGTACATTTGGGAATACAAATTCAAGAACTTTGTGTTTGTGTTGGTATTGAGAAATTAGTTGGAGCCCTATTGATTTGGGTTTTGATTTTAGTAAAATAAAGATTTTGTTTTCTATTAGGACAGTTACATATTTGGGCTCATGGAATGCTCCAATCTATATTGTGAGCAGCAACTGGCCAAAAGGTTTTGTTCTTTCAGCCATGATCGTTTGTCTTTGTTGAGTGCTCTAGAATCTGCTAATTGTACAACCACAACAACCACAACAACAACCAAGCCTTTAGTCCCAAACTGCTAATTGTACACGTGAAAAAAATTGAATTTGTTTATCCTTTTTAAGAACCTAAATTTATTTAGTATTTTACGATGACAAAGTTATTTGTCTCCTCCTTGATAGATGTCTTTGGTTGCAGTAGTGTAATGCTCTTATCTTGTTGTAGATAATCAATTTTGACTTGGATTTGGTGGCATCTTGTTGTCTATTTCTATTAATGCCTTCCCAAAGCTTAAATTAAATTTTAACTACAAAATTACAAGGGAAAAAAAGATATCATCTTCCTACTTTTATTTTTGGCTTGGCCTGCACATGTCTTTGTTCGTCCTTGAAAGTTTCTTTTTGGTCTGTACATTTGAGTTCTTTTTCATATGCTTAGTTAAAAGTTATTTTTGCTTGTGGAATTACTGTTGAAGCAGATATCCAGTAATATGCCTAAGGATCCTTGTAAAGTATTCAATTTGTATGTGTACATATACTATTTTGTGTTGCTAATTTCAATTCCTTAATGTTGTTCTAAGCAGATATTGAAGGATTTTCTTTTCTGGATCAAGCAGAGTGTTGGTCCTTGGGGACCTGTTTTACTGTAAGCTTGATTCTTCTTCCTCTTCCTTTTTTCTTTCTGAAAAAGAGGAATGTTTGCTTTTGTACATGGTGATTCAAAGTTGAAAGTTTTCGTGCCATTTGAACCGATCAAATAGAGTAGTCCCGAGTTTGTTTTTCTGTAGGAAGGTTGGGAAAAAATATCTCAAAAATGTAAAAAGTCAGACATAAAGATAAAAGTTCTCCAATTTTGGAAATAATTAAAAACATTTGCCATGTTTTTTTTTGTTTACTAAGGTCTGACATCTTATTCCTTGGTTTAAATAAAATTTATTCTAGACTAATGTATAGTACTTATATAGAAATTAAATTAAGCATGACACCTTATATTTTTTTGTAAATTACAGGGCTTTGGCTTACATTCCTCTAACAGTGCTAGCAGTTCCTGCTTCAGTGCTCACAGTATGGCCACTTATTTTTACTCTTTTATTTTTAAGTCTAGCATTTGCTCAAGCCAAACAACTCCAAATATTTTTATTTGAAGATTACCAAAGTAGCTGGTCTTTAGTGGTATAAGGCTATCAACTGGTATTAGTGGGATTATTGTTTATGGAGTTGGTGCAAAAATTAAAAATTCTAGCTCAAATGTACAAAGAAACATGGAAGCCGTAAATGTTCGTCACTGCCGTTATGCTGTTATCTTGAGTTGAGCTAATTTAATCAATGGCAGCTTGGAGGTGGATATCTATTTGGTTTGTTCTTAGGATTCGTTGCTGACTCTATTGGTGCGACAATTGGGGCTACAGCTGCATTTCTTCTTGGCAGAACGGTTTGTTTTTGTATTTTAATCAACACATTATTATCTTATACTGTCCTATTTTTTTTAGCTTTTCTATTGTCAGCTAACACATATATGATGGTTTGTTGGGACAAGGGACCAGGTGGTTTGTCTTGGTACCTAATTGATGTTCTACCAACCAGTTATGTCCCACAAGGAATTTATTTTTGGTTAATTTTATGTTTTTTTTTCAGTATTTGGTGCCTCACTGAAGCTCCATACCATCCATATAAACTCTTGCCCAGAATTATTCTTTTAGATGATAGAAGAGAAAACAAACCAGACACAAGTTGGGCCGGAATGTTTATTATATTAAAATTGGATTATAACTTGAACTGGTTCTATCACTTGAAATTATCAAGAAAAACTCTTCTTAATGTGAAGTCTGTTTTAGTTCTTTTGTATTTCCCATTCCTGTACAATTTGAATTTAGTTTTGTACTTAATTGTGATTATATGTGCATGGAAGAAGTTGATAGAAGGAGTTGTCAAATTTTCTGATTTGTTGCAGATTGGAAGACCGTATGTAATATCCAAATTAAAAGATTACCCCAAGTTTCAAGCAGTTGCTATTGCAATTCAGAGATCAGGTTTTAAGGTGAAGTTTTCTAAATTTCTTTGTTTCATACTCTCCTGAATTAGTTTGTTTTTGGCTATCTTGGCTTTTGATTGGTCCTGAATTTTAAATTAACTGTGGAGTATGAATTGAGGCTCATCAAATTCTAAATGTAGGTTTATTGTCCAAATAGTGTTAATTTGAACATGAAGTCCTAATGAACAGAAGTCAAATAAAGAAGACTCAAGGCTTGGTGTTGACCTGTACAAAACTGATCCCCAACAGTGTTGTGATAATGTATTTTTAATTTAAGGTCATTTGGATTTGGCCGGTGCTAATTACAAGTTGATGATTTTTTTCTTTTGATGTGTTATTTCAGATTGTGGTGTTGCTGAGACTTGTACCACTACTTCCATTTAATATGCTAAATTATTTACTCTCTGTTACTCCCGTTAGTATTGGAGAATATATGCTAGCTACTTGGCTTGGAATGATGGTATGTTTAGTATATGTTTTCTATGAAAGTTGTAGTCAATAAAAAATAAAGACTTGTTTACGGGCCACTGTGAACTACTGGGTTGCCCTTTGATTTTGTTCGATGGATTTTTGGGTTTTGTTCCATACTTGACTCATTGAAGCATAGTTTCCTAATCCAGGGTTATGTGTGCCAAAATTGGACTGGACTGAGTTTTAATTGCGTCAATTGAAGCTTAGTGGATGTTTCCAGGGAGAATGGGGTTTTTATTTATTTACTTAGTTAGAAATATTTGGGTTAATTGCAGTATTTTAGCTAATATTTGTACCAGACAAGCCAATGTTTAGTCCTTGGTTAACGTTGACACTTTGTTTTGATTTTTAAATTGACAGCCTATTACTCTGGCCTTAGTATATGTGGGGACCACATTGAAGGATCTTGCTGATGTGACACATGGCTGGAGTGAGATTTCGACCGCTCGACTGGTATTTTTTGAAACCTTGTTTGAGAATTATTTCTTGAGTTAGTATAGTCAAGTCATTTCAGTAAATAGGGCAAATTGAAATTAGAAATATTTTCGAGTGAACTCAACAGTGTTTCAATCTAAATCAGGGATTACTGTACCGAAATATTGACACTGCAGTAGTTGGCTTGTTGATTGGTAGCAGAACGGTACCGTCAGGTGCTGGATGTGATTAAACCTAAATTCAGTTGAGACTTTCTGTATGTTTTTGCCATGCCAAGTGCCAGAATCGATTATGAATTCTTACGTAAGATTATAAATATTTTACTAATTTAGACTGAGAGGCACTAAAGTGCATACCAGTGTAGGTGATATCAGCAGTGAATCTATCCTTACTATTTTCTTGGCATTTTTAGGTCTTTATTGCCTGCGGCTTCATAGTATCTGGTAAATTTCCTTCTTGTTTTCCCCTTTCATGTGATGTAGGATTCTTAGTTCCTGTCTTTTAATTTACTTCAAATAAGATTTGTGGACTGCTGCTATTTAATCATGGTTTCATGAATTTTTTTTGCATCATGCTAGTGAAACCAAACTTAACTATATATATTAATCACAACGGGCTGAGATAAATTCTAGCTGATTCAAAAGAGAGAAACAAAAAAGAACGAATTAATTACTTCTTATAAAAGCTCAGATTGAGTAGATTGTGTTGTCCGAATTTTGGCCAATTGCAAAACCATGAGGTAATTGACTTTAAAGTAAGGCTTAATTGACAAATGAGGGGCCCATTCTTGACTAATGACCAAACTGATTTCTTGATTGTGATACAGTAATATCAATAATATGCGTAACAAGAGTTGCAAAGTCAGCACTAGAGAAGGCATTGGCCGAGAACCCAGAAGTTGAGAGTATACTAGTAACTGGGCCTCAATTACCATTGACAAATGGCTCCACGTCTGATCTACATGAGCCTCTGGTAATTAGAGTTGATTCCTCAAATGAAGACCATAACAGTTGAAAAAGAAGTTCCAATTTTTTTCTTTTTTCTTTTTAAACTTTCACTTACATGTAACATAGCTGAAATAATGTTGATATTTAATTTATAAACCTGGGAGAAGCAAGCCGGTGTGTTAGCTAGTTTTTACATCCTTAGTGGCTCCTGAGTGTGTGCATACATGTGCGTGCGTGCGTGCTTGTGAGTCTAGGTATGGCGAACAGTGCGAACCTAAACACAAGGAAATACCCCTAGTTTACTCCACATCTTTCCTTTGGATGGTTCAGCCTTTTTCCGTCAAAGCACCATCTGTTACGCTGCTTCCAAATACCCCAGCACGCAGCAGCAAAGAACACATTCCATGTTTTCTTAGATAACTAACCTCTGCCCCACTGCTCAAGCTCTTGATTTATCAAAGGTTCGATGCACTGTTTGATCTGTATGCATTATGCGCACTCCCATCATACTATTGATTGCAGCCCACACTCTCATTGCATGTGTACAATTAAAGAACAAACAAGTGCATGGATGATTCTACTATTTCACAGTTACACGTTGTGCATATTGGTTCACAGTTAAACCCCCTTCGGTGCATCATCCCATGAGTTAACAATGTTAAATGGAGGTAACTAAATGAAGAATGTAGAATTTGAGGTACCAATGTTGTTAATAATTTTATCTCCTTAGCAGCAACAACCGCCACTAAGGTGAAATCTTCTACTCTACGAAATAAGCAAAAACAAAATAAAACTCAAATAAATCAATAAACAAAACAAAATGACGACTATAATTTTCCTTGTCAATTAAACACCATACAAAGTTTCACAAGATTTAAATAGAATAAAAATGTCAAGCTATAGCAAATTAGTAAAAGAAACACCATCCAAAGTTCCAAACTATTCATCCTTATCAATTAAACCTGGCAAAAAATCATGACCTATCTTATAAAACTTCCTTGTCTTGTTACATCCCATGTAGGCTCTTAGTCTCATGTGGATGATGTGCATTTTTGTTTAGCACGGCACTTGTCGAACCGGTGACAACATGAGGTTCCCAACGCCGTTCGCACACATTCATGCTGCCAGGCACGCCTGTCCTTCCTGAATGATTTTTTTTGACAAAAAGGCATAAAGCCTGTTTCAATATATTGAAATAACAGCTGCTAATCAGCTGCTCAGTGATGTCCTCCATCACACACAGAGAGAGTAGCATCCAACAAAAGCAGAAGAACAGTCTTACAAACCAACTTAGATGTGCACGCAGGCACTAAAAAGTATCAATCTGTTCACTTAAGGAGATAACTAATAGAATGAACTCTTTTGAGAGCCTCTCTTTTGAAATAAGTGTAGTTTTCTCTTTTTCAGGAAACTTCAATTAGAACCTCCATTTTTTTTTTTTTTGGTTTCCAACTTCTTCATGTAAATTTGTACGATAATTCTCACTTAACAAATAAAATTTTGTTTATTTTTTCTTAACTACTCTTTACCCAATTCATATGTAACTATTGGGATCGGTGTGGAGATAATGTGGCAAGTCATTCCTAGAGATATTGGAATCAATACTAGAGGAATTGGATTCAATCTGCATTGAAAACATAGTTACTGCATGTTGCACTGTGGAGTGCGTTATAGGGGAGTGCTGGTAACACGCTGGTACGCTCAAAGAGGAGCCCTATATAATCCACAGAGAGTGCATTAGGCACTCTTCGCTTGTTCTCACGTCCCCTCTCTATTTTTAAATGCGAGAGACATCGGAGAGCATTTAGGAGAGGCCATAGAAATGAGAAATTCACCACTGTTTAGCATTTTCTTCTTGCTCGAAGAGGAAGGTGTTTCCGTTGATCGAGGACACTTAGGTTGCGGTTCTTGGATTGTGGAACTATGGAATCAGCCCAATCGATTTTTGTGGTCGATCCCAAGCAAGGCTTCAAGCTTTTTCTGTTCAAGGTGCTCTGCAAAGAGGCATGTCAAAATGTTGAAGGAGTTGGACAATCAAAGATGACAGTTTTGCACAGTATGATACCGGTTTATTCTTGTTTTCTTACATTACCAAAAGAAACTCTTGCAACCTTATTACCTTAGAGCATGCGTAGAATTCTAGGTGGCACCCTAGCATTACAGCTCAAACACTAGTTAGATCATGAAACCCGAAACCCATCACATGGGTTGATCGGATCGAGCTGCTAAAGTCGTGCACAAATGCACATCATTTTTTGTAATATGGTGTCTTAATTACCACTTACCAGGGTTGGATCCAGAAATAGAGCAAAATAAGAAAATACAAATCATTGTCACCATATGTATTTTTATTTGCATAGAAAAATATGACTTCTCATTAAATCTGATCATAATTTTGCAAATGCAACTTTTTATTTTTATTTTTATGAACAGTCATAATGAAACCAAAACACCTAATTAACCACTTTTTAAAGCCAGCTTATGACAATGCCTTACCCTTGTTGCTCCACCCCTATATCTAATTGCCTTAAAAATCCTAAGAGAACTTATAATGTCAGTGCTGTGGCACTGATTTGGCGTTGACAAACCGCCGCACTTTGGCTTGAAAAGACAAACCACACTAAATGGGAGCTTCTTGTCTTCTGGCCGAGCATTGTTGGGCTTGCACGCATAATCCAGCTTGGCAGCCGTGCACATAATTTGCTTCTTCAGCCATTTTCCCAGGCCACTGTGCCTAATTGTGAATGCAATATTGCCTTCTGACAACATATATTCTGAAGTTTCCTCCTGTTAATCAATCACTGAAGTTTTAGCTGATTAAAAAATGCACTGGTACGTAATATTACAAATTTACAGTTTGAATTGCCATTTTGAGGTTTTTCATGATGAACCCCAAAAACTACTCTATATTGGGCCAGCAAATAAACAGGTCGACGAACATGGTGCTAGCTGAGTTCAGGGCAATCTATATTTCTCTTGTATCTCATAAACCTGTCAATTTCATACATTTTCGGAAACAAATTAATTGCTTACGAACAATATGATATGTTTTTGTCTCTTGCTTTCTTAGTACCTCCCTAATTGGAGAAAGCCTCGGGTTGAACCTATTCCGGTTAGAAGCTTTAGGCAGAGCCGCCAACATAGCTATAGGATCAACCTCCCCTTCGGGTTGTGCGTTTGGCTCCAGTTCAGGTTCTTGATTTTGTTTCAGTACAGGTTTTGGATTCGGTTCCAGTTCAGATTCTGGCACCGTTTTATCATAAGGATGCTGGCTGAGGAAGGTGAAAAAGAGTGAAAATACTTTCCTCAACATAGAGAGCAATTAGAAGAGGCTAACAGCAAGAGGATGATAAAATCAATAATATAAAACTATCTAGAGATTATTATGCTTTTACATGGTAAATGAACACTCCGTAGATAGGCGTTTATTTCACTAAATAAGGAAAATCTCTTATGGAATTATATCTATAATATAAATTCAACCCCCTTGGGGTCTAACTATGGGTCGCCCAATATTGTACAAGTGCTAATTTAGATTAATTCAAGTGTACAAATATCAACCCGGATTTATATATGCAAGTTCCGGATTCGGATCAGCTGAAATTCCGAAACCAATGAACAGTAATTCTGAAAGCCCTGCAATCCGAATCCAGCCATCGAATTTTTTCCGATAATGCATCTCGAAGCAGCTGGTTTTTACTTGCACGCATCTTGGAACAGTTCGACGGTTGGATTCGGATTACAGGGATTTCAGAATTACTGTTACCGGTCTAGGATTTCAGCAGATGTGCTTTCGCAAGTGCCAAGTTAAGGATGCATGTCATGTCATGACTACAAATTTACAATTAATTTCAACCATACTTACACGTACATAATGATAACAATATACCAAATATAGAATATACCTAAATTATTACATTCCTTATTGGGTGAATGATGGTAAAATTCAAAAAAGCTAAAAAAAAAAAGGTAAAAACATTTTTGTCCAATTTTTTAGTTCACATGATAGAGATTTAAGATTAAAAAAAATATACTAAGAAAAGTTATCTAGAAAAATTTATATAATGTTACTAAAAGAATAAAATTTAAAAAACAAAGGTTTAGCCTAGAAGCGTTGGTTGTCTAAAGCCCAATAAGAAGATAAAAGCCCTGAAAATAGAATAGTAAGATATATTACTGTCAAAATTAATGAAATATTTTTATCTCAAAAAGAAAAAGATTAAGATTGGATTTTTTTGGAGACTCTAATTTTTAACGGTGGAGATTTATGGTTTAGGTGGGATAATAGCCTATCAAGGATAATTTCAATCTAAAATGTTATTTCTAATACGATAGGATATGATTGATTAATTCATCTTTCAAAATCTAGTACTGGTTTATTAGAAGCAAACAAACCCATACTTAGAACTCTCAGTTTAGGGGTGCAAACGGATCGGATACGGATCGGATAGTGGTAAAATCATATCCGTATCTGCTTTTATTTTTCGGATACGGATACGGATCGGATATTAGACGGATACGTACAGATACGGATCGGATATCGGATATCCGTAGATATATACATAAATATTTTCATAATATATATTAAATTATATGGTATATATCTACTATTCGGATAAGGATAATTAAAATTTAAAACCATATCCGTATCCGTATCCGCACGGATATTCGGATATCGGATATCTGTATCTAATTTTCGGATACGGTCGGATATTATCTGATCCGTTTGCACCCCTATCTCAGTTAATAACAAAGATAGATCTTCCTAGTATATTTAAGTGGATCCGGATCCGAATACGGTCGCATATTATCCGATCCGTTTGCACCCCTATCTCAGTTAATAAAAAGATAGATCTTCCTAGTATATTTAAGTGGCTATGCAATACACTTGGGTCAAATCTAATTAAATCAAGTGCTGCTAGCAAATAAAAATCTTGGAGCAAAAATAATCTTCATTCCTCAAAGGCCTCAAAATTGCATTATGAAAACTAGATATACAAAAGAAATATCCAATGTTACATCTTAAATTACAAAAAAGAAAAACCATTATTACTTTTGAAACTATTGAAGTAAATGTATAAAATTACAATAGATCAATTAATTGTGACTTTTTACTGCATCAATTGCTGGAGTAATTGGGCGATTAGCCTATCTTTGAAAATATTCTTCTGAATTATTCGCACATTTTCTAATCTCTTTGTATTTTTTGTAATACAATCTGTGTATTTTCGCCTCTTCATGGGGAGCAAGGAGCAAGTGGGGACCAAATCCTGATCAAAGTTTGTAACAGAACAAATGTACTCTCAGATTGACTGTGGCAATAACTTCGTACTTAACCTCTTGTAAAATGTTGCTGATCCCATCTAAACCACAGACGATCTAATTTGTAAAAATTCAAATCAAACGGCCTTGTAGGCCCCACGAGCTAGCTCTATATATACGAACAACCGCCCTGTTCAAAAAGCCAAAATTCTACCAATTCGTTTCATCCCGCTCAGAATCCAAATTTAAAAAATTATAGAGCGATCTGATTTCGCCATTGGAGGAATTAGCAATGGCGTGGGGAGAACCTAGCACGAGAATCCATTCTTCCTCCTCGCCTCTCCTGTTACCTTCTGCTGATGAGCTTGAGGCCGCTGATGCACTCCTCCTCTTCTCTCTTCTACCAGTGATGGCTACCAAGGAGTGCCATTCTAGCTCTGCATCTTCTTTTCCCAATTCTCCGAGGTGAGATCTAGTTTACTAGTGTTTCAGAGAGGTAATTGTTATTACTTCTTTGCATTTAACTGTGATTTGTTACTCCAAAGCTTAATTGGGGTTTATCTCATTCGGTTCTGTTTTCCTGAAGAGAGTTCTCATAACAGCTGGATATTCTCATTTGCGAATTTTTAACATAGCTGGTCTAAATCTGTGGTTAATTGCTCATTTAACACTTTGATCTTTCAATTTTGCTTTGATGAGAGTTTATCATTGCAACGTTTCTTAATAGATGATAGAATCTAGTTATGTTATAATAGGGCTTTAGAAATATTCTCACTTGATCAATGTAATTCGGCCGAACTTTCATATTTAGAGTCAAGCATTCTATTGGATCTGCATTTTTTTTTTCAGACATTTTGGATCTGTATTAATACTTAAACCGAGGACAAATATTTTTTCCTACTTCGTGTCTGATCTACTGAGAGATCTGTTATGCTATTTAATGTATCTAATACTGATCTGTCCCTTCTTGCTCTGTGCTTTCCTTCAGCGATGAAGATTCCTTGTCACACTCCTCTATCTCGGATTCTCTCTTACCTGAGGCAATGGAGCCACAGATCCAACCTGATCCGCTTAACATCCTCTCAATTGTTGCTTCTCTACACCTAATCGATACCAAGGTAGAACACTATGCATCATCAAATAATAATCAATTCATTTATCTGTGTATGATATCAATGTGGTGCTTAATTAACAATTCTATTGAATTATCTGTTCAAACCCACCGTTTGCGTTGTTCCATGTGTGCTTTGTGTGATTTATGGTAAGAAACTATAAAAGTTATTTTCAAGGGCGAAAGTTTGATAGTTCTCAAGTTAAAATGAGCTGGAGAGTGGCCTGTGGCTGTTGAAAATTGTGTGCCTATAGTTTCCTTAATCAGATCGCGGTAGAATTCAATTATGAGCAATATTTATGTATAATGGATGGAATGAACTGCATAGGAGCCGATGGCAAATAACTAGAGATTTTTGCTCGACCGGAGCTGAAGATCTCTACATAAATGTTAATCAACACGATGTAGCTTCCTTAATTCCCGTTTTTCGCAACATTTACCTCCCAAACCTGTTAGGCATATACTAGTGTACTACAATTTTCCTGTGTTTTTTTAGAAGACACTACAATTTTCAAATTACCTCCAAACAAAAACTGTGTGTCCTGAAAAGTACATCAAGTACGGTTTTTATGAGTGAAAACATAGGGTGCGAGACAAAAGTGTAACACACTGTGTCACATCTCTTCATCAACTGGCCATGACAATTTTTAAACCCCTTCTATTTCTCAGGGGATGCAATTGGCAGCCCGCGACCTGATACACCAGACCGCTGACACCAAGTGCAAATACAGCGCCGCCACCTCTGTCATCCCATTAATTGATCTAACCTCTGAGGAAACCGCTGCGAACTCTCTATTGTCTGCCTCCTCTTCCATCACCACCACCTCTGTTCCAGCCAAAGCACCGTCACGCATCAGGTGCACGGAGAAGATGCGCACAGGCCCAAGATGTCAGCCGAGGCTTTGGCGCTGTGCTGAGGAGATCATGGAGTTCCTTATGGCCGCGCCTGGCATGGTGGCGACCGAGGCTGAGATTAGGAAGTCGATAGGGAACGGACCCGACACCAGCAAGGCGCTGAGATTGTGAGCACTCTCTCTCTCTCTCGTCTCATTACTAGAATTTATTGATTTTCAAGTTGTGGTTTTGTCTTTAATTGATTGTAGTGGTTGAAAATATGTCCTTGGTTGGAGTACTGCCGGTTTTGAAATTGTACTAGTTCTTCTTTCGTTCAAATTGTTTAATAGTTTGGTCAAATTTCACAAAGGGTGATTTTCTCAGACCAAAAAATAGACTTCTGTATTTCAGATAACAACTTGAATTGATTTTGTACACGTTGTGATTTATAGATCTTTGTCCTTAAAAGCTACACTTTGTTGAGAAATAAAGAATTGGAACAGCAGCCTTTATCTAATAGCACCTTTGTACTGTTAAATTATTGTTTTTCAAATCACAGTATTAGTTATCCTTGTTTAGTTTAGTTCCAGCCTTGTTGCAAATTCAAATCAGTATACACTTTTCCAATTGGCAAAACAGATTTTTGTTTAAGCATGAAATCCCCTTATAAATAAAGAAAATTTGATAACTAATTTGTTGAACTCACCTATCTTGTTAGATTTTAATTTTCTGTTTGTCCTCTTTATTTTTAATGCCTTGGATTCATTACAGGCTAGTTAAGCAAGATGAGGTGAAGCGGCTAGGAATTGGTGGCAAGAACCATCCTTACTTATACATGCTGTATGTGATACTTTTAGAATATTTTTTGAATTTGTTAATTTTCTATTATTATTTTGCTTCACTGAAGTCTCTATTTTGTCAACCAAAATGTGCAGTGCTACCTATAAATCCTTAGTAACCAAAACTAGTTTTATAATGGCTCAAATTCTAATTTTTTGTGAACCAGAATCTAAAATGTGAGTTGCTTAATTAATAATTATTGATCCTGTTAAGTGGTACTGGTCTAACTGGCCTTTATATCAAAACTATTTTATTTGCACTCGACCACCAATATCATCAAACTGGTCCTGTTATATTCATTCTTTTGAAGCGATTTCTGGAAATAGAAACAGGTAAATAGTTCAAATGAGATGAATTTGAAAATTCCTTAATAGGAACTGAAGTTTAAGATGAATATCTGAGTATAGTAAACAGATAACTTTTTAGGATTGAAGCGATTTCTTATCCAAACGGGCTTCTACTTGTATTTGTTATTTATTACCTTTTTGTGCTGTCTTTGTATTGCAGGAATAGGTACCTAAGTTAGATTTGGCATAGGTTATTGTTTGTGATTAGATACTTGAAATTAAGCTAGAATTTCATGTTAATATGATGATAGGAACGCGTATAGTTAATGAGGGATTACTGTTGAAGGATATACGAATTTTTCTTTGTTACTTGTTAAAGAACAGTATAGTATAGAAAAGGTTTAAAAATTAAATAGTCTGTAATTTGAAGAACAGAAACTGATAATTTGTTTTGTGCTTCTGTAAGAGTATGATTGACTTTGGTAATTGCCTATTGGTATATGGTTAGCAAATAAATCATAAATGTACTTGTTCTACTGCCTACATCCTTTTTCTTTTTAATTTTTTTATAGAGGGCTATGAAATTGGGCCTCACAGATCTTAGCAACCGGGCTTGTGAAACCCAACCGGAGTTCGCATTTAGGTGCGGTGCCAAAATCTCAATATTAGCATTTCATATCCAATAATATCAAACCATTCTAATAACTATTAAACATCGCATTCAAATTAGGAAGTACGAAAATACATAATAAGAATTTAAGGTCCTATAAAGCAAAGTCAAATTTGATTTAACTGTGAATATAACATGGTCAGTTAGGGTTCAAAATTTGATGTACATGTGCAATTACAAATCATTTCAAGTATAGTAATCTCTAAGAGGATTACAACTAAAAAACTCTATTTTCGAGTATAGTAATATATAACAGGATCAAAGCTAAAGATCGAACATATAAAAAAAAAAAAATCGTGTATAAGCCAACAGTATGACAATGTCTCCGAGCAATCAAAAGATGCTCATGATCCCGGCCTATCAGGAGGTCATTTCACCTAGCACACACATATCATGAGTTTGAGATGGCCGCATAGAATCTTCAGACACTCCATAAACCTAATCACATGCAGATATCCATCAAACACCAACCAAGGCTGCCACCAGCTCATTCATTGCAAATGGCATTTAGTAGCACATGGCAAAGCATGAGGTCCACAAAGTAGTGGTGGCCTACCTCACCATCCCGCCACCGTGCCTTCGCCGGGGCCCGTCCGTAATGCACCCCGTCACTACACCTGTTATCATAATGCCAAGGGAAGCTCATGTCGAACTGGTCCACCACGCCGCCGCCATTGCGCAACAACCCCTTCTTTTGTATCTTCTCCACCATTATACCATTGTACACTTCCATTTTGTGGGGATTGAACGCAAGGTCCCTTGCATAACCTGCTGTTGCAATGGTAGTTCGGTAGAATATGCGAGGCCGTCTCTTTCTCCTAGCATCCACATGTCTCATTACCTGCATTGCTTACCAAAGTTTAGTCCCATTTGGAGTGATATGGAAAAATACTCTCATTACCTGCATTGATTACCAATGTTTAGTCCCATTTGGAGGGATACGGAAAAAGTTTTCTTTTGTTGGTTAAGACTGTTCAATGAACAAAGGACGCCTTCTATCATGAAGATCACAAAAGGTTGTTCAATTGACTGAGGTATATAACAAAATGCTGTATTCCCAAGTACCAAATTTCCATACAAGTTGGTGTTGTGTGTATTAATAATTAAATGACACATTGACAATGTACCAATAGTACCAAACTAAAACTAGTACAATACATGCAGAACCACACAAGTAAACAGGTAACCCTGGTCATTTTCCCTAAATAAAAGGTTAGTTTGCAAGCTTTAAAAGGCTCCAACGACTTATTGTAACATTTGATTTTATCATTGAACCACACCAGCCATTGAATCCATAAAGTGTTCTAATTCATACCTCATCCCAGAACCTGGCAGCCCGCTCAGCTGATTGCACAAAACGCTTCAAGCTCAGGAAATGAACACCATCATGCAAACCAGAGTTTAACACGGCCACGTCTGGCACTGATTCCTCATCAGAAAAATATCCCCTCAACAGTTGACGGTACTCTTCGCTATCAAGTGAATCAACTCCGAGATAATTCCTTGTCTCATTCCAATGCCCATTGAACACATTTGTGATCCTAACAGACCACACTCCATTAGGGCTGGTGAAATTCTGGTCAAAACGCCTTTGCACGGCAGTAGTGTCGGTCAACCCAAGAACAAAATTTAACAAATTTCGTATAGTGTCAACATGGTTTGAATCACCCCAAAAGAAGAGCCATTTCTTGTCGAGGCACTGCCACGCCATTTCCTGTGTGAAAATTCTGAAGGAGCAATGAGCAGAGTAGACCCAGCCGTTGCTTTCTAATGACCCCAGTGGCCCATGGCACCATGGCTGCATGCACGGGAAATCAGGGCCGAGGCACCTATACCGGCCTTGTTCATCAATTTTGCAATCACGGCTTTCGGTGTGGCGGGTCCACCGACCTGACCACACCTCCCGGGAAAAATCATCACTTTTGCATATTCCCAGCTTTGGTAAAACCACAATGCTCTGAGCAAACCGCACAGGTATATTTCGGAGCTCTTTTCTAAACTTGAAACGCTCAGGAGAGTGTTTCAAACCCAAAAAGCTCCTAAACAGAAGAGTAATAGTAAAATTAAACTCGCCAGTGAAACCAGTACCAACTTGGAGGTGAATTGAGTAGGTACCGTTGCCGTGGTCGGTGACAGGTGGTCGAGATTTCCAGCTCGGGCTGGAGAGATCGGTCTCGAAGTAGTCCCCACCAATGCATTGTCTCTTACCCGACTCGTCTAGTGCGTGAAAGGTTAGTGTGGTAATTTCAGAGGAGGGGACGGTAATGGGGGTAGAAGGAAGGGAGATTTCGGTGGTGAGAGAGTTGTTGCAAGGAGGAGCGGTGAGCCAGCGAGCTAGAAGCGAGGAAGTGTAATTCCGGGAAAACGGCACGGAGATCCAAGGAGAGAAGGGAAGAGTAGGAGGGGAGGAGGGTAGAGGGAAGGAGGGGTAATGGGGGTGGAAGGAGGAGAGGAGGAGGAGGATGAGGAATGGGGAGAGCAAGGTGGGGAGGGAGCAGCAGAGGGGAGAGAGAAGAGAGGGGAGGGGAGGGGAATGGGAGGTCAAAGAGGGCTTGACAATGGTCATTGCGGGGTAACTCGTGCCGACATTGTAGTTCGTACTTCTCTCTCGAGAGAGAGGAGAGGTGGGAATGTAAATAATGCAATGGAATGGAATGAGGTGAGGTAAAAAAGGGAAGGGAATCAATGCTCTTTTGTCTTGGAGTTGGCAAGGGAAGACTGGGGTCAAAGGAGGTCAATTTGGGTCCGATGCCATTGGACTCAAAGTGAGTCCGATAGGTTCGATGACCGTCCGATCTTCTTTAAGATTCGCGCCCACAACTTTCGCGTCTGCTTTAAAATTCGTGCGCACGAAACTTGAAGCACATCGGACGGTCCCAAACCCATCGGACCCAAGCTGCTCTAGGGTCAAAGAGGTAACAACAATATAATAATAATAGTACCAGCATTCTATAAAGGGTGCACAGGATTGATTACTGTTTTTATTTAGTTTTTCCTTTATGAGTGCTATTACGGACCAGAAGTTGCTTGGAGCTGGTTTTAGGAACAAACTATTGTTGCCATCTGATTAAAGAGGATAAGATAAAAGATATTGATATTGTTGTTTTGGTTTCACTTTTGTTTTAAGTTTGAGCATTTTCTGATTTTCTGATTTTTTTTTTGTTTTATTGTTCTGTTATAACGAAGAAGAAGATATTGAAAAAGAAGAAGGGTACATTGTCCTTCTAATGTTTTATTAATGTTAATCTTTATTTTTGAGTAATTAAATTGAGAAATGAGGATATTGATAAATTTAGTGGCTGTAGATGGGAAATAACTAAGTTTAAATTTTTCATAGAAAAATATCTAAATTCAGAAGTTATGATGGGCATATATCTAAATTTCTCTAAAGTTAATATGACAAAATTATGGCTCGTACACTTAGGGGTGAAAACGGTATGAATAATATCCGATCCGTATTCGAAAAGTTTGTTAGAGAAATTTAGCCGGATCACTTTTTAAAACGAATAAACTAGAATGAATTTTAGCCGGATCACTTTTTTTTATCTCTCATAGAGAATATTAGATGAAATTTGATTTGCTTTATTTCATTTTCAATTTTTTTGGCACAACCTAGCGAGTAAGAATTACACATCTTTGTTAATGTAAATGTTTTCTTAACTAAATTTACAATAATGCTATTTATTAAGCAAACCCTAAAAAAAAAAAAGTTGGGACCGAATTGCCAATTCGGTCCGGAGTCTTTTTCGGATTTTCTGTGGCCGCCTTTGTGAAAATTTGTGAAATCAACATGGACCAAATTGCCAATTCGGTTCTTATGGTTTTTGTAAAAAAAAAAGTAATCATGTTAGTTTGGTAAAAATATTTTTTTTAATTATGTTTTAAAAAAAAATCCCAATTAGACGATCCATTTTGAAACTCCAAACGGTGAATTAGCTTAGATTTTCAGGACTCGACTAACTAACGAAAGAAAAAAAAAATAGATTTTCATATTTTATTGTTTGTCTTTTATCTTATAATTTCATCTTCTTTTAGCTAGTTGTATTTTATTTTCTTCTAGTTGTCTTTCATTTTCAATTGATTGTTTTTCATATTTTATTATTTGTCTTTTATCTTATACCAGTTGTCCTTCGTGTTCTATTGATTACTTTTCATATTCTACTGGTTGTCTTTCATTTACAAGTAGTTATATTTCACTTTCTTCTAGTTGTCTTTCATATTGTATTGGTTGTCTTTCAGGTTCTACTGATTGTATTCATCTTCTTCTAGTTGTCTTTCATCTTGTACCGGTGTTTTGCATCTTCTTTCGGTTGTCTTTCATATTCTTTCAGTTGTCTTTCATCTTCTTCTAGTTGTATTACATCTTATTCTAGGTGTCATTCATCTTGTACTGGTTGTCTTTCACCATATACTAGTTGTCTTTCATCTACTACTAGTTGTATTTCATATTCTTCTAATTGTCTTTCATCTTCTAATAGTTTTTTTTCATCTTTTTCTGGTTGTCTTCCATCTTCTATTAGTTAGTTTTCATATTCTTCTAGTTAACTTTCATTTTGTACTTGTTGTCTCTCATGTTCTACTTATTGTCTTTCAGATTCTACTGGTTGTCTTTCATCTTCTTCTAGTTGTCTTTCATCTTCTTCTAGTTGGCTTTCATCTTGTCCTGATTGTTTTTCATGTTCTACTGGTTGTCTTTCATCTACAAATGGTTGTATTTCATCTTCTTCTAGTTGTCTTTATCTTGTACTGATTGTCTTTCATTATCTACTGTTTTCATTATCTACTGGTTGTCTTTCACCTTCTACTGGTTGTCTTTCATCTTCTTCTAATTGTATTTTTTATTCTTCTAGTTGTATTTCATCTTCTTCTGGTTGTTATTCATGCTCTACTGGTTGTCATTAATGTTCTACTAGTTGTCTTTTATCTATTTCTGGTTGTATTTCACCTTCTTCTAATGTATTTCATTTTCTTGTAGTTGTCTTTCATATTATAATGGTTGTCTTTCATCTTCTACTAATTGTCTTTCGTTTACTACTTGTTGTCTTTCATCTTGTACAAATTATCTTTTATGTTCTACTAGTTGTCTTTCATCTACTATTGGTTATATTTCATATTTTTCTAGTTATTTTTCATTATGTACTAAATGTGTTTCATGTTCTACTAATTGTCTTTCATTTACTACTGGTTGTATTTCATTTTTTCTAGTTGCATTTTATTTTTTCTAGTTGTCTTTCATCTTCTTCTAGTTGTCTTACATGTTGTACTGATTGTTGTGTTTCATTTCTGCTTGTTGTCTTTCATCTACTACTGGTTGTATTTTCATCTTTTTTAGTTTTCTTTTATCTTGTACATGTTGTCTTTCATGTTTTACTGGTTGTCTTTCATCTTCTTCTAGTTATTTTTCATCTTTTTCTAATTGTTTTTCATGTTCTACTAGTTGTCTTTTATCTACTAGTTATTTTTCATCTTCTACTAGTTTTTCTCATTTTTTTTTGTTGTCTTCCATCTTATATTAGTTATTTTTCATCTTTTACTGGTTGTCTTCCATGTTCTTCTAGTTATCTTTCATCTTCTACTATTGTTTTTCATCTTCTTCTAGTTGTCTCACATTTCATGTTCTACTGGTTGTCTTTCATTTTCTTTTAGATGTATTTCATCTTCTTCTAGTTGTCTTTCATCTTGTACTGGTTGTCTTCCATGTTCTAGTGGTTGTTTTTCATGTTCTATTAGTTGTCTTTCAGTTCTTTTATTTTCTTTCATGTTCTAATGGTTGTTTTTCATCTTGTACTGGTTGTCTTTCATTTTCTTTTAGTTGTATTTCATCTTCTTCTGGTTGTATTTCATCTTCTTTGAGTTGTCTTTCATCTTTTTTCTAGTTGTTTTTCGTCTTCTACTGGTCGTTTTTCATCTCGTCTTTTACTCATTGTCTTTCATTATCTTGTAGTTGTCTTTCATGTTCTTCTGGTTGTCTTTCATTTTGTACTTGTTGTCTTTCATGTTCTACTGCTTGTCTTTCATCTACTACTGGTTGCATTTCATATTCTTCTAGTTGTCTTTCATGTTATACTATTTGCCTTTCATATTCTTCTGGTTGTCTTTCATCTATTACTGGTTGTATTTCATCTTTTTCTAGTTGTCTTTAATTTTGTACTGATTGTCTTTCCAGTTCTACTAGCTGTATTCATCTTCTTTATTTGTATTTCATTTTTTTCTAGTTATTTTTCGTCTTCTACTAGTTGTCTTTCATCTTTTTCTAGTTGTGTTTTATCTTTTTCTAGTTGTCCCTCATCCTATATTAGTTGCCTTTCATCTTCTACTAGTTTTTTTTATGGTTTTTTGTTGTCTTTAATCTTGTACTGGTTGTCTTTCATGTATATATAGTTGTCTTCCATCTTCTTATAGTTGTCATTCATCTTCTACTAGTTTTTTCATCTTTTTTCTGGTTGTCTTTCATCTAGTACTGATTATTTTTCTTGTTCTACTAGTTATCTTTCTTCTTATACTAGTTGTATTTTATCTTCTACTAGTTTAAGCAGCCTAGCGGGAAATTGATGTCCGGAGCACAAAGAGCAATAAAGAAATCTTACGAGGAAATAAACTTGCAAGGGCGCAGAAGGAGAAGAGAGAGAGAGCAAGAGTGTAGGAGAAGATAAAAGTGAAAAAATTGGGAAACCGCTGGAGAGGGCATGAGAGCGTGGAGGAGAAAAACAAGGGCAAAGAAGAATAAAGGAGTACGCAGGAGAAGAAGGAGATAGATCAACTAATAAGGAAATGTTATTTTTGTCATTTTTAATTTTAATCAGAGATTTAACCATAGTTAATTTTAAGTTAATTTAGAATTGTTAAATAATGGATTAACGAGAAATAATTTTAAGAGTTAAAGAGCAAATTAATTATATTTAAGAGTTCAGACATAAATAAAAAAAAATAAAGAAATCTTTGAAAGTAGGTGAGAAATTAACCCTATATAAAATTATACGATGTCACATGCATGAGTTAATGATATTCAGTAAAGTTGTCTGTTGTCCACAGGTGTTTCCGTGTTTGCAAGGACAACAATTGTAAATGAAACCATTAAAGTGATTACTTTGCCAATTTAATAGAAACCAAAGTCGTACCGCTTGTTTCGCCAGCATTGATTATGGTTCCGATAATAGTTGATTAGGTAATTTTGCTAAAAGCCAAAAAGATTAACAAAAGTGAGCAGTCAATGCTACATTTTAATCTTGAATAATTTAGGTTCGTTCACCTAATACTCCCCCATTTCGGTGACAAATATCCTCTCCGGTACCGTAAAAGATTCCCTTCGCTTTACGGTTTGAGATTAACTTCCAGCCCGGTTTGAGATTCGGACTGACGGAGGAGGCAGTATTATTGGAGATTAAAAAGAACTGTCCAGATCAAGTAATTGTAAAAGATTTCCTATTACGGTACCGGGGGTGATCTGAATACCCACTTTCGGGAACATGTTGAAATTTTATATGCTCGGTATATTTTTCCGAAAGCCGTCCGTTGTGGTAGTTGATTTTATGTAGGTTTGATTATAAATTTATAATGCTAATTGTATAAGGAATCTGGCTAATATGCTACACGTAGCATAGAGAGCCTCCGTGTTACGGCTCAATATTTGAGTTTTCAAAATTCTAACGGTCGATTCGAACCGTTCAACATGATCTTCATGTGAATATGTACTTGCAAATCAAATTTTACACTTTTTAGAATTTTTTTACTATTTTTTTAGATAGGTAGAAAATCACTTGATCTGAAATTATGTATCATTCAGATCAAGTGATTTTCTACCTATCTAAAAAAAATAGTAAAAAAATTCTAAAAAATATAAAATTTGGTTTGCAAGTACATATTCATATGGAGATCATGCTGAATGGTTCGGATCGACCGTTAAGATTTTTAAAACTCAAATATTGAGCCGTAGCACGGAGGCCCTATATGTTACGCGTAGCACCGTAGCCAACTCCTTGTATAAGAGTGAGATCATTTATTTATTTTTTAATCCGACTACATTTATTTCTCCGAAGTAGGGCTGTCAACGAGCTGGGCCCTAGCTCAGCTTGTTAATTCTGGACCGAGCTCTTACCGAGCGAGCTGGACTTATGACACCCGAGCCAAAAGTCCAATTTGAAACCGTGACGAGCCAGCCCGAGCTGGACCGAGCTAGCTCACGAGCTCACTCGGCTTTATTGGGCTGCTATTATGCAAATTCAAAAATATTAAATAAGAAAGCCCATTAATCATTTACATAATCCAAGCCATCAAATATGATAGAATTTATACAAAACATAGCAATTAATTTATTATAAACACATTTAAACATACAAATCCACACAAAATAACATAAATTCACACAATTATTTAACAAAAACTGAACGGAGACTACTGGGTCATATGTAAATTTGTAATTCAAGGCCTATATTGTATAGCTCGTTATGGGCCGAGCTAGTAGCGAGCTGGCTCGCTAACAGCTCGGTCCACTATCGAACGAGCTGTTACCGATCGAGCCAGAGGCGAGTCACGAACTATCCACGAGTTGCGAGCTTTTTTGCCAGCCCTACTCCGAATTAATGCTACTGATAAAGTAGTGTTTTACATGGTCAATTAGCATGTATTCTAATTAATTTTATACTTTGAAAAAATTAATTTCGGAATTAATCAATTCTCGACTGTATAATTTTATGACTATAGAACTCGCGTTTTCTTCTTTCTTTTTTCCGAATAGCCCGTAGGCTTAAAACTCGTCTTTTTCTAGATTGAAGAGGGTTCAAATGTTTTCATTTTTGTGTCTCCATCATACCTTTACAAAAAAATTTAAATTTTATATGTCAAAATAAAACCCGTTTAATGTAACATATATTATTTTCTCTACATATACATAAAAATATCACTCTTTTTATTAAATTTTATATGAATTAATAAGTTGAAAAATCAACGTCTAAAATTATCTACATCAATATATTTTTATAAACTTTTGATGTTAATGAAAACAAAATCAAAATATCATGATTTTTTTATATAAATCATATCTAATAATTTTATTTTGACATTTAAATTTTATATTTTAAGTTAATATAATTCTAAAAATAAAAACATAGTACATACACACAAAAAATAAAAACATTTGAATCCTTCTCTTCTAAATATTTTTTGAGTGAGTCTATGGTACTATGCATAGCACGGATTAGTCCGTACTATGGAGCCATATTTTCATTTTGAAAACTCTAATGGTCGATCAGAACTGTTCAACGTGATCTCCACATGAATATGTACTTGCAGACTAACTTCTATATTTTTTTGAATTTTTTTACTATATTTTAAGATAGGTAGAAAATCAATCTGGAAATTCTGGACCATCCAAAAACAGTGATTTTCTACCTATCTAAAAAAATAGTAAAAAAATTCTAAAAAATAGAAAATTTAGCCCACAAGTATATTCTCATATGGAAATCATGTTGAACGGTTCGGATCGACCATTGAAATTTTGAAAACAAAAATATTAATCGGTAGTACGGACCAATCCATGCTATGCATACTACCATAGACTCACTCATATTCTTTTATCCAAAACAATTATGTACCACGAAAGGCGCGATAAGGGATAATGATGAAAAGGCGTCCGCTCCTCCCGATTCCATATGATAGCCCTAGTTATTGTGTACAGCTCTACGAATAGGGACTGGTCACCTAATTAATTGGCTCACCAACCAAACTGTTCTTAGATCGTGAAAAATTACAACTTATTTACATAAGGATGAGAAAACAAAATCAATTTGTAATCCACAAGAACATGTGCAATTTTCTTCCGATATATCTTACGTACCAGCCGAAAAAAATTGTACATGTTCTTGAATCTTGATTATGAAATAAGCATTTTATAATTGCGTATTGAATTGATATTTAAAAGCCTACGAGAGTATGATGAATTCGGGCCACTAATTATTGTTGCAGAGCTCTGGAACTTTAAAAAAAAAAAAAAAATGGTTCGCTTGATAGTTGATACTGAAGCCATAAATATTATATGCGCGCAGTCCCCTAACTATTTTTGATCAATTAAAATAAAAACTGAATAAATGTGTATTGGTATAATGTACAAGTATGTATTGAACAATAACTAAATATGTATTTTAAAGAGTTGGAAAAATGAGTCAGAAAAATCAAGACAGTTACCAACAACTGTTTTAACCTTAATTTCTAAAAAGTAGTTAACAGTTATTTAGAAACTTATTTGAGTTGCTGGAATACAGATGCTCTTAATAAGGATAGTTGCAAAACTACAAAGTAAATAATCAAAGGGTTTGTCTTACCACTGACACTTGGACCTCTTTACAAGAAATTAACTACATGTGTCTAACAGTCCACTTTATTGATAATGATTGGAAATTGAATAAATGGATTATCATCTTTTGTCCGTGGTGTTATTGCTATTTAGTGACTTTTGAGTCTACATTTAGTGCTAGTGACTTTATTCAGCGTGTCCGGTTAGTGTTCAAGCACAATTTCCCAGAGAATATAAAAGCAAGCTTACTATTAACTAATAAGAGGCAATGTTGAAACAAATTAGTACAATATAAAAGCAAACTTAACTATTAACTAATACTATGCAAGAGTAACAATATTTATTGTCATACACCTCAACAAAGCCATTAATTACATTCCACAGAATTATAGCTTAAATACGGCAACCCATATGCATAAACCTGAAAATATCATATGCATATGAGCCTTTTAGCAAACACATCAAGCATACAAACCCTATAGTGCTATTGCGCTTGCATTATAAATGGTCCAAACAAAGATAAAAAAAAGAGCAAAGAAGAAAATAAAACATCTCCATGTACAAATAAAAGAATGACCTAAACACTTTTGTTCTTTTTTAAATAAATTTCAACCGAGCAAACAATTATAGCAAATCATCAACCAATCATCATTACGCAACAGCCAAACTCTATGACCATTCTTCATTGAAGTCCCAATTGCTCTACAAATAAGGAAGACACCGCAATACTATATACTCATCATTTAGTAGCAGTAATTATATTTAGTAAGACCAGCATTTAATAAAGTATACTTCTAGAAGAGATCCAATTTTCTCTTTTGCATGTCCTGCTTCCACTTCGGCTGCTGGTAAAACATCTCTTTTGTCAGGCCAAATACAGTCTTGAACTCCTCATCTGACAAGTATGTCTATAACCAATTGAAAGAAAAAGAGTCAATACCTGCACACATAACTAAGTGAATAAAACAAACAGGCTAAAAGTAAATTACATGTATTGCCATTAAATAATCACCCTTTTCTCATTTCTGGTACTTAAATTATCATAATTCCCATGTCAGTCCCTAAACTCCCAAAGTCTTAAATTTTAACCAACTTAGTTCTATAATTATGTACAAAACGGAAGCATAATTTGGTTGTATTATGATGTGGATGCTGACATCAGCATCCTCATTTTCATAATAAGTTTATTGAAGATGCCGATGCAGACAACAGTGACAGCATTGTATATCCACTATTCTCATTCACTTTAGCATCTGCTGATTCACACCATCCACTCAGATTTCTAACTTTCCTGATGATGTGTAATTTCATCCACCTTTTAAATAAATGTCCCTTGCAGGATCAATTTGGTACAAATTGAAAACTTCCAGAGACACAATAGGGGACATCCAATTCTAATTTAACTTTCTTCACTCATATGTGAAAGATAAGAGATATTTTGGGTTCATTTTGATGAGCATCAAGAGCGCAACGATTCGACGAACAGATATAATCAAAATTAGAACATGACACAAGGGTTGGAATTCAGGGAAAATGCCACAATTTCTTATGTCAATTCAGAGAAAATGACATAAGACATATATCTAACTGCTCCATTCTGGTAAATGAGTTTCACAATTCTTCCATTACAAAAAACCAAGGAATGATGGAAGCACAAACAGTGGAGCCATCTGAATCCATAAAAAAATTCAGGAGAAAAGACTTGATCTTAAATCCCCACTTAAGATATCAGTATATCATCATTACTTGAAAAGTTCACTTTAAGAGAGTACAAACAAACCTCTCTTCTCTTGTAGTCAATTCCACGAACAGGGTTGGTTGACTTGGATTTCAGACGGTCATAACTAAAAGTTGTCTCGCCTCCATTCACCTCAGCAGTCTGCTCCTGTGACACCTCAGTGAAATCTGCTACATCAGCCGTCTCAGTCGAGATCGAGAGCCTGTCTCCCTCTGTTGCATCCTTCTCTGTAGATTCTTCTGGTGGTGGTGTAACATCCCCCGCCTCAGATCCTGTGTTCTCGGCCTTGAGAGTGTCTGAACATGAGGTATAAAAATTCATCAATTCCATGTGACTTCGGTTGGGTTTCATTTCTAGCCTACTCCAACTTGTTTGGGACTAAAGGCTTGGTTGTTGTTGTTGTATCAAGTTCATGGGTTATGACTCTTTTTGGTATTAATACATTGTATGTTTTATAATTTTTATATGAATACACAGGTACAAGTAGAGTGTTAGTACATATGAGGATGATACATATTGGCTGCTCTCAATGATTGTACTATTCTGGTTCCTACCAAAACCGAGCAATTTCAACTCTTTAATGGAAAACTTCATGAAGTCAGGAGAAAATGGAAATTGGTGGTATTTTCCGTGTTTTACTTTACATTTATAGGTGAAAAGTTTACTTTTGGGGGGATGACACATTTTTTCTCTAAAAGATGCCAGTTCCTTTTTAAGAAAGCTATACCTGAGGAAAGACTCTCTAGAGAACCGGAGGACCGGATGGTACAAATAGAAGCCTCAGTTTGACCTGCCTGGATCTGCTCAGCCGTCAGAACTGATGAAAGTGCTGCTACGGCTGCAGCTCTTTGGGACCCCTGGCCCCCACGAACTGGCTGGCTGGCGGTGCCCTTTGGCTTTGATGTTGAGTTGAATGCCGAGGTAAGAGCTGCCATTGCTGATGCCCTTTGTGTGGGTCCCCCATCCCCTAAGCTCTTTGACCTCTCATTATTGCTCTGGAAAACCACAGAAGCTTTGGATTATAAGAAAATGTATGTCAACTTCGAAACAATTAATTTGCATATTACATATCTCCTATACAAATTTAACAAGATAGCCGTAAAACCTAGAGTAGAAGTTGATCTGAGCTCTGGGTTTAGTTTGAAGAAACCAATGAGAAAGAATGAATCTGACCGTAGGAGTGTATAATTTCAGTAGCTGGCAGATAGGTGCTTAAGAACACAACATACAATGCCAAAATCAAGTAAAAGAAAATTACATCTGAGAGCTTTACTCACAGGTTTTCCTGAGGAAGAATTAAATGCCGATGTAAGAGCTGCCAGTGCTGATGCTCTTTGAGTGGGCCCTCCATTCGTTGAGCTCCTAGACCTATCATTGGACTATACAGGTACAAGTAGATTTTAGTCATTTAAGAACACAAGTCAGCAGAAGAGCCAGATTGTTCTCATAACATTGAAGAGGATGTAATAATATATCAACTACTACAAATTCACAGTTCTCTTACAAATGTAAATTATGTATTACATAGATCCTCTGAGGTAATTAACATATACACACTTTATTTTAACAAAAAGAAAAATTCTAGAGAGGAACAAGACAGAACATACCTCTGAACGCACAGATGACCCAAAAAGATGCACAAGTTTCTTTTGGAAAGAATTCCCTTGAACCTGTCATATAAGAAAGGGGGTTAACACGTGGAACATACTTTGTAAAGATGGTAAAATGTAAGGCTAGCATATTATGACGTACCACCGACTTGGAGTTATCCCAAGAGAAGAAAACTTTGAAGAAGCAGGGCTCATATCCTTCTGAAACTTTGTAAAGAGGTACCTCAAGGGAAAGACCTTCCAAAGACACTGCATGCTCTATATATTTCTGTAAAATGTGTGAATTCTGGATTGCATTAGGGAAATAGTTTTGGAGAGGTGAGAGCTCCAATAAGGCAATATTACTGTGTAAGGCTCACAATTAAAGTTTGATTAAAGATCAAATTGATTTAGAACAATGGCAAATAGTGCGACTGCCTGAATCAATTTTTCTACTAATTTGAGTCAGATTCGGCTTTAAGAGTTGCTGAACTCTAGACTCCTCTTAGTTGAGAATAGGTTCCCACCTGACCAACATCAAATGCCTTTTGCTTCTCTTTAGGATCAACCGATTGGCCTATCCAGACAAAGACCTCCGCATGAGTGTCAAGTATCAGAATATCTTCAGTCAACAAATCATCTTGACAGAAGTTGAACACCTCAGAGACCTGAAAAATTAAGTTATTAACAAGGTTTGTATAATTGGTGCACATTGAGCAATACCACAAGTTGTCAGTCCACACAGTAAAAGAACAACAACCGTTTAAAGTTATCTGCAAAAAGCCACAACACAAAAATAAAAAAACAATAGAACGAAGAACAAGAAATACAAACCTCAAGCTTTCCTGTAGAATAGTTCCATTCATGCAACCCAATGAAAAGGAACAAAACAATCAGGATAAATTAGATTTTAGGTGCTAATATAAAGATAAAAAAACAGAGTATAAGATTTAAAAAAAAAATGTCTAACCATTTTTAAGAGAAAAGGTGTACAAGTGAGGATCTCTGACAACAACCTCCTGTGTTGCTGCCTTGCTACTATAGCTTTGCTTACCACCCAGTGCAAACCAGAAAGCAGAGCTCTCAGTTCCTTCCTTGGTATGCTTTATTGCTGCACCTGGCTGCAATAATTAAAAAAGAAAACTTATAAATAAACAGCAACAATTCCTTCGTCACAAGCTTCTTTCATTAATACTATGTGCACAAAAAGCACATTGCTCATTGTACAGTACCATTTAACTCTTTTTTTCTTTTGTAATTTTCTATCATTTTATGTTAAGTCACAGTTTTTCAACTGATTTAATTGTTCATCAAAAGTAACTACTGCACTCTGGAGGGTTGCCATGCCAAACAGTGCTTCTGAAGATAAAAATGAAACAGTACTCACAAAGAGAAATGTAAGAAAGAGAGATTAAAAAGGGACCGTACATACCTTCAAAAACTCTGCAACTTTAGCAGCCCATTGCTGTTGTTCGAAGGAACTCGCATTACCATGCCATGTAAATAGTGCATTCCCAGATTGCAAAACAAAGCACTCAGACGAACTTAGAGATGATGCCACCTAACGCAAAACATGGAACAGACATGTAAGTACTCAATAGATGTACACTCAGTTCTAACCAGAAGCCAACTGGTATCCTCACATGAAGCAGACATGCAAGTACTCAATAGATGTACACTCTGTGCTAACCAGAAGCCAACTGGTATGCCCGCACAAGAACCATATGCTGTCATTTGGTAGTTCTTCAAAATCTAATATAAAATTCCAAGGGTAACCTACCATATATATGCAACTATATCCGCACAAAAACCATATGCTACCAATTTGTAGTTTTTCTAAATCCAATCCAAAATTTCAAAGATAACCTACCATATACATGCAACTTACTCATACTACTACTAGAATTAGACAGAGGTCATACCGCCTCAACTTGAATGGATTTATTGTTATGGGCTGATGTGCCAGACACCTGAACCAGAGCAATGCCATCAGACGTGTATGTCTCATCCGTCATGTTGCTGTCCGCTATTAACTTCTTGTATCCTGTGCTGATTCCACCCTGTATTAAGAGAACATAATTAGATCATTCAACCTGGTCATGCATAAGGCAGATTGAACACGCTCTTCCTATTTCAAGATTACTGCTCTTATTAAAAAAAATTTGTGCTTATACATGCAATTTCTGTTGACATTAGGAAGCATCCTGGTTTGATGGTACTTCCAGAAGTAGTTAGAAAACTAAAACTAATTCGAGATGTTCTGCGATTAGGTAACTTTAGACAAGCACAGTTAGATGAACTGTGCTCATTGGCAGTAAAGTTCCACTAATAGGTCATAATTTAGGTATTCAATAACATAATTTAAAAAACCGTGCATTAAAATATGCTGGGGCAGATGAGAGAATGCAATGTTACCTTAAGAAGAACCATCGGCTGGAAGAGTGAAATAAATTGCGGTGGTTCCTTCCCTTGATAGATGCGACCCTGTATATGGTGAAAATATTTAACAAATGATGTATTGCATGTAGAGAGAGAGAGAGAGAGATTGAGGACAAATCAGTGCCTGAGCAGGTCTTCCTTTCAAGGAACTCCACATTGTGCTAGCTAAGCGAGTGGCTGTTATTTGATCATCCTAAATAAAAAATAAAAATGTCAAAATAAATAAAATAACACGTAGAAATGCTACTTTTGCAAATGAAAAACAGTCAATCTTAAAAGAATTTTCTCGTTCAACAATTAGACTGCAATAAGAATCCTCAAAACTTCATTTATCAACATTATACTCCTAGCCCTTCACTAAAGTGTAGATGTTTGTGTATTGTGTAAGAATTATGTAGTAAATTGAAATTTACCTGCACACTTTCCTTTCCAATCCAAGTGGTAAGGTAGAACTCTTCCTTCTTTTCACCAGAATGGTACGTGTACAGAACTATGTAGCAGTCTCCACAGTAAAATTTGCCAATGTCTTCTTTAGCAAGTGGTGTCTTTGCATTGCTGTTGACGCACCAGACCTGATTAACATACATGGAAATAATTATTCACGACAGATGAACATTCTTCTACGTAGCATCAAGCAATAAGTAGAATTTCAACACCCAGTTCTGTAAGCCTCTCAGACCTATTAGTCAAGTACTGAAGCTGCTCCAGAGTATTCCCAGGAAAAAAAATAAAAAGAGAAGAAATGTAATAACTACAGGTATGTTTGGTTGTGGAGTAAAATTAATGAGGATTAAATTGCTTACTCCATGTTACTCATATTTTACACCTTGTTTGGTAGTTTAAGTTATAGCTTAAATTAATTCACTTGGAGGAGTAAGATGCTAGAAAATGTGTCTCTGCTTATGACAGTGGGCCATACAAGTGGAGTAAGTTAATCCACCTAGAGAGGTGGAGTAAGTTACTCCGGATTAACTCACCTCTTACTCCATCTTACTCCTCCAATTTTACTCCTCGTTTAGCTACTTAAGTGTGGAGTAAGGGATTTACTCCACCTCTTACTCCACAACCAAACATGACCTACATGAATTAACTGGAATTATTATTTGCCAACCATATTTTGCAAAAGCAAAATGCAAGAAAGAACAAAGAAAAGAACCTCTAGTTTTCCATTGCTTTCGAGCAAAGGAGGAACTTCCTCGTTTACAGGGGTGGTGGCCTTAGCTGCTCCCTTGTTAACATCTACACCTTGTTGCTTTAGCAAAGCTGGATTTTGGAAAGTAAATATTATTAGACAATGTAATATAGCAAGGGTAGATTAGTTAGAGACTTGTAGTTAGGCATAACAGAATTAGTTACAAATGCTGTTCTGTGTTCTAGTGCTTTACTGTTGATTAGATTGTAATTCAAAGGCTATATAAGCCGTGACAGTGTAACATTACACAAGATGAATAACACAAATTCATTCCTCAATTCTGTCTCTATATCTCTCTCTCTCTAATCCCTATCAAATATGCATCAATGTTGAGAAGAATTAATATACAAGCAAAGAACCCGTTGCACTATGTATAAAGTATTGGCTCTTACAAACTTACCATTATGACCAAGTTCACTTAAAAACTTTTCTCATTTCGACTCATCCAACCTTCTTCTCAGGCATGTCACAAGGATTAGTATATTAATATAGGGTTTTCAATCAGTAGCTGTTTGTGCCAATATGTATTGGTACCAAGTGCCAGAAACCATCTGATGTGAGATAAATATATCAATTATTTATTATTACCTGCAACTTTGCCTCGCCCTTCCTCATTACCAGAGGTGCTTGTAGTAGTGCCGACTGGCCAGGATTCAAAATTAGACTTGAATTCATGAGTCTCATAACCTTGAATAACTTGAGTGATCCGTGTTGACTTTGGTCTCTTCTCACGGACAACAAATTCCTAAGTAAAAATAATCAAGATTAACACTTGTCAATTATCAAGATTACAGACTTCAACTACACATACTATTTCTGGTATAATTTAGGTCTCATATCAATTGCAACCAAAAATGACAATTTAGTAAATTTAAAATCTGAAATTTAACTCTGGGAGTTCTTTCTTTTACCTCAGCAGCCTTGCTAGCAGCTTTTCTATCATCGACCTGTGTGACACGTCCAACCCAAACAAACACCTCAGCCCCACAATCTAGAATAAAGCATTTATTGTTCTCGAGCAGAGCTTTAGAAGGCAGGCCATCTTCCAACTTCAATTGACCATCATTTATACTGCATAGGATTAAATTAATAAACAAAATGTGGAACAGTTTAGTCTAGCTCAATCTCAATCTGATACTGTCGCACCGATGATTTCAATTAGACATTTCAATAACAAACCAGACTTGGTGACAGTTTAGTTTGCTTCTTTTTGCAAGTCCTACTTGGTTGCTGATGTTTACTAAGAAAAAGAAGAGAAGAGGACAGAGAGACAGAGAGGAGCATACCTGTATATTTTTGCTGGAGTCCTTTCAAGAACAACATCATCTTCAGATATGGCTTTCTTACCAATTGGTGCAAAACCACCAAAAGCCACCCAAAATTCCCCCGAGTCTGATTCAGCCACAAGTTTCCCATCCTCTAAGAAAAAGTTGCAAAATAACATTAAAATTGAATGTTTAATAGAAACTGTACGAATTGGCAAACAGTAAGACTGGTGTGGCTTGTACAATTGAGCAGAGGCCCAAAATAAGAATGCATCCTAATTTCATTCATATTACAAGTACAAAGGGCAATGACTTAGGCACTGGTTTTAAGTCCTAGTTATGAAAACCCTAACGAAAGCTTGACAATAGTGAAAATCTTGATAATAGCATTCACATATAATGAGCCAAGAAAAGCTTGCACACAAAACCAGTAAAATATCGTTCAAACAATGACTAATTACAAAATTTTATTAAAAGGGATGTGTACCAATAATGGCAACATCGCATTTCCCCCCATGGTACTGATCCTTCAGATGCTGTACCACTTCCAGAGCCTTGGCTCTCTCTTGGATGTTTGAATTGGCCCCGTTAAATTGGTAGATTTTAGTTTCTGTGTCTAAGATGAACACATCATCATGGTTCAACGAAGAGCGAGCAAAAGGAACCTACAGATATAATGAAAGATTATCATGTCTTCTGCTAAGAAATCTGTTTTAGCCAGAAACTGCAAAACCAATAGAGAACTAAGTAAATTAGAAAAAAAAAAAAAAAAACTGAGAGAAAAATTTATCACAATCATCCTATGAAACATCACATAACATTATGCATACCGCAACCCTATGCCCCCATATGAATTTTCGACCTCCTCTCTCTCTCTCTACATTAAATATCAACGTAACCCTCCTCTAACTCATAATCAGTGAATACAAAACAACATGAGGGCCAAGGTCAAGGCATCTTCTACAAAATGCCTTGGTATAATTTTGCCAACAGAACCTAAAAATATCACAAACACCCCTACAAAGATGACAATTGTCAGATAAATCTAATCTACCACAAACACGAAAAACAACTGCTTTCTGCCTATCTGTAAAGACAAAACAAAATAGTAGAGGCAATTCCTACTAAACGTAACAGTTCCTACATTAACCATATAAAAGTTCTGAAACCAGTACCTGCTTCATTCTGACAACACGCTTTCCTTTACAAATGTACAGTCTGGTCTCGAACTTCTCGTCCTCAGGTTTCTTAAAACCTGAAGCAAAACCACCTTCCAAAGGAACAATGCATGGCCTGAAGTAGGAAAGAAACTTGTCAGACTCATGGCCTTGGGTTTCTCTGTGCTGCACTGCACGCCCTCCTAACACAGTATCCAGCTCAACGGCCTTTATTGCAGCTGTTCCTGCTTCATCCTACACAAGAAGCACAGCTGGTCGATTTTAGGGTTCCCACAACCAATTTCATTTTTTTTTCATTTTTAATAAGAGCTCTCAATGAAATAGTCTTCTTCTGATTACACCAATATAGTAATTAACTCCACCTACTGTACTGATATGGAAAGAGAAAAGGCAAGGGAGAAGGGTTCTTTGGGCACTTCTCATGAAATGGAAGACAAGGACACAATGACACACTTTTATGTTCTTTAGGAGGTAATAAACATAATGTTTAGGTTTATGTTATAAAGATGTTTGCAGGTATGAATATACAAAAAAAAAAAAAGTCTACCAAACATTTGGTTACACAACTGCATGATTGAACATTTATTTACAAACAAAGATGAACCTTATCACTGCATCAAAAAGTTAGTTTACCTGACTGGAATCTTTACCGATCCAGAAGTGAATGTCAAAGTGGTAAGCACCCCCTTTTCCAGAACTTGTCTATAAAAGGCACATAAAACATTCATACATCAGATGCAAAAAAAAGAAAAAAAAAGGAAAAGTTGCCTTTCTAGACAAAAAGGAAAATAAAACGAAACATTGAAATAGATTGGCCATCACCTGTAGAACAATGTATGAATCGCCTGAATAGAATTTACCATAGTCTGATTTTGGCAAAGCAACCGGCTGGAAGTTTTCGATTCTCCAAATCTCGGTCCCACTATTCTTTAGTTAAGAAACACATTTTTACAATTGCTTTCTAGACATATGGAGGGAATTTCATTAGTATATCCTGGTTCTAAAATAGAATTATGATTGAATAACCTTAAGCTATTTATTATGATTGAATAACCTTAAGCTATTTAAGTTGTGTTATTTAGCAATTGCTTTTCAGTAAATCTGAGTACAAATGATAGTTTCAAATCAAAAATGCTCTATTACTTATAGCTAACTGCAAACAGTGAACAGTTTCATAAGTACATTTTGCTAGAAGCAAGGATACACTCTCTGACCAGCACCCTGGAAAGCCGGTTCCACGACTTTCGCAGAACTTGTCATTCTAAAGTGGTTTTACTGGCAATGAAAATGTATCCACTCGAAGAGAATCCGGCGCCCAACTAGTAGCTGAAAAAAATAGATAAAAAGTGTTTTGATCAAGCCAAAAGAGAAATCATGAAAAAAGTTGCTAGAACTGACGAAGGATGCACTATTCTGTGATAATATGCTTCTCATTTAAGTGACTTTTAGTTAATGGTAGCTGACCAACAACCAAGCTAGTAGTATGTTTCCTTTTATTTTTGATAAATATCAGAACATAATGCATGACAAAAATGTGAAAGAATTTGATTTAAATATGAGCATAATGCATGACAGACTGCGGTGGACTCAAACATCCACCCACTATAGAAACTAGTCCTCATTCTCTTTTGATACGACCATCAGTAAAATAAGTTCAATTCTACTGGTTTTGATATACCAAACATTTAGGGCCTGTTCGGCGCAAGAAGGGGAATGGGCATAGGCTCAGGAATTGAACTAAAGTTTACTGTGCGCGTGGGGAAAAAAAAATTCAATCAGACTGAATTTTTTTTTTCCCACGAACAGGCCCTAATTACTGAGATAATTTTTAGTGGAAAGCAGAACTATGTGATCTCATAGATCAGATCAGAATTCAATTCGAAAATTACAGCAAATCACTAATTGGTAACTCAGAATTAAATAGACGTGTAATTGGTCGAAGCATTTCTAAATTCAGGGAATTATTAGCTAGTATTCTTCTCCCAGTACTTTTACCCCTATAGTAAAGCAGATAATTTTCCCAAGCTAATATAACAAACAAAACATTAAAGCATCCCAACATGAATCAAGAGATAAAATCAAGTGATCTTCACGACGATTATCCAACATAAATAGTTCGACCCCAGAGAAACAAGCATAACATAGTGGTTATTAAAAAAAAAAAGTTGTTCGATCATGAACTCAACTTGCGTAACAAATCCAAACCGAAGAGGATGAAGGATATCATAATATCGGATCTGTCGTAGGAGAAAACTGAACAAGATATTACAAAATTCCCTTTCCAGTAACTTAAAAAGCAAAGCAAATCCACAAAATCCGACACCAAATTCGGTACCTGGTATGGAGATCTTCGGAGGATCGACGAATGAAATGGAAAATAAAACAGCTCGATCGAGGTGGCAAAGGGTTCGCGATACTTAAAGGCAATGATTGATTGCTCTCTCCTGTCTGTCTGTCTGGCTATCTCTCTCTTATTTCTCTCTCTAGATCGAGTGATCGACTAAATCCTCTCTTTTTTAGGAAATGTGCTGTTTATAACCGATAATTAAAGAACGTCGATCTTCTTTAAAATCCTAAGATTTTAAAAAATAATAGGTAAATAGTCCCTTAAACCGGGTCCAGCAGTGAGCCAGGTCGAGCAACACCGACCAACCGACATTTGGATTTCATATCAGCGTTTAATTTTCTGTATCACTTCCTATGTAGTTATCACTGCAACCCGATCAATTGACAACTTTGACAGCCCTAGTATTGGAGGAATCGACCCGCAACATATATTGATAATCTATGTTATATACTCGGAAAAGCTGACCTCCGACCTCCCCGATTGCAATTTCGGGAGCTAACAGCGGACTCGATCCTAGACAGTCAGAATTGTCCACATGTCAGCGTCATCCGGTTGCTTGATGCATGCATTGCGGGAATGGAGCAGCGTCTTTCGACGGCTCAGATTGCATCAAAATAAAAAATTCTTCCACGGCGTGTATGTCCGTACGTAAACGTAGGAAAATAAGAATTGAGAATACCTGGTGCATGTCCGTACGGAACATATCCGTTTTCTTTCCTCGCTAGGAAAAATTCGACTTCTTGCCTCAGATCACCTCATCGATTAAATTTGTGTTATTTTTTTAATTTCAATCGGGAAAAAATATCTATTGAAGAGAAAAATTGATTTTTAAAAATAAAAATTTTTATAAAAAAAATGTTGTATTGATAAAATTTTGGATTAAAATAAATATCTCTTTCGAAATATTTAAAAGTACAATGATAAAACAAAACGATCAACTGCACAGTAATTCACCAAATAATAAATAGTAAGAAAATATAAAAAATATAAAATTTGATTTCCGTGCACATTTTAATATAGAGATCATGTGAAATATTGATGAAGTAAAAAATGACCTTTTGCTTTATGAAACACATTAGCCCAGCTCATTTTAAAAGTTATATTATAGTTTAGTCACACAAAACACATTACTTTTGAAATGAGAAAATATTGTAAATAATGTCTCATATAAGCATGCACCGGGTGTTTCCGTTACGGCCGCGTGCCGGATGCATCCAAAATTCATTAATTTATTTAAGATTAAGGTTACTGAAATAATTAAGATTAATTGATGAATTAATGAGATGAGAGCACCGGCGAATGGTCCCGGAACTGCTGGACCATAGGAAGATTTCTTTTTAATAAAAAGCTGATGCACCCCTTCCGAGCTGGATTGTGATGCTTTTGCCTGTGAAACGAGCCAGTGGTTAATAGTGTATTAGTTCATGGATCTTTTGTTGCCAGTGTCACCAATTAATAATAAAATCACGAGCAAAGTTAACGTGTGTTGTGTTTATCAAAAATATTTAATGAGCATAATTTCAAAAATTTATTGAATTGACTTCAAACAACAAATTCAAACCGTTGAATCTCATCCACTTCACGAGTGATGCGTGTATATACATAATTTTAAAAGTTTTGAATTCATTTAGTACAAAGTCAAGCGGTCCAAAAAATGAATTTTTTATAAGTTATTTTATGCATTTATTTTTCATCTTTTTTTTACCGCTTAACTTTGTACTAAATGAGTTAAAAAAATTCAAAATTTTACATGTACATATATCATATTGCTCGTGAAGTAGATGGATTTTAACAGTTTGAATTTGTCACACTCCAGATTTTGACCATCCGGAGCGTGATTATAACATTATTATCGCACTTTTACTTGGCCTGGCAACCTACGTCGCCAACATAAAGGAAAACAAAATAACTAAACGGAGTCAGCTACAAAGCTCAGTAACCGGTTATTTAACGACACGCTTCTCTATAATTGGCTTAATTTAACAACCATTCAAATAGGCCGGATTAATCCATACAAATACACATAAAATTATGCATGCATATTTAACCGGCGATAGCACGTCGGTCTAAGTTATCCATAAAACAAGTCACATCATATTCATATAGTTGGAATCCCATCACCCAGGATTCTCAACTTCCACAACACATAATTTCTTAAACCGCCAATCAAATAGAAAATCCATCCAACATTCAAAGACAGCAGAGTCCATTCCTGTAAGAGAGCAGCTTGGGTCCGATGCCCATCGGACTCAAATTTGGGTTCGATGAGTTTCAGGACCGTCCGATCTGCTTTACGATTTGTGCACACGAATTTTAAAGTAACTGCAAAAGTTGCGTGCGTAAAATTAAAGCAGTTCAGACGGTCATCGAACCCATCAGACCCAAATTGACCTCTTCCTGTAAACAAAGACACAAAGAGGCTGCCTCAATAGTTTAGTTAAGCTCCCCTGTTCTGTTCTACGGTACATTGGAGAATATCGCCAGCATGCCACGTGCAAAGAGATGGGGCGGAAAGCACCCTTTTAATTTGGGGTCTTGATTTTCTGTGACGCGTAATTATACTGCATGATGCAACTAATTGCTTCTTGCTGCTCCATTTTTCAAAAGGCCAAGGTCAACGCATACAATAATAAAAAAGCTAAATACAGAAGCTAAACTTATAAAATGCTATCTATACTACTAAATTTTTTATGTTACGCTGTCTAATTATGCATGACCTATCACTAATTTTCTATTAAACTTTTCTTATGTTTTTTATTTTATTTTTTCTTTTCTACATGATATAGATAATAAAAAGACCAATGATATAGTTTGTTACTCAGAAGTAATTAAAGCTAGTATGACTTTAAGCTCGTCACAAAATTTGTGGGCTTAATTTAAGATAGTATCAAATTGATTTCAAATGACAAATTATTATTAATTTTTATGTATTTGACGTGTCAAATATATACATTATAGTCATTTTAATATTTCAGGCTTAAAATGGTATTTTATTTTGTTTATATTTCAATATTTCAACATCTCCATCAAAATCAATAGTTTAACTAAGTAGATGCAAGTTTTCAATTAATTTACAAAAAAAAATTCTGAAGATAAAGAATTTTGAATTTAAATACTTAACTAGTCAAGGAGATCAAAATCAACCTGATAGGGCCATGTTCCACAGGCCCTTTTACTTACTGGGCCATGAAAGACCGGGATTCGGACCTTTACAAGGCCAACCCGACGTCATATGAAAAAGCCCAAAAGCTCGTTAAGCCGGGGCCCAATATGCCGGCCCCAAACCAGAGCCTCAATATAGGCCCATGCCAACCGACATACGGGATAGCCGGGAAACGGCTAGCTTAATGCCCAAGTCCCAGAAACGGCTGGTTTAATGCCCACGTCCCAGTAACGGACGACATAACTGCCCACGTTCTCCCATAAACGCCCGAGATGGCAGTTATGGCTAGACTATATAAGGCAGTGATCCCCATGAAACGGGGGACGCAATTTTGAACTAAGAGAGAGATCATACAGGTCAGAGTCCGAACTCTCACAATCCACCCTGAGTTCCTAACTCGACCCACATCTCGGCCTGCAATCCCTTGGCAGGACGAATCCAGTTAGCCCAAAACTTCCATACGGCCTCATCTCCCGAGATAGGGCGTATCAACCACCGTGGGGCCACGCCTAGCTCAAACGCAGAACTAGATGGCTCGTCCGACCACATCAACTCCACTCCCACCAGGGGTGACGACCCCGCCAGGAGTAACAATCACACCACCTCCAGTGATAGCATCACTTACAGCTAATCCTTCCCACAGTCAATTCCCGGGAACGGGACCCAGCAGCTCAACAATGCGACCCCAGGGTCCTCAACCAGCTCAACCCCGTCCCGACGTTACTCGACCTTCATTCACTGAAGGGAACACAACCAGGCCACTCTACGCTGAACACAATCAGATGGCCGGTACCTATCACAATCAGGTAACTGGTGCTTATCAGATACCCTACATACCGTATTACCCTCAGCAAACACCGCTGTATCACTACGGCGCACCTCCTTACACGCCTTACACTCCCACGGGTCCCCAGTATCCCTATGTCACGCCACCTGGGCAATGGGGCCCCGGAGGCGCTCACGGGGCATATCCCATGACAGGTCCAACACCATATTCTCAGCAAATACTACTACGACATGTCCATCGGACTGTATCACCCGCTGCAGTTGTACCGCGACCTTTGTCTGCAAACCGTGTCCACAGCCGGCCGGCAGATGTTTCGCCAAGAAACTTGGAACGAGAATTCGCACAGGTCCGAACAGGCGAGGAGACAGACACCCCCTCACTACCCGACCAACAGGACCAGTCCGAACGCAGGGACCAAAATGCCCTGCCTGTAGGAATACACCCCGAGTTAGGAAGGCGCCCAGAAGGTCAAGATGAGAATAGGGGGCCCCATCCCGCGGAAGAACCACACGCTGAAGGCCCCAGAGCTCACCTTAACAACGAGCGAGAATCAGCTAACCACGGCAGGGGGCCCAGACCATCCCGCAGGGACCAATCTCGTTCCCGTAGAGGGCGCGAACGAAGTCCACCCCGAGGTCGGGATAGAGATCGCCGCGATGACCGAAGAAGGAACCGACGATCGCCTACCCCAACCCGAGGTATCAACATGGCCCAAGTCGAAGAGCTGATCCAAACCAGACTCGCGGCCAAACTAGCCGAACTCGAATCCCAGAAGGCAGGCACGTACTCTCGGCCTATGGGAATCGAGGACGGCCCCCTGTCCAGAGACATCTACCGCCAATCAATGACGGACTTCAAATACCCAACAACCCTTCCCAGCTTCCGGGGTAGCGGCGATACACAGGATCCACACAACTTCGTGTACGGGTTCCTCGAGCGACTTCGCCTTCTCGGCGCCACCGATGCAATCATGTGCCGAGTTTTCACCACTTGCTTAACTGGAGAAGCATGGGACTGGTATATGACGCTACCTCGGAGGTCCATCAACAAATTCGAGGACTTCGCGAAACTGTTCTTGGAGAGATACACGATAATCAAACCCCCGCAAGCCACGTGCGAGATGCTCCTGGATATCGTCCAAGGACAACGTGAAAGGACAGGCGCATTCGTCAACCGTTTCATACAGGCATCTCGGCGAATTCAGAACCTCAATGAAGAATTCGCCCTAGCCGCCATCAAGAAAGGACTCCGCAAAGGAGGTCCAGGAACCTTGCGTTACGAAGCCCATATGAAGAAGATGTCCACTCTGAGAGAATTCGTAACCTTTGCGGAAGGTTACATCCGTGCCGAGGACGACAACGGGAGTCCCACGAGGCCTAGATCTCGATCTCCCCGCCGCCCAACTAACAGACAGCCAGCTCCGGACAGGTTTCGCCACCAAAGGGAACCTCGGAGAAACCAACCAAACCGACCGACCGAGCAAGAACACAAAACTGGCACCGAGGGATACCGCCAACATTTCGTAAGGTATGCACCTCTCACTAAGAAACGGCACGAGATGTACAACATCATAGAAGGCATGTTCGACCTCCCCCCGCCATTGCCTGAAAACATTTTCACGGTGCAAGACAATTCCCAGAAGTGCGAGTACCACGGATTCAATGGGCACTCCACCGCAGATTGTCTCCAACTCAAAGACATCCTGGAGAGGCTCGCCCGAGAAGGCAAGCTGATCGAGTTCATCAACCCCGACTTCTTCAGAAAATTCTCCAGGAAATACAATGGTAAAGGTAAGATTTTCAAGAAACCCATTCCTTACAGACAGGACTATACCGGACCTCGAGTAGGAGAAGCCGGTCCCCGAACCCGGGATGATCCCGAGAACAGACGCCCAGAGAGGCAGAACAGTCCTGTCATCAATGTGATTAGTGGAGGCCATCGCGGGACCATCCGAAGAATCTCACCTCGCGACAATCAAAAACCATACCCCACTATTCTTCAGGTCGAAACCGACAAAAAACGGCCCCGACCTGAAGAGGCAATATCCTTTTCGGAGAAGGACCTAGGCGAGATTTCCTGCCCGCATGATGATCCCGTTGTGTTGAACCTCAAGATTAACACACACCGGGTTAAGAGGGTATTAGTTGATACAGGAAGCTCGGCAGACATCCTGTACTTGTCGGCCTTCACGCAAATGGGCCTCGACACTCGCGCCCTCCAACAACACATCTCACCTTTGATAGGTTTCACGGGTGATACCCTTCAACCTCGGGGAATGATGCCGCTCAAGGTGACATTCGGCACATTCCCACGAACAGTGGAAGTCATGGTGGACTTCCTCATCGTCAATGCTCCTTCTGCATACAATGCAATCCTGGGAAGAACAACCTTGAACAAAATAGGTGCGATTATTTCCCCTTCACACCTAAAAATCAAGTTCCACACTGATAATGGGATAGGAGAAGAAAGCGGCCAGCAACAGGTGGCACGAGAATGCTACATGACGTCTGTTCAAGGTCAAGGAGGCTCTGTCCACCAGGTCGACCAATCCGACGCCAAAACAAACCAACAGCGGTTGCGTTCAAGTGCCGACTTTTTGCCTCCAAACACCGACCTGGCGCTAGATCCAGTGGATAAAGCCGGGGCAAAAACTTCCCTTGAGCCCGCTGACGAAGTCGAACAACTCGATTTGGGCCAAGGCAGAACGCTCAACATCGGAAAAGCAGTCCAGGGACAAGCAAAGGACGAACTCGTCAAGTTTCTCCGAGAAAATCAATCCGTTTTTGCCTGGACAGCTGCCGACATGCCAGGGATTCCGAGGTCAATAGCGGAACACCGACTGCATATCAAACCGGGTTCAAAACCGGTTAGGCAACGAAAACGTAACATGGGGGAAGAACGGCAGCAGGCCGTAAAGCGTGAAGTTCAGAAGCTACTCGACGCTGGTTTCATCAGAAATGTCGAGTGCCCAGAATGGACAGCCAACCCCGTGCTTGTCAAAAAGTCCAACGGTGACTGGCGTATGTGTATTGATTACACCGATCTTAATAAGGCATGCCCCATGGATCCGTTCCCCTTGCCCAAAATCGACCAACTGGTTGACTCCACCTCGGGACATGCCTTCCTCAGTTTCATGGATGCATTCTCCGGGTACAATCAAATCCGGATGAATCAAGACGATGAAGAAAAGACCGCTTTCACCACCAACTCGGGGCTATACTGCTACCGGGTTATGCCTTTCGGGTTGCGTAATGCTGGAGCCACATTCCAGCGCATGGTCAACACTGTCTTCCACAACCAGATTGGGCGAAATGTAGAAGCGTACGTGGATGACCTGCTTGTAAAGAGCATGTCCGACCTTGACCACGTCCGAGATCTCCGAGAAACCTTCGCGACCTTGAATTCAGCCAACATGAAACTCAACCCGAAGAAGAGTTTCTTCGGTTTAACCGGTGGTAAGTTCCTCGGTTTCATGGTTTCTATGCGAGGCATCGAGATTCATCCTTCGAAATCACAAGCCATCCTCGATATGAAACCACCGAGGAACCTCAAAGAGTTACAATCCCTCACTGGCAAATTGGCCGCCCTCAACAGGTTTATCGCGAGATCCGGGGACGTCTGTTTCCCCTTCTTCAAAGCCATGCGTAAGTCGGCCAAATTCGAATGGACAGAGGAGTGTGCCACGGCCTTTGAAAAGATCAAAGCCTACCTCGCCAATCCACCATGTCTCAGCAGGCCTACTGCGGGCGATATCCTCGTGTTGTATTTGGCAACAACGGGTCATGCAGTGAGCGCCGCCCTTGTCCGAGAAGAGGGACGAGATCAAAAGCCTATATATTTCGTCTCGCACGTACTTCGGGATGCCGAAACCAGATATTCTCAGATCGAAAAGGCAGCATATGCTCTTGTCATAGCTGCTAGAAAGTTAAGGCCTTACTTTCAGTCCCATTCCATTAAGGTTTATACCGGAATCCCCCTCAAAAAGGCGTTCGCGAATTTCGACTCTTCCGGGCGATTGTTAGCTTGGGCGCTCGAATTGTCCGAGTTTGATATTTCTTTCCACCCCCAAAACGCTCTGAAATCCCAAATATTCGCCGACTTCATCGCTGAGTATTCCGGAGTTCCCCCCGAGTCTGAAGGGCGTTGGATAATTCATGTTGACGGAGCATCTTCACTACAAGGGGCTGGAGCCGGGGTCTCCCTCACCGGACCACACGGGGAAACCTTGAACTATGCCCTCCATTTTCAATTCCCGGTAACAAACAACACCGCGGAATATGAAGCCATGATAGCAGGCCTGAAGCTAGCTAAAGAATTGGGTGCCCGCGAGATTCATCTCCGCAGTGACTCCGAGTTAGCAGTCAAACAGATAAATGATGAATGCCGAGTTATGGACGAGAAGTTACGCAAGTACCGACAACAATTCCACCTGCTCAAGAGCCATTTCGATGAAGTTGATATCCAACATGTTTCGCGCAATAAAAACTGCCAAGCTGATGCTTTATCAAAACTTGGCGCCGCGGGCAACCTCGACAAAGACCGGCCCGTGATTGTTATGGATATTCCGGAATCCAGCATCAATCTGGAGACGGTAACCGTATTCGCCATCGGTGAACCCGGTGAGTCCTGGTTCACCCCGATGTGGAATTTCCTTAACACCGGGGTTCTCCCCACTGATCAGCTGGAAGCCCGACGGTTGAAAAGGATCGCGCCGATGTACTCTATATTCAACAACCATCTCTACAAACGAGGGTACGTGCGACCTTGGCTCAAGTGTCTCAATGAGGAGACAGCCTCGAAAATGCTATCTGAAGTACATGAAGGTGTCTGCGGCAGTCATCAAGGAGCGAAAACCCTTGCCAAACGAATCCTCAGAGCAGGCTTTTACTGGCCAACCATGCAACATGACGCGGCTAACCTAGTTCGGAAATGTGAGCGCTGTCAATATCACAGCAAGCTGAGTAACATTCCGGCATACGATCAGATATCCATCTCGGGAGCTTGGCCTTTTGACCTATGGGGGATAGACATAGTAGGGCCGTTTCCCAAAGCTGTTGGACAGCGCCGTTGGATTATCGTGGCTGTAGAATATTTTACTAAATGGGTCGAAGCCGAAGCCTTATCAACCATCACAGCCGCGACAGCAGAGAAGTTCATTTGGCGCAACATCATTTGTCGTTTTGGCATACCGCATGCCCTCATCTCGGACAATGGAACACAGTTCAATGCAGCACGCACTATGACGTTCCTCTCCAACCTGGGCATTCAGAACAACTTTACCTCGGTCAGTCACCCTGCTAGCAATGGTTTAGCAGAAGTCACCAACCGTACCATTCTGGATGGCCTCAAGAAGAAAGTTGCCGAGAACAGAACGAATTGGCCCGACATGCTTGATGGAATTCTGTGGGCCTACCGTACCACACCTAGAGAAGCCACACAACAAACCCCGTATTCGCTGGTGTTCGGAATGGAAGCAGTCACTCCAATGGAAATGATGGAGCCATCTCTCCGAACTTTGACGTATTCCACCGACAACAACCGCGATGCTCGCGCCGCAGAGCTCGACCTCATCACAGAAGGTCGGGAGAAAGCCCGCATCCGTACTATGGAGTATCAACGCAGAGTTAAACGTGCGTTTGACAAACATGTCGTACCTCGGGAATTCCAGCCAGGCGACCTAGTACTCAAAACTGTGGAAGCGACCGGCAAGCATGTCAGCAAGCTTGCTCCTCAATGGGAAGGTCCCTTTAAGATCATTCGCCCACGAGGTAAAGGCGCTTACGAGTTAGAAGATCCGAGTGGGTTCACACTCACTCGCCCGTGGAACACTTGCCACTTGAGAAAGTTTTACACTTAGTGAATATCACTTTAGTTTATGTTTTAATAGATTCGATGTGCTCAGGGCGAGATAAGCCTTTGTTTTTCGTTTTCTATTTCATGTATTCACTTAGACCGAGATGCAAATTTTTTGTATGGTTCTAAGCTTTTATCAATACATGTGATGTTACTTTTGATTGTGCTTCATTTATTGGGTCCGAGATGCATGCACGAAAGCCTTTTAGGCAACGAAATTAATCTCGAGTACTACACCCGAAATACACAACAAATTACGATAGTCCTAAGGGACGACGACTGTTCTATCAGTAACATACATTATGTCGAGAACATTTATCGAAAACCCCTCGGGGTAACGCATACGTTATCGCGACATACCTTTTCCCCAACATTGACCATTTTTGTCAAAAAAGAAAAAAAAAGGGGGGGGGGGCAAGGATATACAATCAAGCACATCTTGCTTGTTCACAAAGAAAACCAAAGCATGCAACCGAGATAAAATTGACAGAGAAGAAATAGAGATCGAGCAAAGAAACATGCGATTAAATGAAAACAAGTACAGTTAAATTGTTCTGTTAAACTCCCACATCTCGGGGGTATCAAATACCATATTACATCACAAATCTGTTAAACCCCCACATCTCGGGGGTATAAATAAAACAGTACATTACAACATAATTCCGTTAACCCCCACATCTCGGGGGTGCAAATAAAACAACAATCTTCACTCTCACATGTCGGGGGTATACCTTACTGAAGCCGATGTGGTACTCATCGCTCGACATGATCACTCCTACAAAAGAAATAAGACAAATAATAAGGATAAATACGAAGTAAAAATCTTGGAGGAATTGATAACAGACTTGTTACTTACAAGGAGTAGGTGGCTTCGCCCCAAGGGGAATAATGTCACCTTCGTTAAGAGGAGAACCGAAACGAACTACCTCCAATTCATTCCTTTGCTCATCACCTTGATGAGGGATAGTACCTTTTTCGACATCATCTACCTCGATGTCCTCTTCAGCATTCTCAATCTCGATGTTCTCAACCTCGGTTTCATCCTCGGTGTTGTCAGCCTCGGTTCCCTCCTCGGAGGAAGAATCAGAAGGGATGCCTTCATTCCCCCCTTCAGCCGTGTTCTCAGGCAGATCGAGATGACTAGGCCATTTATCTTTAGGCCACGGATGAGCAATACCTAAAGGAGGATGATTTTCAAGTTGAAGCTCTTCCTTGAATACGGTGCCATCCGGGTTCAACAATACATCCTTCTTTTCATCCCAACCATAGCCCGTGAGATCCCGGGTCACGAGTTTCTCGGGCTCAACTGCCGAAAACCCGACGTGCTCAGGTCGGAACGGATAAAAACCCCCCATTACCTTGAGATAGTCGTATACGGTATGCGTCATTATTTCCTTACACGCATAAGGGACGGCTTGTGCGAAGGCTTTGCTGCCCAAGAACTTGCTAAGATGTCTCTTTGGCAAGTTCTGCGCTTCATCCCGTATACGGACATTTTCCAACTTCGCCTCTTCCAACTCCTGGGTTCGGGCCTCGAGCTCAGCCTTAAGACGAGCCACTTTGCTCTTGTGTCTTTCCATCCTGCGCTTATAACGCTTCGCTTTCGTCTCGGCTTCCTGGCGCTCGGCATCAAGCCTCATACCCGTGTACCGAGCAAGCTCGTATTTCGCCGAATTTACGGCAGCTTGGCCAGTGGCTACTCTCCTCTCTTTATCTTTACTTTTCGCCAGCTCCATAAAATGGTTCCTCTCCAGAATCGCCTTGTTAAGCGTCTCCTGGTCAGAAGTAACAACAAGAGCATCGCGCTTCTCATTGATAAACGAGTCCTTGAGGAACCCGAAGTAAACCCCGGCTTCGTGCAGCGACCTCAACACCTGATCCACAACCTGATCAGGATTTTCCTCAGCCCACTTCTTTTGATATTGAGTGGTAGTAAGTCTGAACGTTTCCCGAGCATACGCAGCCCGGACCTCGGGATGATCTTGCTCTTCCTGCATCCGAGAATACCCTGGAAGGTAGCCTAAAAAACTGTCGGGGAACCCCTGAGAAATCTCGGTTCCCCACGCAAACCCGGTCCGACCCCCTTGCTCGGAAATTCGTGACTCGAGAAATTTCTTGTGATCCTCCGCGGGGTCCCACACGTCGCCCGCGGCGTCTTCAATAATCTTCTCTAATTCTTCCTCTGCAGCGAGAAGTTGATCTTGATAGGGTCCTTCAGATTCGGGCTTCCCCAAAAGAACCTTCTGTCTCTTGGACTCGGGCTCTTCTGCCGCAATCCCTTTTCCCTTATCTACCCTTGTAACGTTCAGGGGGGTGTCTTTCCTTTTTTGAGAAACCCCGGGTTTGGAGGAACTGGAGGCACCGCCTTTCGTGCTTTTGACGGCAGCAGCAGATTTGGAGGATGGCTTCGGAAGAGCCGCTGTTTCACTGGCAGGAACCGCTTTAGGGGCCTTCCGAACCTTGGCGGGATCCGACTTGGAAGTATTCGGAACCCCCGTCTTCTTAACGAAACCGTCCTCGGGGTTCGCGAAGATCGGAATTGGACGAATAGCCTTCCAGGGCAGTGCCATAAAACCGCGACCTGCGACATAAGAAGTATGCAAGAATTAACAATTAACCCATAGCGAAACGAAATAAATAAAAAAAATAAATAAAAAAAAAAGAAAAGAAGAAAAACATATGCGATATGTAGATATATCGGTACGAATTCAAAAAATACTAACTTGTGAAATAACCATCAAGAAGTTTGACGATTTTTAACTCATCTGATGTCAGAGGTGGACGAGACCTCGGGATCAAACTTTTCCTTTTCAAGGGGCGCCAAATCCTTCGTATTTCTTTCAAACACTTCAAATCGGTGGGATTCTGAAGATATACCCAACCACTATTCCAGTCATCCGCCTTGGATAGTCTATCAAACAACGTGACTTTACCACGCTTTCGAATTGCAAGATGGCTATCATTATTATACAAGGGAGCGAAATAATGAAAGAATAACCCTACACTCGGGAAATATGACTTTAACTCAGGCAGGTAATCAAACAAAAACTTAAAACTCATAATATAACACCATGCGGGTGCGGTTAACTGTGCAGGGGCCACGTCGAGATGTCGTAATATCTCCCGAACGAACTTAGAAACCCTTATCTTGAAACCGCATTTCGGCATTTTCCAATATAGGCACATCCCGAGATTCGAGTCATGCGCTCGATCATCCGAACCCGGGACTCTCAACTGCAATGCATGTCGCGGATATTCCTCCCTATCCGCTTCATCCACGAGTTCCTCATAAAAGGCATCAGCATAAGCCTTATATTGGACAACCAGTTTAGGAGAGATGCCGGCGGATGCTTCAAAAATTAAATCATCCCTATGACCATCCCGGGGGCCAGTAGATTTTTTCCCGACCTTCGCCGGCCCCCGAGACGTTCCTGCGGAAGTTGTAACGAGTTCTCCCCGAGACGGACTTTCTCCATCCCCTTCATTTCCTTCGCAGTACTGATGAGATAGTGGGAGGGACTCCCACGAAGCAGAAGGTGACGAATCCCGAGGTCCTCCTTGTTCCTCGGCCATTTCTAAATTTATGAAGAAACAGGATTGGCTTAGGTACTCGCTATTCTTTATTTCTATGGTATTACATTTACCGAATTATCAATTATTACGCGATTGCCAAGAATAAGTCACTAATCCTAAAGGTGGATAACCTCACCATATTTAACTGGTCAACTACATTACAGTCGACCTCGGCAATGCCCATGCATAGTCACAAATAGGATTAACGAATGTATGGTAAACTACCGAGGTGATAAATGATTACCTTATATTGAAGTTTCTCACAAATCGATCTTCGTCCGACGTCGTTTCCGCGGTACTCTGAGCGCTCTCAACTTCCTTCGTTAATACCGAGATTCTTTCCGCTCTTTCGCTCCGAGGTTGGGTTGCTCAAAATATACGATAATGAAAGGCTGGGTCGGGAGGAGATATATATAAGGGTCCCTATTTTTCCCGCTCAAACCTTGCGCGAATTTCGAAAATGAGTGACGAAGCGTCGCGTTTCATCATGGCGACGCCTCGATTCCCGCGCCGTATCAAGGGAATCGGGCTTTTACCGAGTTAATGCGTGCCAAGTGTCATCCGGGGATTGCGCCGTAAACTCGTATCTCTGACTGACTTGACGGTTGATTTGATGGCTGGCGACGGTTAACGGAAGACGAGGCGTCGACGTAATTAATGCCGACACACTATATATATAACCTCCGTCTCCCTTTAACGGGACATCCAGCGATCCCAGATACAACTTCTAATTCGGATTGTAGTAAGATGGCGACTAACAAAAATATAAAGGACAAGGTTAAGGAGGAGAAAGAAGACATTCTATCACCACACCCATCTCCCCAACATCAGAACCCCGAGGTCAGCATCGAACAGCCCCCAATTAACTTAGGGGAAGAGGAAGACGACCCGTTAGCCTGGGATAAGTGTGCTGTTTGCAGATCCCGAGGGAACTGCCGGCACATGTTCCATTGTGACGGATGCGAAGAAGCTTTCCATCCCGGATGTCTGGCCCGCAGATCACCTCGAAATCATGATGATCCCCGCTTCACATCGTTCACCTGCAGGAGATGTCGGGATCAAGAACGCCGGGTCAAGCGCTCCCGCCTTGAACAGCAGTAGTCATATATAGAATGTCGCGGGAATAGCCCGCCTTTTGTTAAGTGTTAACTTTTCATTTTACTCATATGTATTATCTCGTAACATTCAGCCGAGATCTTTATCTCGTGTTGTTTTAATTATTCTATATGTTTTTCGCATAAGCATCTCATTCCTGCTTAAATACCGTCTAAACATGAGTCATTTTAACTATCTCGAAAAATACGCCGAAAGCTTGTCATGTCGTACACAACGCCCAATGACATTTATGGCTAGTAGCTGGCGGCTACCTATTTAGGCAATATGGCCCACATCATTTATGGCGATATTTTCTCTAAACGACTATAAATACCAGATTCACCATACGGTAAAAGGCACATTTTTTACTCTGCACCTTTTACCATCCCTTAAAACCTCCGAGATGCCTTTCAAGAGAGTGGCTTTTAAAAACAAAACACCTCTCGACCACGGTCAAGGTGGTACTGACCAACCCCCACGACGTCGCCGTAACCAACCTCCCCCCAATCCACGTCGCTCTCGGAACCCGAGACGAGAACTATCCCGGCCCGAGAGATGGACCCTTCTCCAGCATTTTCCGGAGGAAGATTTGGACTGGATGCTCGACAACGAGGATTTCCAAATTGGTGACCTTATAGACCTTACCCTCGCTAAGGCACCCCCATTCACCAAAGAGGACGAGAATGACATTTACAAGTTCGACCTCGAACCCAAGTTGCGTTGGTGTGTCCTGTGCAACGATCAATGGGCCAAAAACGAGATGGTGAAATGTCGGATGTGCTACGAGTGGAGTTGCTTCACCCACTACGACATAGAGGGCCGTTCGGACCCTCGCCGTCGATTTTGGAAGTGCCCGGGTTGTTTATCCCGCAATGCTGGAGGCCCAAGTTTGTACACCGCTACCCAACATGAGCTCAACGACGATAATCTTTTTGAGCATACAGATAACGAGATGTACTAAGCATCCTCCAAGAAACGACATCACACCCGTCTTTTTGCTGAGCATGGACAACGTGGTGCTTGGAAGGCGTGACATGACAGAAGTGGAAACATACTTCCTGGCACTGCGTTAAATCATGTCATGTTTAGTCTAATTAGGCGTTGTATGATTTCGATATTTTACTCGATCGAGGCGTTGTATGATTTCGATGTTTTCTACTGTTACAATATCTATGAATCCTTATCATTTCTAAAACTTCACTTCTTTTACTGATCTTTGACTAACTCGGAAACCATGTCGCTTGCAAAAAAAAAAAAAAAAAAAAAAAAAATGGCAAGTACATTAACACATTAATTGTTAGGTTTGACGCAAGACCAGTACATTAACACATTAATTGTTAGGTTTGACGCAAGACATGTACCCGACATATGCTACATCCGAGTTATTATAGTTGACTAATACACTAACGTCAGTAATAAAAATCCTCGACACTAAATACGCTTAGTTGTCTCAGGTTACTGTGATAACACATTTACTTTGGGTTACTTGTCCGGAATAATTGACCGACATGGTTTGAACCCGGATAGTACATCACTAACACATAAATAACATTTAATAAAGTGTGTTTTACGAGTTATCCACCCTCAAGTCGAAAGCATCTCGCTGATGCCTTCCGACTTCGGGGGCTAATGATAGGGCCATGTTCCACAGGCCCTTTTACTTACTGGGCCATGAAAGACCGGGATTCGGACCTTTACAAGGCCAACCCGACGTCATATGAAAAAGCCCAAAAGCTCGTTAAGCCGGGGCCCAATATGCCGGCCCCAAACCAGAGCCTCAATATAGGCCCATGCCAACCGACATACGGGATAGCCGGGAAACGGCTAGCTTAATGCCCAAGTCCCAGAAACGGCTGGTTTAATGCCCACGTCCCAGTAACGGACGACATAACTGCCCACGTTCTCCCATAAACGCCCGAGATGGCAGTTATGGCTAGACTATATAAGGCAGTGATCCCCATGAAACGGGGGACGCAATTTTGAACTAAGAGAGAGATCATACAGGTCAGAGTCCGAATCTCTCACAATCCACCCTGAGTTCCTAACTCGACCCACATCTCGGCCTGCAATCCCTTGGCAGGACGAATCCAGTTAGCCCAAAACTTCCATACGGCCTCATCTCCCGAGATAGGGCGTATCACAACCGTTTAAGTTTTTCCTTCAAAGTTTTGAGAGAAATTTTCCTTCAAAGTTGATGCTACAGTTTCTGAACAGATATCCTCCCAGGTATCTGACTCAAGCAAATTGCAACGGCTGGCTCAGATTAATTCTATCTGGGCCAAACTCAATCCGGTGCCTATTGAGACTGTAGGGGGTCTGTTTTGAGATTTGTGCCATGTTAAATGGGCCGTCCGATCGTAATTTGCTTGAGTCAGGTAACCTGAGGTGATGTGAATTCACAGTTTGTAAGATTAAATTCATGAATCTCTTTAATCAGCTGAAGCTCCTACTAACTTGACTCTATCAATCATATAAGGTTGTACTTGATATGTAATAGAGAATCCGATGGCTCTATCATGGCACTTTGCTCCGGTGTAAAAGACTGGGAATGATACCAGAATCAACGTGTTTTGGTCGCATCTGTTCTTCCATTCCTCTCCATTTCTGTTCACACTGGAGAGTTCTTCCGACCGAATCCATACTCGCATGGGAGCAAGGTCAGCTTTCTAGTGATAGTGAACTGTTGAAAAAAAAAAATTAATCCTTTTAATAATATTATTCTCTAGCACCTGTACTTGGTCAAAATTAATTAATCGCAGGCCGGTCCGATGCCGTTCCATTTCTATCAAAATTTACACGGACAGCTTTGAGATTCGTACAGATTAAACGAACACAAATTATAATATAAATTGAACGATTCTGACTTAATATATATCAGACTGAAGCTGAAGTCCGAAGGGCGAAGGGCGAAGGCTTTCCTTTTGGAGCTAAAAAAAATATTATTCTTGCGTTCCAAGTTCCAACTAACAACGCAAGTCCAGCCTGTCATTGATTTTTCAAACGCCGAAAAGGAAACAGAAAAGAATAATACACACATGTCCGTGCCTGTGCATTTAATTTAGTGGATTGGATTACGTGTAAACAAATTTCATTTAGTCATTATCAGCCTAATGAACCAGTCAAACTCCAACTAAGTACGCAACCAGTGGCTATTTGAAAAAAAAAAAATGAAATTGAATGGATAAATGAAGGCAGCCTAAGGGTTCCTTACTTCCTCGGCTTATTTTTTTGGTTGAAAGCCGTAGGCGATTGCATTGATTCAAAGAATTAAAAGCTAGTTATTACATAATATTAAATAACAAGTGTTTTTGAAAGCATTCAGCTGTAAACAAATAAAAACACAATGTGCATTCCGTTGACACAAATTTGATCATCCTTGCTTGATTGTAATGATAGAAGTTTAGTGATTGTTAACTCTGTGTGCATATTTGTTTTGTTCCTTCTAGCAAACGACACCGTATCAAAACCTTGTGCACGAAACATCTTCCATTTAGAGGAAAGTGCAGACGAGAAGGCACTGAATCAAACCGGATGAGAAACTGAATCAACCGAACCGGGACAGTCACCGCTCAGAGAAATGTGCAGCCAAGAAGACACTGAATCAAACCGAACCAGAAACTGAATCAACCGGACCGGAACAGTCACCTCTCAGAGGGAGAGCCGCCATTGTGGAAGCCAGAAAAAAAGCCTGGAAGCAGGAGAAGAAGAAAGAGGAAAAAGACAACATCTTAACATTATCATCATCGGCAACAACCATAAAAATACGTACCTTATTCATATATAGTTATAGTAGATACTACAGGGGTGGAACAAATTCACATCACCCTCAGTCGAACCCGGAAAGTCGAGACAGATCGAAGAACAGTTGCGTTGCTGACAATCCCTTCGTTCTTATCCACAAAGTTTTGAGAGTCGACGAAACTAAAAGCAATTCCGCCGCACCACATCCCCCCTCTCCCACCCGGACCACACCCCCACCCCCTTTCTCTCTTCTCCTCTTTTGCTCCTTTTGAGCAGATGCTTTTTTTCTGTCATCCGTGTGAGTAGGTGCTTCTCCCTAGTGAATCTGACTATTATTCTTCGATCTGTACTTTCTTAGCTTAAGCCTCAAGTAGTCAGAAAGGTTTTTGGGACCTCAATTAATTATAAAAATGACATTTAAAAATATATTTTGTAAGGGAGACATTAATTGCTGCATTTCCCTAGACGCACACTAATTACTAGCCAATGGAAAAATGTTAGAAAAGAAGTTTGAGTCAACTTACACCTTCTCTGGATGGAGAGCAGAGGAAAGGAGGGAATGGAAAGAAAAGATTTTTTTCTCAAATCGTGTTTGATTGACAAAATTATGTCGGAGGTGATGGGTACAAGAGGGGAAATGTTTAACCTTGCATCATTGTAATTAATATAATGGACATATATCCTCCCAGGTACCTGACTCAAGCAAATTGCAACGGCCGGCCCAGATTAATTCTATATAGGCCAAACTCAATCCGGTGCCTATTGAGACTGTAGGGGGGTTTGTTTTGAGATTCGTGCATGTTAAATGGGCCGTCCGGTCGTAATTTGCTTGAGTCAGGTAACCTGAGGTGATGTGAATTCTAATATAACGGGGTTCCCTTTCGATTTGGGGTGTAACAGATGGAAAGAGAATTGTTGCAAATATTTTCAAAGAAAATGACATAAATGTCCAATTCTATATCTTACATATATAATTATAATTCAAGTTTCTTTGTCACAAACCTACAACAACTACCAAATTTTTCATAAACTTTTTAAATTTTAATTAACCAAACAATAAATAAGACAGAAAGGAAAGTCAAATTTATTTTATCTCATTAATCATCAAAACACAAAGAGGTTAAATATGTTAATCTTCCTTTCTATTCCATTACATTCCCTTCTATTCTTCACCTCCCCTCCCTTCCTCTACTATCCACCCAAATAAGGTGTTAATGCACATTTGAAAACCAGCATTTGGTCTAGTGGCAAAGGCATATGGCTCCCATGTGGGAGGTCATGGATTCGAAACCCACAAATTAGAGAAATCATCTATAATATAAACAGGAGTTTGAAGGAAGTTGATAGGCTAAACATTCACCTTTCATTTTAAAAAAACTTAGTGCACAATTGGTTTTTATTATAGGTATATATATAACAATAATGTTAGGTTTATGGAACTTAAAGCAGCGGAATTTCAAAAATTTTGACAAAAAAAGTATCAAAGGAACATCATGTACAACTAAAATCAAACTAAAATCAAATTTCCAAATCAATAAACATCATACCTTTTGTTTCTTGTCTCCAAACAAGAAATGAATGTCCTTGAGATGTAGGGTTGAAGATTCTTAACCTCTTTGTTGATGCTAATGGTAGTTGATGCGTTGCAGCGACTTGGTGATTGATGTGTGTGTGAATTAACGCCTTACACCAAGATAAGACTCCAAAGTAGAAGTCCTCCACGGTATCCACCAAGAATTTAATTAGAAACCAAAGTTTACTCTTGCTAGATAGTAGTAATTTGGTCGTTCCTTAATCCATATCCTCCAAGAGAACTAGATCCTGAGTTTTTAGAGTTTGTAGGTTCTCAACACATGAGAGATGAAATAAGAAAGCGCTTTGGCAGAATTTCAACTCTCTAAAAAATGAATTCCTTCTCAAAAGGAATGAGAGAGACTATATAAAACAAACAAGGAAAGAGAATTCTGTTTCCAAAATTAACGTCATGTTCTACCACATTTTTTACCACGATCTAATTCAAATTAGGTTCTGCTCCAGAAGGCAAAGTTATAAATCTTTCTGTTAGCTTTCGAAAGATATGTAGAACGTCCAAAATGAAAATCGTATGAGGGTGCTATGGTCAAAATAAGAAACATGCGTAGCAGTTTTCAGAACATGATAGTCTAAATTAAGCACCACGTTCTACCACGTATTTTACCATGATCTTTTTCGAATTAGGTTTTCTTCGAGAAAAAAAGTTCTAGATCTTTCTTTTAACTTTTCATCCATATTTATAATGCTAAAAACAGATATCTTATGAGGAAGATATGGTCAAAATAAGAAACGTTGCGCAACAGTTTTCAGAAAATGTGGTAAACTTTAATTTTGGAAACTATTTCTTAAAATAAACATTGGCCATAATTAACAACACCCATGGGCTTTGTTTGTTGAGCCAAGTTATATTTTCCTTATTTGAATTAATCAAATACAATTAACCTAATTAATTGTAGTGTCATATATAATTATCCCAAATAATTATATTTCTCATGTTTTGGTGGAGAAACCAATTTATTTGTTATGTCATACATGTCAAATAAATTAAGGAGCATTTCTAATTAATTTCTTATTGGTGTGATCATGTGTGATCTATGTCACATAGCAATGAAATTTGAAACTCTTTTCTATTTCATAAACTACAAGCGACACCTAGCAATATGCATTGTAGTTACTCAAATAACACAGATGATAAGTACCATACCGTATCACGATCCCTAAAGCAACAATTGTCTCGTGTCAATTCCATGTCGCATGATATCATGAATAGATCTAATGTAGGAACGTGTCATCCTTGCAAATTTACTCGTTTCTTGATTTCGAAATAATTCAGTAATTATGATTAACTCCTTAATCATATGTGCACATACTTGTATTATTTCATCAAGAGACCCAGTTATATCATCACTCATTTTATGAGGGACATGGTATTCTTGATAATTACTATCTCTCAGCATAAGAGATACATACTGAGGTAGAATCTGTATGATTGTCAGTTACATACAACGTTGGATGATACCTACGAATATGTATTCCCATATGAGAGAAACAATCATCTCATACCTTAGAATTACAGACACAAATAAAACATTATTGACACAAACACAATCCATATAAATATTTTTATTTTGGTCACGTCCAATCCCCTAATCTCCATAAGGTATCAATTTGATTAGATTGACAACCCCTTGTCATATGGTCTGCAGAACATGATCATCATATAATCCAAATGCTAATCTTATACCGGTAATTAATGTTCCTTGTTAATTACCAAGACTAAGGACACTTTAGAATATTTATTAACTCATTTATAGAGTTTCACAATTCCAAGTCCTCAACATGAATGATCTATAAGTAATAAAATACTCAAGAAACAAAATGATAAACAAATCATTCAATTACATAAATAAAACTTAGAAAACAATCATCCTAAAATTAATTTTTAGATCATAACACTAACAGATAATAATATCAATAGTTTAGCATTTATTTATCTTTTATGGAACATATATTTGATATTTTTGAAAAATATTGTTCAAACTTAAAGATTTAAATTTAAAATATATTTCTCATTATTAAATAGGACATGTATTGAATTTGATTTAATTTAAAGTCATACTAATTCCATCAAATAATATAAAATTTGTAATGAATGAGCTTTAATTGCTTAGTGATGGTTGATCAATTAAATTTTAAATTTACTCCAAACAAAATTTAAATTTATTAAAATTTAATAGACATTCTATCTAAAAGTATATATACGATTTCAATTTCTAATTTTACAATATTTCTTAAAATATCAAATTGATAAAAAGATGAATGTACGGTAATAAGTAAATTCCAGAAAGTATATTTGTCTTTTGAGTAAAAGAAAGCCATAAAGCAAACTATTTTTATAAAGAGGAGGGCTAAAATGCCCCATTAATTCATGCTTCAATCGTATCTCAACATCTTTATCTTCGATTTTAAAGTTCAAACAAAATATCTGAACCGCTCAACATAATATCCGTGTTAAATGTGCTTAGAGATCAAATTTTATATTTTTTGAAATTTTTTTACTATTTTTTAAGATAGATACAAAATCACTGTTTTTAGATGGTCCACAATTTCCTGAAAAACATTGATTTTGTACCTATCTCAAAAAATAGTAAAAAAATTTCAAAAAATATAAAATTTGATCTCTAAGCACATTTTAACGTGAATATCATATTGAGCGGTTCAGATCGTTTGTTTGAACTTTGAAATCGAAATAAAGATGTTGGGATACGATTGGAGAATGAAGTAATGAGGCATTTGAGCCCTCCTCTTCTATAAAACATGGACAACTAAAAATGTCAGTAGGTATTAGATTATTGTTTTTATAATCAAATCATTAAGATGGATAAGTAGAGAATACTCAATACTCTTTTTGTAAAAATAAAAAATAAAAAATTTCGGGTAATGCCTTAAAGTTGGGCCCTAAAATGCTCATTGGGCCTTGTGTCTCGGCTAGTATTTCTACAATCGTTGAATCTATGCAATGCCATAAATTTTTTTGCCAAAAAGAACCCCCATTTTATCTTTAAAAATAGCAGAGACAATACATTATTGTTTAATATCATCTTATTTTAAAGAAACTGCATATTTAGCAGTCTATGTTTCTAACCAATTTTTTCTTTCCAAGTGAATTTTTAGTGGCCAACTAATTACTACACCTTTTTGAAGATTATAATCCCTCACATATACTGGTATTTTATTTTCACTTTTTGAGCAAGTCTCTGAACCAGTAAGCAGAGTTCTTGGGGTATCGATTAAGTGTTGCATAATCCACATAGACTATGCCGAAGCGAGAAGTGTAACCGAGCCGCCACTCAAAATTGTCGAGCAGAGACCATGCAAAGTACCCTATCACCTTCGCCCCTTCATCAATTGCCTTCTTTAGCTCTTGTATATAGCTCCTACAGTTCCAATGAATTTTAAGAGGTTTGTTAACTAACATAACATATAAAATAGGTTATCTAATATATAGCACATACAAGCAAAGGAAAAATAAAAATTACTAAAATAGCAGTGTAATCTACACACTGGGTCATTTTTATTGTGATCAACCATCAAACTTTAATTCTGATACATTATGTTAGAACAAAAAACTTAATAGGTAATAAAAACACTGAATATGAACCAAATTATTAACTTCAAAGACAAAAAAAAAAAAAAGGATATGAACCCAATTATAGGCCAAATTTTGATTTCTGTCAGAACCAATGTTTTATGACTTGAACACTGAATCAAGATTTCAGATACTTCTTCGAAAAAAATGATTTCAGATACTTGTAAAAAACCAGTGCAATTAAACACAACCCAATTTTGACTAACTTCCATTGTGGGTGAATCAGATACTTCTAAAAAACCAGTGCAATCAAGCACATGCTAACCCAATTTTGACTAACTTACATTGTGGGTGAAACCTCAATTGTGTACAGTTAAACCCACTTGATAAATTTTTCAGTAGCCGGGGCCGGAGATTAGTGTCGGCCAAAGTGAGCATCGCCTTATCGTTTTAATTTAAGCAACTACATATGCCTCCCTCTTATAGTATGTAATATGCTAAAAATCTTGTAGTTTGGCCCCTCTCTAAATTCTTAATTTCAAGTCTAAAGGTTAGTTTTGAGAAATTAATATTTTGGTATCATATGCTACCCCCTTCTAAAATTTTGTCCAAGCTACGCTGCCAAAAGGATGAGCAACAAGACACCAAGGTAAATTAGGTGAATTCAAAATTTAATATTATTTTTAATATGTTCAGATGCACAATTGTATTGACCTGATTAAAATGGCATCGCACCCTGAATATCATCCTTAATAACACCAAATTAATAATAAATTTTTGTACTGATCATATTCATATATACTGGTACCTGTAGTAATCAATCCTTGTCGTGTCATTCACACCTTCAGCTAGACTAATATTGCCAGGCTGATCCATTCCTACAATTAATACAAGACAATACGAGCATTGTTGCAACCAATTACATAATTATAGAAGTATAACAGAAAATAATATAGCTCAAACCATTTTCGGATATGATGACTGTTGGATTGCCGTAGTTCTCTTTGACATACTTAACAGCCTTGTGCATTCCCCATGGAACGATGTAAAGCCAATATGAATTAGCCTGTATTTTCAACAAGTTACCTTCTATTAAATTTTAGAATATTTTTTGTTGCGTACTTTATAGTTATCATGATAGACAAATGATAGCCAAACCTCCCAGAATAATTGCATTTTTATTTTCAAATATGGCAAGAAAACATGGCCATGAAATAACAAAAACTAAGATAATATTAGTCATCTATAACAAAAAGAACAGAGGAAGTAGAAGACAGAGTATAGCATTTACCAAATATGCATGACCAATATGACATTCTTAATTTTAATAGCAAGTTAAAAAAGAAAAGCCAGAACAATTACCCGTGGTCCAATTGGCACGCCATCCCGATCATCTACAAAGTTTGAATAACTGTGTTAGATAACCTCAAAAAACTATGGCTAACAGTGGATTCACCAAAAGAAAATCTTTATATGGAAAGAGCTTAAAAATAACACTGAGATCTAAAATTCATGTAGTGGGCAAGTTTGTTTCTTACACGCGAAACCAACATGCCAATCGTCTTGGTAACTCACAGGATTTTCATTGTATTTGCTTAGACCTTTCATATAGTAACTTGTATAATGATTTATTCCCAGGTAATCTATTGATCCTTTCACTATCTTGGCCTCCTCATTGGAGAACCTTGGCAATCTATCCTTCACTATCTCCTGCATGGCATACGGATACCGCCCGTATATAATTGGATGAAGAAACCTGTATACATAAAAAAAATTATGAAAAATTATATATTATGATACTAAAAGTTATGACAGTAAATAGTTTTGCCAATTTAATAAGCTTAAGGGGTGACTTAAAACAGAACTGAGTACAGATTTTACAAAATCCATTTGATTTCTGACGCTTTAGTGTACAAATTTGGTCGTTGAAAGTATTAGTTAAGTTAATTGTATCATCTTGCTCCTAAGTACTCAAACTAATTTTTTTGTTTATACGATTCTTTAAAAACAAATGCTTTTATAAATACTGATATTTGAATAATGAATTTACCATCCAAGGTGAAAGTCTCTAGCTCTTTGGGCAGCAGCTTGGTCGGCATTTGAGTTCGTAAGAGGCTCGTACCATCCAAAATCCAAAAGAATTCCAATCTTCCCTTTTTGCATATGCTGATTATAAATTTAAAATTTTTGGACAAATTTGGTCGTTTGAAGATCTAATTCATGAAACTTATATAGTTTGAAGATTTAATTCATGAAATCATAATATAGGGTCTTTCACATATAATAAGGAAAAACTATATATGGAAGTCGATAAAAGAAACTTATACAAGATTTGCTACAAAAAAGAGTAATATATTTAATTTTCTGCATTGCCTTTGATTAATCGAATGGGCTGAAACCAGTTCTAATACTGCATCAATTCAAATCTGGGTATTTTGGACAAATTTTGGAGAATGAATAAACTGTAATAATGGTATTCGGACATATTTCTCATGTGATATTTGGTCTCATGGTACATTTCACCATGCAGCCCATAAAAATCAGAGTTGCATGTTAACATGAAGTATATGAATTAACTATTTTTTGCACATGCCTGATACTTATCTCGGTACACCTTGACAGCAGCTGCATGTGATAAGATAAGGTGATGAGCCACAGTATACGGTTCAGTGGTGGAGTTACCTCTAGCTGCACAATCAGTGCATCTTCCCGGGGCATGGAAACCATTGTCGTAACCAAGAGCAGCGACACATCTTGGCTCATTCATTGTGAACCAGTTCTTTACTCTATCTCCATACGTCTTGAAACAGAACTCGGCAAAGTCAGCAAAGGCCTGACTGTAGATAGATATCGATACGTGCATAAAGAAGGAAATACATATCAAGAATAATGCTACAGAAAATGGAACTTACAAATATAGTTAATTAATATATATGATAAGTTGGAATTTCAAAGAAGTATGCTGAATTGTGAACTTACATTATCTTTGGATTTAACCAGCCGAGGTACTCTTCATGAAGAGCCAAAGGAAGGTCATAGTGGTAAAGATTCGCATAAGGTATGATGCCTAAAATAACAAAAATTATTCATCTACTTATAAGCTCTGTTTTGGATTGTACTAAACAACTTTTTTTGTTCAGTTTGATTCCACATAAGATTACGTAAATATGATCCTAGCCAAGAATCAATATACATCTCAATTTTTATTTGTGCTAACATACAGATTGGTATGGTGCATTACAAATATGATATGTTAATTTCAATGCCACTGGTTTTTACTTGGAGATGTATTTACTATGACAATAATTAGAGGAGTTACCTTGTTTAAGTGAATAGTTAATGAGGTTATTGTAGTATTCAACGCCCTCCAAATTAATTTCCCCTGTTCCCTCTGTATCAATACAACAAAAGGAACTATATTAAAAAAAATACAAGGATATGACATTGGAATTTCTGTATGTACCCTGCCCCTACTAAAAAAATAAGTCATTTTAAATTATGCCACAAAATGTGCATTGTGCATCAGTTAGATAGGGTTTCTTATGAACTAATTCTCTCTCAAATTCTCAACCAACCCTCAGTTGAGCCTACTACAGGTTCCATTAAACACAAATTAAGGACCTTGTTTGATATGACACCACATATAATAGGTGTACCTTTCATGAAAAAAAAAAAAAACACAAATAAGAATTTGGGTTTGGTCATATATACTTGGGAAAATCCGAGACCAAGAGATGGAGAAACGGTATGCATCAAATCCCATTTTCTTCATTATGTCCACATCCTCCTACAACAGAATTTTTTTGTTCAATTAATTTACATCATCAAGTGAACTTATTTTGATTGGGGGTTTATATATCATGGGGATGAGATTCTAGCCAAAAAAAAAAAACTATAAAGGATTGGAATCCATTAACAACAATTAATTTAATAAATAAAAATAGTGAAAGAAGGGATCCGTATCCTCCCAGGTACCGTAGAAGATGCATGCCCCTCACTTTACGGTTTGAGATTAATTCTCAGACGTTTTGGGATTCGGGCTAGCACAGGGGGCAATATTATTGGGCTTTGAGATTCATGCAAAGTTAAACAGAACGGTCCGGATCCACTAATTGTAGAAGATTCCCTCGTCAGGTACCTGGGAGGATGTGAATTCGAAAGAAAGGTGATGTTTGCATCTTACTTGCACCTTATATGTGTTGATACTTCTTTATACTTAATAAATGAAAAGTGATGAACTAATATGTGCACATTAGGTATAATACTTGAGGAGGGATCAAGTTACAACAACGATTTTCTACATTTTCAAATTTTAAATCGTCGATCCAAACTGTTCAACATAATCTCCACAATAAAATATGCTTCCAGATCAAATTTTACATTTTTTTGAATTTTTTTACTATTTATATAGTATTTTACAAAAACTAGCCAAATTCAGACCATGGAATTTTGTACCCATCTTAATAAATATTAAAAAAATTCAAAAAAATGTAAAATTTGATCTGGAAGCACATTTTATTGTGGAGATCATGTTGAACGGTTTGGATCGACGATTTGGAATTTCAAAATGTAGAAAATCATTGTTGTAACTTGATCCCTCCTCATAATACTTATAAATTCATATATATAGTAGTAAGTTACATATATATCAAGCAGTTGTAATATAATCTACACTTCATGCACGTCACAAACATGAAAACTGATGAAATTTAGTATAATTTTTACCTTTCATCAAATTACTAGAAATTTGCAAAGGTTCATATATAACAACTTTCGATCAAATATGAAATGACATTCAAGTACACAAAAATCGACAAACAAACAACCTAGCTATAATTAAGGCTAATAACATGTCTATAAGTTTTTTTCTTTTAAAAAGTTCTAAACTTTATTTTGGAGCACATGGTAACCAATCCTGGTATTAAATGTCCAATTAACTTATTTTAAGCAATGAAATTAATAGCTGCATGTACTGAAACTTGTTCATGAAGCTGTTTTATGCTCATAAGGAAATTGCCAAATAGAGTATATGAAATGAAAACATAGTCAGGTAATAAACCTCCGTGCTTCCCTTCCTGTGGTAAATTAATGCTAGTGTTGGTGGTTAAAAGGAATAAAGCTTGCTTCACTGAACAGTCATTGCAGTGAGGTCTATTAGTTTCTTGTTTATATTTATATTTATATTTATATTATTACTATTAATAATAATAATAATAATAATAATAATAACAATAATAATTTAATAATAAGAGTTGGGCTACGGTGCTTCACGAAGTAAAGCGAGTGGTTTACTTCACAACTCATATTTTGCAATTTTAAAGTTCAAAACGTCGATCCGATCCGTTCAAGTTGATCTCCATATTAAATTGATTAAATTGTGCTTGGAGACCAAATTTTTCATTTTTTGAAAATTTATTACTATTTTTTTCGATTTTTTGAAAATTACTGATTTTCTATGGTCCAAAATTTTCTAAAAACAGTGATTTTTAAAAAAATTTAAAAATAGTAAATTTTTTCTAAAAATTGTAAAATTTGGTCTCCAAGCTTATTTTAATACGGAGATCATTTTGAACAGTTCAGATCGACTTTTTGAAGTTCAGAATTGAAGATATCGACGTGAAGTAATACACTCGGTTTACTTCATGAAGCACCGTAGCCCAACTCTAATAATAATAAGAGGAGGGATCCGATTACCACGTTTTTTGTTACCACAATTATTTTCTACATTTTCAAAGTCCAAATTGTCGATCCAAACCGTTCAACATGATCTCCACAATAAAATGTGCTTGCAGATCAAATTTTACATTTTTTTTGAATTTTTTTACTATTTATTAAGATGGGTACAAAATTCAATGGTCTGAATTTGACTAGTTTTTGTAAAATACTTAATAAATAGTAAAAAAATAAAAAAAATGTAAAATTTGATCTGCAACTATAAATAAATACGATGGATTATCCAATATATAATTATTACTTATTTTGAAAATAAATACGATGGATTATCCAATATATTAATATTAGCTTTAGTATGGTCTGTGTACCATACTACCATGGTCCATGGTGATAAAATGTTATAAAGTACTCAGAATGTGTCGGTGGAATATGTGAAAAGAGACATAAGTAACCCACATGCTCTTGTTGCTACAAAGCATTAAAGAGTCCTACCATGAACTGTTTGTAGCCATGATGCCATGATGCCATGATTTTTGCTTTCTATTTCTCTTCATTAATTACTAGGCTTTTTTATTTTTTAAAATTTGGGCAACCAACGAGAAATGAATCGTTAATTCACATCCCCATTTTTGTTTAATTTTAAAATTACAAATTTGATGCAAAATCTATCTCAACTATTGAAAATATATCTGTAATTTAATTTTGTTTAATTTAACAAAAAAAAAAAAAAAAAACTTAGTTGTCAACGATTTCAGATCGTCAAATAGATATGGATTAAATGTGTTGCTTCAAGGATTGCGGATTGTCAAATAAATACGGATTAAATGTGTTGCTTAAATCATTTCATCATATTAATTTCTCTTTTTCTTAGGTCGATCACAAGCTCCATATGATCACTTGGTATTCAGATCAGCTGAAATCCAAGATCCATAAAGAGTAATCATGAAATCTCTGAAATCCGAGATTCAGCTGTCCAACTTTTTTCGTGCACACATCTCAAAATAGCTGATTTTTTTGTATACGCATCTCGAAACAATTCAATAACTGGATTCAGATTTAGGGATTTCAAGGTTACTGTTGATGATCTCGGATTTCAACAGATTTGGATCCGATCACTTGAGCCTCATTAAAGGTGATAAAAATATGGGAGTGATTTTCGTTTCCAAGTAGTGTATTTTTTTTTTTTATAATTTAGAATAAATATAAATTATGTATAAATTTAAATTTGTACATAATTTACACTTATAATAAAGACAGAGGAAGACATGACGTACAGGAAGTTCACATTCAAATTTCCTGTACGTCAAACAAACAAAATAGTCTTTTTAGGCATATATATATATGAGGAGGGTTCAAATGCCTCAATTTTTTATGCCTCCATCATGCCTCTATTTTTAAAAACTTTAATAACTCAAAATTTAAAACTTAAAAGTCAAAATAAAACAGTTGGGTATGATCTACATCATTTTATCTATGTGCTCATATAAAACAGTTGGTTCGATGGGCTTAATCACCGTCGATTTGCTTTGAAATTCGCTAGGAACGCTTTAAATTTCGTGCATGTCTGTTTCAATTTTCGTGCGCACAAATCTTAAATTAGATCGGACGGTCATCTACTCCGTTCTCCTCACAAGAGTACTTTGTTAATAAATTTAAAGGAATATTTTGTTTATTTTGTTAATAAACTTAACATATAAACTTATCAATCTATATTAATATTATTAAATTTGGAGTAAAGAAAACAAAAAAGGGTAATTTACAGAAATTGCACTTTCATACCTTGTATCGATGGTATTCATCTACTGTTACATCTGCAGTGGCATTATTCAGTATATTACCTGTCCAGAGCCAGAGGTGAAAAAATGCTTAATAATAAAAAAAGAAAAAAATCTCTCAAACAGAAAAGAAAAGTTACCATTTCATTTTACTCAATTAATTTCAATTTAAAAAATTAAATATTACTCAAAAAGAAAGGAAATTAATACATATTTTTTACCTGGTATCTTGACAAAGGAGTCCCAAATGCTGGGGCCTCTTCCTCCCTTCAATGCCATCCCTTCGACCTGATATGCCGATGCAGCGGTACCGAAAACAAAGCCTTTGGGGAAGCTTGCACGGCTCAACCCGCCAGTGTCATAACCCGATTGCTCAGCTCCGGCGTAGCCGTAGCCGAGCACCAGTGCGAGTAGAACGAGAGAGAGAATGAGCTGTCTCATACTCAGCACTCAGCAGTGTGAAAGATTGGAAGGAGAGAGGGGGCGAGGAGCTGAGCACAGGATGCAGTCTATTTTGTTTTTCTTCTCTTTTTCTGTTTTTAAAAGATGAATTGATGATGTGTCAGAGGGGCGGTTCGGTATTGTCCCCGTCCCGAGCACTTGAGAGTAGGTCCGATGGGCATCGGACCTACTCTGGTTCGATTAGTTTAATCACCGTCAATTTGTTTTAATATTCGTGCGGAACGCTTTAAAATTCGTGTGCATCTGTTTCAATTTTCATGCGCACAAATCTTAAAATAGATCGGACGGTCATCATGCTCGTTGAACCTAATAGTAGGTCCGATGGGCATCGGACCTACTCCGTTCTCTGTCCCCGAGCCACAAAAATCCAAAAATCTGTTCCCAATTACTTTATTTATATCTTCTGACTGGATCCTGTTTTTTTAATGGAGTCCTGATCTACTGTGGCAGATAACGACTGCACTGTGCGTGCAATTTGAAATCGGAACCGGAATACACAAGAAATGAACTATTATTAATGAGAAATATTTGTAATGTTCATAAAAAATTTGAGTATTAGATATTTACTTGGATTTTTTTTCTAAAACAATTAATATCAGAAAAAATAAATTGGTTCCAACAAGCCAAATTGGATCGAATACTTTGCTGGTAGCATCTTAATTTATGGTTTACCGAAAAAATCCAATCGGATTTAATTTATGGTAAAGATCACAAAAAATTGGAAAAAAAAAAATTTGCTGCTACGATGGAGTACTGGATGGTCAACCAGAGAGAACAAACTAAGCACATTTACCAATTATTTAGAACATTTGAATATACACAGAACTAATTTTAAAGCTGAAAACAAAAATAATACATCTTTAGAACTAATTTGTTCAAAAATAAACTGGTCCCTTTCTCTCCCTCAAAATTTGTGCCTTGATTAGGTAATTCATCATCTTCTTCTTTCAAAGCCTTTATTCAATATCAAGATTTAGATTAATGAATTGAAATCAAATGATTTCATTTAAATTTTCCATTGAATTATAACATTGTAAATCAATGAAAATGTCTAAGTAATAAACAGACCTGATAATTAGCACCATCAAGATCTGAAGAAGCAAATGCTTGTCTTTCGGATAACAACTCTAGCTGGTTAGCCTCCAACAAAGAATAAACTTGCACGAAACAGAGTAAAATCTCTGAAAGAACAAGTCGATCAGGTTGGCTTCAATATTAGAGTATAAACTGAATTCAACTTATAGAGAAAAAAGTTAACTGCTAAAAAGCAATGTTTTAAATAGCGTTTATAGTGTCATAGCGGGAAGGCTACAAAAAAAGTTATAGCGAATAACGTAGCTATAGCGGTAGCTATGCTACATAGCTTTTTTTTTTTTACAAAAATTATATTATATATTTGTACTAAATATCAACATTATATAAAGTCTCATAGAATAATAAATAACACCAAATTAATTAATAAATTATAATATTCATATTGAACCAGTACAAAGTCCAAATTGTGGTTTAAAATATCCATAGTAATATCATAAACTATCGATCATTTTCTATTCAAAATATCTTAAGCATCATGATTCTGTAGCAACAAGCTTTCAATTGATTTCGGTTTGGACTTTTATTTAACTTGTTTGGGTCTTTATTTAAAGCCCATATAAATTGTCTAAAAAAGCTCATTATGCATAGCGCGCGCTATTTGCGCTACACGCTATGCGCTATAGCGGACCGCTATTACCGCTATAGCGGTCGTAGCTCAATTAGCACATTTTGATGTCATTCCAAGAGCATAGCTAGATCATGATAGACCAGAAAGTACCAGTAAAAATTATACTTTTTTGGTCAAGTCCAAGAATTCCAAATGTTGGCCAGGCATAACAGCATTGTAACATATGTATAAAAAATTTATACGAACCTGATCAAGGAGACTGAGCGTATGAGGCACCGTGACAGAAAGTGTATTGTAGGGAAGAATATCTCTAGTCGTGTCCATACAAATAAGTGTGTTTTTCTCTTCATCACATTTCCCCCCTGTTTCTATGATGAGAATTAAAATTTCTAAAGATGCCAACAAAATAGTGTAAAGGTGCACATCAAGTTTCCTGTAATTTTGTTGGAAGCTGATAACAGTACCTGTGCTACAGTATCCGCACTGTACCTGCACCATAACTACCATAACTATCTGGAGGGACCGCAAAAGCTCCAGCACAATTTTTTTTTTCTAAAGTATTAATACATATGCAATTAAGTATTTATACATGTGAGGTGAACAATTTTTTACGTAAATAATTGTCTCCCCAACCAAATATTCCAAACGTACCTACACCATAAGTACCTGTGGGGGACCACTCAAACTACATGGGGAGACCATACATGTTTTTAGATATTGTTTTTTTTTACTCCGTTCAATCTCGTCAATATTTCTGACGATCTGTGAGTAATTTTGCGAATCTAAAACTACGAACGTCTTCTACGAAATTTTCTCTTTCAAATGAGATCCATAATGACATACTTTTGGACTCATTGCCACACAAGTATTTATACCTTGGCGTGCAAGTATTTACTCCTATACTTGCAAGTATTTTTTACATATGACACTAGATAACGTCTGAAAATATTAATATCAAGTACTGCAGGTATTTATACCTCTGCACTGAAGTATTTATATATATGTGGTCAACTATTTTTGTTAGATGAAGGTTGACGCGGGGATGATTGGATAAGGTTGATGTGGTGATATGGGGTCCCCACTACTTAATTAGAGAAAGGTTAACGCGGGGACGATTGAGAGACTGGAAAAGGGATGATCATAACAAATTACGCATCAAAGTATTAATATCTTATTTTTCATGTGTTAATATCTTATCTTCTAAGTATTTATATCTATGAAAGTTGACGCGGGAACGAGTGCGGAAACTGAGAAAGGGGAACCATATAATTAGTGGGGCCCATATAATTAGTGGAGATCATAGAGAAAGAGTGTTGCAGGGATTTTAGAATAATAATTAGTGAGGACCGTACAATATATTTTTAGAATAATAATTAGTGGGGACCATAGTACATAATTTCTCTAAATGGGGTGCGGAGATTTAGAGGATACATGAGTGAGGGTACTCAAATAATTATTCTAATTTTGTTATCTAATAATTATCATAAAAAAATGTCAAAAAATTAATTGAAATATGAAATATTAAAATATATTTCATTTTTTTAAAACTCTAAATTGCATTTTATTAAATTTTATAATGAATGCAATAATTTATAAGTACTCGCTATTGACAAATTACATACACATACGCTCAAATGTTGAATCTAAAAGAATAATAAGAATGAAAAAAAAAATCTTAACATTATTTAGATATAAGGTATGATTCTGTTATTTTCCCAAAACAGAAATACCATTACAGTTTTTTCTAATTCTAAATTGTCAAAAAGAAATTATTATCCTCTCCTAACCTGCCGCTCTGCTCTAGGGCAAAATTATTGACAAAGCTTTTGATTTATGCAGCGCACAATCAATAAAAAAAAAAAAAATAGAGTATATGATTGATGTATAAAGTGAAATCAGCTCTGTCAATATCTTTACCGCACCCGGGTCAAACCAATAATGCTCCCAATTCTCAACATGTGTTCCACGTGCAGCAAAAACTATTTACATATTTACATACTTCCATAATTTTCCTGCAACCTCAGTTGCTGCACTTACATTTCCAGGCAACTGCATCCACCGAAATGCTATATATTCTTTTTCTTTTTCAAGGCAACGGCTTTTCTTCCTCTTTAGAGATCACATCCCTCTGTATTTCTTTTGTGTAGCGCATATCTCTAAATCTTCATACATGGGGCCGTGCTTACTGACTCGCGCGCTACAAATTGGCTGGATGGATGGTTTAGGTTCTGGTTATTCGGCGAGGGAAGCGAGGGGTAGGTGCCATAGTTTCACGGCCGGTACGGATCCGTTCTAGCCGGTCTGGTATGGTCGTGTCGAACAGCCTTGAGCCCGGGTTTTCAGCATAGTAAACGTAGTAACATGCTACACAAGCTTGAGGCAATGCCATACCGATTCTTGTCTGCATCCATATCACATGTCCGATAAGTTTTACATAGGGATGAATCATTTAAAAAAGAAAAAGAAGAAGAAGAAGCATATGGCATAAGAAACAAGTACCCTTTAATGTTATTATAATTTTAGACCTGACCTCAGAATATAAAATATAACTAGATTAGGTTCCATTATTAGTATAACATATGGCATGGAACGAAAAGGAATCATATAGCAGCCCCAATTGGTAGTGTAAAAACTATTTAAAATGTGAATCTAGGGTGTGCCAATTTAGAGCAGAATTAACTAATTTATAACCTCACCTATCCAATCAAATGCATACTTTTATATTGTAGAAGGCACCTAATGACCAAGCAATATAATATTACAAATTATCATGTGACACTAAAATAGCGTCTATGTACCATGTGTTTGAACTTTGAAGTATCATGTGGCATTATTATATTACATGCAGTTGTATGAAGGTAGTTCAATAAAATATTACAAAAAGATACAGAAATTTTGAATTATATATACAGCTAAGGACCCCAATTTCATTTTGGTTAAATTGAATGGTAGTTGACAATAAACTGCAAAGCTTTCGCTTGGTATTGTTCTATCAGTTAAATTCAAAAAGTCCGGTCCTTTAAAATATTAAAAAATTTCACATTTTTCTTCAGATATTGATTTGTATATTACATCAGCAACTAATGACTGAACAACCAACAATTAGTTGTCAGCTTGTCCCTAGCAATCAATCATATGAATATGTACAAAAAGATATACTCTGTTATCAAATAAAAAGTAAAATAAATTATAACTTTGCAATAATATAAGATAGAGACAAAATCATACCATGAGATATCCGATGAAGAAGGCCATGAGTGAAACGGTAGCAGTGTAATGCCGGTACGTGGCGAAGGTCCACGAAGCGGAAAGAATCACACAGAGGGCCCCACTTGCGACCCCGGTCAGAAAACAAACAGAGCTAGTGATGTCAGAGTCGACCAACTCCTCCATTCCCTGCTGCTGGAACTGCCGCCACGTGCTTATTGACGCTGTCACAAAACCTTTTCCATATGCCGCTATCTAACGTAAGAAATAAATTATGAGCAACAAAAGTGTTAGAAACAATACAAAGCTACGGCATTAAATGAGCTTATTCTGCGCCTGAAGCTTCCTACCAATTCCCCATGCCGCAAACTGTCAATCAAAATGCTGCTGAAGGGCTAGGGGGTTTTGTATTTATATTCTTACAATGAAACCAAATTGGTAATTGATAATTAACATTAGACAAATCAACGGTGCACAAAAGCTTACATGGACAAAGGCCCAGCTGTTGCCATAATTGAAAACTGACTCCATCACATGTAGACAGCAATGCGCGCAAGAGAACATGAACTCGTCCTCCCCTTCCAACAAATTAAGCCCCCGTGCTAAAATCCTAAGCGCCTCAATTGAAGGCACGACTAAAGATCCTAAACACGCACTTCCCAAATTAAGAGAAATAGCCCGTTGGAAACTGAACTGTGTGCTGCACTGCATCCCTCTTAGGTAATACAAAGCAATAACACGGCTAACTGTCAGGTTCGTTACATTTCGCATAACCTCGGCTGTCCATGCAAGGCTTAGCACGAGATAAATTATGGTCAGAGGAGGGTAGTAGAAATCCAATGCGCCTATCACGGCCAGGCACCAGAGAAGCATCCAAATGAAACCTAGGCTGACCATGAGGTACGCAGGACCATTTAGGCCTTTGAATTTGGAAACAGGAATCATTGATTGTTTGAAAATCTTGCCAGTGAAGGCGATGCGGCGCGTAACCCAGCATGCATATAAACCAGAGCCGATGGAAAAGAGGATTAGGGCTGCGCCTATGCCAGCAGTGGCCGGGAGCGAGAAGCAGACGAGCATGACCCCGGCTGCCATTGTTATTACTGTTTAACCAAAACATGGGTGATTTAGGAAATGATTCACAATTTACAAAGCTACATTACAAGGACATCAAAATTTGCAACTATATATGATTAAAGGTTGAAAAACACAATACAATGTCAAAAGACAAAACACCATGAACTATTTAATAAATATTTTATACATCATAATATAGCCATTACTATTGCACCTTTTATAGCACTTATTACTGATACATTAATTGATTCTACACCAATAAATGTTAATGAAAGAATTAATTTAGGACTTTTATACAAACTAATTATTTAAGTTATCGGTCCAGAGTTCACAAATCAAGAAATAAATATTACCGAAGCTAGACCAGAGGATGAAAGTGACCATAAATTCCGGCTTGGTGCGAACAGCCTTCTGCCATGAGAAAGCCAAGATTATGCTGAGCAGCACAGCAGATTCGATAGGTGGGACCCAGTACTGCAGCAGACGTTTGTCCCTTTTGGCTCGGTGAGTATGGGTATCGACTGCTCCTTCAATGCTTTTGTATACAAAAAAACACACACCTACTGCTGCTGCCGCAAAATGGAGGAGGAAGACAAACAGGGAGATTTTATTTGTGTAGTTCCTTGAATTTAGAGAGGAAAGTGCAACCTGAATTTACGTGGTTGTTGGTTAGACATGTTTGTCATGTAACCTGACAATAACAATCATTATCTGCAAAGGATCACCTCAGTAAAAGAGAAGAAATGTTCAACAAACAAAAGGTATGTCTCCTCCAAATAAAATTATGAACAATAAAGTATGACTATGAAGGCTAATGGTACAACATAAAAAATTGTCTAATTGCCAAGAGGTATATTCGGAAACAGAAGGCATACTGTATACAAGGGCAACACTTACTTTACATATAAAGTAAACAAGGCATATTGTATACAAAGGATGAAGGGAAAACTGTCATTATCTGCATGTGTGAATCAATTTGCTTTTACACTCTTTTCTGGTGCAAACAATATGCTACAACAGCATATATGTTCTTAAAATTATTATCTGAAGTAATTTTGTAACATAAAATTTGCTAATTGGTTTCGTTTTGCGGTTGAGGGAAAAAAGGCTCAAGTATGGTTTTACTACTGATCAAAAGAGAAGATTCTCTCTCTAGAAGAGTAAGCTAGAGGTAGGGGTGTTCATCGGTTCGGTTCGGTTTCAACCGAACCGAACTAGGCAAACCAAAGTTATAATTCGGTTTCAAAAATAAAACTGAACCGAACCGATTTAGCATTGCAACCGAACCGAACCAAAGTTTTATTTCGGTTTGTTCGGTTCAAACCGAAATATATTAATTTTTTTATTTAAAGCAATTGATTTATAATAAACCGAAGTATATTAAGAAATAAACCGAGGTATTAAGAAATAAATCGGGATATTAAGAAATAAACCGGGATATTAAGAAATAAACCGGGATATTAAGAAATAAACCGAAGTATTTAAAGCAATTAATTAAGAAATAAACCGGGGAGGTCCGGACCAAATTCATAATATATAAAATTTCGGTCGGTTCGGTTATTTCGGTTTTCAAATTTTTCAAACCGAACCGAACCGAAATTATAATTCGGTTTTAAAAAGCAAACCGAACCGAACCATTAAACCGAAAAAACCGAACCGTTTAGTCCAAACTAATTCGGTTCGGTTCAAAACCGACTAAACCGGACCCAATGAACACCCCTAGCTAGAGGAGTGTGTGGCATGATTGTTGTACGTAAAACCAATCAATCAATCAATTTTATCCAAGAGACAAAAGGAACAAGACATAAGAATTGTATTGAATGAAAAAAAAAAATGACAGCTAGTATATAAACTAGGTAAAAGTAATTAATCCACTAGGAATATACAATTTTTTTTGCAACTTAGAATATACAAAAGTTAGCTACTGGACAGAGTATGGAATCTCAAGTGGTGAACAGTCTGTATCTCTGTTTTCTTTCTTTCTTTTGTAAACCAAGTTAACAGTAAAGAGACTACACAGGTTAGGTGGTTCAGAATTTTGCACAGAATATCAATGTATCACGGAAATTAGCTTCTTTTGGTGTTCAAAAGTATCCCCATAATTAGTATCCTCATAAATTTCAATGTACAATTTTAAGAAAGGAAGAAAGACAAAGCTACCAATAAAGTTAAGGGTCTGCCTAGCTCTCCCCCGTGAACAATCCCCCATTTCATCCCCCAACTAACTAACTACTTTAGTTAGAATTTATAACTGTCAAAAGTATTTTAGGAATTTGCAGAAGTATTCATATGTAGCACAACTAGTATTCACCCATCTATATGAATGTATTCACATTTGTAATAGAAACATATTTGGATATATTACAACAATAAGTATTCACATCTGCAGAAGTATTCACCCATCTATATGAATGTATTCACATTTATAACTGTCAGTGTATTTTAGGAATTTGCAAAAGTATTCACATGTAGCACAACTAGTATTCATCCATCTATATGAAGGTATTCACTTTGCAATAGAAACATATTTGGATATATTACAACAATAAAGTAGGGGACAAACAACACGTGTGGGGAACCGCACAACTGTCAGAGCATTAATTATGTGGGGGACCGCACAACTGTCAGAGCATTAATTTCTAACTAACTTTCAAAATTCAAAATTTGCAAAAAAAGTATTCATCTGTAACACAACTAGCATTCATCCATCTATATAAATGTATTCATCCTTGCAATAGAAGCATATTTGGACACATCAATCACCCATCTTTGACACGTTTTTAGAGGTGGGTTTTTTTTTTCTCCGTTCAATCTAACCAATATTTCTGACGATCTGTGAGGAATTTTGCAAATCTAAAACCACCAATGTCTTTTAAATAATTTTCTCTTTCAAATGAGATCCATGATGACATACTTTTGAGTTGTCCGTTGCACAAGTATTCACACCTCGTTATGCAAGTATTCATCCCGCATTAAGCAAGTATTCATCCTCATCTTGTCATGCAAGTTGCACAATAATTTAAAGTATTTATGCCTAAGATATTAAGTATTCATCCATAAACGTTGAAGTATTCATCTCTAAAACATTAAGTATTCATCCATATGTTAGAATTTTGAAAAGGTAGTTAGTTAGAAAAGGTAGTTAGTTAGAAAAGGTAGTTGGAATTTTGAAAGTTAGTTAGAAAAGGTAGTTAGTTAGTTGGGGGATGAAATGGGGGATGGATAGATGGGGGAACATATAATTACCCTAAAGTTAAATAGACTGTTTTTCTTTGTTTTATTAATTTCCAACCAAAGAAGCTGTTGGTAAGATTTGCTGATCTCGTGTAGAAGTAGAACCAAATCAATATGCAGCAAGCTATCTCAACTTTTGCATATTGATATGCCAAGTACAATGTTCAGAGTTGTACTGTCAACTATCTTCATTTTCATTAAAACATTATTTTAAAGGATTATCATCTATCAATACTTGAAAGGTACTTTTCACACAGCAAAGGCTAGAAAGACAGGTCACTTTTGCAAACTTTTCACGCCCGGGTATCATTGTAAACTTCCAAAAAAAAAAAATTGGAAGGTGACGAGAAAATGTTGGAAAGAATAATCCCACTAGGACTGGCGTCAACTGACAATTAAATAACTGGGATTTGCTAGGTGCGACGGTTACCGGTACCGGTACCGGTACGACAAATAGTGTAATAGACAACCGCAATGATTGTGGGGATTATTTCTCTTCAAAATTATTTAAGAAAATAATAAGTACCTGTGGTGGGGTAGAGCCGACCGGTACGGGGACAGGAACAGGCACAGCTACAGGCCCGGTACCATGTTGCGTGACCACATGAATTGGAGGCACCGCACGCTGAGTCTGGAGACGGGACGCCCTCGTGGTATCGCTCTGAGTCTGTACCGTGGGGTCCATCGCCACCACCACAACCTCCTTTTCTCCTTGGGGGTCTCCATCTTTCCTTTCTGTTTGTTCAACATCTCGGGTTTTCTTCTCCTCTTTTTCTACTACAGCTGATCTCTTTTCTTCCTTTCCTGCTTCCGCCTCCGTTGACTGCAAATAATTAAAGTGATTAGAATGAAGTAGAAGAGAGACGATAGTGGTTGCTCTAAGAATTGAGAGAAAGAGAGAGGAGTTCGTACTGGGTCGATGGCGCCCATATCTGATGGAATTTCGCTCTTTTAATTTGCTTCTAGCTATCAATGGAGCTCTCTCTTGCTCTCTCTATGTGGGGGTGTAGTGTGGTTGTGTAAATTAGCGCGCTTGTGTTTGGTTGCGTCTCTCTAAGTCGCTTTCGTAACAATCTATCTATCTATCACAATCTCTCCTCCCTCTCTCCCTCTCTCTGTCAATCCGCTTTGAAGCCACGAGGGAATGGTGTAGATGGGAAGAAAGGAAAGGGAAGAGATTGCCAGATTGGGGTATCGCTAATTTTGTGACCGTTGGTGTGGCGTTTTCTTTCGAGACTGTTTTTTCGTTTTTCTTTCCTGCTCAGCATGTCAGAGCGCACGAGCGTTTAGTGTGATGGCTGTTACGCATCTCCCAACTTGTTACACCTATAAGTGGCTTAAAAATTAACACTTTTAAGCAATTGTAAATTGTGATGTGTCACTTTTAGCAAGATTACTAAATTAACAATTACTCTATATCTATGAATTGCAAATTGTAATTTTCGTATTAATATTAATATTTGAAATTCCTTCTACAAGTGGGATGAAGATGCTCTTATACATTATATTCATAAAATTACAGTAAAATAAACAAGTAATAAAAAAAGTGAAATTGTTGATGAAATGACATTAAAATTATTCTCTTTGTGTATTACTTTTTTAGACAACATATGTCATATATTGGACTAGAATTAGGGTGTTCCTAAGTTCATAAAGATACTATGTGAACTCAACTTTAAAACTTATCGGATTGATTTCAAATGATGAATCTGAACTGTTGAAACCCGTCTATTTTACGAGTGATGCGTCTATATGCAAAAAAATTAAGTTTTCGAATTAATTTTGTACAGAGTCAAGTAGTAAAAAAATGTTAAAAATAAATATATTAAAATTAATTTATAAAACTTCTAATTTTGACCGTTTGACTTTATACTAAATTAATTCGAAAGTTTAAAAGTTTTGGTTCATATTCGTCATTTGAAATCAATCTGATATGTTTTAGAGTTGAGTTGACAAAGAAGTTTGGTGAACTCTAAGTTCTACTCGATTCATATATTGTATGTTTAATTTTGAAATATAAATTTCAGAGATAAACGTGTTGGGAGTTACACGATCATTATTCAGATGGTGTTGAGATTCCCTCATTAAAATAATGTAATTATTTTTTTACTTGTAAGGGGGTTTGTTGGGCCCCTTGACGGTATATTTAATATTATCAAATATTAAACATGTGATAATGTGATAAAACCAAGTCATGCGGTAAAGTTTGACACAGCCTACTATGCCCGACATTTTTATTAATATCCAAAGTTCAATAGAAATTAATTAATATACTCAGATTCTTTGACTATTTATAAAAATACTCCTACCGCCAGATTTTATGGCCGGTACCCTTACGAGTTTAAATTATTTGTTATATTACTTCTTTTAGTGTATAATTAACATATATATACTAAAATATGCTAAATTACTTGAAATTATGTTAAATTATGTTAAATATTACGCTAATTTCGCTAATTATACTGAAATATGCAAAATTATAATAATTATACTGAAATATGCAAAATTTCGCTAACATAATTTTAAGTAATTAATGGCCGGTAAGCAAATAAATAGGGTACCGACCAGAAAATGGCCAGTAGGAATATTTTTATAAATACTAAGGGGATATGGGTATATTAATTAATTTCTATTAAACTCTGGATATTAATAAAAATGTCGGCTACTATGCTAACTGTTTGCACTATAGTATGAATAATTTTTCAAGGCTCACATCAGTTTTGAAATTTAGTGGAAATGATCTAAGATATTTAAGGGGATGTAAAGTCATTTTACAGTGCTCGTGGTTGTACCACTGAAGATGTTATAGGTAAGCTCACCTCATTTGCCGACATTTTTATTAATATCCAAAGTTTAATACAGATTAATATTTATGCCTAGAATCCAGTCCAATATTAAAAAATGCCCAAACCGGCCAGAAAATGGCCGGTTTACTCCCCCCTAAACCGGCCATTTTCTGGCCGGTTTACTCTTCTTCTTCTTTTTTAAAACCCGCAAAAACTCTATAAAAGGGCACCATCTGGACGTGGTAGTATTAGTATGATTTAAAATTTGAATGCATTTGAGTTTGGTTCTAAGAATTAGTATTTTATTGTAGTTGGATGAAGTAGGTTGTAATTTCTTTGAGTATTAATTAATTTCATTACTTCTTGTAGTTCCGTACAAAATAATAAAGTACACACAAATTGCAAATAGAGTCCACACAATTTTTACAACATGCATACAAATCACCTATTATTGCTACGTCTAAAATTTAATCCCCGAAGTAAACCACTTGCGAAAGATGCCCTACGAGATGGTCTACCAGATGGCTCTGGTTGCTCACTAGATGGGCCGGCCTGGGCTCCAGATGGCGCTGCTTCGCTTGTAGATGCCCTTGTTGTGCGTCTAGTAGTGGACCTCCTCGGTTGGATCACAGATGGCTCCCCTTGCACCCCAACCGCCTCTCCTCCTATGTCAACCGCCTCTCCCATTGCTTCGGCATACATAGCAGTTGCATCTAAACGGCTCGTAGCTGTGCTACGCCGTGACCCTCCGGACCCACTTCCCGACGCCATTACTCGCTCATTTTATGCCGCATTTTCTGCGTTTCTTGCCTCTGCATTTGCATGTGTTACTTAGTAAGTTGGTATAAATTGAAAAGAAAAATAATTTTGGATGAATGTTACATACCTCTTCGTTGCCTATCGGAAGTGGAACGGCGAGGCTAATGCCCCCTTCGTCTACCTTCCATTTCATCCATCGTCATCACATGACAGGTGTGTTTTCGCCTCCCCTTCCTAATCCAACCACTACTCGGAAGGATTCTGTCTCCAGCATTAGGAGGCCAGTCTCTCATATTGCCAATTGGAATGAACACATGGTTCCAAGTACTCACAAGATAGTTTGTTGTATACCAGTCTGTAACAAAGTCGTCCTCTTGCCAGTTTCGGTCACTGCAAACAGCTAAGACATGAGCGCACAGAATAGAAGTTAATTGGATACCTCTGCAAGTGCATTCCATTTGTCTGTCGGGACCGCGTGTCACAATATACATGAACTCCCTGTGAGTGGGTTCCATGTTGTCCATGTCGCTACGGGTGCAAGGAACGTATTCATTTGGGGATGAAACTTGGTACTGACCTTGGCCCTGCATGTAACGCACCAACCGCATTTTTGCAGCTTTCACCCAACGTTTTTTGATCTTTTGCAAAACCCGGTCAGAAAGAACCTGTCCCTTATCTTGTAATTTCATTGCTCGCTGACGCCGCTCAACAAACCATCTGTTGCACGTGTAGAACGTATCCTCCACTATGGCACAAACAGGCAATCTACGACTCGTTCGGAAGACATTATTGAGCGAATCGGAGCCGTTTGTTGTCATGATACCAAACCGGTATCCTCCATCACAGGTTTAGAAAATCTTCTCATAATTGAACGGCTCCATCGCATCATTAGGACGTACTTTTCCCACCCTATTTAAATATGCATTACACTTTAGATTTAGCTACACAAAAACAAAGGGGTGTTATTTCATTTTCATAAAATTCTTATAAGATAATTAAACGAAATGTTACAAGTTAGTCATATGTGAGCAAACTTTTCGAACATCTCTTTCAACCTTCTCGGCTTCTTCCTCTTTGCTCCTTTCCTGAACCTCCATCCGTACCATCTGTCTCCTCCATAGTTCTGGACCAGGTTGTCAGCAACATGCTGCATACAATACCTGTGCACAAAAAGCTCGGGAGGCCATCCATATTCAGCTGTCAGTGCAGCTTTGATCCCCATGTGCTGGTCCGATATAACACATACAAATTTACTGCATCCGAGCACTTCATTCCTCACCCACTGCAAGAAGAAACCCCAATTCTCAGTATCCTCCTGCCGCACAATTGCAAATGCAATAGGCAACAATTGGTTCTCGGCATCGTAGCCACAAGCTATCAAAAGCCTCTCCTCATATCGCCCAGACAAGAAGCAGGCATCTATGCTGATCACTGGTCTCAAGTACTAGAACGCTGCAATGCATGGACCAAAAGCCCAGGCTACGGCTCTGAACTGGGCAACACCTGGTATGATTAGTCATGTTTCCTTATTCCGTACCGGGCTGGTCAGAAATTGGTGGGTCGAGCCGGGATTGTTGTGGCAAATTGCCATCAAAAGTGGTCTCAGCAAGCTGTATGAAATCTCCCAACTCCCAAATTGTCGGGCTATTGCAAGCTCACGGCCCCTCCACAGTCGGTTGTATTTAGGTGTCACATTGTTGTACACAGCCAAAATAATGTCTGCGACCGTCTGGATGCTCATACACGGGTCCTTTTTAATGCTGTTCTCAATGACATCGGCAATGAGTGATGCCGTCAGACATTCGTGGTCCTCCCTCGTGTGCTCAGTCATATATGTGTGAGGCTTGTCTTGCTTAGTTATACCCCATGCGTCTCCACATCCCGTCGGCTTTGCTCGAAAATCGTAACGGCAATTCTTTTCCTTGCACGCCACATGAATCCGATCCCTGTCACTCTTCTTCGATCTGATCTCCTGATTATTTTTGATATGGTGCTCTCTGATCTTCTTCATTAGATCTTCTTTGCTTTTAAAATATTAGTTTGCAGTCAGCTCACCTTTGTACTCAATCCGTTGCCCATAATAACCAATATCTGCTTCTCTAAACTCAGAAACATCATTGAGGTCTGGGAACGGGTGCGTATCAGGCCGGCCACTAAGCGGCCCCCCTTCATCAGTACGACCTATGTGCCTTTCAGCTGTTTCAACCGGCCCGTCTTCATCGCAACCTTCCATGTGATCTGAATCCCCCCACATTTCTCCCTCAAATTCATCCCCGCTCCTCAGATCGTCCTCCGGTATTTCATTAATATCTTCAAAGTCCGGGCAGCTTGCATCGTCTACTGGTGCAGGTCTGGGGTAAGGTGATACTGGAGGTAACGGTAAAGGAGCCACATTTACGGATCTAGGTGGGGTTGAAACTGAGTGTCTTGGTCTGCCTCGATTGTGTCTAGGTGGGGATGCAACTGAGTGTCTTCGTTGAGGTGCTGGTGGAGTGACGTAGTTGTAGGTTTCTGAGTCAGGTTCGTTGAGGGGTAAGGTGGAGTCACGTCTGTATGTTTCTGGTTGTGGGGTATAATGTGGTGCCGCTGATCCAGAGCCCGAACTTCCAACCCCGGACTCTACCGGAACTCTTCTAGCAAATATTTCTATTATAAAATTTTCTTCAGACCTCAAATAACCAAACATGCCTCTCCACGTACTCTCATCTACCAGTTTCGCAACAATTCATTTCCCGTTGGAGGGATGGCAATATCGGGTTGCCAATTATAAGTCCCACCTTTCTGGGTTGTAACCGGTGTGTGTGTAAACTATGAATTTCAGATCCAAAAGTGAGATGTCATCTGGAATCATTAATGAATGAGCTGCATCTTTGTTGTAATACGCCCCTTATGCACTATTAAGCATCTTTCCACCATAGTGTATTGAAATAAAGGCCATGGTAAACAAACTACATTTTAGAAAATGGTAAACAATTGTCAGGTTACTAAATGGTAAACATTTGTCAGGTAACTAAATAGTAAACAATTGACATATTACTAAATAGTAAACAATTGACACATTTGTATAGGGTATAGGGTTTTGGGTTTTGGGTTTAGGGTTTTGGGTTTTGGGTTTAGGGTATTGGGTATTGGGTTTAGGGTTTTGGGTTTTGGGTTTAGGGTATTGGGTTTTGGGTTTTTTTAATTAAATTAAATTTTTTTAATAATACAATTAATTATTCTATAAAAAAAATAAAATAAAAATAAAAATAATAATAAAAAAAATATAAAATTACCTTAACAGTATTGCGCTGCTGCCTCGGGGCTGTGTGCCTTGGGATGAAGGGAGGGGTGCCCTTTTATAGAGTTTTTGCGGGTTTTTAAAAAAAAAAAAAAGAGTAAATCGGCCAGAAAATGGCCGGCTTAGGGGGGGAGTAAGCCGGCCATTTTCTGGCCGGTTTGGGCATTTTTCGATATTGAGCTGGATTCTGAGCATAAATATTAATTTGTATTAAACTTTGGATATTAATAAAAATGTCGGCCTCATTTGTATATTGTAAAGATTAAATTCTCAAGTCCATGATCCAGTTTCTCTCTCCTCATTTTTTGATCGGATAACTCATATATCATGCTCTTTTTTCTTATATTAAAATTATGTGTTTAATGTGCTTATGATGCACTATTATATTCTGAAACAAAACTACATATATATTTGTGCTCTTCAGTTAAAATATTGTGCGGTTAATCATTTTGTTATTATTACGTGTGTCTTTAATTAATGTATATTTATTTATGTCAAAAAAAAATCCGAAAAATACTAATATTTTATAAAAATTATATTATTTTCATATTGTTGTTCTTTCAGCATATATTTATTTAGAGGAGACTTTAAATGTCTCATATCTTTCATGTTTCATTGTGTCTCACATCTTTTATCTCTATTTTTAAAGTTCAAACAGTCGATCCGAACCGATCAATATGATCTCCATATTAAAATGTGCTTGGAGACCAAATTTTATATTTTAAAAAAAATATTATCTTTTTTCGATAGGTACATAATCACTATTTTGAATGATCCAGAAACAATGATTTTTTACTAATTTAAAAATATAGTAAAAAAAGTTCAAAAAATATAAAATTTAATCTCCAAACACATTTTATATGTCAACTATTTAAACTTAAAAAAACAAAGATAAAGAATATAAGAAACAATTCAATATCAAAGACATGAGGGTTTTTAACCCTCCTCGTTTATTTATTTATTCAAAACGATGTTCGGAAATTTAGCACGCAAATCACAGGTAGGCGCCATTGGAGAAATTGAATTCAGATTCTCCTCGGTACCGTAATAGGGAATCTTTTACAATTACTTGATCTGGACCGTTCTTTTTAACTTGGCACAAATCTCAAAGCGGCTGAGAGTTAATCTCAAACCGTAAGTGAAGGGAATCTTTTACAGTAATGGAGAGGATACTTGTCCGGAGAAAATAGAACTTGTCCATTATAATACACAGGGATTATTGATTGGGGGCGCTGTGCGTATGATTGAAGAAGCGTATTATTTGGTAGGCCTACCTCGTGGAATTAAATAATTCTGGTCATTTGTGACAGCGCATTGGAATTCACATCCTCCCAGGTACCTGAAAAGGGAATCTTTTACAATTACTAGATCTGGACCGTTCTTTTTAACTTGGCACGCATCTCAAAGCCCAACAATACTGCCCCGTGCATTAGCCCGAATCCCAAACCGGCTGAGAGTTAATCTCAAACCGTAAATAGCTCACTGTAAAAGATTCCCTTTTCAGGTACCTGGGAGGATATGGATTCCAGCGCATTGTGTGTCCATTAATGATGCATGACCAAATGAGAGCCTGTTTCTCCACGTTTCTTTAGACCACTAATAATGCAACCTCATGTGTTCAAATAAAATATCCTAGACGTGACACGTGTGCACATGGGAACTCAACCGTACTTGACCAATGCAATTCATTGCTTTTTTACATGAAGTGTTTTTAACTATATTGTATGGATACGGGTATAATATGTCTATTATATATATTATTTTTTATTATTTTAATAATATTATTAATTCAAAACTTATATTATATTATATAAATTAAATATTAAAAATTTTGAATGGAAGATGATACAATAATCAAAGTATAGATTAAATAACATAGCTACTCTATTTTAATAACAAAAGTGAGTTGGCGTAGTTGTAAGGGGTTATGTTGCTAAATCAATTGATCCGGATTCGATTCCTGTACAATGCTAGAAAATACATTTTAACGTTGGATCCAACCACGGTTCACGGGTCTACTAGTCTGGCGCAGTCATCGTTCTGACGTATCCGGTGCATATCCAGACAGAGACAGCTGTATCCCTGCGTGTCAACGCGTATCGGAGACCGTATCAGATGATAACGGATACACCAGGTGGCGTATCGGGAGCATATAGGGTGCGTGTCGGTATCTGATACGTACCGAATACGGGTACGGAGCCCACATAGGAGTATCCGGGTAAGATAGGTTTTTAATGATTCGTTAACAATTCTTTAATTTAATGATAATGATTTGTTAGCCATTTGCATTGAAGCAATTGGCACGTGAGGCCCGCAATACGGTTCTTTGCTGGTACAGGCATAGATAATTACAACCGTGCTTTGATCTCCAAATTAAATTAGGCAAGATGGAATATTCTAGATTCGAGCCTAGAATATTCTTGGACCTTAACCCGAACTAAATTACGGAATTACTTTGCGTGAAAATTTAAAATGCACGTTGAAAATTCTTCCAATTTAGAAGACTCCGGGCATGGACAGGCAGCAAAAAAGAGTCGTGCACAATTTTAATTTTGCGTGAATTGGTAATAGCCGTGGGCTGTAATTAAGTGGTCATTAATTTCTATTAAACTACTGAATCCATCAATTTAACAATTTAAACATTCGCAGAAGATAACTTACAATTTTATAATCCAACCAAAAACTAATATTTGATCTAATAGCAGAGACAGAGTAACACCGTGTGTGCCGAAATTTATATTACTATTTAAAAAGATTCAAAATTTAACAATCTGCACTTGTTTTCGGATTATTCCGATTCTGTCAAATCTAGAGAATAATTCTTCAAATCCAGACTTACTTTTCGGAAAATAATTCTTCGGATCGAAAGGTTCACTTTCCAGAAAATTATTCTCCGGATTTGAGTTTTTTTTTAAATTAAACAGAATATGTTATGGTTTAGTTATTTTTATTAAAATATTAGAAATATTTTATATATTTTTTTTGAAAATAGATGGAATACTATATAATTGAATTTATTAGAAAGACTGCGACGAATGCTCCGGATCAACATTTTTCAGGCCAGATTTTTGCAGCTGTAAGAAAAATTAAAATATTTCTTTGTGTGTTATTGGAAAAAAAAATTTGGATATGAGTTATTGATCCCAGTTCAAAAGTCACTTCTAAGTAAATAAAGAAAATATTGTGGTCCTTCTAGTACATTTAAATTCTAAGATATTGTATCTATTTTGTAAAAAAATTGATAGAAATCATTTCGTGTCGGAGCAAATTCTCATTTTTTTGAAAATAGAAATACCATGATATTTTTGTATTTACCAGAAGTGACTTTTGAACGAGAATCAATATCTCAGATTCAAAATATTTTTATTTTTTTTCAATAACACACAAAGAAATATTTTAATTTGTCTTACAACTGCAAAAAATCCGGCCTGAAAAATATTAGTCCGGGTTATTTGTCGCAGTCTTTCTAATAAATCAAATTATATAGTATTTCATCTGTTTTCAAAGAAATATATAAAATATTTCTAATATTTCAATACAAAAAATAATAAATCATAACATTTTCTGTTTAATTAAAAAATATAAAAAAAATTAAAAACCTCAATTCCGGAGAATAATTTTCCGGAAAGTAAACCTCTGGATCCGGAGAATAATTTTCCGGAAAGTAAGCCTGGATCCGGAGAATTATTCTCCGGATTGGGCAAAATTAGAATTTTTCCGAATTTGGGTGCAGAATGTTAAATTTTATATTTTTTTGGAATATTAATAAAAATTTCGGGTGTGTGTGAGATCGTGGATTCAAAATCCGAATGAAAATTAAATGAAAGTTGATAGGTTAGACTTTCATCTTTCCATCTTAAAAAAAATTAGAATTCAATCATCTATTATAAATTTATACACATTACAAATGATAAATTTTATTGTGAATTTCAATGTTCATCACATGACTTAAAATTTGTAATAGTGGATATTTAATGTCATTTGACCAAATATTAGATGAATGATGTGTTTGACCAGATATTAGATGAATAATGTGTTTGACCAGATATTTAATGTTATTTGACCAAATATTAGATGCAAAAATAGATATCCAAAACGTTAAAATCCATCTATTTATGAGTAATGTGTTTATATGTGAAAATTTTAAATTTTCGAACTAATTTTGTATGGAGTCAAGTGGTAAAAAAACGTTCAAAAAATAAATGCATTAAAATTAATTTATAAACCTTCTAATTTTGACCGATAGACGTTATACTAAATTAATTCAAAAGTTTAAAAGTTTTACATATAGACACATCACTCTTAAGATACATGAATTTTAATTCGCTATTTGAAACCTTTTAATTAAGTGTGAAACATCTATTTGTGAACTCAACTTTAAAATCTATTAAATTGATTTCGAACGATGAATCCAAAACGTTGAAATCCATCTACCTTATGAGTAATGTGTTTATATGTGAAAATTTTAAATTTTCGAACTAATTTTGTATGGAGTCAAGTGGTAAAAAACCGTTCAAAAAATAAATGCATTAAAATTAATTTATAAACCTTCTAATTTTGACCGATAGACGTTATACTAAATTAATTCAAAAGTTTAAAAGTTTTACATATAGACACATCACTCTTAAGATACATAAATTTTAAATTTGCTATTTGAAACCTTTTAATTAAGTGTGAAACATCTATTTGTGAACTCAACTTTAAAATCTATTAAATTGATTTCGAACGATGAATCCAAAATGTTGAAATCCATCTACCTTATGAGTAATGTGTTTATATGTGAAAATTTTAAATTTTCGAATTAATTTTGTATGGAGTCAAGTCGTAAAAACATTCAAAAAATAAATGTATTAAAATTAATTTATAAATCTTCTAATTTTGACCGATAGACATTATACTAAATTAATTCAAAAATTTAAAATTTTTACATATAGACACATCACTCTTAAGATACATGAATTTTAAATTCACTATCTAAAACCAATTCAGTAGATTTTAGAATTAAGTTCACAGAAAACCTTAATAAACTTGAGAACACCCTAGTTCAAAATTCATAATACAGCGAGGCTCAAAAACAAATTCTTCAAGTCCAGATATTAGATAGACATTATTTAAATTATAAATTGAAAATATCCTCATAGAATTCTCCATTTTGTCCGGTACTAAACGAAGAGAAGCAAATCTGCATATGACACTTAAATTGATAGCGAGCGAGCGAGCCTTTTGGATGGCGTGGCTTCATCAAATTGATGCTTTCACCGCTCATTTCTTGTCACTTTCCAGGCGATAATTTGAGACTAACATTAATCAACAAAGTTAATCATTGGTTTGGCACCGCTTAGACTTTCAGTTGTTGTATCTGGTGAAGGAAGATTCTAGTCCGGGAGCGCATTGGGGACCAAACAGGAAGCTTTTCAAATTTCAAGTCTTTGGTGACAATGAATTTTGTGAATTGTCTGATTCAGAGAAACCATGGAATTTAAGTTTTGTGACATATGGAAAGCGAAAAACCGACTTTTCATTCTCTTACTCTTCGCTAGATGCTTCCACACACAAAAAAAAAGTCTTTTTTTTTTTTTTTTTTTCCATTTTTCAGTTAACAACATTATTTTTCAACATTTAAACAAGAATCTCAATATAGTTTATATAGGTGCAATATATAAATCTGAACCGTTCTTTTAATCTAGCACGAATCTCAAAACAGACTCCCTATAGTTTCTATAGGCTCCGGATTGAGTTTAGCCCGACTGGTCCATTTATATATAGAGTGAGGCTACGGTGCTATGCATAGCACTGTTTTGGTCCGTGCTACGGCTTAAAATTTGACTTTTCAAAATTCTAACGGTCGATCCGAACTGTTCAACATGATTATAAAATGAATATGTACTTACAAACCAAATTTTACATTTTTTCGAATTTTTTACTATTTTTTCGAAAATCACTTGATCTGAACATTCTGGACCATCCAAAAACAGCCTATCTAAAAAAATAGTAAAAAAATTTGAAAAAATGTAAAATTTGGTTTGCAAATAAATATTCATTTTATAATCATGTTGAACGGTTCGGATCGACCGTTAAAATTTTGAAAAGTCAAATTTTAAGCCGTAGCACAGACCCAATCCGTACTATGCATAGGTATAGCAACGTAGCCTCACTCTTATAGATATATTGCACATCAGGTATCTGGGGGATGCGGACTCTGACCGCATTCGGTTACTTACTCCAGAATGATAAAATCAGAGAGGAAAGGCGAAGGAAGCAGATGTAAATTTGTTTATCACTTCTAAAATTTTTATTAATATTCAAAATTTGTTTTTTCGAATTCTACACCCTATTTGACAAGATTTCGAAAAATGCCCAAACCGAAGTTTTAATTTACGGTCTTAGGTCCCAAAAATTTAATTTACGGTTTTAGTCCTCTTAAAACCGCAGAACAAATCCACAGTTTCGTAAAACCGGAAATTAAAATTGTGGAATAGATTTTTTTTCATGAAACCGTGAATTAAATTCACGGTTTTAGGTTTTTCTGATTATTTGTTTAATTAAACAGAAAATGTTATAATTATTTATGTTTTGTATTAAAATATTAGAAATATTTTATATATTTCTTTAAAAATAGATAGAATACTATATAATTTGATTTAATAGAAAGACTGCGACAAATAACCTGGATCAATATTTTTCAGGCCGGATTTTTTGCAGCTGTAAGAAAAATTAAAATATTTCTTTGTGTGCTATTGGAAAAAAAAAAATGTGTTGAATTTGAGTTATTGATCCCGGTTCAAAAGTCACTTCTAGATAAATACAAAAAATATTGTGGTCCTTCTATTTAAAAAAAAATAATAATTGGTTTGACAAAAGATGAATTGAATTCTCTACCGTGGATTAAATTCACGGTTTGAGTAATTTTTTTAATATCAAAAACTTAAAACGAAACCTCAAATTTTTTTTCCAGTTTTCCGAAACCATGGATTTGTTCTGCGGTTTTGGAGGGGTTAAAATTGTGGATTTAATTTGCGGAAAGTTAGTCCAAAACTGTGAAATAAAATTACAATTTGGACATTTTTCGAAATCTTGTTAAACAGAGTGTGGAATTCAAAATTTATTATTTTTTTTGAATATTAATAAAAATTTCGATATCACTTCGGCAAATATTTTTCATGGATTTTCATTTCCAAATCGGAATGTAGAGGATGTGACTTCTTTATGCTGTCATTCTCACATTTTATTTGATTTTCTTTTTCTTTATACATTATGTTCTGAAACACAATCTTAGGCATACTAATGTAATCTTATAGTTCTCGTGATTGAGTTCTTGAGAGCAACTCTTATAACACTAATTTTCATCAGATGTGGTTTTAATCTTCATATCTCATCACACCTCATATTTTATAATCATTTTTAAAGTCTAAACTGTTGATCCGAACCACTCAATATGATATCCATACTAAAATATACTTGGGGATGAAATTTTATAATTTTTGAATTTTTTACTATTTTTTAAGATACAAAATCACTGTTTTTGGACCATTAAAAAACAGTGATTTTCTACCCATCTTAAAAAATAATATATTTTTTTTCAAAAATTATAAAATTTCATCTCCAACTATATTTTAGTATGGATATCATGTTGAACGGTTCAGATCGATAATTTAGACTTTAAAAATAAAAATAGAAAATATAAAGTATGATGAGGTATGAAAAACATGAAGCATTGGAATCCTCCTCTTATCCTTTAGTTTCTTTGTATAGCAGACTATAAATACATAAAATATTGCACTCTAAATTGATACATAATCGTTGCTAATTTTTTAATAAAAAAGACTTTTATGCAATTGAACAAAAAAGAACCCAACCGACTTATATTACTTGTACAGACTTTCAGAGAGATTACATCAAACAACATGTTCCATTTGCGTTACTGAATCAGATTTCTGTCATAGCACATAATTTTCTTGTCTTTCATGTTACATCAAGATATTAGACTACTAAGGGTATGTTTGGTTGGATTGAGAATATGCTATTTTTGGAGTTAGACTACTCGGAATAGCCTATTCGGTGTTTGGTTGGGTTAGAATAACTAGAATAGTGAATCCAAACTTTTTGTCTTATTAGAATATGTTATTTCTGAGAATTTTGAGATTTGGCTTATTACAATAAGACAAACAATAACTATTCTTGATTTGGCTATTCTAACTATTTTTGTTTTACAACCAAACATACCCTTAAATGAATACCTACTAGTAGATCCAAAATAATTCTCAATTTGGATGATATCCATAATTTGATCACTCTGGTTATTGTTACTTGGTACTTATTAACTGCAACTGTTGGCTTTTGATCTTTCTTAAAATTGGAAAAAAAGATCCAAATCCTTTTTTTTTTTTTTTTAGAGGAGTTTCTAGAAAGAAAGAGGCAGATTTGGATCCCAAAAAAGATGGCATCTTTCTTTTTGAATTTTTTTATTAATTATCATAAAAAAATAAAAAAAGTCTAGAATCAACTTGATTGCTTAATTTTTTAGAAAAACTATTAATACAGAAAATCAATTACGATATCCACTTTTGAATTTCAAAATTCAATTTCGATATTAGTTTTCTATCAGGTTATATCCTACTCCTAGTCACTATCACATAAAATAAAAAAAGGGGAGCGCTATACTGAGAACATCATTTGAAATTTTGAGAGCTGAGAGAAAATTTTCTCTCTAAATACCAATTTTGTCCTTTTGCTCTCTCTCGCAATTAATGCCGTCATTTTTATTAATATCCATTATTAATTATAAAATAATAATAATAATAATGCCCACCTTAGCTAGGTTTTTTTAAAAATGTCAAAATCGGCCATTTAATGGCCGGTTGAGAATAAAAATGAGAACCGGCTAGTTGTTTCAGACCCTATAAATATCCATTTTTCTCTCTCCTCCCTCTCATAACTCACTCAACTCACAGAAGAGAAAGAGAGGAAGAGAAAGAGCGAAAGAGAAGGCGATTTCTGAGGCGATTTGAGACGATTTCGGAGGTGATTTCAGGTAAATTTTTTTTTTTATTTAATTTAAATTTATTTATTTATTTTATAATTTTTTTTTTCAACAACCTATACATTTAAATTAGTAACCTGACAATTGTTTACCATTTACCAAAATGTAGTTTGTTGGCCATGGCCATGATTTCATTACACTGTGGTGAGAAGTTTCTTACAAATACATATGGGGTTTATTACTCCAAAGAGCCAGTTAATTCATTCATGGTTTCCGATGATATCTCACTTTGGGACTTGAAAACCATGATTTGCGAATGCACCGACTATAATCCAGAAAGGTGAAACTTAAAATTGGCAACCCGAGTGAACGATGGAACACCCCCGACCTATACCAGAGTGACGATACTAAGTGATGCTGCATGGAGAGGCCTGTACGGGAGGTTAAAAGCCACTGAAAATTTTGTAATAGAAATCTACGTCAAGAGAGTTCCGATAGAGTCAGGGGTTGAAAGTTCTGGCCAAAATTCAGTTGCGTCAAATTATACAACACAACCAGAACCATACACTCCTATGGTTGCTACTGTTCATTCTTTTGGCCCACGGAAAATCACCTCCGAAATCGCCTTCTCTTCCTCTCTTTTTCTTCTATGAGTTGAGTGAGTTGTGAAAGAGAGGAGAGAGAAATATACGTATTTATAGAGTCTGAAATAGAAAAAGAAAAAATTTCCAACCGGCCATTTAATGGCCGGTTCTCATTTTTATTCTCAACCGACCATTAAATAGCCGGTTTGGGTATTTATAAAAAAACCCAACTAAGGTGGGCATTATTATTATTTTATAATTAATAATGGATATTAATACAAAGTCAATAAAGAAAAAATTAACAAGGAAAGTTACTTTTATAAAAAAAAGAGAAATTGTAATTTGGTAACTCTCTCTTTTTATGTGCCCAATTATAATCATTTCCACAAAATTCAAATTACACCAACCCGATTACAGCAAAAACAAAAATTACAATCCCATTTCTTTAAAAAAAAAAAAAAAAAATTACAATCCCACTAAAGCACTAATATAACAGAGCCTATAAACCAATCAGAGAACAGAAAGAGAATGCATAAAGCAAAGGAACCGCACAATTCATGCTCTTGCTCATCTAAACAGAGAATAAGTGTACCATGCGTAATGAAAACGATGTAATCTTGCATGGGCAGCTAAGACATAAGATTCCTGATTAAAGTCCCTCTGTATGTGACAACAACGAAAATTACAAAACTGATCGAGACATAAATAAATCCAAATTTGCATAACCTGTGAGTGTGCCCGCCAATCCAAGACCCAGAAGTAACTGACAGCAACCAGTACAATTGTGGCAAGGGGAATGAATGGTCAGTCGAATTCAGATCACCCCCGGTACCGTAATAGGGAATCTTTTACAATTACTTGATCTGGACCGTTCTTTTTAACTTGGCACGAATCTCAAACCGGCTAGGAGTTAATCTCAAACCGTAAAGTGAAGGGAATCTTTTACGGTACCGGGGAGGATATTGTTCATGGTCAGTCTATTTTAGTTGACGCGTCTTGGGACACAAATCAGAGAGAAGCAATCAGAGGTCTCGTCGTCTCTCTTCCCATAATGTAATTTTCACTTGCTTGACATGTCTGAACTTTGTAGTTTGCTTCAGCAGCATCTGATGATTAGTCAAAGAATGAGGGAATGTGTACCATAAGACTTTACAAGTGTATTTTCAGAGAATTTACAAGGCACTCTCACAAGTGATTCACTGCTGTAATAGGATTTAGTAGTTTAGTTGTTTTACATTATTTTCAGTTAGGTACCAGTCTTTTGATTTGGGTAACAGTTATGTCTGTCATGTACCAGTATGTTGTTAGGAGTTAGAATTATTTGTGTACAGGATGACGATGACTGATTTGGAATTGATTCATTTTCATTATTTCCTCTTTTATTAGCTCCCCTTCTTAATTAACTTAGAAAGACAGAGTAAGGGCAAAATCGGAATTCATGCCCTTAGAATAGCACGCCCCAATAAAAAAAGCTAAATTCAAACTTCAAGTTCGATATTGAAATTGATTTCCGAACTTTGAATTCAATCTTAATGCAATCGATATTAAGGAACTTAAATGACAATCATAAAAGCTTATTCAATACACAATTAAGAATTGAAATAATATCGTTTTAAGTAACTTAACGTGGATAACTATTCCAGATTATAAAGCAACCTAATTGAGCATAAAGATTTCTATGAAAGAAAAAAAAGGTGGGTTTGTTAATTATATATATATAAAAGTTGAAATGGTTGATGTTGAAAAAAACATACTCAGAACTAGAGTGGGAAAAATGGCACGGCGGAGCCGGCTCCATCACTGAACGGCACGGTTACAGCACGGAACGGCACGGCACGCGTGTCAGTTACGTGCCGTGACTCGCGTGTCCCGTGCCGCGACCATTCGTGTGCCGTGCTCATTTTTTGAAACTTTGGCACGGCACGGCACGTGAAAAATTTATTCACGGCACGGCACGACACGTAGTCACGTATAATTAGGACCATTAGATATTGATTTAGTGGTGAATCTTGAATAAACTAATCTAAATTATGATTAAATGGTCACGCGAGTCACGTATGGTCACAGCACGTTTAGGCACGGTGTGACTCACGTGACGTGACCATTCGCGTGCCGTGACCATCCCTTGATATTTTGGTCACGGCACGGCACGGCACGTGAAAAATTAACTTGGTCACGGCACGGCACGGCACGAGACCAAAGTCACGGCGTGTTAGTCACGTCACGGCACGGCACGTTTTTCCCACTCTACTCAGAACTATATCGTTTACTTTTGATTAAAAAATAATTAAATGCAAACTCAAATTGAATTTTGGTATGGGAATTCAAACCAAAATTCAGTTTCGGTATTGTTTTATTGAGGGGAATATGTGGAATGGTGTTGCTATTTGTACAATATTGTATAACGAAAATTATTTTCGGTATGAGAATTGGATACCGAATTTGATTTTCGGTATTGATGATTTTTCTAAAAAATTAAGCAATCAAGTTGGTTTCGGATTTTTATTTTTTTTATGATGGTTTATAAAAAAAAATCTTTCTTTCTCGAGTAAAATTAAAAAATGATATTAGAAATTTTGAATTGGAGACTTCATCTGGAAAAAAAAAACGAGATTGTAATTGGGCTGAAACATTGTAAATTAGGCTTTTGAAGCTTAACAGGACTAAACTTTTTTTTTAAATGTTACAAGAGGAGAGCTCAAATGCCCCATTGCTTCATGCTCCAATCGTACCTCAATATCTTTATCTTCAATTTTAAAATTCAAACAAAAGATCTGAACCACTCAACATGATATCCATATTAAAATATGCTTAGAATCAAATTTTATATTTTTTGAAACTTTTTACTATTTTTTAAAATAGGAACAAAATCACTATTTTTCAGAAAATTGTGGACTATTTAAAAACAATGATTTTGTACCTATTTTAAAAAATAGTAAATTTTTTCTAAAAAATATAAAATTTGGTCTCCAATCATATTTTAACGTGGATATCATGTTGAGCGATTCGAATCGTCAGTTTGAACTTTAAAATTGAAGATAAAAATGTTGGAGTACGATAGAGACATGAAGCAATGGGCATTTGAGCCCTCCTCGTACAATGCCATAAAGTAAAAAAACATAACAGGAAAAAACAAATAACTCTAAATAAAAGCTAAAAGATCCGGAACCAATTTGGGTCTGATGGATTCGATGATCGTCCGATCTGCTTTAAGATTCGCACCCGCAACTTTTGTATCTGCTTTAAAATTCGTGCGCATGAATCTTAAAGTAGATCGGACGGTCCCTAAACCCATCGGACCCAAATTTGAGTCCGATGGGCATCGAACCCAAGCTGTTCTCAAAAGATCCAGTGAAGTAACCCAAAAATTGGGTTTTGGATTGGGACCGTCCGATTCGAATCCGTGACCATCCATCTAGATTCGAATTCCGAGGCGATCTCGAGCGACGGATTCAATTCGGACGGTCCTGATTCAAAACCCAAAAATTGAGTTGCTTTAGGGGATACGGACCCATCAGATTCTGTGCGGCATGCCGCGGCAGCAACAATGTAATTGATCGAACCAGGTCCCAGGAGGCCAGGACCAGGAGAGCTTTTGAGTCAAGGTGCTGACGAGACGCTCCAAAGTCCAAACGCAAGCACATTTGATCCAAAAAATAAATAAATACCAGCGTATTTCCTTCGGAAATTTAGAGCGCAGAGACGAGAGAGAGAGAGAGGAGATGAAGCGGCAGCGGGAGTACTTTTACCTTCCCATCGCCGACGCTATAAAGGCTATCGGGGTGAAGGTTAACCTCTTCGCTCTCCTCGAGCATGTCGCTCGACCGTACCTCACATCTTCCTCTGGTTCGCCTCTCTCTCTCTCTCTCTCTCTCTTGCTCGCGTGCGTATGCGAATGGGGCATGGATTTCGCACAGGTTACCCCGGTGAACTGGTCATTTGTATTAGATGAAAGCTAGATTTCTGTGGTTGGTGTGAAAATTTTCTGTTTAAGAGTTTATAAATAAGCAAATTGAAACTTTGAAAGGGTATAGGAGCAAAAGTTCATTTATAATGTAACCAGTTGCACATTGCCCTGAGGGTTTGGGAATTATTTACTTGGAAACAGAAGAAAGCAAGCAAAGATCACTGTGTTGCGTTGGGGGTGCACCTGATGCTATTATTTGTGTTTTGATCAAATTTCGTTTTGCATTCTCTTGTCAGATCTAGTTCTGAAATTGAAGGTAGTTGATCCAACATATCCGGCTTTAGGGGTTACAGTGATATGGTTTGCTGATACTAAAACAAAACTCCCGGATGTGAACTCTACTGGAGATATTATCAGCCTTCACCGAGTCATGGTAATTAGTTGTAAATTACCTAACATCCTCTACTTCGCAACCAGGTACTGGTGCTGCACCACTCATGACATACTGTTGCGCACTTATATTGTTCTCTACCTATATGGTAAAGGCACAACTTTTTTATGTTTTGTTAGAAATTTATTTGGAATAATTTAATATCTCTATGGAGTATAAAAATGATACGTTTAAGATAAGAAACGTTACAAAGATTATATTTTATTCCTATTGGATGATTAGAATCTTTTTTGACAGATGAATATTCGTGATGGAGAGCATTATTGTGTCTATGATAAGAGATACTCATCATTTGCACTCTTTGAAGGGACAACTAGTGAAAACCTGGTACCTTACCAGACATCAGAAAAGTATAATGCAACTGACCACGATACTGTATTTATAAAGCAGATGAGAGAATGGTCAAGCGAGCGTGTAATACATGAAGGTAATTTCATATTTCTGGTGCTAGAACCAGCAGTTAGTATTATTACTATACTTGAGCTGTAGGGTATTGTATCTGTCAAAAAAAGCGTGCCAGTAATGTGCTAATGAGTTTATCACATTTTGTTATGATTGTAAATTATTGGCGTTGTTTTCCTATGTAGATTTAACTGAACATCCCTTGAAATTGATGAGAATTAATCCGTGTTCTATTTTTCATCTTGTTTGCAAGGTCAGTAAATATTTTTCTAATTGTTATAAACTCTAGTCTAATATGCAAGATTGGTCTGCCCTCTTCACCTGTTATTCTTACGTCGTTACTACAATTTTTCTTCTTTAAAGGTTCTTCATGTAAGTAAAACTTCTAGTAATCAACCGGTGCTTTATGTTTGGGATGGAACTGATGCTCCTCCCGGGCTGCAGTTTATCACGTAAATGCTGCTCCTTAAATTATTCAGTTGAGCTCCAATATTATTATTTATTCTTTTGATTGTCCAATTAGGTCTCAAAAGAACCCATGATAGCTTCACTAAACGCTGAATGGTGCAATTAAGCCCAACAATTAAGTTTTTTAAGCTCCAAGTGGGCAATCAACCTCAATTCAATTTAATTGGACCTAACAAGCCTCAGGTGTCCAACTATGCTCCAAATTAACTAATGGAGGCCCGTCATCAGTCCAGCTCAATAAAACCTCGAACCCAAATTGGCATTAATTAACTCCAAGGTGTGCAGATCCAAGTATCCAACTTAATCCCATGAAATGGAGCCCTTAAGTCTGAAAATAGACCAAGTAGGCCTCAATAAACTTGTAAGTTGTTCAACCCAAAGTGGCCCAAATCCTTGATTTCATCCAATCTTTTTCATTGAATTTAGGAGGACTCATAGAGACCAGCAATCAACTCCACCAATCCCTTTGCAAATCGAAGAAACCCCACTGCCTAGAGACACTATATGCAACTTCCCTTGTGTCGGTACCATCTTACGAGTGTTTGCAAACAAGAATTTTGCAGAAATCAGCAAACTACGAGATCATGACAGGCCTTGGGTTCAGCTTTGCAATCTCACATGCACAATGCATTTCTCGGGAATTTGGGAAGGTGTCTTACAACCTTTTAGTAAAATTCGAATATTATCAGATCAAGATAACTCTGTACTTGACTGCTTGAGGTAAAAACATATTTTTTAAATCTCTCTAATTTATTGACTAGGTGCCTGCCTAAAACATTGATTAAGCACCTAAATTCCCTACAAGTGCCAAAAAATTTATAACTTCAAAAATAGGGCCAAACAGAAGCCGTATAAGTTGTACACAAGCTGGTTCGAGTACCCCTGCTACATAACTTTTGTCTGGCACTGTATCTTGATATCTGTAGAACTGCTCTCGTAATGCTTGCCTAACATTTGAAGTATAAGTACAGGATGGTAAGAACTGGTTTTGTAATGCTTGCATTCAACTAGCATGCAAGTAGCTAGGCATATGTACAGTACATATTGTGTTGTTTTTACTATTCATCGATTTATGATTGATCGTGTCAGGGAATATGACAGTCGTATCAATAAGCGAGATGGTCGATACCCTTGGATGTGCCACCCTTTGTTTTCCTCCATCACAGGTAGTATCTTTTGATCTGGTTTGATTGAATTTTTCCTTTTCTGGTTCTTGCAGATACTTTGTTGACATGTTTTTTTCTTTACTTATATTTTGTCAAGTAACTGATCACCCAAGCATGGGATATTCTACCTTGATGGATTCCATAACAAACACAACGGTCCGTACTTTTTTTTTTTCTCTTAATGTTTTTTTTATTCATGGTAAACATTTATATATTTATTTGTTCCATTTATTGTGCATTTAGGCAGAGCACCTGATAAAGGCTATTGTACGGGTAGTTGATGTGTACCCATCAGAATTTTTATACAAGGGACAGGATGAAGTTTGGCTAACTCTAGAAGACCCAACGGCTAGGGTGCATGCATTGCTCATGGGGAAAGATGCAGTAAGATGTTATTACCATTATAATATGCTATGTTCCAGTAACAGGATCCCTATGCCAGTACAGACAGGATGCCACAACAAAAGCCCTAACTTATATGCATATATCCAGGCAAAGTAAATATATAAAAGGGTCCGTATTATAAATTATAAAGCAACGTGATTCCGTGACTGGTCATTACAAACTGGTTTTTACTAGTTTGTTGTAATTAAATGTTTTAGGCTAGTCTCATAGAGTAACATATTGCGTTTCTTCACAAGATTCGGATATTTTGCGATGAAAACTAGTGCCCTCCCCCCACCCCTGCGGGTCCGGATCCCCTAAAGTAACCCAATTTTTGGGTTTTGGATCGAGACCATCTGATTCGAATCTGTCGCTTGGGATGGTCTCCAGATTCGAATCTATCGTCTGGATGTGTGCGCTCCACTTCGGGATGGATGATCTTGGATTCGAATCGGACGGTCCCAATCTAAAACCCAAACATTGGGTTCCTTCACTGGATCTCGATTCCACCCCTGCTCTCTTACCCCTAAAGTTGACTTTGTTGAGTTACAATATATGCACAGGAAACATTTTTTGGGGATCAATCAGCAGAGGCCATAAATAGAAGGATGAGGACTCTACTCGGGGTAAATGAGTGTGAGACCGAGGAAGGCTTCATCATTATGTGGGACCCACCTTGGTCTATTTTCTGCTTGAAGTCATGTTTTCTGCAGAAAGGCCCCTCAGGAAGTCAAAAATACATAATTCTAGATACAAGACTCTAGAATTAGTGTACTGTCACAGGGCTCTAGATTTAAGTCTGGCCTTGTAAAATCTCACAATATCTAATGAAAGTTATCAATTATGCAGCTTACAGGTCCTGCAATCTTCATTACTTTTCTTTTCAAAATGACCAAAGGTGCTCAAAATGGCTCTCGTTAGTGCCCATGTACATGAAAAATTGAGAAAATAGACAGTTTGGATGCTTTTTGAAGAGATCAATGGCAGGGGCTTCATTCTCTCCCCTCATGCTTTGTAGGCTTGTAGCTGATGGTTTTGCGGCTTTTATGAGCATGTTCTTACTTGACTTACATCATGTGTATATGCCGAAATGCTCATAAATACTAGCATTTTGTTATGAGAAATTGAGAGTATACTTGACGGTCGAAGAATTGTGTAATAAATTTACAAAATAGGGGAAAAAATGCATGCTTATATTTGTCTTTAAGCTTTCTTGTGATGCACTTCATGCTGTGCTATTTTATGGGCCGTTTAGCAACTCTCTATCCTTACATTATTTGAAATGGGCTCGTTCAGCGAAGTACTGGAATAGGAGAAGTGAGACAAAATGGAATCTGGAATAGACTTTTATTTCAAACTATCAAGTCTATTTCATACTATTTCGGTTGAAGATGGAAGAGTATTGATAAATAAGTCAATTTCATTTTTTGGAAAAGACTAATTTCACTATTCCACCACTTCTATGAAATAGAGAATTGACTCATAAAAGAATAGATGAGGGATCTACTTGTAAAAAACAAAGATTTTGACTATAAAAATTCCAACACAATTTCACTTCTTTTTTTTTCATTTTCACAATTCCACTCATTTTTTTCCTTGTCAGCTGAAATAGACCTCTATTCCAATCTATTCTCATTTTACTCTTCGGCCGAACAGGCCAAGAATGGCAGAATAACAAAGAAGAGAAAAAAGGTACTCTACATGTATTATTTATTGCCAAACACATTTCACTCTTTCAACAACCACTCTTCCAATACATTTCTAATTACTAATCTTCTAATTCTATTATGAAGTCAAGCAGTTTTGCAGTTTGAAAAGACAATATCTTTCAAGTTCAGAGCTCAACTGTATGGATCTATACACAACCGTACATACCATCAGTGCATCAGTTCTACTCGTGATTGTACAACATCAAGATAAATGAAACAGGTACCATAACTACTGTAATATATATATTTTTTTATACTAAATAAACTGTTGTAGTATTTACACCATCTAGAATAACAAAAATGTTCAATTGACCAATTATACAACTTGTGTTTTACATACGATGCATATTCCTGATTACAGACATCACTAGCTATACAGTTCTCACCCTGCATCACTTGGATATATACATTTCAAAGTTTCACGGTGAAATCCTTTTATATACAAGAATTGTGTACATCACTCCTTGTGTAGATTGTGAAGAATATAAAGAGAAGCAGAGGATAAAAATATGCAAACAGAGTAACTGAGAAGGTCAAGGCCAGTAGTTATTACCACCATTTTACTCCTCTCAAACATTTTTACCAATAGAATCATGACAATTACATGCCCTACCTTTGTCTTTAGTTCATCAAGTGAGCTTATTTGCATCCATTTTGGTCTTTCCTGAAAACAAAATTTAAAAGTAGATAGAAAATCAGGTCTCAAAAACCAAAGTTTCTTATATTTGAAAATAACAGCCAGCTTTTATTTTTCCTGGCAAAAACACAGATGGGAATAGGACAAAAATGTACTGCAAATTATTCAACCAAAAAACTGGTAACAACTTTGCACCAATAAATATGCTCCACTTTATGTTTGTATTTTATATTTAAGGCTAGGTGAGGGTCTCGAGGTAGGGCAAAAGTTTGACATTTATTGATATCTGTCCTTTCCATCATACTTACATAAAGCTATCTTACGCACAGGTACCTCAAATCGTGTTAGCTACAATTGCAAATAAAAAAAGATATCACACATAATTTGCAAAAATTATCTTTTTCCTTGCTAGGCAAGAATTTGATGGATATGAAAGAGGTGAACCAATGACAAGCAAGGTCAAGCCTATCAAAGGGTATGTATTGAGGTGCCAACGTGCCGTAGAATAATGAGATGGAATCACTGATGCACGGGGCCAAAGGTGCCAGACTTGAGAAATCCAGAGAACAGGGCAGCGGGTCTCCAACTGTCACAACTGGAGACCCAATTGATGTTTCAACTGAAGGCAACTGTGAGCCGTTGATCCCATGAGCAGGCGAGATAGGCGTTGCAAGAAAATTGTCTTATAGTTACTGTGTAATTTTATGTTTTTACTGTTTAGTTAAGATAAATTTTGAGACCTATATAAGGGGAGACAATTGTAATGTTGCTTATGTTGTTTAATCAATGAATTAAATATATCTTGTTCTTACTCTCTAGTTCTTCACCTTTTCCTTCTTCTGATAAATTCTTAAAATTACCAAAAACTATCCAAAATTGCAATTAGTGCATAACATTTTTTTTTCCCTAAAATACAGTAAACCATACCTTTAAAAAAGACAAAATAACAGTAAGTACAACAAAATATTAGGATTTATTTGCAAAAGGCCTGTTTTCCTTCACTGCCATTTTAAAAGAGATTCAATGCCTTTTTTCATAATGCCATAAACTTAGTAACATTAACTAAAATATTCAAAATCAAACAAGCACTACATACCTTCAAGGAAAACATGCCGAACAATGAAGAACCCTTCAGGGCACGGTCTAACACTGGTGGCACACCAGGTGGTGCGTTGCTAATAAATAATCCATACAGCCCCATACCGAAAATTAACATGACAGTACCAGCAAGATACACATCTACATAAGAAAAGGCAATAAACAAGCAAAAAAGAAACAACAACATCAACTACTAGTAAACTGCTGGTCATGATGGTATGAGTATCAGGTGCACAACGGCAGCTGGTAATTTATAGAAAGCATAGGACGGTTGTAATAAGAAGTGTATCATATAGAAAACAATGTGTTTCTGGGAACCAAACACTAATCATTTTCCCATTTAAATTTTTTAATAATACAAGAATATAGTAGGTTGTTACCAATAGCCTCAACAAGGCGTAGAACCATCTGCCCTGAATGAACCCCCTTAACACAACTTGTCCAATAAACCTTGTATGCTTCGACTATGTAAATACAGCCCTAATTAAGAAATTAAGCACACACCAAATTAGACCAATCAGCTCTAGAGCCTACACATTATTTGAACATAATTTTTCCTTTACACTCACTACAAAAGTGATAATGGTTTCTGCTCAATTGTAAAAAAGAAAAAGAAAAAAAAGAGGGTGAGCATTATAGCTTCATGGGATGTATTCTCTTGGCTGGTTGTACTTTCTATGTACATTGAAATATGAAAATTCAGCATTCTAGTGTCAATGAAGTACACATTAAACTTTTTGAATTCATGAGCTCTATTAGAAGTAGGTAACTTGACAAACTTTAGGAAAAAAAAAAATCACAAGAAGAGATATATGTACATTTAGAAAGCACAGTAAAGAGCCAGCTAGGGAACCTCCAACCGCCAAAAGGGCCAAGAAGCGAAAATCAAATATCACCTGATCGATTTGCACAAAGTTTACAGAAGAACATTTTTTACCATGTAGAAAACCATAAAAAGTGATTATCAAGTAGAAAAGCATTACAGATGCGCGATATAAGAGGCCTGATTTCATATCTTAACCCAAACAACCGATGCCAGATTTTAATAAAGACACTATAATTGGCAAGAACTTTTGTGCTAGTTTTCAGAACAATTTCAGTTGGGGTTGGTATTTGCTTTGAACAAAACAGCAACCGTTAAAAACTGGTTGCACTACGACTCAGTTGTCACAATCAAAGCTTACGTGAGGCATAATTGCTCTAATTGAGCATTATATCAAGGCAAAACTCAGTTTGTATGAGGCTTAACTCAATATTCCATCAACTAGACCTCAATGCGAGCAATAGGCCTCAGTTGATGGAAAATTGAGTTAAATTGAGGATCCTTCAGCCCTTTTGTTCAATGTAGTGTTAATTCGAGCTAGGCCAATAGACTGTCTCATGGACTGTAACAAAATTTGTTCATATCAGTGACAACAGTTTCTAAAATTAACGCCTAATTGCTTTTCCAAACTAAAAAATTAAATAAATAACCCGCTCAATCTTGGACTCAGTGGAAGGCTCAGGGTGCACCGGGCCCTTGTATCGGAACCCTGGCAAGTCGGATTGGGGTTGAGATAGCGAACGTGGATCCGACTCCAAGAAGGCGTTGGCACTTGCGTTGGATTCGCCGTGAGCGGAGGAGGCGAGACAATGGAACAAAGACGGGCGTTGAGTTGGTGAACGCAATGGTTTGTTCGTTTTAAAGGGTTTAAAAGGGCAGCGGGAAGCTAAGAGGGGAGAGGGGGGGAGAGGAAGGAATAGAATGGCCATTGTTTGGTTGCTCGGTAGGACTAGACTGTGGTTTTGATTTGATTGGAAGGGTGAGGCGGAAGAAATTGGAAGCTACAGTCTATCACCTAAAGTAACTCAAGTTTTGATTTAAGATCCAGACCGTCGGATCTGTTTCGGCACGAATATTAAAGGTCCCTGTGCATTCCACCACGGTCCGGATCTAAAATCAAAATCTGAGTTACTTTAGAGAATTCAGACTCACAATCTAACAGGAGAACTGGGATTGACGGTTCCGATTTCTTTCATTGTCTTGGCGGGTGTAGATATTATCAGCCCTTTTGTAGCTCTTGCGGTGTAAAAGTGAAAAACGCTTTCATTATTAAATGGACTGTTTTGTCTCTCTTGATTACATTCCAATCCAAGGAGCCTATAGGCAAATTTCCAGAAAGAAAAAAACAAAAAACAAAACTGATATAAAAGAGATTACCAAAAGATTAAAATTACAAAAGCATTCACAAGTTCATTACATAAAAAAAAAATAGTAGGAATTTCATGTATACGGTATACCCAGACATTTTTATTAATATCCAAAGTTTAATAGAAATTAATTAATATATCCAGATCCGCTGGAAAGTTATAAAAAGCCATTTTCTGGCCGGTACCCAATTTAATTCAGTACCGGCCAAAAAATGATCGGTATCTAATTTTTTTTTTTTTTTTTTGTAGGATGAGCATAGCATAGTTGGCTAGAAGAAAAAGTCGTAGGAAACTCGGATTGAAGTACCGATGTTTTTTTTTTACAGTGTTGTATGACACTAAAGTTTAGTGTTCGCATGCGGCTAGTGAATTTAATTTGACAATAACCAGCATTCTAAAATTGAGTACCGATGCTTTATGCATGGCCTAACGACGGCAGAAGTGCATCGATATTTCATTACAAAAACATCAGCAATGCACCGATGTTTTTTTAACACTACCCTGCTTAATTGCCAATGCTAAGTCTAATAAAACATCAGCGACGCACCGATATTTTTTTAGCACTACCCGGCTAATAGAACATCGATGTTTCATTGCAAAAACATCGACGATGCACCGATACATGCAACCGATGTAACACACACATCCAACAAAATGAATTTGTTTGATCTTAGCCAAACCGAGTGCAAACTTCAATCCGAGTTTCCTATGACTTTTTCTTCTAGCCAACTATGCTATGCTCATCTTTAAAAAAAAAAAAAAATTAAGTACCGGCCAGAAAAATGGTCGGTACTGTATTAATAAAAAAAAATTGGGTACCGGTCATTTTCCGGCAGGTACTGAATTAAATTGGATACCAGCCAAAAAATGACCGGTATGGACATTTTTATAACTTCCCAGCAGATATGGATATATTAATTAATTTCTATTAAACTTTGGATATTAATAAAAATGTCAGCGGTATACCCCTCGGAAACATCAAAATTACGTTTCCTCTCTAAAATTCATAATATCACATTTACCCTTATAAATTTCAAAACTCATAAATTTACCCATTCAATTGTATTTTCTATTAAACACATTTTTATCTCTCATCTTATATTAAGCATATAGATGTCTTGATGTGCAAACAATTGTAACTTAATTTGATAGATATTAGATGGTTAAGATAAAAAAAATCTGCAATTGTGATTTTAGGTGACAATATATTGGCATTTATTGTGTTGAAATCTGTATTTAGTTCTCTAATCACTCGCTACACTGATTTTCTCCTTATAATTCTTCACATGAATGTTGTCATAAAAGCAATTAATTGATAACATTTATTTCTTACTTTTTATGTTATTGATTACTTTCACTAAATATTGATTACCTCCCTATTTAATGAAAACAAAATAGTTCATTTCATTGTTGATTAAAGAGAAATTATAAAAAAACAAATATTGTTAAAGATAAAAATATTTTGTTTGATTTGCTTCATTTTTGTATTTTTTGTTTGAATTTTGAACCCATAACAAAGCACAGGCTAAATACTACTAAATTTATAATGTATCTATTTTACTCTTTATGTGTGAATAATTTGTATGAATAATTTTGCGTAAATAATTTTAAGATTCATAGAAATTAAGTGCGCTCAATTTTTTTTTTTGTAACCTTTGCAAATGCTGCGAAGTTGTGATAATTGAACTCTCGATTTTTGGTAATTAAACTGTGCTACCTCCCTTTCTGATTGAATTTGGTCTAATTTACATTGAACTCCTCCAACTCCGCTACAGATTAGGTAGTGGTATTTACAGGGGCAGATTCAGAATTTTCGTCAGAGAAAAGAGGCAAATCGAGTTTAAATTCATTAACTAATTGGATACTCGATAAAAAAGTAATATTTTCTGTTATATTTTTCAATGTTCTGAATTGTAATTTCTGATGTTCTAACTTATAATTCTAACTACCAATTATAATTAAAAAAAATATTTTAATTTTAATCTTAAATCTATCCCAAATTACAAATGAGAGAGAGACAGAGAAAAACAAAAGTCAGTCAGAACTGATAAATCTCTATTAAAACTCAAAATCCAGTTTCAATCCAGAGGAGGGGCGACTGACCCCCCGGTTGCATGTGGGTCCACCCCTAGGTATTCATACCTTGAATACGGATATATTTCAGATAAGGCCAGACATTAAATGATCCGAGTACAAGCTGGGTACTATCTGATACAAAAATTCTGAAGCAGGAAGCAGATTTTAGTCTATTGCAAGCGCTTGCACTTATTGTTCAAGGAACCAATTGTATTTACAACATCCCACGTCATCTCAAGGAATAGAATTCTGGATTCAAATCAGGAACCTTTCCATTTAATCAACTCAAATATTTTTTAAACAAGGATTTGGAAATGGCATAGGCATCACCTGTTGCAGCAGTGGGGTACTCCTTTGTACTAGACTGCCACATGTTCGAATAAGAAATCCAAGATTTCCTCCATTCTTCGATCTTAAAGCTTTTATTCGCTTTCAAGCTTTCTGATAAATAATTGAAATACATCGAGGCTCTCGGGAGGTAATAATCCTTCAGCAAACCGCTCCAAAATTTGTTTGCTGTGAGAAAGAGAGAAAGGGAGAAAGAGAGGTCAATGAAATTGTTTGCACTCCTGGAAACCATTTGAAGAAATAATTGGTAATCCAATGTTGGGTTCTGCTAGTACAAAACCAAACCAGTATGAAATTATAATAAAATAAAATAAAAAATCAAAGTCTCGACGGAATCCAGAAAAACAATTAAGTTGACATAATAAGGTGTCTACTTGACAGGTACAAGTCCAACTGGCTTGACAGTGGTACCACACACCCTCTAACAGGTCTTGTATGGACATGTACCGGGACAGTGAGTACTGCGATCTTTCACTTGAATTTGACTAAATTGTTAAGTGCTGTAACAAACCTACCATAGCCATGAAGTTTACTCTGATTTGTCTTTGTATTATGTACCACACACCCTCTAACAAGTCTTGTATGGACAGTGTACCGGGACAGTGAGTACTGTGATCTTTCACTTGAATTTGACTAAATTGTAAGTGCTGTAACAAACCTACCATAGTCATGAAGTTTACTCTGATTGGTCTTTGTATTATCGTACCACATTGTCACCTGCGTTCTTGCATTCCACTCATACTGAATTAAAAATTAAAGAGCATGTTAGTCGCATGTTATGCATGTCCGGCCCAGAAAAAGTAAGTATTTGCAGGGTATATTGTGAAATTAATCCTTTTGTAGGAAACAAGGTTATTATTTGCAGGATGCAATAGTAAGAAATTAGAAAGATCCAAAGAATATAGTTGCAAATTAACAAGATGAAACAACCAGATATTAAAACATAAAGGAACCAATAGTAAATTTTTTTTCAGCAGTTGGTGCTGCTAGATTTTCTTACTTTGATGTCAGGTGAGCAGCTGCCTTAATTAAATTGATTTGAGGCTTAAATGAAAAAAAATTCAGATAAATTGAAGTTAATTGCACTGCAAATTATTTAAGAGTTAAATGCACTGCAAGTTAATTAAGACTTAAATGTTTACTTTCAACATAAAAAAACAACTTAAAGATGCCATTGAAGTACTGATTTCAAAGTTATGAATGTAAATAACTATGACAGACCTGCTTTTCCTCACTACTGGTCATGGCAAGGCTTTTTGCGTCTTTGAGCCAAGTACCCAATAGGAAGTTATCATCAGAGGCTAAAAGTGTGTCCAAATCCTCTATTATCCCCAAAAATTTCTTCGAATGAAGATTCAATGTATTCAAATAGTTCATCTCATATGCTGTCAGCGCGTCTAGGTACACTTGATTTGCTAACTTGGATAGAGCTTGTCTTGTCAAGTCAACCAGATCATACCTGATGGCATCATACATTGAGACTAAATAAAATAAAATTGGTGCTCTGTTGTTCATATTGACATTCCATGAAGATTCTTCTAAAAGATGAACAATAATAAGAGTCTAAAGTGTCTGACCAAATTAATCCTTTGGCAGTATTCCACATTTTGCTTGAAACTTGTTTGTTTGTTAGTCAATTGTAACATCAAGGTTAATTCAGGCTTAATGAACATGAAAAGCAAATTTTTAGGCTATATTTGATTAAATTAGGGGCACTATTGCGGGACACATTGATGCCAGTTTAGGTTTATCATAACAGTTAGGGCTTAAATGGGTTAGATCCAGGCTTAGTTGCACAGTAAAGGGGTTAATACCAATAAATTTGGGATAAACTATTCAACTATAATCAATTCACTTACCTGTAAGTCAGACTTCCTGAAATGGAGTTCCCGGCATCTAAAAACAACTTGAGAGCATTGACAACTTCCTTCTGGGAGTACCACATATGTGGTTGTGGCAATTGTAGTGAGATCTCTCTTAGAAAGAATCGAGGGCTCATACGAGAGAGGTCTCTTCGAATGGAGAGCAGGGATTGCTTGGTGGGGGGACTCATATCAGGAAATTCAACTATGTAATCCTTGTTGTGGTCCTGTATTCATGTTTAAAATGGGACGAGAAATTTAAATTATAAACAAAATAAGGTCTTCCCAAATTACTAGAAAGGTAGAACCGTTGAACGGTTGAAGCTATTATTGGCATCGGCATGACAAGAAAGCAACCAGTTGTTACAGGCCATGGTTTCAGTAAAAGATGTATTTTGCTTGAGAAATTTTCAAACTAGTCCAAAAATGCAGAAAATATTGAAATTTGGGCCCCATTTTTCTTCACCAAGTGCAAAAGCAATTGCTAGCCTCTTTTTTTATTTATCCGGGAAATAAAAGTGTTCAATTTGCAATCCTAGATGCAAATATTTGGTGGTTTAAAAAGAGGAGAATTTGGAATAACAGAAAGATATGAAGAGAGGAAAAAAAGAGAGAAAGTTCACCGCAATTCCATCTGTGCAACTATATATTGTTTGATAAAGAATTTGCCATGCTTCATCAATTTCAGTAATAGCACGGCCATATCGCCTCTTTGAGTAGCTTTTTAACCATTCCTATACAATTATATAAGACAAATGAAGCAATCAGACATAAAGAAAGGATTTTAAAAGTGGAATAAGATATATTGAAAACAAACTTCGATGACAACCTTGGCAACCAATAAAACAATTATCTAAAAAGAAAAACAAATTGGAGATATGTTCTCTACAGTTTAGATACGCTGAGTATCAAATTTGGTGCAATTTGAAAACAGATCGGTCATCCATTGAGCGATTTATATAAACAACAGTTTATAGCACTTGATCCGTGACCACGCAGTTCTCAAAATGCAACAGATTTGATACGCGGGCTATCAAAACTCAAAAGTTCAAAACTATATAGAACATGACTGCAATTTATTTTTGTTCCTATATGCAACTGCAACAATTGTTGACGCCCACCAAATTTTTTGAAGGTCCCTTTTAAATTTTACAAAACCAGAATGACCGATTTGTAAATCAAAGTACCATAAGATAATAGCACCACGTTATTCCCTTCAATTCCATTCAAGATTTAAACTGTTAAAATAGAATCTCCGTAAAAGCGCCTCTTTTGTTCAGTTTTTTGTCAAGGGTGACTAGGCCAGTTCCACACAATATATTACATCAACTTTGAAGGGCTGGCTCTAGTAGAACAGTGAAATGTGGAAAAGGAAGTAATATACCTTGACTTGAACTTTTTCGCCTCGAAAAGCCATCTCAGACATAAGCTCGTACACCACTGGATTGTGCTCTATTCCTTCCATGCACATGCCGACACCAACCTAACATTTAATTCGAGAAGTATCAAAAAGAGGGAACTAAATATGAAGTGCTTACTTATTTGAGTGTTGATAGTTCTTATATGAACCATTGTTGAATTGCTGCTTCTGCGGGCATCAATGGGTCCAGATGAAATAGCATCAAGTATCCCATACATCTCTATGTTACCGCCAAAGTTGTGCAACATGCACCTGAATTCAAGTTATTACTAAGCACAGCACATAATACAGAAAATTCAGATGTTGAATAAGAAACCAATTGAGCCAAAACCAACTTCACAGTTAAACCCCAACACCAACTATTCCGTTTCCAGTTTTAGCGCTATGTTAATCCAACTTCACATCATATAACCTCAAATGTTCAATTACACCTTGATATAGTTAGGAACCAAATTCTCAATTTGATAATGAATTGAGGTTAAATTAAATAAAATGGAGATTGTTGACACTCAGTTTGGTTAAATTAAGCTGAGTTTCATTATTTACGCCGGATTGGATTGGATTTATTGAGAAAACCATAGCATATTGAATAACAAAAAGGTCAGAACTTGGACCAGCTGGAATTTCAAAGCTTTTATAAATAAAGTAGACACATATATAGACAAGAGGATGCACATACCAAACATATGGTACACCATAGAACTGAGAAGATTGTTTCCATATTGGTTTAACATCAGCAAATAAGTCCAATACTATCATCTTTCCAATTGGTACTGAGTGAAGAAGTGCCTAAAGTAAAACCCAAAAGGAAAAGGAAAATACTAGTCTTTAAAAAAATATTAGCTTCCATGAATTATGTGGGAACAAGGGTAGAAGCAATCCTTCTTTACCCTTGCTCATAAAAAACACCACCCAGTTAAATACTTCAGGAACAAGGGTAGAAGTTAAACTGCTACAATTATTCCAAACATCAACTGAAAAGCAGTTGGAGGTTGCAATAAATAAACATCAGAAATGGCCATCTTTTTCTCACTTTACGTATCCCCCTAAATGTAGCAGCAACAAAAAATATAAAAAATAAAATGGAAATAAAGTATTTAGCTTTCCATTAAAGTTAAGCAATTAAGGTTTTACCTTCATTTGAGGGGGCTTCCAAAATGCAGCATCTGATGAGAACAGCCAACCCTAAATGCACGAGTATTTCAACTTTATTGTACTATATAATTTCATCTACTTATCTGTTAGTTTCCATTTATTTGAAATTATTTGAACAAATTGGATGCTTAAACATCAACTGAAATTTAAATAAATAAAAAAAAAATTAAATAACCTCAATTGAACATCAACTAATCAATTAAACCAAAAGCGCAAATTAAGTTATATTAAGAGGTGGTCTCATGGGAGCTTTATTGGCAAAGTAATCTTTACGGAAGTAAAATCTAAAGAGGCCAAAAGAAATTATTTCTAGCAACAGTAGACATCTAGTGCCAGATGATGTGAAGGGTTTTAGACATCTAGGCCAAAAGTAATCTTTAGAATCGAAGAGTTTTAGACTTAGTAGGACTAAGACCGAGTATATGAGGTGCGAGTTCAGCAGTGTCAGATGATGGAGATGTCACTTTGGCCGGACATCTAGTGCCTAGGAAGGACACCTCTCGATATTTGAGGTCAATGCTGCAGAGTGATGGCGAGATTGAATTGATGAAGATGTTAGCCATAGGAAACGAGCAGGGTGGGTCAAATGGCGATAGGCATCTGGCATCCTATGTGACAGAAAAGTCCCACAAAAGCTCAAAGGCAAGTTCTACAGGACGACGATCAGGCCTGAAATGTTGTATGGTGTAGAATGTTGGGCTACTAAAAGACAACACGTCCAGAAGATAAGTGTAGCAGAGATGCGTATGTTGCTAGTGGAGCTGTGGCCATACAAGATGGGACCGAATTAGAAATGATGATATACGTGACAGACTTGGAGTAGCACCGATTGAAGAGAAGCTCGTCCAACACCGCTTGAGATGGTTTGGGCATCTCCAACGGAGGCATCCCGAGGCACCGGTGCGTACTGGAATTATAAGCCGTATCGAAAACACAAAGAGAGGCAGAGGTCGGGCACGATTGACATGGGACGAAGCAATGAAAAGGGACTTGAAGAAATGGAATGTTTCCAAGGAGATGGCTTTGGACAGGAGCACGTGGAAGTTAGCGATCCACGTACCAGAACCATGACCTAGGAAATATTGTTTAAGGGTAGTATTATAGGCCTTAGGTCAAGGATGTAGAGCTTAGGACTTTGACTCCTACGATCTATAGTCTAGGCATAATATAGTTAGTCTTAGTATTAGTATTATTATTAGTATTAGTATTACTACTACTACTATTACTTTATTATTATTATTTTATTACTATCTACCTTGACTTTTTTATTATGATTGGGTTTCATTTCTAGCCTACCCCAACTTGTTTGGGACTAAAGGCTTGGCTGTTGTTGTTGTTGTAACAGTAGACATCTACTACAAAATAACACTTGAAAACTTTTCTGACAGTGCAATAATAACATTTGAGTATTTGGTTGGGACAGTATAGATATCTGTGAACTAGGTGGTTTATGATCAGGCTAAGCTCAATCATTTCTTGAGTTGCAAATCCCCTCCCCCCCCCTCCCATCCATCTAGCTTTTATATTATTACTTTTTAAACTAATAATTCTGGGAAAAAAATAGTAAAAACATCTTATTGTATACCTGCATTAGCCATATAGCATCCTTGTTGCCTTGTGACATGGCCTTGTAAACAGCAGCTCCAAGTGAAGAAATATAGGATGGGTCATTTGTAGGTGGTGCATTCTCATTGAATGTATCACTGCGATATGGGATCATTTGATTAGCTTGTCATGTATACCTAAGAAAAATTCAAAATACTGCATCCATCTCTGCTCAACATCATGCTAAAGATCATTGGAAGCATCACAGAAGCATAATACCCCATCTCTTCCTCATTTAAAGTACTTCGAGCAACCTTCCCCCCTGATTCTGACTTTTGGTATAACAAATATGAGGAAGAAAAGAATTGGAAATTTGGGCATATTTTAAAGCAACTAGAAATTGGCGCATATAGGACAGTTCTTATTTCGTACAAGGGTGCAAAAAATATTAGATATTTCCAATTCAGCGGGAATATCCCCTATTCATGATATGTTGATTTTCTGAATAGCATTCTCCCTTTAAAAAATATAATCATGCAAAAGTTGAAGTTCAAATAATCCTTGGTAGGTATTAGAAGGCAATACAACTATATGGGTAGACAAGTAGTTCTAAATTACCTTTTTCATATTTTAAACTACTGCAATTTTTGGCGAAGCAAATAGACATCAAATATTTTAAACTTTACGAGGAAAGATGGTAGACTTACCAGTTGTAGATGTCAGTAACATCACCATACTCTGTAATTTAAGAGAATATAAGAGGCCTCAAATACAAGTGGAAACTCATTAATTAGAGGAATAGCCATACCAAAATGTTTACGGTGAACCAAATTCAATGATTTTTATCTACTATTAAATTATTTTTCTTGTTCATTGGGGGCTTGTTACTGTTGATGGAATCAAGTACGGCTTTGGTCACCCCTAGGTATCACAAGCCTGCTCTACTGTCATAATAGGAATAGTTTCATGTATGCCCCTTTGAAATTTTATAGTTGATTAATGATGTCACCTGATTTAAATTTCATCTTTACAATTATCTATACCTTCAATTTGCTTATTTATAAATGCCTTTCCAAGTTCAATAAACAAGGGATCAGATGGGTCAAGAAGATAGGTACAACACCACCTCTTGTCACCGTTCACAGTATTCCTATAACAAAAGAAAATTCAACAACAGAGTTAAGTATGTACATGATAATTCACCTGAAACTGGAAGTTGAAGGTTTTTGTTTTAGAAACAAGAAGCCCATCATTTATCCTTATTTGCAGATTACACTGACAATTAATGTTCTCACCAAAAAAACAACCAAACTAACTTGACTACTTCGCCCAATTCATACTATTATTTGCAAGAAAAAATCAATTCTAGAATCAAATTGAATTTTAGTGGGAGTACCACAGTTTATTCTAAAATAATAACTTTACAAATACAAAACTTTGAGGTGCTTTTTGCAAATAAGAACTATTTATGACACAAAAACTTATTATAGTAGTTCCCCCCATCGAAAAATTAAGTCCAACTTCAAAACAATTAAGATTTAACCCTTAACTGAGCCTCAATTATTAAATCCATCCTCTAAGAGTTATTGTCCTCGATTAAAATCAGCCTAAATTTACCCTAAATTGTGCAATCAAACAGTAGACAGTAAAAAAAAACGATGAACTAAAATGACCAGAACTCATCGTTCAGTAGGTACAAGAAAAAAATGCAAAGTTCGTACGAACTTGGGCACATTAGTACCAAGTTAAATAGAAATAATGGAAAGATCTCTTATTCTTAACAACGGTACCAGTCTCCAAGTCTTGTAATTTTGGCAGAAGGATAAAGCTTTTTCAATGCAGCCGGCACATTTCCCGAAAATGAAGGTAGAACTACATAAACAAAATGTCATAGATGAGAAATATGAGTAGCAGAATTGAAATTTATAGGAAACACAGTACATGAGGAACCATGGATTTATCCAAAAATGTGCAGTAAGCCCTAATTAAGCTCAACCAAGGCTCAATAAACCCTTCATTGTACAAGCCTCGATTTGATACAATTTGGCATCATCTAGCCATTCGGAAAAGGTGTATGCCCAAAACATCTCTAATACATATCAATTTTGTAAGAACTAAACATAAAAAATACCTAGTACTAATAACAATGAAGTGCAAAACCTAACAAACTAATAAATTTTGGTTATTCTCCACGAGGGCAGTAGCTGATGGATCAAATAATTAACATCGATTTGACCAGAACAAAACAATAAATAGCATGCCAATCCTGCGGATTTATTTTGCTCATTATGGATTTCCTTTTCTGAAAATAGAACTCTAGATGTAGTAAGAGAAAGAACCTACCGGGGGTCATTCCAAACTCCATCATACGAGTTACAGTTAACTTTTGCAGAATAGATTGGTCGTTCAGCCAATTTTCTGAAAGGGGCCCACCCCACCTACCAAACCAAAAGAAAAGAAATTTAAACTGATTATGAGGCAACCAAAAAAAGCTGAGTTCAATTTGACGAAAGTTGACAAGGCAATCACTTAAGTGTCTATTTCAGTGTAAAATGTGTGAGAATAAGTGTGTATTTATTGCTCATACTCAACTCAAGAAGACAATACCACACCAGTTTCCTGGGTAGCAGTACCATAACCGGTCAGGTTTGATGATTGCAACTACCAGCCACCATATACTGTGTCTGAATGACTTGCATTAACTTTGTAAAATACAAGTTAAATGTGGAAGAGAACTATTATTTTATGAGCCATATCATACCCATGCAGGTTCCCCATTCGAGCCCACGCAAGGAAGGCAGGCCCACCAAAGAAGTCAGTCAAATCTTCCCTGCTTAGATTGAAATCCTGCAATACCAATTTATTAAATCAGCATTTCGTGGTGTTTCTTCAACTGATTCATTTCATTTTGAATATAGTTTATCTAATTTTCCTCAACTAAAATCAATAGCACAAAATTACTGTTTTTTTTTTTAATTTACTATGAACATATTTTTCTCATACCATAAAAACGTTCTGCCAAATATACTCCTGTCCATTAAAAGCCAAAGGCAAATTAATTCCTTGAAGAGCCATCCAGTCAATCTCTTTCTCCCATCTCCCCCAAGTCCACCACACAAAAGAATCTATGCAGATCATAGATAAACACCAGTGATGAAAAGAAAATAAAGGAAAATAAAAATAAAATGAAGGGTGAAGGGTGAAGTTTGTGATGCACGTTATCAGTACCATAATGTTCAAATCATTCTATATACCAGTAATTCAACATGCTTATATTTGATGTGGCTTCCTTTTTGTTAGTACCATACCTTTCAGGTGCAGTTTAAGCAACAAAAGAACAAGTAATTTTCTTGTGCCTTTGTTTATTTTGCACAAGTACCCCTTGTTTTTACAACTTTCTTTTCTTGATTGGTACAGTCTTTCTATAGAAAGCACATGCAGGTTCGTAAGAAAACCCTGGGACTATAATACTTGGTTATTGGTGCAAAGAGCTTACAACTGGAGGTGACAACATTCTGGTAATAGCTCCATGGCACCGGTCGAACAACTTTGACACCGTTTTTGTCTACACGAGGCAGAGAGCCGGGTGACGGTACTGAACCCAATTGAACTCCTCCAGTCTTATTCCATGAAATGTGGACACCACACCAGTACTTCAAGTACCAGTGGAGGCCAGAGGAGAGTTCGACTCCTGTTGAACCTTGAATCCTGTAAAATACAGAAGCTGCTAAAACAGTAGTTCACATTACTTTGACAAGTATAATTTATAACCATTCACTGGTCATGCACCGCTGCTGTATTAACATAGCATATACATGAGAAGTATTTGATTTGTTCATACTGCTGTATTAACATAGCATAAACAACCAAAGAAAAAGCTTGCGCTATTATAAGCTGGGTAGCTCCTAGATATATGCCAAGAATAGCTAAAGCAATGCATAACACAACAGCACTTATTGAGGGCTCTTTTATTGCTTATTTCTTTATTTGTTGTGTATTTATGTCAGGTTACAGTTTTTAGCCAAATCAGGGCTAAGTAGAGCTATATTAGGACTAGATTCAGCTTAAGTGAGACTATCTTTGGAAAAACTCCTGCACTTGATAAGCTTAATTATGATAAAAAAACACGTACAGTATCTCGGGTTGGCCATGCTTTGAATTGTAGATATTACTTATATAGAAGCAAGCCGACTTCCCACAAATGCCCTGTCAAGCACACATACAGTAAGTACAACGCAGTTCTTCCTAAACTTTTGAACAATGCACACTGCACTTGAGATCCTGAGAAAATTACATGATCAATATTTGAAAATTTCATTCAGCAGGTGTCTCTTGTCTAAATTGCTGGATAACAATTCAAGGAAAACATATATCAGTTGCAGATTTCACGCTCCACCATTATCTGGGTTGTTGCCGACTCTTGTTACCACGTGAGACAGTGGGAATTACTTGCTTTGTTAGGTGCCAGTATGGAACTTTGCAATCGCCAACTGCCTGACTGTGTTTAGTGCATTTAAAGTTTGATCCAATTAAATGTTCATTGTTTGGATGTTAATTTGGATGATGTAGATTATGTTGTGTTCTTATCTGGTTCAATATGTGTTTTTGTTTTCCATGGGACCAGTCTGGTATCGGTACTAAGAGTCGTGCTAGGGTTTCTATGGTAATAATTCTCAGACTTGGTTGAGAGAGGTGAGTCACTACATAACACATTACTGATATTAAGAGAACGCTAGAGCCTGATTTGCAATAACCATAAAGGAGATGGTAATTAGTGCACGTTTCCTTAATTGCCATAAGATGTTACCATGTTAGCACAAGAAAATGACTATTATTCATTTAATCGCCAGTCTGAGATATTATGCAATAAGATGTCTAATTTGACTGTTGAGACAAAATGGTACTGTAAACGATGTGATGTGCACAGAATAAAATTTAATTGTGATGTAAGCAAAAGGTAGTCAAGTTAAATCAACACGCACTTTTTTTTTTTTTTATATAAAAGTAGTCATACTGTCCCTTACAAAAAGTAGAGAAAGAGACCTTGGAGTCTATCTGGAATTTAAAACTGGAGGAGTGAGAGGGGAGCAAGCGCTGGAGAAGTAAAGCGGTTGCAGTCTCTTGCATCTCCGGAGGAGCTCTCCGCTTGTTCAAGTTGGATGCTAGCTCCTCCTCCAGGCTCGATCTCCATGGAGACGAAAAGGGGAGTAGTGTGAGAGAGAGTAAAAGCACAAAAAAGGGCCTCATTAATGGCGGAACAAGGGATCTGACTGTAGAGACTAGAGAGAGAGTGTGTTGTTTTTTTGTAATTGTAGGGGATTGGTCTGAACTCTGAAGCGAGTCAATCGACCAATTGAATTATATGACCTAAAGTTACTCAAATTTTGAGTTTAGATCAGGACCGTTAGATATGATTTGGCACGAATATTAAAATTCCCCGTGCATTCCACCTCCGGTCGGTTTGGCCGGGATTCTGATCGGACGGTCACAATATAAACTCAAAATTTGAGTTACTTCAGAACATCCGGACGCGACAAATTTTCATGCTTTTGGACCGATCTAAACTCTGAACGGCTAATGGGACCCAAATTTTCATGCTTTTATGTGGCAGCTTGATGGTGGCGCTTTATGTAACGAATTTTCATTGAAGAAATGAAGGCGACTCGCCACTCGGTGTGTTTGTTGTTCCACCTCTGGAGCCTCTTTCAATCATCTCTATCGTATAATGCGTCACTATATTATAATATAATATAACATGATGATAAATAATTTAAAAATAATAACGATAATAAGCTATATATGATCAACCAGCGTCCAGCTAGCGATCAATAAAAGGCATCTCCAGGTATTGTTGTGCGATACTAATTCAAGTAATGATCTCTCAACCTTTCCAGCAAACCGCAAGTGGTGCACTCCGCGCCATGCACGAGATGAGAATCAGGTATAAAAAATGAATAGAAAGGAATCATACATATGCCCTTTACCAGAAAAGAAATTGACGTCTGTTCTCTCACAGCGATCGTTTGTCGTACCTTAATTAAAAAGCTGTTTAGTGGTTACTGGTTAGCCTGAATATTTTTTTAATATCTAATCCTGGTTTTTAAATCAATGACAACAGCATCTGCACAGTTATATATATATATTCTTTATATATATATGCTATTAAAATTATTTCTAATTATACGTGTCGGCGACTGTCTTTCCATCCTTAATTATCTTCACATATATTAGAATATAGACATATATATAGTTGATAAGTATCTGAGAACATATTAAGATTTGTTAATCTCCTGAGATAACTCAAAAATTTTGAGTTGATAGTGTAAAATTTTGAACTGTTCAGTATAAATTTTAAAGCAATCTATTTTTTATTAGATGAGGGATCAATTCACTTACACTGTTTTTTTTGTGACACCGGATTACACCATATATTTTCAAAGTCCAAACAGTCGATCCAAACCGTTCAACATGATGGATATATTAAAATGTGCTTGCAGATCAAATTTTACATTTTTCTGAATTTTTTTTACTATTTATTAAGATGGGTACAAAAATTCAATGGTCTGAAAACAACAATTTTGTAAAATACTTAATAAATAGTAAAAAAATTCAAAAAATATAAAATTTGATCTGCAAGCACATTTTAATATATCCATCATGTTGAACGGTTTGAATCGACTGTTTAGACTTTAAAAATGTAAAATGTAATCGGGTGTCACCAAAAATAATGTAAGTAGATCCCTCCTCTTCCTGTTAATACACTTTATGTGAATCTAAATAGGCACCATTTAAAATATGACACGTAGATTCATCAACTCAAAACTTTTTTATCACGAAGGATACGCTTCCCTCTCCAATTGTTATACCTTCATTTTAGATTCAACGGTCCAAATTGGATTTTAACTAAATCCAATACATGTGTCGAACTGCTTGATTTTAGTAGTAAAAAGTTGAAATTGATCCTAATCGTTATATGTGGGGTTAGGGCCATAGGGTAAAAAAAAAATACTATTATAATTAGCATGTTGCAGACTGTTGTGAAATCATTTCATATTGTAGACTGTTCAGAAATAATCAAAATTTCTTCAAAAGTAGACAACATATCAATAGCTCAATTATACATAGATTCATATCCGATTTTCAAAATTCAAAAATAGTTGCTTATTAAGAGATAATTGCCTACTTCTAGTTCAATATAGCTCAATCACTGTATGAGATGAACAATTGGATTTGTATGAGATAGACCAGTACAAACTCGGTAAAAGCGCAAAGGAGCTGAACCCCTTAGATGAAGGCCCATTGATGTATAGTCATGTACAGGGAATCAAATTTGCTGTTATTCTCTTTTTGTGAACAGTAAACCTGCTATCTCTTATTTTCCGAATCTAACCGTTCAATTTTTTTCGAGAACGAATCTCGAAGCAACTTTTTTCGAGAACTGTTTTGTGCACGCATCTCGAAACTGTTCAATGGTTGGATTCGGAAAAAGAGAAATAGCAGGGTTACTGTTCATGCACAATGATAGCAGCAGATTTGGATCCCATGTATATAGACCGGTAAAATAGTTTTCTATTTTCACTATGTGAATATGTGATTAAGAACTTTTTTTATCAAAAATGTGAGATTTTATTATGTGTCATTTAAATTTTGTCACGCAATTAACTAGCTAATCAGTAATTCAGTACTAAAGTTATGGATTCTTATATAAAATACAATACAATTACAAGATGCATACATCATGCAACCGGTAGGTGTTTCTATTATAGGTTTTTGGATAAACAAAAGGGGCCACGAGACAGTCTTGAAAAATAGATATATGATTATATGAGTGAGGTTATGATAATAATTGTTGAATAAAGTTAATACGAGCTTAGACTCATCGAGGATTTCGAGTTTAATTTCATCTTTAGGCAATTAATTATCTAATAAGTTTTCCCTATTTATTATCTATTAATTTTGGGCACTTGACCTCACGAGAAAGAAGCTTGAAAAATAAAAGATTTGAAATATGTGGTCGACAAGTGGATCAAAATAAACTGTTTGAATTCGTGATTTTAAAATTAATTCAATAATTCAGATCAAGCTTAGAAAATTCATTGCTTAAGCTACGAGTCCATATCCGCTAGTTTTCCGGGAAAAAAAAAATAAGATCATATTATTCCGGACTGTGCGATTTAAAACGAACGAACCGGATTGATCTACATAAAATTTAGGAGGCCTCTTTTATACAATTATACTATCGTCACATTTAACTAGGATAGTGTTATGAGGAGGGTTCTAATTACCTCATCATGCCTCATATTTTATATCTTCATTTTCAAAGTTCAAACTGTCAATCTGAACCGCTCAACATGATATCCATATTAAAATATGCTTGGAGACCAAATTTTTTAATTTTTGGAAAAAAAAAATACTATTTTTTTAGATAGGTAGAAAATCACTGTTTTCGAACGGTCTAGAAACAGTGATTTTGTACCTATATTAAAAAATAGTAAAAAAGTTTCAAAAATTATAAAATTTCATCTCCAATCATATTTTAGTATGGATATCATGTTGAGCGATTCAGATCGACAGTTTGGAGTTTGAAAACGAAAATATAAAATATGAGGTATAATGAAATATTGGAACCCTCCTATAGTGTTATACTGTTATATATAGTCTTAAACTAAAATCTGGCCTAATTTAGCACTACACAGTCTCGGCAGCCTAACCTAATTTAGCCAATCCCACTCGCTTAATCGCTTTATATAGTCACTCTATTCTCGGTTCTGGCCAACCCCTCTAAAATTTTAAATAATGAAAAAAATGATGAAAAATAAATACATTAAAATATGCTTATAAATTTTAATTCAAAAATTTATAAATTTGCATAAATGCATGAATTAGATCGGTTTTAACGGTTTGAATTTGTTGTTTAGAGTTAAACTCATCAAGAGATATGGTGAGCTTAAAGAACATCCTAGTAGAACTCAGATAATAAATTAAGCATATTTGAAAAGAAAAAGAAAAATCAAACTATGAACAATTTGTCGAAAAATAATCCACATCATGAAAAACTGCACACTGCTTCCATATACTAAACAATTGTCTGTCAACTCTATATTCTTTTTCCCTTTTTTTTTTGTTCTTTTAGAATTCTCAAAACGGAAATAAAATAAACATGAAATTAATCAAATTAATATATTGTGGATGGCCAATTGCAAAAGTGGATCGAGGTCAAAAAGGTTCATTTTCTTGATCGAACTTTGAGAAATCTTAGCCACATTTCACCTCCAGCTAAGTGACATTTAATTTACGGTATAACTTTCTAATGTACAAGGGGTTGGATTAACCCATGAGACAACTTACTACAGATGTATATATAATGGGAGTCGGGGTCTTCCGGTATGAAGCCGGCTGGAAGCTGACCTTTTTCTGTAAGTGGCACCGGCTCTGCAAAAGACTTTCTTGAACTGGAACCGGGCCTGACTTGAAATCCCGGTCTTGCTGTTAAGAAAATGAATTCAATAAAGCCTATATAAACCAACACCGTAAAGTACAAGTATTTCTAACTTGCATCAATAGAGCAACGAAAATGTAGAAAATAAACAATGGTTCCCCAAAAAAATACCAAAATGATGCAACAAGTAACTTGTTGGAAATAATGAAAACACAAAATCAAGTAAAGGGCCACCCATAAAGCAGAACAATCGGCATGTTATTGTTAGTGTGATTAAAAATATTACAGAGCTACTCGTGGAACGTAGGAATATATTCTGGGACAAAAGGAGCTGTTCAGCGGTGTGAAATTGGGTGGAAAAAGGCAAAATAGTTGCCGAACAGAGGTAGAATGACTGTGAATGGGATAAACTGGAAATGTTGCAGTCAGACCTGGGAACTATGTGCGCCCAGATTATCTAATTCCATGAAGGGAATGGACTGGCCAGTTCCATTGAATAGGCCGGTGGACTTGGAGAAATACTACTGGGCGTGGAATTGAACTTATTTTACTTTGCTGAAAGGAGTTGGAATACAATATGGATCATTCACCTATTATCTATCCTCCATTCTCTATTTCACTGTTTCCAAACATCAAAAGAGGAATTAAAAATGAATTATTAGAAGTATTGGACATCTACTTACGCATAACATACAGTACAATCTTCCAACAGCATCCTTCTTGGTTCATATGATGAACTCGTGCTGATGGATCTCCATAGGTTATCTGACACAGAATTACAAAGATGCACAATTAACATGGTGATATCAAGGAGTACATAGCTTTCAGAATTTGAGAGTTAGGTCACAAATGTCCTTACCAAAATAAATATGCCTCCTGGTTTAAGCAGCCTAAAATTAGAGAAAATTAAAGCCTGTTACTATAGTAAAAAATATTGGTTCAATTTTAAAGTAAACAAATTCTTCATTCTGATCTTACAGCCCCAAAAAATCTCAAATACTCCAGTAGAACAAAAAAATTGCATATTCTCCAAGTGATGTGAAACCTGAAACTGTTTTTCTCCAACTTTTTTGGAATTGACCAAAATACACTTTCAATTTTCATGATTTATTACAGAGAGAGTTGGGAGAGGGGAAGGGGCAGAGCCAGAAAATTTCTAAATGGGGGTCAAGTACAATATCAAATTGTGACATCAATAGAATGGTCACATAATAATTATTGGATTGTAATTATGAGCGTTAAAAATGGAACAATTTTCATATTTTTTAATACTTTTTCCTAGGGACTTGCTGGACTCTTCAGGTTGCATAAGAAAATGCCTCCTAAATCGAATGATTATGTAGAAGTTATAAATAAATTAACCTGCCTGTTCACTTCTTGTATCATTTGAGCAGCACTGAGAGGAGCATCTGGGCCACACTACACACAACACAAGTTTTAATTAAATAACGGAAAACTTAAAAGTTAATTAATGGAATGTTAACGGACTCAAATTTTAACTTACCATCAGAGAATCCAGCGTCCCTAAGGAAATAATAAGATAAAAATTAGTTAACATATAAGAATAGTGAGAACAGTTATATGGCATTTTCATACCAGTACTGCTGTTGTCTGGTACAGAATCTTATTATTATGCTGCTGGTAACCACCTTATATTATTTATTTATTTTTCTATGTTCTCTTGGAAACATTTAGCTTCCCACCAAAAATATAGGCCACAGAATCAATACAGTACCATTCCAGATAAGTTTTGTGCTAACACTGTTGATAATAACAAAACAGGATGAATCCATATTTTTTCAAAAATTAATGCAAGCACTTCTGTTACTTATTATGATATTCTTTTATGAGGAAGGTTCAAATGCCTCATTATGCCTAACATCTTATATTTATTTCCGTTTTCAAAGTTCAAAGAGTCGATCTGAACAGCTCAACATGATATCCATATTAAAATATGCTTGGACGCCAAATTTTATATTTTTTGGAAAATTCCTACTATTTTTTTAGAAAGGTGTAAAATCAGTGTATTTGGCTGGTCCAGAAACAGTGATATTGCACCTATCTAAAACAATAGTAGAAAATTTCCAAAAAATATAAAATATGGTGTCCAAGCATATTTTAATATAGATATCGTGTTTAGTGGTTCGGATCGACTCTTTAGACTTTGAAAACGGAGATATAAGATATGAGGCATGATGAGGCATTTGAACCCTCCTTTCTTTTATTACTCTATTTCATTTCAGTTTATCTTTTATAACCAAAGAAATTTTGACTGGTACCAAATTGAGAGTCAGAGATAAGTGCACACATACACACCTTTATCAATTACACAATCAAACGATTCGTCAGAGAAAAAGCTCATATCTCTAACATCCATTTGCATATCTGTATAGCTCACACCAAAACCAAAGTCAATTTACTGTCTAGAGACAACAATAAATAAAATGAAATGTATAAATGATCCAACTGTAATGTGACAGAGGTTCCTCACAATTTCAGTACAATCAACATTTGCTTTAACTTGCACATGTAAGTGCAAGCATGACGTAAGCTGAAGTTCAACATGATTTAACCTCAATTAAACTCTCAATGTTTCATAATACCTCAATCAAATCTTCCGCTTGGGGACAAATCTTCCGTTCAGCGTAGTAATGTCTCAAAAAGCATGACTTTCATATTTGAGCCAAATTAAGAGCAACGAACTTGAAGTTCAATTATACAATTAACAATCAAGCAAATTTCAACAGTGCAATCTCAGTCTCAATATAATTAAATAAACCTTTACCATAAAACTGTGCAATTGCATAAGAAAGGCTAATAAAGAATAGGGGTTAAATTTAGTCAACTAGTATGGTACCCCACTGACAAGGTAAAATGTCCAAAATAAAATTTGATGGTTGTCTCGGTGAAAAAGTAAGAACGTTACATTTAAGCTGTCGAACAACAGCATATTTGCGCTTCATCATCTCTATAACAATGGCTGAGATATCGATATTCATTATCTCTGCATACCCGTCTTTTATCATATCTTCTGACATCACTGGAAATCAAAGGAAAATTGTAAAATATTAGTTTTATTTATTTTATTTTATTTTGAGGTCGGTGGAGCTTCATATGAAAAAAGTAACATGAAAAACTTTGTTATTGAGACCTCAATTAAGCAACTTAACAAGAAGGGAAGAGGAAAGAAAGACATAAAGTCGGTGTCAAATGGTATGTCACATGTACCAGATGCTGGTACGAAACTGGCCTTCTTTTCTAATAAATCTTAGACTTTATACTATGTTTCAATTTTAGAATTGCTACAGAATAGAAAAGAGGACTTAACTATTGGAAAGAACTAAGTTCATCAATCAAACAATTCAAAGCTGAAGGATAACCCACTGATTTCAACCAACTTCAAGCAAAAGGAGGAGAAGGAAAGTGGCAAACATATTAGACCAAACTAGAGAGAGAGAGAGAGAGAGAGAGAGTAATTACGAGCGCTGCCACAGCCAACCATAAGAACACGAGAAGAGGTTTGTACGAACTTGCGCACGAACGGGCGGAGCGCCGCGTACCGCTGGTACCAATCAAATGCAGCTCCTCCTTCCTCCAGGTACCGCGCATCCCAATACAAAGCATCGCCGTAATTACAACCCCCACCCCTCTGTTGCCCACTCATAGCGACATCCTCTTCTTCCTCCTCTTCATTGTTTCTCACTCTCTCCATCTTTGATCAGAGAGAGAGAGAGAGAGAGAGAGATTGTTAATTGGTTATCACTTTGATTGTGTGGTTTTGAGGCCGTGGCTCGGAAAGAGAATTAGGTGCAAATTTCTTGCGGTTTTATCATTGAAGTCTTTTGTGTAGCGAGTTTCTGAGCGATGAGCAGTGACAACTCAATGATTCGGGAATAATTAAGATATAATTCGGGAATAATTCGTTTTTATACAAAACAAATAATATATTAAAATACTAAAGTTGTAGAAAGCAAAAATATGAGATTGTTTTATTCATTTTAATTTTTTTGTTAGTGTAAAAATAGAAAATTTAACATAACCATGTTTATTTAGTTCTACTCTATGAGTCTCATTAATTTCATGGCTTAGTTTAATTTCTATCAAATTCTATATGTATTTCTTTATTTCGCTTTTTTTGGTTCACTGACACATTTATCAGTTTTGCAAATTTTGGTGATTTTCACCATCTTGAACCGGTACAGGGCTGTCAAGGTATTGGTGCACTGGTACAGTTACTCCCACATCAAGAATTTTTTTTAAGGAAAAATATGGTCATGCCCATATTTCATTTATAAATTGCGGTTACAAAGTTTGTATCCACTGGATTTGAAAAGCGAAAATTAAATTTAAATTGCTCAAAACAGTTGAGCTTAAAAAGCCGGGATTTTTATTAATATCCAAAGTTTATTACAAATTATTTAATATACCCAGGTTCGCTGAGAATTAATAAAAATAACCCTACCGGCTAGAAAATGGCTGGTACCCTATTTAATCAAGTACCGGCCATTTTCTGACCGGTACTCTATTAAAAAGACTACCGGTCATTTTTTGACCAGTAACTTTTTTTTTTTGCTATTTTACACCCTATAAAATACCCATCTCTTTCTCCCTCTACCTCACAAACTCAACTCTCACTCCCGGAATTTCCTCTTCCCTCAGGTAAATTTATTATTTTATTTTATTTAAAATATTTTTTAATAATTAATTTAATTATTAAAAATAATACTTTAATTAAATAATTAATTTAGATTATTTACCATTATTAATTTAATTATTAGAAATAATTAATTTACACTCATTTAATTTGTTGGGGGTTTAGTGGACTGACAATTACATGTATACAGACCATATTAGTAATTATTTTTCAGTAATCTATATATGTAGATTAGTAACCTGACAATTGTTTACTATTTTTCAAAATGTAGTTTTTTGCCATGGCCATGATTTCATTACATTGTGGTGGGAAGGTTCTTAGTAATGCATACAGAGCTTATTACAACAAAGACACAGCTCATTCATTTATGATTCCCGATGATATCTCACTTTGTGGCGTGAAATCCATGATTTACGCATTCACTGGTTATAACCCAGAAAAGTGGCCATCTGGTACCCAAGCAGGGCCATCTGAAACCCAAGCAGGGCCATCTGGTAGGCCATCTTCTGGAAGTGGTTTCTTTCGCGGATTTAGTTTTAGGCATGGTAGTAATAGGTGATTTATATACATGTTGTGAACTTGTTTATTTATATGCTGCTTTCAGAACTTTTTATTTGCAATTTGTGTTGTCCTTTTTATTTGCAATTTGTGTGTACTTTACTGTTTTGTACGAGACTCTTAATTGGCGGCAAATTTAATTGTGACTCTGAATTGGCTACGAGACTTCTCTATTTGCAATTTGTAATGCAAGTCTGACTTGGCTGCGAATTTAATTGTGACTCTGAATTCTTTCTCACGCCTTCATCTTTAAAGGAAACAACACGTGACTACTAAATAAAAAGTAATTCTTATTTAATTAATACTCACAAAAATTACAATTTAATTCATCCAACTACAATAATTTCTTAGAACCAAGCTCAAATGCATTCAAATTTTAAACCCTACTAATACTACTTCTTAGAACGAGCCGATTTTGCCGGATCTGGATCAGTCACAGCAGACGAAGTGGTAGCCTTACCAGTATAAGTACACTGAACAAACTCATCGTCCGATGTTGGTGGCTCTAGATCATCGACCTTCTTTTTTTTAACCCATAGCCGTAGGGGTTTCCACAAAGTCATCGTCCGAAATTTCATAGCTAAGAAATTCCGACTGTATGAATGATCGACATGTCTGTGTATCAGGGCATACTTGACACTTGTACTTTTTTTTCTCATTTTTACCTCGATCACTAATTGACCCTCCTCTCGCTAGGCCATGACTGGAAACGACCTACCTCGGTTGCTATTGTTCATCCTTTTGGCCCCTTCAAATATCGGCATTTTCACCTCAAAAAGTTGAGTGAGTTGTGAGGGGGAGAGAAAATCGCCTCTTTTGTGAGTTGAGTGAGTTGTGAGGGGGAGAGAGAAAAAGATGGGGTATAAAAAAAAAAGTACCGGCCAAAAAATAGCCGGTAATTGATTAAATAGGTTACTGGCCATTTTCTGGCCGGTAGGGTCATTTTTATTAAATCCCAACAAACCTGAGTATATTAAATAATTTGTAATAAACTTTGGATATTAATAAAATCCCGGCTTGAAAAGGAAACTGAAACAAATATTAAAAGGAAAGCAAGATGTTGAACAAAACAAAGTGGAATGTCTTAATTTTATAATTGAAAAAAGATGAAGCTTCAATCCTCCAGCTGCAAGTTCTGTGTCTCTCTTTCCGTACCAACAATCACATGTAGCAGTCTGGTACACTCCATGTGCTTCATCTCTGTACCAGTAATGTACCAGTATTGTTGTTTGCCACATCAAGGTGCAGACCAAAATCCTCTCCCACTCGTTTCAAGGTTCACCAGTACCGGACCGGTACTGCTTGGTACCACCATTTCTTAGTGTCAATTTATGGTTTTGGTTTTGGATTTTACACTTGACCATAATATAGGTTTTTTTCTAGGATTTTATACCATCTGACTTAAAACAATATTAACACTGCGAATTCATAGATATGCAAGAAATTCAACTTGTCAGATAACTAGAAGTGTAAAATTCACATTTAGGTCCCTGGTTCTATTCCTTATTATTATTTTCTTTATATCACAGAAGGTGCAACGTACACCTTGCTGGTCTCCTTTAAAATATACTCACAGAGTTCATCTTTTTCTCTTGGCATCTCTACAAAAGAGAAAACAAATTAGACGTTACATTTTTGAAACGCGACTACATTGAGACTGTTACGGGGATGGTAGCTCTACTGTGGGCTATGTTGTTAATGATGTTTTACAGTATAACAAAGTTACTGGTAATTTTGTAACAAGACCTGCCAATGCTACAATGGGACATTTGGGCAAGATTCTGTAACATACCTGTCAATTATGTTGTAATATCTTTAATAAAGTATTCTAATAAAAAAGAGACAGTAGTGCTTGGCAAGAAATAAACAAAATTAGAACAAATGAAGCACTATTTGGCTGCAATTTTGAGAATTAAACAGTCCCGTGTTTAAAATTCCTTAAGAAACTTTGAACACGACAAGGTATTATCAGAAATCTATAAAAATATATCACCTCACTTCAATTGGAATTAGATTTAAAAAAATTGAAACACAACAAGGTATTATAAAAAAATCAATATAAATGTATCACATCATTGGAATTACATTATACTCCGTTGCATTTACTCCACTAGAATAACATTTTAGTGAGCATAAAGTTTCTTTAATGAAAGTGATTCAGAAGAGCTGAAGGTCTTTAGTCAAATAATTTTTTTCTTTAATTAAATGATGAAAGTAATTGCAAACTAGCAACTGGCAGTAGGTAAATTTGGATTCTTGCTAAAATAGTGAGGTACCTAAGAAAAGGACAAATGCAAAGTTTTATCTCAAATAGAAAAAATCAAAAGAGAATGAGAGATGTTACCTCTTAGCGGCCACTAAGTGCCACTTTCTTGATTTCTTCTCGTCGTGTCACTCGCAATAGCAATTGATACACAGACAGAGACAGTAAAATGGAATGTGTTAGTTGGCACCACTTGCCGGGACTAGTCAACATCGGGCCAGTGTCGTAGCTTTTACTTTTCGTTATGTAGGTCTCATTCTATCCTCTCCAGTCCGTGTCGAAATGGAGATCTTTTGCACCATTGCCTCCATTGGTCACAGCCTCACAGGCCATTATTCGTTACAAGGAAAGTGAGTCCGGGTGGTGTTTCTCCACCATTTAAATCGCATAATTGACCCACAAAAAAAAAAACATTGTAATTGGGAAAAAGAAAAATGAACCAATTTTCTTCATTCTCCCCAAAACGTCCTTACATGTGTATACGTGGTATAAAACAACACAAAATCAGCAAAAAAAAAAAAAAGTTGTACAATTGAATCCACGATCCATCCATCCAATCTATACATATAACTCATGATGATGATGTAATTCATCGGTCAATGCCTTCAATTTTGTCTTCGACCTCTGAGTACAGTTGGCGCAGGCGCTCGAGATTCTCCTCGGTGGTTTCCCAGTATCCCCTGCCGCTTGCCTCAAGGAAGGTCTGTACCAGTTTGCGAAAGGAGTTGGGGTTGGTTTCCAGCAGGCGCTTGCGCATTTGCTCATCCTCGATAAATGTCGTGTTTGCCTCCTCATAGACCCAGTTGTCGACCTGGCCTGATGTGGCGCTCCACCCCACTGTATTAGTCAGCCGTTTCTCGATCTCGCGCACTCCTTCGTAACCGCTCGACATCATTCCCTCGTACCATTTCGGGTTCAGGAGCTTTGTTCGGGCATCCAGCCTTACTGTTTCAGATAGAGTGCGCACCTGCCCATTTATATAATAGGTTAGATTTTCATACGGAGCATTAAATATATATTACCAGTATTCTTGGTTAAATGCACAATTTGGGTTTTTTAACTTTTTTTTTTAATTTAAACACCTAATTTGCTATAACAGGTAGAATTGTTAAAAACAAATTGTGCCACTATTAAGGAATTTCAAAATAATAATTAGATGTACCTGTGCGTTAGCAGTAGTTGTATCCGCAATGTAGGCACTAGGCTTCTTTCCATCCTTGCGTAGTGATTGAACCAAATTTGTTGGGTCAGAATCGAAATAATGGCTCACATCTGTCAATGAGATCTCAGATGAATCCAAGTTTTGGAATGTGGCGTCTGCTGTGCTCAGTGCCATTTCAAACACCTTCCTCTTCTCCATCATGCCAACACCTGGTGCATCGCAGTCAAATGCAAATGATTTACGACTCAAATACATGTCTTGCAATTGCTTTTCATCATTCCATGAAGAGTTCTCGACTGCTAGGTTCACATTTGATGAGTAGGAACCAGAAGCATTGGAGAAGACACGTGTCGCAGCCTCACGAAGCGGGACATTAAGTTCTTTTGCTTGCTGTAGTGCGTGTTTGCGCACAAAGTTTAGCTCTTCAGGTTCATCGAGCTCGGCAACTATCTTCACAGCCCGGTCTAGAAGGTTCATCTGCACAAGCCATCAAGCAGCTACAATCAGTTCGGTGCACATCTATTTTCGATTATTTTACTTCTCTAAAATATTTTGTCTCTAATGTCAATTATGCAGAGATTGTGACACTATGGAGATAACAGAAATGAGCTATAGCTGAAGTCCTGTCTTTTTCATCATAGCATTTCATAGTTGTATTAGTTGAGGTTTACCACTATTAAAATTAAAATAGTTAGATCCATGGGCAACTTAAGACTTAAAGAGATGGAAAGTTTCGAATTAGCTTCATGTTGAAGTATAATTCTTTCACTAAATTTTTTGCATGCTACTTTTTATTATACTGTGAGAAATCATTATTGCAAAGAAAAATATGTAACTTTTTATTCATTGTTGTAACTATTTATTATTGATTTCATTTTCCATACAATACCTGATTGATAAAAAGATCTCTGAAGACGCCAGAGCAGTTGACAACGACATCAATCCGAGGCCGGCCAAGCTCCTCAAGGCTAACAGGTTCGACACGGTTGACTCGACCAAAGGTATCTGCAACTGGCCGCACGCCAATCATCCATAACACTTGTGCAAGTGACTCACCATATGTCTTTATGTTATCTGTGCCCCACAACACTAGAGCTACAGTTTCAGGATACTTCCCACCATTCTCTGCCTTTTGTCTCTCCACCAACCGATCAACCACCACTTTTGCACTTTGCAGGGCTGCCGCGGTCGGAATCGATTGCGGGTCCAATGCATGTATGTTCTTCCCGGTTGGCAAGACCTTCGGGTTACGGATTGGGTCCCCACCTGGTCCTGGTTCCACATAGCTCCCTTCAAGTGCGAGTTTCAAGCTCCCTACTTCATTATCCATAACAATAAGCTTCAAGCACTCGGCAAGGAACTCGAAAAGGGTTCGAAGCTTTTCTCGGTCGGCTCTGATGAACTTTGTTTGGGAGAGGTACTGGACCCATGGCTCTGACAGCCCGAAACCAAGAATGGATGTGAGCTTTCCGGCTACATCCACCACTTGACCTTTTTTGTTTGTAGATCGATTAACAAAGGCGGCGATGGCACCACGTGAGGCCTCTGTAATTTGTCGGAGGAGCTCCACATCAGCCAGTATACCTGCCATGAAATTAATTTATTGTCACATTAGATATGGAAATGAAATACAGTGACCTTTTATTTTGATCGATTAGTTTCGGAGTTATATATGTATTTAATACAGTACCTTTGTCACTTCCTCTATATACATCCTCAATGTTCCGCCCAACTGTCTGAGCCAATATACCGGGAAGAGAATAGATACCCTCCTCTGGCCGGTCCAAAGCTGCAATGTTTACTAAAGTTGCCACTGCCTCAAGTGCAGTCGGTGGCTCACCGATCACATGGAGCCCACATGGCAGGAGCCTCGACTCAATCTCCATGATCTTTGCATATACCTTCCCGACAACCAAATCCCTTTCCTCTGTTGTGAGCTCAACTCCGTCATCAGGCAAGCTCACGTCCTTGTCCAAATTGCACTGTCTCGCGGTACTGATAATTGAGCTGACGATCTGTGGGCCTCGCCCTGTATCCTTCAGCGACTGATACGAGGAGATGAGCTCTGCTAGCTGCTTGAGCCCCTTGTACAACCCAGCATTCTCTGCTGGTGGTGTCAGGTAGCTTATCGTGTTTGCGTAGCTACGCCTCTTCGCAACAGTTGCCTCTGACGGGTTGTTCGCGGCATAATAGTAAATATTTGGTATGTTTCCAATCAAGCTGTCTGGGTAGCATACATCACTCATACCGACCTGCACCGTTTGAAATTAAAATTTGGTAACAGTCAGAAAATACAAAATGGAAGGGTAACTGGTCCCTATGCTGTCAATAAATGGTCGAAGGTGTATTTCTTGTTAATTAAAGAAGTTCCTCATTGTCAAGATGCTCGAATCATTAAACCGCTTCTATTATTTTGTTGTACTAAGTTCTTGCACTCAGCCGTAATATAAAACTTTAGGTGTATCAATAATAATAAAAACACTTATTTATTAATAAATTTCTGTAGCAAAATTAACCATGAAAAACTAGATTACCTGCTTTCCTGGCATGAACTCCAATGACCCATGGGTCCCGAAATGAAGCACTGCATCAGCGCCAAAAATCTTCTCCACATATGTATAATAAGCTGCAAAGCCGTGGTGTGGGCTCGCTGATTTAGAAAAGAGGAGTCGCATCGGATCTCCTTCGTACCCAAAGGTTGGCTGAACCCCTATAAATACATTTCCATACTGTTTTCCATATACCAGAAGGCTCTCACCATCTGAGTTGAGGTTGCCAGGTGGCTTGCCCCAGTTCTCCTCTAGGAGTCGTGCATATGGGGTTAGGGACTGGTACTCACGCACACCCATGTGGTATGCCACGTTCAGATTGGGACTGCTGAATTTGGCCTCCTTGTCGTGAATCACGTCCTCAATCAGTGCTTCAGCAGTGTCAGGGAGACCCTCCACATTGTACCTGTCATAAGGTCAAGATTGTCAGTATCATCATGGATTATGGGGGGAATTTCATGTATACCCCTCAAAAACTTCGAAATTACGTAACCCCCCTCTAAAATTCATAATATCATATTTACCCTTCTAAATTTCAAAAACTTACAAATTACTCAATTTATTGACTTTTCTATTAAAACTCCTTTTAAATTTATAAAGTACCCATTTTACTCTTTATTAAAAAATATATATATGTAACATGTTTAAGAGAAACATTTAGTCTTGTAATTGGTTAGTTTTGAGAGCAAAATATGTAACCTGCCTAAATGCCACTGTCTATGCGTCGCAAATAGAGAAATGAACCATATTTCCTCAGAAACCGATCATTTTCTTACACAGACTACATATTTTTAGGCAATTCATCTTGGTCACGAGCATTACAGGTTATTAACCATCCAATATTGCGTTAGTATGAAATTATATGAATTGAAAGGTCACAAGACACATACCCATCCTTTTTAAGATCCTTGAGAACTGCGTAAATGGAAGAGAACACGTTGAGGTATGCAGCTGTTCCGACATTGCCCTTGTCAGGTGGGAAGCTAAAGACTGTAATCGCCAATTTCTTGTCTGTCTGTTACAAGCACCAAAAAATAATTATTAGTTTATCAATCTTTATCTCAAGGACATTCACACAACTCACTGCCCATAAATGTGTCCCCCAAGAAATATGTGATAAATTGAAAGAATTTGTAAATTTGTATTATTACCTTTGTTTTTCTCTTCAACTCTGCCCATCTAATAGCCCTAGTACATAGCTGCTCCACTCTCTTATGTAATGCATGAGATTTCCCTGTGAGGAACAGAAGGGCACATATTAGCTTAAGATCACAAACTTAACAGTATCACGAAAATTTTAAAAATTAAATATATAAAAATATACATCAAGAAGTTGCAGTACCAGACTAGTTGGTATTATACCAGAATAGGTAGTCATAATCTTTACACGACTATCAGACTTGTATTGTAACAACTTCTCGGACACCAAAGACCTCAGTGAAAACCAATCTTTCAAATAAAAATTGAATATTTGTTTTAAGTGAAAATAATCCATACCTGTTCTTGCATCACGGCCAGAGAAGACAATTGGCTCCATACCACCATCCAATTCTGGTAAAGCAACTTGCAATGCTACTTGTATAGGGTGCAATCCAAGGGTGCTTATCAGCCACTCCTCTGTGGTCTGGAAAACTAGCGGGAGTGCGACTATGTATGGCACATCCAATTTTCTCAATGCCTCGATTGCCCTTGGGTGGTCCTGTCGTGCTGGCCCACCAACAAGGGCAAAACCAGTAAGCGAGACTACTGCGTGTACAAATGGCTTGCCGGTGATGGGGTCTCTCAGGTATCTGCAATTGCAAATGTTTCAGTCGGAATTGAACACAAACAGACGGAAGGACTCCAACATCAATCACTATAGTATAATTATTTTTAAGTGCTACAGTAAACTGACTACTGGCATCCTAAATTGTCAATAAGAAAAAACATTCAATCTTAAAGACTATTGAGTTTGAATTGGGCATAAGTCATTCTCAATTAGCACTCGTTTTTGCAACTGAACCTCAATTTATGTCGACCTTGAATCAACTTGAGCTGTGCTAATGCATGCCAATAAATTTAAGTATACCAGCCACAATTGCACAATTTAAATGAAGCTATGGGAAGGGTAAAGAAAAAACGGTCAAACATGATACGTGGTACGCACTGCCAAAACTGAGACACTGGAGCTAATTACAAGGTGAAACCCAATCAATCACAAAGAGTACCTCTCTGTGGGTCCCGAGAAATCCAATCCGCCAGCAAATATCGGAATAACTTTCGCACCACGTGCCTCCAATTCCATTATCACAGCCACATAATGAGCGTCATCTCCGGTGACAATATGACTCCTCTGCAACACCAACCCAATAACCGGTGCATTGGCATTCTTTACATTATCATTCAGGTCTTTTCTCGTGCCATACCAGTTCAAATACTCCTTTACATCTTCATACATCATGGGTGCCAGTGGATGCCATATACCACTGTCCAGATACAATACCGGATCAGCATAGTCAATTTTGACGCTCTTGAGTGCTGGTACGTAGGAACCCGAGATCATCTTGAGGAAGTTTTGCAAATTGTCAGGGGACCCACCCAGCCAGAACTGGAGACTAAGTATGAACAACCGAGCATCTTGAGCTTTATCACTTGGTAGGTACTTAAGCACTTTTGGCAGAGTCCGTACCAGCTTGAGCATGCTCTCGGCAAAACCGGCTGATTGCTTCTTGCGCTTAAAAAGCTGGAAGAAGGGGCTCTTGGATTGACCTAATTGTGACATGCTGAAGGTACCAAGTTTGTTTAATCGCATTACTTCTGGCATTGATGGGAATACCAGTACAGCATCCATGCGGTCCCGCTCCTTTTCAACTGCTTCCTTGACCTGTTTTCATGCAAATAATGAAATTATTCAGCGCTTAAGTGAGTAAAATAGTAAATGCACATTTCTATCAGGTTAGGATTATGAAGAAATAAGCTCAGCACCTTATTTTCCACTCAATATATAACCCAGTTGCAAAAAAAGGCTAGGGAAATACAAAAGCATTTAAATTTGATTTATCTCATATGCAAGGTACTAGGGTCTTCATCTGATTTACTTGGTTTTAAACCGAATCGATGAATCCTGAATACAACAGTTCGGTTGAAGGATTGATGTTATTAGGTTCTCTATATTTAATTCGCTTCGGTTTTTTCTCAAACGGCATGCACCCAACCGACAAAATTAATTGAAACAGGTGTCCTCTTAGAATTTCATCGCGAGCATAAATCATTCGAAGATGCCAGTGTCTTTCTTATTTTCCATCCAGGGTTTTTCAGAAAAAAGAGCTCTTGTTTTTAAATTTCTCTCCTTGTATGCATACTTCTACTTTTTTTTTTTTTTTTGCATTTCCTTTTGTTGAAAAAAGTTAGAAGCTGGCTCTTCATTCATTTTTTCCTTTCTTTCTTCTCCGACTTTTGGTTTTGTTTTCTTACCAGGAGCCTAGCTACAAGGGGGTTTGCATACAGGGTTATTCTTGCTTTATTTTGGATTTGTCTGTGAATGGGATGCTGTTTTATATCTACAGAACCTGGCACTGTAACTGCTTATTTTCCCAGTAGTCAACTTTTTGTTTAATTGTACTTTGAATAATAAGGCTGGTTTATCAATCAATAGTATACGCACAAAAAATTTCAACAATTGTAATGGCTTCAGTAATTTTAACCAAGATTTTATCTTAACAATTTGAAGCTAGAATTTTTGTTTGCTTTTCTTATTCTTTTTTTTTTCTAAAAAAAATTCACCCTTGAATGCATTCCTTTAATTATTAATTATTATACTTTCATGTTGTAATAATCTTTTTAACTGAATGTTAGAGAGCAAGGAGAAACTGAATAAGTTTTTTTTTAAGTAGAGAAATTTGAATAAGTTATAGAAGTTCTAAAGGTTTTGCAGTGTATTAGGCTTATCCTTATAATCCGAATTAAGTTTCGGTTTGTATGGTTCCATTTTCGCTCGGTCGACACTTTTTTATTTGGTTAGGAAAAATCAATTCTTTGGAAACCAACCCAAAAATTGAAAAAGTTTGTGAAATTACCTTGAGTGCTAGCTCTTCTACAAAAATCAGAGAGCCAATGAATATATTTGCATTCTCCAAATCCTTGCAAAATGCCTTATAAGTCTCCTGATCCCTCAACTCTTCGACAAGGTACCCGACAACCTCGTAAGAAGCGTACCGGCGATCTGCATTTAGTGTACGCACTGCCTCTGATAGGGATGACTGGTACTGTGCCTCAAGCACCACATAAACCACCTTGACACGTGGGAGTCCTGTGGGATCCCTTGGGTCTGGTACTATCCGGCGAACCTCGGGTTTTGACTGAGTGAAAAGCCCGTTTCCTGTTATAGCCGCACACCGGATGGAAATGGGTCTCGCAACCCGGCCTGATCTCCTTGGAAGTGTGTGTAGAAGGGTAAGCTGGTCTAGTTTCTTCGAACAGGGGTTGAGTGCGAATTGGGTTGAAACTAGAGATGACATTGTTAGTGTGTGTTAGTTTGTCTTTGTTTAGGAGGGTTTACCTTGGTAACCCTTGGATGCTGGCTGCACTGAAGAGAGGAGAGGAGAGGAGCAAGGTATGAGAATGTATAGTTTAGTTTTGAGCAGTGAGGGGTTTGTGTGGAGGAGGGAAAAAGGGAGGAATTGAGGCCATTGAGGCCTAGAAATGCTGGTGGTGCCATGGCGAGACACGTAGCCTTTGGAAAGGGAGAGAGATTTTGCTAAAAAGTCAAGTAGAGACTGGGAGTGTGGCCTTTTAATTTGAATTTTTGCATATTTGTCCTAGGAATTTATAATTTTAATAATACACCTATTTCTTGATAGTATACTTTTTAAAGTGTCAATAGTTGCAACAACAAAAAAGATCTTGTAAAGTTCTAATTGAACCATATTATCTTATTCATTTATTAATTTACATGCTTTGAGTTATTTTAATAAATATTCTCATAAAAGTATAAAATGACACCTTAGATGTTTTTGTCGTATAAAAAAAAAAGCATACGGGACAATATTGATAAAAGTAGAGGTGGGTAGGTAAAGAAAACTACGCAATGCAAATATCCCAAGCTAAAATACAGTTTTAGTTTTCATTAAAAAGACCAAAATTATTATTTAAGGTTCATTAGCATTAAAAACTACTATCAAACAACAATATATGCACATTCATGTATACATGTATGTGATTTTTATGTTAGTGTGTATAGCAATGAGTGAACATTTCCTCTGTATAAATTATCGAATAATTTAAGGATTGTTTTAGTCTGTGTTACAACATTTGTGTATATACTGATATCTTGAAAAAAAATTAAAATTAGAAAATTAAATTATATAAGTGTTTTTTATTTTTTTTAAATAGCGCATGTATCAAGTTTGGCCTTTAAAAAATAATTGAAAATTTTTAACAGTAGAAATTTAATGACTTTATGATAGGTGGTCAATCAAAATTTAAATTAACTCAAATTAAAAACATGAGCTATCTACTATATTTTTCAAAATATCAAATGTTCATACCATACCATGAATATCATATGTATGCTAGAATTATCCTTTGTTTAAACCCTTCATTCTCATTCAAAAGAAATTATTTTCAATCGTAAATGTTTATCTTTAACGTGTGGGTGAAGAGTATAAATATTTATTGCTGTAAATTTGCACAATTATTGTCACAACATTAAATCTATAATAATATAAAATAATTATTTTTGGCTTAATATTACCAAAAAAAAGGTCGCTATAAACGAATAATGCATCAGGTGGTTGTTTATTTATTTTTACAGAATCATCAATTTAAGAGTCCATATTCAAATTGCAATTTTATAGGGGCTTTATTATAAATAGCTTCTATAGGGGCATTAACGCAAAAATACCATTCTTGGATTTGGCTGCGTCCGTGAGTACTTTGGTGGGGCCATGCAGGGATTGTGATCGGCCAGGCTCAGCTTCCTATTGGTTTGCTGTGATTTCCCAGGCTTAGAGAGAGAGAAGAGAGGTGATGAAATTTGGATAAGAAAAAGAGATTGCTTCTCTTATTCCGATTTTTTGTATACGTAGCATTGCAAGGATTATTTGGAGAACGGAGCAGGTCCGATGCTCATTGTATCTATTTTTAGGTTCAACGACTATGATGACCGTCCGATTAAAATTTAAGATTATGCCCACGAAAAATTGAAACAGACAAGCACAAAGTTTAAAGCGGTCTGCACGAATCTTAAAGCAAATCAACGGTGATTAAACTCATCGAACCAAAGTAGGTCCGATAGGCATCGGACCTACTCTCAAATTGATTGTGAATAGCATTGCGCGGTGGAGATATTTTAGCCAATGTGGAGATTTGTGAGCTTTTAAGTTTTAATAGTGACGTGTTCAACTCGTACAGGAAAATGACACCAAAGCTGTTCTCAACAGAGATAGAAAGGGATTTATTTCAGCCTTCTAATTTTTTTTAATCATCTATTTTAAAAAAAACAATCTAATTTACCTTATAAATTAAAAGTGTAATTCGGATGTACGATCATCTACATTATTTAAAAGTTCGTCCAGAAGGCCCTCCTGAATCCTGATTGTTTTGCATTACCTGATTCACAGACTGGGCCGTCATAGTAGCGGTACCAGAGTGTTTGTAAATAAACAAAATTGTAAGAAGCCCAATTAAACCACGATATTAACTGGGCTTAATGTGCGAAATTTCACTAGGCCCAACTAATTAAATAATACATTCTTTTATGGCTAGCTTAGTAGCTTTGCTTAATCCGAGGAACAAATTAAGTGGTGTCCCTAAAATATCCACTTCCGGTAGCTTCCTTGAACCTCATTTCATCATTTTTTTTCCACGCCAGCGTCTTCATCTCAATCGCAAAATTGATAAAAATCATCTCAAGTACAGAACAATTAGTAACTTGCAAGTGAAAATCATCTCACTATTAGCATTATCAGTTTAAACTTGCTGAAATTTTAATTGCTAAGGTTAAAAATGGCAATTCATGAGTTTTGACGCTATTGCGATACATCTTCACTCAATACCAGTATTTATCAAAAAAATAATTCGCTATAAGTTTAAAAAAAAAATAGGCAATGTATGGATTACAGAAAACTATTGGATGCTCTTTTATTATTTTTTCTTGAATTCTGATTACACTTGTATGAATTGAGAGAAATGGCTTTCAATTTGCTGGAAGTTGTTTTCCTTCAACAAAATATTGTACAAGTGAAAGGCCTCTAGCAGGCTGGTAACTGGGCACCTCATGTCCTGCTCCTCTCACTGTCACTAGTGTCAGATTACCTTCATATGTTTTGCTATATCCACCTACCTGTTCACCAAACAAAATTTATACATATATCTGTCAATGATAATGTACATTCAATTTGGATTCAAGGGAGATAAAGATGTACAAATGACAAAAATAGTAACAATCCGAGCTGTTAAATTTGAAACAGAAAAAATTATGAAACTGTAATTTGGACATCTGGGCATTTTAGTCAGGAATTTCTGTATTTACATTCTGCATTATTTTCTGTTGAATTATTATGGATATTTGGTGTGTCAGAAAAGTACCGAAGCCAGAATTTCAAATTTTCATTTAAATATTTCGATTCTGGATAAACAAAATATTTAGAGGGAGAGAGAACCTGATTGTTTAGGTACCAAGCGCCCCAAGGAATCTTGACAGGAAGCTGGAGTTGATTTAGAGAATATCTCGTTGATGTAACTGGGACGCGGCCATCAATGTCTCCACTGTAATTAATATTTAGTCAGATTAGGATTAAAACGTTTGAATTTTTTACAGAAAAAGGATGAGAATCAGAAAAAAGCACACTCACACAGAGGATCATCTATCATCCCTACTGAGCTATGCTAAAAACACAAGTGATGTATGACAATGGAAAAAGAATGCGATTCATCTTTTTCAAAACACAGAAAATACAAGAATGATTTAATATTACCCCTTCCATGTTTCAGATTGTTTGAATCTTAGCTAATTTACCAGAGAGGTACATATTAACTCTTTTTTTCTTTTTAAATAAAGATGGGGATTAAGTCATTTAACTTTAAATATTCACATAGAATGTTGTCTTAGTCATTAGACTAAAGATTAGTCCTCATTTATTCCTGACAATTAAATAGCTGTGCATGTGTGTCTCACTAACTTGTACCAGCAACTAAAATGTTGTGCCACTGTGTGAGAAGAAACAGAGAGCATGGTAGTTGTTTAGCGGTAATAACAGAAATAGATGAAATAATGAGTTATGTTGGTACCTGTATACCCAAACTCTGATACCCTTAGAAAAGAGCTCAGTTAGGATGGGTAAAACTGTTGAAGCGCTATCCACCCAATTTGAAATAACATCACTGCATATTGTTGCAAAAACGGTGTTACAGCGTTGTTAAATTAAAGAAATAAAAAGATCTGATATAAATTTTCTACATCTCCGTCATCTTCATCTCTGTCATGCATGTATGAAAATGAGCCATATTCAGGTCATACCAGATAAGCCATAGACCAAATTTCACATCATTTGGAACTTGGTCCTGTTTTCCAAAAATATCTCAGTCAATTGTCAACCTTACATCTTAATCATAGTAGTTAAATGCTTCTTGACTTCGCTTACCTTCCCTTTCATTGGTAAGAGAGGTTAAGTGAACAAAAAGGACTTCTAAGCTCAGAACTAAATTAGCGCTTATTAATTTCTAGGATGGTATAATCCGCCTAAATAGACAGATTATGCAGCCAATTCTCTTCTGACAAGGATGGATGTCGCCATCTCGATCGAAAGTGACAGTACAACAATGTATAGTTTTCTGAACATGGTAAAATAGTGTATTTTATTCCTCAAAAGACTGAACATGCATATCAGGTTAATTTCAATTTGAGAAGGTACCAGCGACAAATATAACAGTACCTAACTGAAGAAGGATATCAGTTAACAGGTCATAATAAATAACTTGCACTGCTTGCTCACAGAAACTCTGTATGTGGCTTCACTACATATAATAGTTGCATGCTAAAAGTCTGGTGCAATTAATTTGATGTAGGCCATCAATTGATAAGGTCACTTCACCAGAAAAGACTACTTGCAATGAGATTTTTCACTTTCTGAGGAGTTTATGATATTTTCCAAAAGTATACATGAAGCTGCCATCTCTATGGTACAATTTTTTTAATTATATATATTGAAATTTAATAAAAAAAAAATAAGTTTTTATATAGTTGAGCCTTCTCATGAAATATCAATTGTGTGATTGTAGTTTAGTGGTTAGAATTCCACATTGTGGTTGTGAAGACTTGAATTCAAATCTCACTTACCATATAATATTTTTTTTTTTTGACAATTATTTTTTTTCACCCATCACATTTTTCATTTTACGTTTCAACGCCCATCTAAAATTAGATTTGTATAAATGGATTTAGATCAGTACGAACTTTAAGTTCCCCGTAAATTTAAATCATCTGCACGAATTTAAATGCAGATTGGACAATTTAGACTGGACATCGAACCGAACTCACGAAGTTAAATGCGGATCCACACAATGTTGCTCGTTTGGAGATTCCTAAATACTAATTCCTGATCCAAGAAACTATCACTCTATCAGAAAGGTTTCTAAAAGTGCCAACAAGTATATACGGAGCAAATCTAGGAAAACATTACTGAATTATGTATTATTCATCTAAACCTAACAACTTTAATGATTGTATCTCTACTCTCTAAAACAGCCAAAATGACCAACCACATGGAAATTTTGATTGATTCCCTACCTTGTCTAATCTTGTAAAATATAATTTTCTTGATCAAGACTCAATGTTTCCTCTTAGCTTTTCACAAGTAAGTAATTGCCATCTAGAATCCTAGATAATTGAATTGATGATGTTTTTAGTAAGCATTGGCACGCTTGTCCATAATCACCTTAAACCCAGGATGGGATTGCTAACTATATATATATATATATTATGTGAGTCGGTATGTTAGGTGAGGAATCTGGCCTTTAATTATTAGATCATTTTTCCTTTTCTATGCTTAAGTGGAAAGTCATATATATCGGTCCCAAGTACAATGGAGAGAGGATCTAGTGTTATTTATTATTTATCCAAGAAATCAAATTATATTTATTTGAATTAAACAAAGTTAAAGTTATTATTGATTGACCGACTGACATGTTAAAACGATGGAGTTTCTAAGACCCCTGATAAATTTGTATTTTCTTAAGAGCCAAATGTGAATTTCCAAACACTTTCATGACAACACATCAATACTGCATGCTTATGCTATTTTTTTATTCAATAAAAGAAACAAAGAAAATGGAAATTAGTGTGTATTATTTAGAACCAACAATTAAAAAAATGGACTTCAAGGAAGTGGGATCAGAAAGACTATAATCCAGAATGAAAATGATTTTTTTCTTCACTAATTCTAACTTAATTGATCTTAATGACAGACTACACCGTTCGTCGTAGGAGACCTGACAGAGAGAATCCTGACCACATAATAGTTTGTTAAGCAGTTGGGTTACTAAACTTTACGCAATAATGTCACTGGAGCCCTCAAGGAATCTGATTATTGGATTCCAGGGGCCCAATTCCAGGGTGGTTATTGCCTAAGCAGGTGTACACAGAGGAAAGTAAATTAGAGGAACCTTTCCATGTGGCTCTACAAGAAAAATATTTTCTCTGGGGAAAACATAAGGATGTATATACCCCTGAAAAGAACATTTGGATATCACTTATTGACTTATATTATGTATATGTATATAGCCCTTTCTCTGTTTCTTTAAATGTGCCTTGTATAACTCTCATTATGTAACAACTAACAAGGAATATTGATGAGCAGAGGTAATGAGAATATGTTTTTGAGATTATACAAAAGGAAATATTAACAAATGTGTCAAATATTTCAATATAAGTAGGCGCATTATATAATTTTAAAGCTAAAAACAGTCTTCTTGGAGTCACAAATTTTGTATAGGCAAAAGGAACTCAATAGTAAAATTAAAGATTGAGTTGTATTGATCATGAAGCTTGTAAGCTCTTAAGGCTTATGCAATGAATTACCTCTTGAATAATATGTTCTCCTTCCAATATGTAATTTGTGTGCATTTTCTATGTATACCTATTTTTGGGTGCAATTCATTGGTACATCTAGTATGTAAACAAAGAACAATGTTTTTTTTTTCTCTCTCTCAATGTGTACTTCTAGCTCTGAAGCATTTGGTGAAGACTTGATCAACCACCAATTAATTGCACCTAGAAGGGGTTTGTTTCAGGTTATTCCTACCAAAATGTTTTTCTCCAAGTTTCACTTAACTTGTACTTTTTTCTCTCCTCTTTTCTTTATCCAGAGTTATGATGAATACTAATGAATTCTACAAGTTTGCAAAAATGTTTGTACCTGCAAGAAGACCAGCGTTGCTTGAGCTTGGTGACATTGGCATGCATTGCTTCCTGTACCTCTGGAGTATTTAGATACGCATCTACATAATAATCGCTACATGGATCGAAATTTTCAATCTGCATCATGAAATCCAAAAAAGATACATCAATAGAGAATAGTCAGAAGTTGCCTTCAGAAAGTTCTCTGTTATTTTCATAAAAAGAAAATTGTCCCCTGCATCTCAATTGTTGGTAAGCAATCTTATCAGAGGACTAAAGAGAACATACAGTGCCACAAATTTTATCACTTTTCTTGACACAAATTAAGGTCAAATTGCAAAAGATGGTATTGCTGAAAACATCAAACTAATGGCCATTTGGAAGGCACACAAAGCAAAATAGGCCATCGTTGTAATATTAATATCCTCATACATTTATGATTTGCAGGAAAGGTAGAAACAGAGAGATTGTAGACAAAGTTATTCATTGGTCGGTTCGATGCATTTTAATTTTTGTTACCATTGGTGTTTATTAGCATATATAATAAAGTTTGATGTTATGATTAAAATAATATCGCTAAATAAAAAAATGAAAAATATGTGTTCAAAACTTAAAATGGAAAAGTAAGTTAAAGTACTAACCGAAGGCGTTTTCGGAGGGCTTGTTGTGCCTGAAGCCGTGCACAATGGAGCATAGATGTTATAGATGTCAAGGCTGTCAAAAGCCGAATCTGCACTTCCGAGCGCAGATGAGCATGTGGAGCTGCTAGTATCAAGTGAGAAATTGCAGCTCTTGTGAATCGCATTGATCGTCTCGTCGGAGATGAGAGCATGCGTCCAAAAGAAATCATACATGCCGCTAGTGTCGGTGTCGTCATTGATAACCGCATTGCCAATCTTGCATTCACAAATGTGCATGTGTTAGTAATGTTCACAAGTGTCGAGTTCATGACAAAATTCAAGAGCATTTTCACAAAGTTTATCAACCATGATGCCTTTAAAATTGATGCTATCTTGGCCTTTGTTTCGGCGATTGTATGTGACAATTGCGTGCGCAAGCTGAGGAACATAGTGGCCAGCATAGCTCTCTCCGGCTATGTAGAAATCTCTTCCTTTGTACTCTGAAAATCTCTCCAACCAATTCACTAAAAACGCAACATTGTCCTGAGCGGTCTTTGTATCGCCATTTAGCGAATAATCTTTAGTGGTGTTAGAGTACGAGAAGCCGACTCCGGCCGGACTTTCGAGGAATAAAACATTGGCCACTAAAAAAATAAATAAGAGAGTACAGAGCACAGTAAGTAATCCTCTCTCTGATGGAAGTCAATTTTTTTTTTTTGCATGAAAATTACCAACCTTTGTTCCATGAAAATGGGTTGTGGTACAAAGTTTTGCCATCACTCATTACACGGAAAGGTCCCAGCTCCTCCATGGCGCCATACCCCAAAGATGAACATCCAGGTCCTTGCATGTGACAACATTTACATTAGTCAGGTTCAGGGTTCTAAATAGCTAGCTATAGCTACGGTGCGCTATAGTTTTTTCAGACCTCAAAAGCTATAACGCTATTAACCGTTTTTTTTTTATAATGATTCTAAATAGCTAGCTATGGTTGCACTATAGCTGGCTAAAGCTTTTTCGGACCTTAAAAGCTGTAGCGCTATAATCACTATTTAGAGCCTTAGTCAGGTTAGTTACAACAAAATGCCAAAATTTCAATAAAAAATTTAAATTTATGTACTTGAGAAATCAAGTTGGTCATGAAAATTGTATCCGAGATGATATTGATTTTTTTCTTGCAAAAAAAAAAAAGAAGTATATATTTGATAAAAACAGGTTAAAAAAATTGTTTTTTGTGTTAAGCATGACTAATATCTTTAATTATCTAGAAACCTTTTCTTGCTTGTTTATTATAATATGATGCGTATGTTATTGAACATGCAATTGTTGTGGAAAAGAATATAAATTAATAAAGTGGTTCATTACTTAAAATAGTTCAAATGACTCTTGTTGTTTCTCAACCACCCTCAAGGCGAACAAAAAGAAACTTCATTGTTTATTTATCTTTGAAAGAGCACCTCACATTATTTAAATTGTGCTTACACCCTTTTCCGCATCAGTTTCCAACTATATTCAAGTGGCCCCGGTTAAAGTGAATTAAATGGTTCTGAGATGTAATTGCATATTATATATTGACCGGCTGACTAGATTTTTTTTTTGTCAATTTAGCAAAATGTGTTGTGCTAATAATTATTCTCTCCTATATATTAATTTGTTGAAACTAAAACAGAGTTCACACTTAATTTCACACGTGTCAAAACATAGTTCACTTCTCTGAGAAAATTTTCAAATGTGACAAATCATTTTCCAATTAAGAACTTTTTCAAATTTTGATTCTACCATCCAAATAACAGGTGGAGTTTATCAGTTCAATCCAAATCAAAACAAAAAAATATATATATAATATAGAAAAAGGCAGGGTCCAAATGAAAAGTGACCATGCTTTAATTTCACAATTATGAACAAACAAATTACCTCCATTAAGCCAGAGGAGGAGAGGTTTAGAAGCAGCACCACCATCACCACCTCCGGTTGCCGCCTCGGCAAAATAATAATAAAATGCTCTGCCTTTCTCTGCATCAACTGTTATATAGCCGCCATACTGATCAAAATTCACGCCCGTCTCCGGCTGCCCCGGCAATTTTTCAATCTTATCTTTCTCTTTGTTCCCAATTTGAGAAGACACCTTCGAAACTGCTGAGGTGGAGAGGCTGGTGGACATCAGCCCAGCCCCGGGAGAGGCGCTGACATGGCGTTGAAATGTTCTTGGATCAAATATTAGTTTGTTAAGTGCGTCGGCTTGCCGTTTTGATGCCGGTACTTGGGTTTGAGAAGATATTTTGAATAGTAAAATTAGTAGTAGGGATAGCAACTGGTATGGTGGGATTTTGTTCCTCATTGCCATCCTTTTACTTTTCTATTTGTTGTTGGATTGATTGAGGTATGCTTTTGAGATTACGAGTTGCTTTCCCTATTTATAATGGAGATGAAGTGGGCGAGAGGTCATGGTGTGTTTTACGTACGTAGCAGAAGAACAAATCAACATCCTCTCCATTTCTCCTTAAATGGAGGTAATTGTATATCATGACGAAATTGCTCTAATAATAATTTGTGCAACTTTAGATGGCTTTTGGAACATAAATTAATGCTAATTTTAGAGCTTTGAAAAAATGAAAAAATTTCAATACTCAAAAAGGTGTAAAAAGGTGTACCGTGTACTTGCTTGAGCATTTTGATTTTTGACAAGGAAATGCCAAATAGCCAATAGAGCAAGTACCATTTTATTATTTTATAATCCTTCAACACATGCACTAGCTCCAATCAAATTTAAGATTACTAAATTCTGTTCCAACCAGAATATATATATGTCCAATGAGTGAGCCTATGGTGCTATGCATAGCAAGGATGACTAGTGTACTACTGCTCAATATGGTACTTTTTAAAATTCTAACGGTCGATCCAACCGTTCAATGTGATAATCATATGAATATGTACATCTTTCAAAGTGGCTTAATAAATAGTAAAAAAATTCCAAAAAATGTAAAATTTGGTCTCCAAGCACATTTCAATATTTAGAACATGTTGAATGGTTCGGATCGGTTGTTTGGATTTTCAAAATCCAAAAAATGGCCCGAAGTAAACGGGGTGGTTTACTTTGCAAAGCACCGTAGCCTTACTCTATATATATATATGGATTTGGTTATTATTTTTCAAAATTCAGGGATAGGCTCGGTCACTAACTATTCTAGCCGATATTTTTATTAATACCCAAAAAAAAAAAACAAATTATCAAATCTGCTCCCACCCCAAACTTATTTTTATTTCTACCCCAACCGCCCGTGGGCTGGGCGGTCCACTTTCCCCACCAGACCGCCCAGCGGCTGGGCGGTTCACTACCCGGATTTGACCGCCCAGCAGCTGGGCGGTCCGCTATAAAACCCCTATAGAATGGGTTTTTCTCTCTCCTGAGTAGCACAGTATTCATTCCCCAATCCAACAAATTTCCAGAACCGATTGAGAGAGCTGTCAGGCGATTTGGAGGCGATTTTGAAGGCGATGGTGAACAGTAATCCAAGCACAGTAATTCCAGCACAGTAATTCCAGAACTCTCATATGTTGGTTGCACTGTATGTGGGCGGGAAGTTTACCCGGGGTGCGGAGGGAGCACAGTACACTAAGGAAGCAGCCTACGGCTTCGAGGTAAATGAAAATACCTCATTTGTTGAACTGAAGGGAATAATGTATGAAAAAATCGGGTTGAACCCCAACCGGTGTGATATAGATTTAGCTACCCGGATTAACACAGTAAGTGGAACCCCAAGGCTCCGTCATCAAGGAAAGACCATGCACAGCTTACGGCTTCACTTATTGCCAATGTAATTGAGAATGACGTTCAGGATGACCCATCGATGAGCCTTAAGGAGGTCGGTAGAGCTGTCAGACGGGTTTACAAGCATGTCGTCCCAAAATACAACAGGTTGTGGAGAGGGCGTGAACTTGCGATTTGCCGAATGTTCGGTAGCTGGCATGGTTCATACAACTTGCTTGCACCATTGCTGCAGGCCATAGCAAGTACAAATCCCGGCACTGTCTTTGAATGTTGGAATATAAGCGTACCGACTGTCGACAACGCGTTGCAATTCAAGGCCATAGCATGGGCGTTCGGTCAATGTATTCAAGCTGTGCCATACATTAGACCGGTCATCAGTGTAGATGCATGCTTCCTGTCTGGCCGTTACGACGGGAGACTGCTGATCGCATGTGCATATGATGCTGAAAACCAGCTGTTGCCTTTGGCCTTTGCAATTGTTGAGAAGGAGGACGGGAAAAACTGGGGATTTTTCATGAGGTTCGTAAGAAGACAAGTGGTTGGCGACCGGTTCTTTTGTGTCATATCAGACCAGCACAAAAGAATCAAATATGTTTTTGATCGCCCAGATTTCGGGTGGTCGACAGCGAACGGCGATTGTGTGCACAGGCTGTGTATGCAACATGTTACAGACAACCTACACAAGAACTGTGGATCTGAAAAATGGGTTGCAGATACATTCAGAATTGCTTGCAAGAAGAAGAAGCCGAGAAGGGTGGAAGAGATGTTCAAAGATTTTGCCAAGGTATGTATATTTTTATTTGTTGACTTATATTTTTTGAATTATTTACTTAAATTTTCTCATCTGAAATTTTTTTTTTTGACAGTACTGTCCAAAGGCAAATTTGTACTTACTCAAGGTGGGAAAAAATAATCCCGCCGATCTTGCTGAGCCACCTGCATATGAGAAGATATTGCAAGCCCGTGATGGAGGTTTCCGATGGGGAATTATGACCACAAATGGGTCTGAGTCCTTGAATGATGTTTTCAAGCAGAGCCGGCAGTTGCCCGTAGCAGCAATTGTGGAGGACACCTTCTACAAGTTAAATGCATGGTTTGTTGCACGGCGTGTTAAAGCCCTCGAATTACTGTCCAGGTATGTATATTTTTATTCAGAGATTTTGCCAAGGTATATATATTTTTATTTGTTGACTTATATTTTCTGAATTACTGTCCAGGAATCAAACGTTTTCAACAAGGGTGGAGGGGAAACTCAGGAAACATAGGGAGAAAGGTGCAGTTATGAAAGTTGTCCCGTACGGGGAGAACCAATTGGAATTCGAAGTGCACTGTCCAAATGAGTTTGCTCCAACCGGCCGTAGACCGGATGGGACTATGGAGTTTGTGAAAAGGATGTTCAAGTATGTTGTTATTTTTGCACCTGACAATACTGTAACATGCACTTGCCAAGGAATCCAGTTGGCCCACCTACCTTGTTCTCATGTTATGGCGGTGTGCCAAGAGAGAAACTTCTCTGAGGATGATTATGTCGCACACATGTACCGTACCGATTACCTTGCGAGTACTTGGGGTGCATCTTTCCATCCTTATCCCAACCAGTATCAGTGGCCGCCCTATGTTGGTGATAGAGTCTGTCCCGCAAGCGGGTGGATCAGAAAAGGAAGAAGACCCCACAAGCGTCAAGTAATGAACATGGACGAGATGGAAGGTAGGCGAATGGGACATCAGGCCCGCCGTTCAACAACTGATAGGCAGCGAGCAGGTACGGTTGATTTTATTTATTTACTTATATTTTATTTGTTTACTTATATTTTATTTTGATTTTATTTCAACTGGAATGCAATGCAGATGCCATTAACGAAGTCAACGAAAGAGAAAATGCTAGAGTTGTTGCTGAGGCTACCGGTAGTAGCCACCGCACTCATGAAAGCCCAGGAACCGGTAGTAGCCATGGAGAGACATCCGATAGTGCCGCACAACTAGCTGCACCCAGACCCAGACGTCGTATTTTGAGTTTGTTCGGCCGTCGTCGCTGATTACCAAGTTTTGTTAAATTATGTTATGAACTATTTTAGATGTATATTGTGAACTATTCTAATTGGTAGTTTGTGAACTATGCAATTTTTTATTTGCCTCGATTATTTTATATGCTTCATTTTTGTTATTTTTATTACTTAATTACGTATACAAAAACTAACAACATAAAATATAAACAAACACAAAACTAATGAAATAAAGTCTACGACATAAATTCCTAAAAATTCTAACGACATAAATTCCTAAAAAATCTACTTCTTACAACGAGCCTTGAAAGTGCATGACACAAAGTCATCATCAGAGTTTGCCTGATCTGGATCAGTCACAGCAGACGAAGTGGTAGCCTTACCAGTACAAGGAACAAACTCGTCGTCCGATGCTGGAGGCTCTGGATCAACTTTCTTCTTTTTCAAACCAAAGCCGTAGGGGTTTTCCACAAAGTCATCGTCTGAAATTTCATATTGAACATGTCGTCTCTTCCATTCCTCCAGCTTACATGTCTCACAATTAAAAAAATCACGATATATTTGATACTTGTACTTTTTTTCCTCATTTTTACCTCGATCACTAATTGACCCTCCTCTCGCTATGCCACGATCTCGGTTGCTCGCTTTTTTACCTCGTTTGTTACTGTCCATACCTCTACTCACCTCAAAATCGCCTCTCTTTCTCTCTTTCGGTTCTGGAAATTTGTTGGAAACTTGGAATGAATACTGTGCTCATCAGGAGAGAGAAAAACCCCTTTTATAGGGGTTTTATAGAGAACCGCCCAGCTACTGGGCGGTCAGATCCGGGTAGTGAACCGCCCAGTCGCTGGGCGGTCTGGTGGGGAAAGTGGACCGCCCAGCCCACGGGCGGTTAGGGTAGAAATAAAAATAAGTTTGGGGTGGGAGCAGATTTGATAATTTGTTTTTTTTTTGGGTATTAATAAAAATATCGGCTATTCTAGCCATGTTCGGTTGAATGTGGAAAAGTGAAATAGCAAAAGAGTGAAAGGTATAGATGAATGAGCCATTTTTATATTTTGAACAATTTGTCTATTGACTCATGATGAAATAGAGAAAGAATAAAATAGAAAATATATTCCAATTAATTTCTTTTTTTTCTCACCGGCCTAACATCCGACATTTTTATTAATATCCAAAGTTAATTAGAAATTATATTTATGCCCAAAATTCCCGACTTTCGCCAAAAATGTCCAAACCGGCCATAAAATGGCTGGCTTACATTTTATGGCCGGTTTACTCCTTTTTTTTTAGATTTAGAGAGACACTATGAAGAGCAAAATAATGAAATATAACACTGAAAATTTGAATTTTTGTTTAAATTATTTGTTAGATTACTTTTTTTTATTTATAATCAGCATATTTATACTAAAATACACTAGATTACTTAAAATTATGTTGAATTACACTATATTACAATAAATTATGTTGAATTACACTAAATTACGTTAAATTACGCTAAATTACAATAACTTTGCTAATTATGCTGAAATACGGTAAATTACGCTAAACTACGCAAAATTACGCAAAAGTAGACTGGTTTTGTAACACTATGGAAGCTACAAATAAGAAATTAATATTGGACATAAAGTACAAAACACTTGAATGTAATTTTTGATAAAATAAGTAACATTTAACAGGCAAATAATACTTTTTGAATAGATGAACGAGATCATTGAGTTACTTGAAGTGAATTACTATAAAATTGATAGCTTTCAAAATTTTGTTTGACTGATGTTAATTCGAAATTTCTAAAATATTTAGGGATTTAAATATTCAGAATAGAAATTGAAATTAATATGAGATACAATATATAAGATTAATAATAGATAATATAAATGTATGTATATTTCATTTACTTTGGATTAGTTTGCAAATCTTGTAAATTCAAAGGTCAAATAGCAAAATGAATAAATTTAATAAGGTGGGACCCGCACCCCTCCTTATCCCTTTTTACTCTCTCTTTTTACCGTCTCTCTCTCTCTTTATCTCTTGCGTGGCAAAGCCTCTGTGCTCCAGCGGCTTCAAGCCAATTAGAGAGCAACTTGCTCTTATCATTTGTTATATTTCTAATTTCTTTCAATGTTTAATCGTTCCTTAAACACTACAGTTCTCTCTTCTCTATTGTGCAAGAAAGTTGAAAACAACTTCTCTTTGGTTGACCGAGTAATTGTGTGAATTGATTGTGGAATGGTTTATGTGATTACTCTCTCTATGTACAGGGGCATAATTATGAAAAAGACTGATGAGACAGGATGTTCAGGAGGAAAAGACTATCGGTGACCTGTTGCCCTACGATATCAGGCATAATTATGAAAAAGACTGATGAGACAGGATGTTCAGGAGGAAAAGACTATCGGTGACCTCACATGTTGCCCTACGATATCAGGCATAATTATGAAAAAGACTGATGAGACAGGATGTTCAGGAGGAAAAGACTATCGGTGACCTCACCTGTTGCCCTACGATATCAGGTGCGCGGTTATTGGATTAGTCTGAGATTCATGACTAGGAATTAAATCGTAACTCGCTGTGCATTTGGAATATTTGATTGATTGTATTGATTGACTGTTGCATCATATGCATAGCCCAATACAATTGAAACTGAATTACAGGTAAGACTGTTGACTGTCATGTTGATATTGTTTGTCGATTGATTGATTCTTATTGAAATCTGATTGATTGAAACCACAGTGATTGAATTGATTGAATATTGAATACTGTAATCCTTGAACCTCCATATAGTGGAGAAAAAGGATTAATATATCGTAAAGTCTAGCTAGTTACTAGACTTTACTCCAGGACCCTTATGCGCATATGGTGAATGGCCCCAACTGAACCCAGTACCGGTTGGGTAGGGAATATTGAATGAATATGAATTGTGACTGCAAGACTAAAGAACTGTGGTAACTGTCTTATTAATTATTTTCTTTCCGATAATGACAGTATTGATATTGATTTCGTATTGTTTATGTTAAATAATTGTCAGGATAGTTAGAACCGTCTTGTCATTGATTTTCTTTCCGATAATGACAGTATTGAGATATTGATTATGTATTGTTTCTGTTAACAAATTACCAGAATAGGTGGAACAGTATAAGCCATAACACGACATATACATGTTATTGTATCTGTCAGTGTTACCAGACTAGAAATTGTAAAGTTAAGAAACCAAATGTTACTAGACTTTATGGTTTAAAAGATTTTGACCCAAACCATTTATTCTGATAAGATTCTTAGAGTTCTGATTTATTTACATAATTGTTGTTGTTCAATTGAATACTGTTATTGAGCATTTGCATTCGTTATTATGAAATGAACTGTTAGTTTCTTATGCGGAGATTTCATTCTGAATATGGATTTTCTTCGAATCAAATAACCTCAGTGGCAATTAGCACTGAGAAATAATTTATTATTTCTCACGCGTTTTCCCTTGTGGGATTCACAGGTTTGTTAGATGAAGACAGATAAACGCTTATGGGATTATAATTGACAGCAGGGCCACCTAAATGTATGGGATTTGGGTTTATTATATTTGACAGGGTGCAGAGAATATATCTCTAGCATCATCCACTATAAATGGTCAAATAATTCTTGTAAATATATTGGGATGTGGTACAAATAATGGATGCTATTGGCAATGCATAAAAAGATCCATGTCTTATATATTGAATTGTGAAGGTACTTGTTGGAACTGTCGCACCTCCGGATCGGGGGTGTGACAGGTTTTGTGCCATCTTTCATGAATAATAAAAAATAGTAAAAAAAATTCTGAAAATAGTAAAAATTGGTATTCTATAAGTTCATTATGTAACTAATTTACTGAGCTACTTAGATTGAATAATAGAAATGAAAATCTTAATCGGAAACTTTAACTCAAGTTTTGAGGCTCTTCCCTTTGTTTTTTGGCAATTCTGAATTACGAAAAACCACAAAGCACTCAGTGAAGCATGCGTATTTTCGCAAGCTTTCCGAAAAGTGGTCATTTCTTGAAATCGGACACTCGATCGCCGTTTTATGACCGTTTGAAGTTTCGTCGTCGTTTTTTGCCGTTTCAGTGAAGATATCGTCCCTATTCATATGTAATTTAGCGTAATGTAATGTAATTTAGTGTAATTTAACTTAATATAGTGTAATTCAATATAATTTCAAGTAATTTAGCGTATTTTAGTACAAATATGCTAATTATATATCAAAAGAAGTAATCTATCAAATAATTTAAACAAAAAAATTCAAATTTTCAGTGTTAGATTTCATTATCTTGCTCTTCATAGTGTCTTTAAAAAAAAAAAAAAAAAAAGAGTAAACCGGCCATAAAATGACCGGTTTACGGGGAGAGTAAACCGGTCATTTTATGACCGGTTTGGATATTTTTGGCGAAACTCCAGAATTCTGAGCATAAATATTAATTTCTATTAAACTTTGGATATTAATAAAAATGCCGGGCCTAACATGCCCTATATAATATATTGTTGACAGAGAAGAGGCCATCTTGAGTGGCTGCAATAATGATTGCTCAAAGAGAGATTTGTATTGTATTCCTTTTTGATAAGATGACGCAGCAGCATTTGTACTATGTAGTGTCTCTCTGTATGTTTATAGTAGGTTTTTTAATCCTGTTCATTAAAAAAATTCACATGTGCTTCATCACTCAGACCTAACCAACTATATCATATTTTCTTAATCAATTTGGTGTTACTTATTACTCTATGAGACTTCAAATAATGTTGATAATTAGTAGAAATATAGAATGTAATTTTTGAAGAAAAAAAACTATGTATGATAGTTTTTTTTTTAGTCTTTCTACAATAATACGATAATTGCTATTTAGAACTTTGTTATATATTGATACGAATTTTAAGGAACCCCGTGTAATACATATTTGATCCGGATTGACCGGATTATGATCGGACAATCCAAATTCAAACTTGAACGGTGAGGTAATGTAGAGGATCCAGACTCTGACCCCCCGCTCTGCCAGAAAAATCATGTTACCTCGCTTGGAACTGTCCAATTCACTTCATGATATGTACGGATTATTTTAATATTTACGAGTGTTGCTTTAATATTCATGTAGATCAATCGTACTCGGATAATAAAGCGAATCAAACAGTTCCAAGCGAGCATGGGTATGATGGGACAGATATCCTCCCAGGTACCTGACTCAAGCAAATTGCAACGGCCGGTCCAGATTAATTCTATCTGGGCCAAACTCATCAATCCGATGCCTATTGAGACTGTAGGGGATCTGTTTTGAGATTCGTGCCATGTTAAATGGGCCATCCGATCGTAATTTGCTTGAATCAGGTAACCTGAGGTGATGTGAATTCGGTATGATGCACATGAAACGCATCAGAATATTCGTTCGTCATATATATATTATATTGACACAAATTCTAAAGGAACCTTATATATATATTACATATTTGACCCAGATTGAGCATGATGGAAGAATCTGAATTGAAACTCAAACGGGGGGAGATGATGCAGAGGATCCGGGCTCCGAAGGCCGCTGAGCCATAAAAATCATGTTGTATTGATCTCATTGTCTCATGCCTCAGCCTCAGCCCTAGAGGCCAATTTTCCGTCCGGATACCTCAGCCTGCTGTTGAACTGTTGGAGAATCAGTTAATCCCACTAGCATTTGGATTGGTAGAGAGCGAAGAGTTTGAGAATTGGAGGTGGTTTATGAAGTGGGTGCGGGAGTATGTAATTGGTAGTTGTAGGTTCATGTGTGTGGTCTCTGACCGGCACAAGGGCATAAAAAAAGTGTTCATTCAAGATGATATGGGTTGGTCAGAGGAGAACAGGCAGTGTGCCCACCGGTACTGCTCTCAACACGTGTTTGAGAATTTTGAAAAACACACTCAGGATAAAGTTGCTTCTAAATTCTTCAAGATGATGGTTAAAAAGAAGAAACGAAGAAGATTACAAGATGGCCTTGATGCAATCGAAAGGTGAAATTCTGATTGGTTGACATACTTGGATACATGTGGCAAGTATAATGAAAATGACGAGGAAGAACCAGCTAAGCCATGAAAGGTTTATCAAGCTATGGACGACAGGAGTCGTTGGGCCATAATGACCAGCAATGGTTCCGAATCGCTGAACAATGTCTTCAAAACTTCTCGCAGATTTGTTATTCACAATTTCCATAGTTTACAATTAATGAAATATTTTAGGTTATCTTTATTTTAATTGTAAATTGTAATTCTCGTAGGTTACCGGTTGCTGCAATTATTGAGGAGACATTTTACAAGTGTGTCACATGGTTCGTTCAAAAAAGAGAGAAGGTCGTGCAATGCCAACAAGAGGGTCAACTTTTCTCCACTCGTACGCACTTGAAGCTGAACAAGCACATCCAGAAGACTAACAAAATGAGCGCGATTGCATTCAATAGATCCGGGGAATTCATGGTGACATCACATGGTGAGAAAATCTCATTTGACATAGAGGCAGGCAAATGGGTGTACACGTCCCAAGACTGTAGGTACAAGATCGTTGTGAAGAACAACCATGAGGTGGAATGCTCTTGCCAAAAGCCTCAGCTCACCGGAATACCATGTGTTCATGTGATGTCAGTGTGTCGTATAAGGTACGAATGTGTGTTAAAATTTCATAATAATCTTGCATGATGAAACTTACAAATGTGTGAAAAATGTAGGAATTACGATTCAAATGTCTTCGTAAATTACTATTACAACATTCAAACTCTAATCGACACATGGAGTGGATAATTCCACATGTATGACAATCAAGGTGATTGGCCGCCGCACGAAGGGGATATCTTAATGCCGGAGCACCGATTAGTGAAGTTGGGTCGGAGAAGACACAACCGGGTGCCAATGTGGATGGACATACTGGAAGGAAGGAGAAAGGGTCACGAGACCAACAGAGCTACCCTCGAAAGGAATGCGAGAAGGAGAAGGGATGCTAGGAACCGTACTCAATAATGTCATGGTTAGGGCTTTCTGTTTATGTATTAAGGTTAGGGTTTTCGGTTATGTATTATGGTTAGGGCTTTCAGTTTTGTATTAAGATTAGGGCTTTCGATAATGTTTTATGTATTGTATGTTATGTTTTAATGTACTATGACTGCGGAATATGTATTATTGTGTGTTTTGTGTTGTGTTTTATGTATTGTGTGTTGTTATGTTTTAATGTATTATGTATTGCGGGATATGAGATCTAAAATACGCAACACAAGAACTAATATCAAAATAATATCTAAATACGCAACATAAAACTAATATCGAAATAACGATCTAAAATACGCAACATAAAAATAATATTTGGTGATGCCTTAATAATAGACATAAGAGGTGGGTGCGCCAACCCAGTCAACGCACCACCTGGTGCGCCAACCCAGTCCACGCACCGGCCTATTTGGTGCGCGAACTGGGTTAACGAGGGTGGTAGTATTGAAAAAAAGGCCAAACTGGTGGTGTTTATTTAATTTGGTTTTTTTGGAGTGTCAACTAAAAAAATTTCGGCTCAACCAGTGGTAGGCAAAACCTAGATCCAAACCTACTATATATGGGTTTGATTATTATTTTTCAGAATTCAAGAATAGGCTCGGTCACTCAGGGGCGGACCCAGAGTGTTCCAGGGGCAGCTGCCCCCCTTGGATTTTGAGTTTTAGTAGAGATTTATCGGTTCCGACCGACTTTGCCCCCTCTGAAATTTTTTTTGCCCCCCTCTAGATGTTTAATTTGTAATTCGAGTGAAATTTAGGGTTAAATTAAAATAAATCTGTTGAATTTTGATTGGTAATTAGAATTACAAGTCAGAGCATCAGAAAATTACAAGTCAAAACATTAGAAAGTATAAGTTAAAGTATTATTTTTTATCGAGTACCCAATTGGTTAATGGATTTAAATCCGATTCGATATTTTTTTGCCCCCTGACGAATATCCTGGATCCGCCCGTGCGGTCACTAACTATTCTAGCCGTGTTCGGTTGAAGGTGGAAAAGTAAAATAGCAAAAGAGTGAAAGGTATAGATGAATGAGTCATTTTTATATTTTGAACAATTTGTCTATTGACTCATGATGAAATAGAGAAAGAATAAAATAGAAACTCTATTCCAATTAATTTCTTTTTTTTCTCACCGGCCAAACATGCCCTATATAATATATTGTTGACAGAGAAGAGGCCATCTTGAGTGGCTGCAATTTACAATGATTGCTCAAAGAGAGATTTGTATTGTATTCCTTTTTTTACAGATGACGCAGCAGCATTTGTACTATGTAGTGTCTCTCTGTATGTTTATAGTATGTTTTTTAATCCTGTTCATTAAAAAAATTCACATGTGCTTCATCACTCAGACCTAACCAACTATATCATATTTTCTTAATCAATTTGGTGTTACTTATTACTCTATGAGACTTCAAATAATATTGATAATTAGTAGAAATATAGAATGTAATTTTTGAAGAAGAAAAACTATGTATGATAGTTTTTTTTTAGTCTTTCCACGATAATCGCTATTTAGAACTTTGTTATATATTGATACGAATTTTAAGGAACCCTGTGTAATACATATTTGATCCGGATTGACCGGATTATGATCGGACAATCCAAATTCAAACTTAAACGGTGAGGTAATGTAGAGGATCCAGACTCTGACCCCCCTGCTCCACCAGAAAAATCATGTTGCCTCATTCTCTCATGCTTCAACCTAAGAGAGCAGGATACGTCGGTCCAATGCTCGTTTGGAACTGTTCAATTCACTTCATGATACGTACAGATTATTTCAATATTTATGAGTGTTGCTTTAATATTCATGTAGATTAATCGTACTCGGATCATGAAGCGAATCAAACAGTTCCAAGCGAACATGGGTATGATGCCCATGAGCATAGTGACATAACTCGCGTTTTATACGCGCATAATTCGTTTTTTCGACATAACCGAACCGAACTCCGTATAAAACGCAGAAAAACGTATACTACGTTTTATACGCAAATAAAACGTGTATAAAACGCGAGTTATGAATTATTCGCGAAAAAAACGCCAAATTTTTTTTTTTAATTTTTTCAAAAAAAAAAATTTTGGTTCCTTGTTGTATCGAATTATACCCGAATCACGAATTTTTGATCTCACCGAACCGAACCCGAACTTTTAATTTGTCACTATGCCCATGAGACGACCTCCGCTTCCCTGCCTAAACCCTCAGCTTCAGCCCATCAGAATATTCGTTCATCATATATATATTATATTGACACAAATTTTAAAGGAACCTTATATATTTATTACATATTTGACCCAGATTGACCATCAAACGGGGGGGAGATGATGCAGAGGATCCGGGCTCCGGAGGCCGCTGAGCCATAAAAATCATGTTGTATTGATCTCATTGTCTCATGCCTCAGCCTCAGCCCTAGAGGCCAATTTTCCATCCGGATACCTCAGCCTGCTGTTGAACTGTTGGAGTCCGTTGAAAAGGGAAGGTCTCGGCCACACTTTATGACACTTGTGGTGTGCCTAGCCATGTAACGGGTCACTTTATGCAACCGTGCAAAGTATAGTGTCAAATTAATAGTTCAGATTCGGTTCTGCGGGATAAAAGAGTTCGTGATTCGGGAAATTCGGGTATAATTCGGAAATGATTTGGTACCACAAGGAAACAAAAAAAAATCCGCGTTTTATTCGGTATTCAGTTCAGAAACGTCAAAAATATGAATAAAACACAAATAATTCGCGAATTTATCGCGAACCATGTTACTATGGTGCAAAGTGCAACCCAGCGCTAAATAATTGTGGTGTCATTTTAGTTCTAAGTTCTCATAGCATAATTCAACTTTGGTTATTAAATTGAAGTTCATTAAATTGAAAGGTTTATAAGACTTAAAATTTTATCTAGTGGGAGATTTGAATTATATGATTTTTTTTAAAGTAATTTTTAACCTTTATTCAATTAATAGAATTCGATGTTGATAAAACCTTGTGTAATTTTTCTAGAATGTGGTACAATAATTCAATAAGGTGCAATAATTAAGGTTACAAAAATTTCAATAAATGACTCGCTACACGATGAGATACATATATATGCGGCTATACGTCTCCAAATCATTGAACTCCTTTTTGGACTTGAATTTATTGCACTGGTGTTTAAATTAATTTAATGCCAACTTTTTTTCTTTTCTTTGTTTATCTAGAATTGCATATATCTAAGAGGAGGGTTCCAATGCACTCTCTTTTGGTGCACCTAACGTGCACCCAAAACTCATATTTTCATTTTCAAAGTTCAAATAGTCGATTCGAACCTTCCAACGTGTTCTTCATATTAAAATGTGCTTGGAGACCAAATTTTACATTTTTTTGGAAATTTTTTACTATTTTTTCAGAATTTTTGATTAAACTAAACAATAATTTGAAATTCAGCAACATGATGATTTTCAAAAATTCTGAAAAAATAGTAAAAAAATTCAAAAAAATGTAAAATTTGATCTCCAATCACATCTCAATATGAAGAACATGTTGAAAGGTTCGAATCGACTATTTAAACTTTGAAAATAAAAATATGAGTTTTGAGTGCACGTTAGGTGCACCAAAAGAGAATGCATTGGAACCCTCCTCTATATCTAAATATGGTTTCTCAAAGAAACAGAACCTCATGTCACATGTGTGACTTTCGGTTACATTTCATTTGTTTTATTATGAGTTCAAATAAAGTTGTGCTAGCACTAATTTTAAACTTTTTTGGTACTATCAAGATTATAGAAATTGGCAATTACAAATTTTTAAATAAAATTCATTGATAAATGGCAATGATCCGGACATGATTCTTAACTGAATGAGAAATATGAGAACTATTTTTTTATATAATAGTTAAGATCGATAGTGTCTTTTGTATGAGAGATCGTAAATTTGTAATCAAATAGAGGATACTTTATAAATATTTAATATTACAAAACTTGATAAAATATTTATTTTAAAAAAAATGAATGAGAAATGTATCAAGGTTTTATATAAATTTATTTTGTAGAGTTGCCCCTCACCAGGAGTTAATTGGGAAGGCGTGATTCATTCAGTGGAAGACACTATCTTTTTTTTTTTTCTTTTGAAAGAAAAGATGGATGTCTAAGTCTTCAAATTTTATATTTTTGTTATTACAAAGGATTTTCTTTATTCGGGTTTCGACATCAAGTGGAGGTACTAATCAGGGGGTTGTACACGTCCTTTTTAGTTTGAATGAAGAATATTATATATATAGATATTTATCGTTGAAAAGTTTGATTCCATCATTATTTGAAAAAAAAAATTGAGAAATGTTCTACAATTTCTAAGTTTGCCATCACATAGCACACATTTATTACATATTGATTTCCAGAAAAAAAAAAATATGGGAGTTTGCATTACACCATATTGATTTTTATAGACGACATAGTTCTTATTTATCAACGAACCACGGACGAAAATATTATCAGCGACGCACCAATGTTTTTTTAGCACTATCCAGCTAATAAAATATCGATATTTCATTACAAAAAGCATCGATGATGCATTGATACATGCAACCGATGTAACACACGCATCCAACCAAATGCATTTGTTTGATCTTAGCCAAACCGAGTGCAAACTTCAATCCGAGTTTCCTACGACTTTTTTTTCTAGCTAACTATGTTATGCCAAAACAAAAAAAGATTAAGTACCGGCCAGAAAATGACCGGTACTGTATTAAAAAAAAAATTTGGGTACCGGCCATTTTCTGGCCGGTAATAAATTAAATTGGATACCGGTCAGAAAATGGCCGGTACGGATATTTTTATAACTTCCCAGCGGATCTGGTATATTAATTAATTTCTATTAAACTTTGGATATTAATAAAAATGTCGAACTATGTACGATTTTCTTTATTCGGGTTTCGACATCAAAGACTATATACCTTCCACATCAGAGATCATATACCTTCTCTACTGAACTAAAAACTAATTCTTGAAAGACACTATATAATGAATCACATAGCACACATTTATAATTACTTATTGGTTTCTAGGGAAAATGTGGGATTTGCATTACATCAAGTTAATATTCACAGACAACATGGTTCATATTTACATATTATCATTTTTTGTAAACAAGTGGAGGTATTAATCAGGGGGTCGTACACGTCCTTTTTAGTTTGAATGAAGAATGTTATATAGATATTTATAGTTGAAAAGTTTGATTCCATCATTATTTAAAAAAAAATGAGAAATGTAGCAAGATTTAACATTCTTTTTTTCACGGAGAATTAAAGTTCTACAATTTCTAAGTTTGCCACCACATAGCACACATTTATTACATATTGATTTCCATATTGATTTTTATAGACGACATAGTTCTTAAATATTATCCATTAATTTGCATATTATCATTTTTTTCTGGAAACAAGTGGAGGTACTAATTGGTGCAGAAAGTTTTATTAATAAAAATAAAATAAAAAAATATCAACATTGAAGAACGTTTTCGCTGGAATTCGAGATGTAGCAAAAACGTGATGGTTCATAATGTCCAGGGCACTGTAGCTGGACGTTATAAACCATAACGTTCAATTAATCTGATCGCTAATGATCTCTAATTAACAGAAAAACAATGTAGCTGAACGTTATGGTCTATAACGTCCAGCTACAGTGGTTTTTTTTTTTTTTCAAAATATCTCAAACTGAAGCAAGAAAAAAAAAAACACTGTAGCTGGACGTTATGGACCATAACGTCCAGCTACAATATAATTAGAGATCATTAGCAATGAGATTAACTGGACGTTATCGACTATAACGTCCAGTTACAGTGCCCTGAACGTTATGGACCATCACGTTTTTGCTACATCTCGAATTCCAGCGAAAACGTTCTTTAATGTCGATATTTTTTATTTTATTTTCTATTAATAAAAATTTCGGCTAATGGGTTACTGGTACAAGTCCTTTTCAGTTTGAGCCCACTCAGTGTAATTTAATTGACTATTCAATAAATTTTGAAAGTTTGACCACTTTTGTTGACTGTCTCTATTCTTCTTTGTAATCTTTTTTTTTTTCCCCTACTTTATAATCTTTCAGTTATCTTTTATTCTTGTCATGTTCTGACGCGCTTGTGTGGAATTAAGATAATAAATCTATCCCATCAGAGTTCTTATCCTGTAATGTAACACCACCAATAGTGAGCAGCCTAATAAAGAAAAATCTAATGATTGCAATTATGATGAAATTTTATTGGAGCTTCACAGATTGTATCACAAATTTAACATATTTTATGACCGAATTATTTGACTTCGGTCAACGTAACTATTGTATGATTGGTATACAATATTGCTCGAGTAAATTATTAATTTCATCTTTTGGAAGAAAAAAATGTAAGTTTAGTTCCTAAAACAAGTATCCAATAACTTCAAATTGGATTGATTTTCTGAGCTCGGATCATCTAAAATTTGATTAATCTGCTAGTCCTACAAGTGCAAAACACTTGCATACCTTTCATAATTGTTCTCAAGTCATAGATCAGAGTCAGAGCATTCTTCTTGGCACTATTCTCTGTCTGGCTAATTGATAACCATTCTCGTGGGACCCACGACAACGATCTGCATTAATTGTTGCGTCTCGCACTTGCAGCCAATTTGTTGAGAATTCATGTGCAGATTTTGTTTTTGTTTTTTTTTTAAGAAACAACTCGTGGGAATATATTCATCAGTATTAAAAATATTACGGCCGAGTGAATATAGAAATACTACATAAGTATTATAATTTATAACAATACATCGAGTCATACAGAAAACCATCTAGAAGTATGACGTGTAAAAACAATTGGTGTTTCTCACTAAAATAGAACCCTACTTTTCTAAAAATCAGATCATACGATTACAAAGAACAAAAAAATAATCCCTGAATAACAGATAGAATTGATCTGAACTGTTCAATTTAAATCATATGGTCCGAATTGGAATAGTTAGACCCTACTTGTACGTAGTGATTTCATTCATTCAAGGTCCAAACACCTATGAGCCTACTGAAAAAATAATCGACCAGTTATGTTCTTATTTAGAAAATCCAGTACTAACCAACTGAGAATCAACAAAGCAAATAATAGATCCTATTTATTAGGTTTTACAACAATCCAAATCAAAAAGAAAGAATAATTGGATCTTGCTATTGTTTACACACACCTAATGTTAATCTTCAACCATAAAATTTCAAGGACAGAAGGAAAAAGGTAAAACTCCTCCTGATAACAGTACACTGTTTTATATTAAGTCAGATGAAAATTACCTCCTGATACTTGAAGCTAACTTCATTGATTTCGACAGATCCTTCCAATGCTTTTATTAGCTCTTGAATCATTTTGAAAATCATTGCGGACTTAAAATTAAATCCCCCCCCCATTTAATCACCTATTAAGCACTCTCCTTTTCTCCAAAATTTGACATTTTGACAAAATGACAGTACATAATTTACCGCATATATAGTGAGCCAAATCAACAGCTTCAAATTTAAGTCATTGAGGGTATTCAAAATCAGGATCTAGGTCAAGTTTTCTCTTGAGTTGCGACCTATCAGCACTGCGATGCAAAATTCAGAAATTAGTTGACCTTCATTTAATTCCAAATAATATGAAAGTGCACAAAGGGTTCCTGATCAAGTCATTTTTATATAAAGGACAATAATTTTGCTTGACATTCAGTATAACTGTTTTAGTAGGGATACATTACCTTGATTTTACTTGTCAAAATTTAAACAGCAGTTTAATGGTCTCTCTCATGGGAGGTTATGGTACCCAAATCACATGATAATCATAAAGTGACAAATACCATAAATTGACAATAAGTAGATGTTTTCTTCTCGAGAGATTTAACACGCCAAAGAAGTTTCTCTCAAAAAAAACAAAAAAAGAAGATTTACGCAAAGCAACTATAATTTGCAGAAATTGCAAAAGAAAAATATTTCCAGTAGAAGTTGCAATTGGAAGTCTCAGTTGTGCAACCAAAGACTATTAACCTTAAAAAACAAGGCAACAAAGAAAGAAAAAACAACAGGGAAGAAACCGAACCACAATAAACAAAACAATGGTGAAGTATTCAAACCGGTACAGGAAGCATAAAGGTGGACCCGCATGGTAACAAAATCCCTAGTAATTCACTCATCAAATTTAAACAATATCAATAACTTCTTACCTTTTCAGAGGTGTCCTTGAGAAGGGCTTTGCCCCGAAAATCGCACCAACATCTATTGACATGGGCGCCCTGTTACTCTGAGCACCGGGGTCCCCTGTCAGCCTCGTACCCCTGGTTGGATGCTCGCTATTCTCGTGTTGTGCAGTCCCTTCCGACCCCTCTTGATTCAGCATTACCCTTCTGACCTTCCTCTGAGGAGAGAGAACCACTGGCCCGTCATGTGTCGGGTTAGAATCGGCTGGTTTGATATCTCCCTTCTTTGGAGGTCTGGGGAGTGACAAGGGTTTTGTTGGAGCCGGTACAGATGTGAAGTACCTGAAATAAATTCATGTTGTAATTTCTTGTATAGGTGTAGATTTATGAACCTCCGTCAAACCATATAAACTATAGATATAGCATCCTCAATTGCCGGTACTCGGACGGTCCATTTTTTTTTTCCAACTCAAGTGCAAACCTGAACATCTCTGATATAGAACGGTACATTATTTCTTTATTTGTTAAAATGGCTCACTACTTTGTCAATATTTATTGACTACATAAAACATGACATCAACTTTACTAACGGATGGTCTGTTGGTTCCTCTCAGATTTAACTATGACGTAACGGCCAGAAATAGAATTTAACCAATAACAACTGATAAATTTATTAAAGCAGGTTCGGTCGGGATTTCAACCAAGCATGTGTGAGACCCATAATTATTATTGAGAAATTTGAAATTCTATGGTATGCACGAATTGTTAAAAAGCCCATCTTCATTTAAAAATTGCAAAATAGCCACATATTCTTCAAAACATTAAAAAATAAATATCCCTGCCCTTACTAATTAACATTCATCAAATTGAAGTGAATTTTGAATGGTGCTTTAAACTGGTATTAAATCAAAATTGTACATCATGCTATACAACTATATAACACTAATAAAAGGATTTAATCTTCCAACCCCATCCCCCCCCACAAAAAAAAAAATAATAAATAAATAACAATAATAATAATAATAAAAATAAAAAATAATAGTAATAATAGTAATAATAATAAAGAAAAATTATACTAACAACAACAAGTATAGCATGTCGTACACGCTCAACCATAAAGCTGTTATCACATCATGAGGCCAAACCAAGATATGGTACCAGTCACCAAAGGAAAGGGGTGAATTTGGAAGAACAGCGGAGATGAAGACAATGAGGAAACTAGGTACAAGTAAGACTTAATATTAAAGGAGAAATGTCGATTAGAGCAGTGCACTTACCTCTACCTTTAAGCATGAAAGTTAACTAAACTCTGTATAAATAATGACCGTGTTGTTAGTTTTATTAATTTCATCAAGAACAGGAAACTTCATTGTAACTTAACAGTAAGTAAGTGGCCACTTTTGCTATTTAACAACCCTAGGCCATCACACGGCCCACCCAAGAAAATGTTAATAACATGATGTGCATAACAGAAAAGCAGCATAATAGCATAGCACGCCCCATGGAACGATTTTTATTCAGATTTTTGTATTTAGATTTTTTATTTAGACTCATTATCAACCTAATTTTCTGAAACCATTTGTATTTAGCAGTGAACAGTGCCAAATTATGAGACTAATGATTTGCCTGTAAAATCTGCTGTACTGAATCGAAAAGCTACAGTAGATTAGTAGACAAATGACAAACTTATCGTGCTTTATTTCAATGTAGAATTTTTTTTAATTTCCCAGAAACCACTGTGTCAAGCGTTAAAAAAAATCTACAGGCAGTATAATTAAGTGAGATGCCCTAATTGTTGATTTCTATATTGGCTTTTGTTTAGATTTTCCTTCACCTGACTTTGCACATACTATTTGTTACAAACTTGCAAACAAGTGTGCTGAACCAATTTATGACACAGTATTGCTTGCTATAATCCAAGGCTTTTAACAAACATAATACTTCCCCAACTCTTCATTTACATATCTGTTTGAGATACTTTCACCCAGTTTAGCAAAAAACCATTCTTATCAACAAAAATATCATTATTAATAAATAAATCCACAAGTACCATTTATGGCTGTAGTCTGCACTAACCTGTGCTCGAGTGCTTGATGGGCGGTGATCCTTGCCTTAGGATCGTAGGTGAACATCTTGGATAGTAAATCCAAGGCATCATCGCTTGCCATGGGAAATAAAGTACGCAGAGGTGGCGCCGGAACATGCTGGTACTCCACATAATCTGGGAGGTACTGCATGTCAGGCCATTGAGACATCTTGGGGGTCCCAAAAGCCGCAAATATTTTGCCTAGTTGGTCTATATCACTTGAACCCTACATGTAAAATTAGAACAATTGTAACCAGCTATCAATCCATGTTGTAAGGCTAGTAATTGGTCGCCTTGAGTCGGGCTATACGTATCAGAACTAGATTGGTCTAAATTGACCTGCTGATTGGTCATGAAAACCAGATTCGGGGGGGGGGGGGGGGGGGGCGGCGCACACACCACAGAGTTTGCACTAAATGATAGAATAGTCCTGATAATGTCCCAACACCATAAAATTTCTTATGGTGTACACGAGATTTTTTTATTTTTTGAGGAAAATACACTAGAAAATTATTTATAATTCAAGTACTTGTCATGGGTCAGCAAAACATAAGTGTTATCTGGAAATTTTTGTTGCGTAATGGAATGCAAGCAACCCACCAAAAAATAAATATTTATGCCATGATCAAAGCTGCCAAACTACTACAGGGACTCGTATTGACCCCTGTGCCCAAATATAAAAAGAGCTATGTACACATTTTTAATCCATTAATATAAGTAAATTGAAAAAGTAAAAAATGATGCAAAACCTGTAGAAATGGTCGCCTTAGAAGAAGTTCAGCAAAGATGCAACCGGCACCCCACACATCTACACCAGCACCATATTGTTTTGAACCAAACAACAGCTCAGGAGCTCTGTACCACCGTGCAAATACCTAGAACAAGTCGAAGGAAATAGCTGAGTCAGTATTTAGCATATTTCTAGAAGAAGGCATAAAATGAAAGTAAAGAAAAGGAATTTGAAAAACAAGCATGCCAAACTAACAAAAAATTGATCAGAAACCCACCAATGTGCGGGCCATTTCATCATGGAAATAAAATTTATTGAAACTCGACAAAAAAACACTTGAATTATTCTACTTGTTTCAAAACATAAACTTCATAAAAATTTAACATTGAACAATAACAAATTAAGCAGATCATTGTACGTTATTTTCTGACGTTACAGTCTACTTCATTGCTTATCCCATATCTCTTTTGCAAGGCAATGGTATACTTATTTCTTACCTAAAGTGAGAACTAATTTTAAAAAATAAATTTACTCTAGCTCGAGTAATGCTTTAGAATATAGTACAGAATATTAAGATGAATTTATCTTCTTCAATCATGACTATTAAAGTTGAAAAAAGAAATATATTTGTTTTCCATCTGTTTCCATTATGTCAAGAAATCAATATGTTATTGCCTCCCAAAAAAAAGAAAGAAAAGAACAATGCTCGATTCCCTTTTTCTTCCAGAAACAGCAAAAGCAGGACGATATGTCCAAAATTCAGCAAAATTCCAAAATTATCGATGTGTCCTCAATCATTTAGATAGACCGTGTATCAAATTTGGTGCAATTCAAAATTATTTTTCGCCAATCAAAGGCCAATAAAACTGAAACAATATTTTTTTCAAATTGCTCGAAAAATGACTCATCGGTTCTCAAAGCATCAAATTTGGTACACAATTTATGTAAGTGATGAAGAAGAACATATCTAAAATGTCAAATAAGTTTGTTGTCAAATATAGGCTATCCCTAATTTATATTTGCAGCAATGCCCAAAGACCAAACTATGAAGATATGAGAAAGGTATATGTCATCAAATATATTTTTTTTTACCCCATCTCGTAATGGCAGCTGTTTCTTTTTCACTGGAACATTTAAATCAAACAATGACAGCTATCAGCGTATTTTGATGCAAGGAGTCAGAATCTGCTAATTTTATTGTGAAGACAAAGACCTCCTATTATTCAATTCTAATCGTCCGATTCTAATTGGAACGCTCCTTGCCATCACCAGCCCATACAATAATGGCAGCAGATGTGAGGGTTATCTCTTCAGGTGCAAGTTCATCTTTTCGTTTCGGCACAACCTTATTTTAAACAACTGAGTGTATCTCCGCAAATAAATAAGTGGAATGGCATATTGGATCTAATTTGCCAAAGATAAAACAAATTCGTGCTTAACCATGCGTTAAGCTTACTTAAAACTCCTTACAAACTTGATCGAAAATTCGAAACAAAATTACATTTCAAGCTGTTCTTTCTTTAAATGAGCCATGAGCTAAGTTGTGAATTATATATTGTAAGTGCCTTGCAGGTAACCCCAAACATTTCTACTGCTAGAATACATGTAGATAACAACAGTCCTTGGATTGCTATAATGGTAAAGACATATTGTGTTGCAAGTTAGCCAACTTTTATCCATACTTGTAATGACCACTTATTTCTTAACTACGAGGGCTGTTCGGCAAGGAGGGATGAAGTCTCCTTAGTGCTTAGTCCATCTTAATCATGCTGAATACGAGCATTTTAGTACGGATTAGGAGCTCAAAACTAGTCCTCCTAAGGGTGTGCTCCAGGATAGGGTACATAAGAGGAGAGGAGGGGAGGGGTGACAGGACCTGACCGAATCCTGTTTACTTGCTTCATAACACTAAATTTTGAGGAGAGGAGGGGAGAGAAGGTGAACCCTATATACAAACTATTCAAATTTTGTAACCGTCAAATCGAGATGTACAGAAGGTAAACTCTTTACTCTGCCCCACTCCCCTCCCCTCCTCTTCCCTCCCCTTTTCTGGAACACACCTTAAGGCTCCTTAAGCTGCATCAGTGATCCCCATCCCCCATTTCTCTGCAGCATTAACCAATTGGGACTTGATACTAAGTAGGGCTGCTAATGAGCCAAGCTCGGCTCAAAACTCAGCTCAGCTTGTCATATAACTAAACAGGCTCAACTCGGGCTCGGCTCGGTCTTGAAGAAAAAAGCTCGGCTCAATTTAATGAGTTTGAGCCTTCAGCTCGGCTCATAACTCGCAAGCTCAACTCATGCCAAGCATTAAAAAAACAAACATTTGTAAAATCCTTTACTGTTTTGGGCCATGAGCTCAACTCGTTTACTGTTTGGTTCTAAAATCTTGTACTATATTTTTGCAAAAATATATGTACAACTCTCGGTATAATAAAACATTTACTGTTTAGCATTTGTAAACATTTACTGTTTTGCAAATGCAACATTAACATAATAAAGTTTTCATAATTCTAGAACCGAACAGTAAATGTTTGAGTGATAAAATAGAAGAGACTCCTTGGCTCATGAGCCGGCTCAACTCAGCTTGGGCTCGGCCCTGTTTGAGTGATAAAATATGAGCCGAGTCGAGTTCGGGCTTTATTTAGTTTAGGGCCTGGCACGATACAATTTATTGAGCTGTTTAACTCATTGGCTCATGAGCCGGCTCGGCTCATTAGCAGCCCTAATACTAAGCAGGCTTAATTTGGAATCCCCATCCCTATTTTCTATCAAAATTTGGAATTAAATTAACTTCACCTCTGATGCTTATTTTCTTAGATTAATTATTTGTGTAATTGCTAAGCCAGTTAAGTTTTTATAATACGTCTTCAGTAGCTACTTAATTGACCTAGTTCTATCTCTAACTACCAATTCCATTAATGACATCTCTTAATTTTTAATTAATATATGTTTCTTATTAATATTTATATAGCTTGATTATTACTCTAATTATTTTTACATCTTTCTATATCTAATTACGCATTCCATTTTAGTACAACTCTTAATTTTGAATCAAACTATGTTTCTTATTACTATTTATTTAGCTTGATTATCACTTGTTATTTCTATTATCATTTTACTAAATTAAAATTCAAATAGTTAATAAAATTATTTTGTTATGGGAAAATCTGAGTAGTATAATTAGTTAATAACCTTGTTATGTTAAAGATATAAGGGGCGAATTAGTGTTTGTGCCTATTAGTATACTAGAATTCACTATTCATCCTTCATCCCTGATCCAATAATCTTACAGAACACGAGCCCAATAGCAGAAATTAAATCTTAATCCTTGACTCCTTGATTTATGTTGCCAAATGACACAAATTATATTAGACTAGCCAAGGAGAATCAGATATTCAAATTGTTCATGAACAACCTGTTTGAGTTAATATTAAAAGAAGGGGGCAATTTAGTCATCTCTTTTGTTCAACTCAAAACATTACTTTCAACAGCTCAGTTCAACATTCAGATATCATAAGAAGGGTTGTCTGTACCAATAAGAGGATTTCTGGGTATTTAACCCTATTATTTCAATCAGAAATAAATTAAAAATCAAAACAAAAGATAGAATACTTGATGGGTGAACTTGGGATTAGGACTGCCATAAAGGCGCGCTAGTCCAAAGTCCGCAAGCTTAAGCTGCCCATCAGAAGCGATCAGCAAGTTGTTTGGCTTCATGTCTCTGTTAGAATTAAGAAATTGGAAGATAATAAGATCACTTATATGTACTTGTCAAGGATTCATGAAGATTTATAAATTGTCGGTCTTTCTTTTGGATGAATGTACTTGCATATATCCCTCAAAATTCCCATGTTTTGTTTCATTTTCATTTCTTGTTGGGTTTTTAGCTCTTTTGATAGCAGCAAGATGGTGGTAGTTTGAGCTTTTGGGATAATGAAGATCAAAGAAACTTCTCTCTATTGAACTAGGTTACATAGATTGAGATTGGCAAAAATTTGGGACTTACGTAAAGCCAGGATCCCACAGATTGATGGTTAAATGGGGTTGTGCTAAGCTAAATTGCTCAATTAGAGAAATCCGCTAAGAGCCTGATGATATAATTGCTTTGCATACCACACACGAGAAAAAATTACACCATTTACATGGAAATTGCAGTGTACAGTCTAGCTGGGATAAGACACAGGTGACAGGACTATTGAAGATTTAACATGTCTGATTGAACAACTTGTTTTAGGCATAGTTGAGTTACATCCACTTGATTAATTTTTCCAGTCTTCAATGTGCCTCAATTACCTTCAATGAGTAAGGTTAATTCGGGCCTAAATGCAAGACCAAGGTACAAATACCATAGATCTACTGCAAAACCAAATTACCAATACCATAATATTTTTGGTTTGTTGCCTAAAAAGTTGAACAAAATACATAAATCAAAATTACCTGTGTAGGACCCACTTCTTGTGGACGAAAGCTAAACCTTTTAATGTCATCTGGAGGTATGACTTTATATCAGCTGGTGATAGGACAATATTTCTATCCCTAATCACAGCCTCTAAATCACTTTCCATAAACTCAAACACCAAATGCAAATTGCCCTTGTGGGGAAACGCGTCGATCAATTCAATAATATTTGGGTCTTTCAACTCCTTCAGCAGCTTAATTTCTCGTAAAGCGGTAAAGTTGATCCCTTCTTTCTGGTTACCAAGCCGAATTTTCTTAATGGCAACTGTTTGGCCGGTCTGAAAAAAGTAATTTTGTGGAAGAATTCAATTAAGGTTTATACTTGTTAATCAATTCAAGCTTCAAAATTTTAATGATATCACAAGTTATTAAACAGATAGGAAATTTTTGACTTAGAATTATAGCACCTAGTCTCCTACTAAAAGTGAGAAGGTACGAACAATTATAGAGTGGTGCATGACGCTCTTACTAAAATTTTATGCAAAATTGAGCTGTTTTTCAAACGTATTGAGTCTCTAGGTACCAATCAACAGGAACTAGAGCAGTAAAAGAAGAAGTCCTTGTGAAAATTTACGAAACTAATTCACAGAGCCATTTCCTCAAAAGGAAGATAAATCAAACCTGGGTATCGGTTGCCTTGAACACCACTCCATAAGTTCCCTCGCCGAGCACTTCCTTCTTCAAGTACCGATCAACGATCAGCTTCGGCGAGTTACTGGAATCATCGTCGCCTCCTCTGGTGGTCATTGTGTCTCCGACCTCGCCCCTCGGTTGGTTTCGGTTATACGGTTCGTACAGGCGGAGGCGTCTATAGGGGATGCGCAGCTCGCGTCGATCCTCTCATTCGACGAGAAAGATACGACGTTTGTAAAATTCCGATTAATTTAAAGAGGAAAGCTCGCAGAGGAGAGCAATGGCGAGCTTGCTGCGGGTAGACGGTCGGGGTAGGGTTTTTGCTACCGAATCGGAAGAGATTTTTCTTTCCTTTTGAAAGCCCTAAAGTAAAACCGAACTCGATTTACAGCACAGCACGGCTAGCTTGAGTGCGTATCCTCTGAGATATCTCAACTTTTGCGTGACCGACGTGTCCGGTGCCTATTCGGGGTTAGTGCGGGGGACCAGTATTATTCCGATCTTTTTATTAATAGAAAAAAAAAAAAATAACTAAAATGAGGAACGAATTTGTGAATTTTCAGAATATAGAAAAACCGTTATTATTTATAACGTCCAGCGGACGTTATCGTTCATAATGTTCAGATAATTCTGTATTTTTTTTTCATTGCTTAATTAGCTGTTTTGGTTAATTAGTGAATAACTTATCTGGACGGGCTAAATTGTCTCGTCCGCCAGAGACGGGATAAACCAACCCGTTCTACCTACATTTTGAAATTCCTATTCGGGGACAACCCGTTTCTATAGAGTATCCCAGCATACAACCCGCATGGTCCAAGGAGTGCGTATCCTCTGAGATATCTCAACTTTTGCGTGACTGACGTGTCCAGTGCCTATTCGGAGATAGTGCGGGGGACCAGTATTATTTCAAACTTTTTATTAATAGAAAAATAAAAAATAAATAACTAAAATGGGGAACGAATTTGTGAAATTTCATAATATAGAAAACCCGTTATCATTTAAAGCTGGACGTTATCGTTCATAACGTCTAGATAATCCAAGTTTCGACATTGCTAATTAACAAAAAACATAAACACTGGACGTTATAGTGCATAACGTCCAGGATTTATTTTCCATTTTTTGGTTTCATTTTTACAGTGTCGGCAAACTTTGATATACGTCACTGATAATTGAGAGAAATAAACTGACAACTGGAGCATCCAATTGGATTTTTTTTTTGTACTGGTATGGGTCATGCTCCAATTGAATTTCTTGTACTATGTTCCTCTTAGGCTTGAAGTAGATTTTTTTATCGCTGGGAGCAGTCCGTGATAGAAGACAACAGCTAGGATTCTTTTTTTGCTAGGAATCAGGCCTTGATACTCCATAATAGGGCTGGACAAAATTGCTCAAACTCGTAACTCGCTCATTTACAACTCGAGTTGGCTGACTCGTTTAATAAATGAGCTGAGTTTAGGCTTACTCCAACTCGCTCATTTATAACTCGAGTTACATAGCATTGGTCACAATAAATTCCAGAAATTATTTTTGTTAAGCTGTTGTATGAAAAATTGCTGGTGCTTATGTATTAAGTTGTTGTATGAAAAATTATTGGTGCTTATGTACTATTGCTGTATGAAAAATTGCTGAATACTGATAAATTTTTTTACTAGTAGTATATAAGTACTAGTTAAACGAGTTGTGAGCCAACTCGAGTTGATAACGAGCTGGGTTTGAGTTGGCTCTATAACTCGTTATTACCATCCCAACTCGAGTTGACTCGCTCATTTATTTAATGAGCTGAGTTTGAGTTGGGGGTAACTCGCTCAAACTCGGCTCATTTACAGCCCTAATTCATGCATATGCATTATGTAAAAATGTACCTCTACATCTGTATTATAAGAAATAAATTAGATTTTATTAAAAAAAAACAGTGAATTTAGACGTTGTACAAAAATGTTCCAGGTACATTGATAAACATCGATAGTTGTGGGAAATCCTAATGTGAGACAGTTATTCATGGAAAAAGTATATTTTTTTCTTTTTTAAAGACTTATTGTCAATAATAATTTTTTGGTTAATATAATTGACAAAATTGTAATCTATTCTAATAATCTAAAGTTTAAAAAATAATATTATAAAAGTAAAACTTGTTATTAAAAGTGGTGGTGGAAAGAATAATTTATAATTAAATATAAAAAAAATCAAGTAAAATGCAAGTTTCATATTCAATAAAATACAAATTTGATAAGATGTAAAGGGAAAATGATCATACATGTTGAAAAAAAAAATTAAGTTCATGACAACTGCAGTTCTAAAAAAACTAAAAAAAATAAATAAAATACTTTACTTAAAAGGAGTAAATTGTCGTTGAGTTCACCAAACTAAAGATTGTGTAATGTTAAAGAGTTAGTGTGGTCTGTGGATTCATTTATTTAAAATAAAATGTGAGTGAAGTTATGATACTATCGGGCATTTGTTTCCAAAGTATGTCCTAGCTTTAAAATTCGTGCTTTTGAATGCAAATAGTGAAGACAAAAAAAATTGCAAAAAGTTCACAATTGAAGTTTTATTTTTTTATTTTTTATTTTTTTTGAGAACTCACTGAATGTAGTTTAATAAATTCTGTACAATTAAATTTAACTAGCATTAATTCTCCCTTCCTGAATAAAGGAGATTGGAGCAACACTCTTTAAACTGAGAAGATGATTAAAGATGAGATACCACAGAAAATTAAATTAAGTATTTAATATTATTTTAATAAACTGAAAGATCAGAATTGCTGTGGCTCTCACATTTAATCTGCATGTCCCATTGATATTCAAGCCTCCTCCCCCATAAGATTTTACAAGTTTGAGCAACTACTAATCCTCTTGGAAGGTGGAGTTAAGTGGAAATAGAACATTAATTTCAGCCATATTTCAAAGTTAGAGTAACTAAATATTGTTTGAAAAAAAAAGAATCAACGTTATTAAGACCACAAATTTGAAATTGACTACTTTTTGGAGGTAAGCAATGATTTAATATCCAAATTAACAGAATTTGGTTTGATATCTTAAAAAATGAATCAGCCTTATCTTCCCGCTGAAATTCACTTTACGGCAACAGAATCCATTGCGTTCACTTGAACAATAATGTTTCGAATTAAATCCAATCGAGTGAGGTCATTTAAAGATGATCATTCCCTTCATAAAAAAACCCAAATGAACAAGCCCAATTATTTTCTTTTCCCAGTTCATTTAAAACTAACAACTCTCAATAGGCCCAGTGGAAGCCCAATATAACTTTCCCCAAAACAAATCGAGACTCAAATAAGGCTGCAATTGTAAATTGGCCTGTTCAGGCCCAAATACGGTGGGCTCCAAGCTCAATATAACTTCTCATGTCGTCGATCAGCTTTCAGTGTCGGATGCAACGGTGGACAGCATGTGCTCCACACGGGCAAGAATTGTAAGGAGCAGTTTGATCCGCCTCATAACCATCCCTCTGCCTGTAGATTTCATACCGCCCATTTTGAGGGTCAGGAAAAGTTTCTATTATTTAACTTTTTACTGCCCAATTTCACTGAAGATCATTTGATAAATTTACCTTTTAAGTTGAATTTTATGGTAAATTACAAAGTTATCTACAATTTTAGTTTGTTATTGCTATTGGGTGGTACATTCTTTTCTTTTTATTCCTTCAAGATACAAAATTATTTTAATATCAAGGACTTATGTACCGTCATAATAAACATCTATTTAATGAGGTCCATACTTTGATTCTTGACACATTGTGATATTGGCACAATCTCTGTTCAATTAGACAGTATACATTTTGATAAATTTTATCAGAAATATTGTTGTTTTTTGTATTTGAGTGCTCGAATTTTATATCTTACTACCATATTAAATTAATCTTGAGGGCATTCAAGAGTTAATTAGAAAAAGAAATGGTGGGATAGAACAGAAATAACTTCATTAAATGTAAACAGTTGGTTAGTTTGTAATTGTGTTACAAATCACATATATGCTCCACTTACCGTTGACGGGTCAAGTACATAGTCATATATATGTTTTTACTTGTGTAAAGTCAAATTACAGCATATGACATGTTAAACTTTGTGTTGTCAGATTTGTCCCATCTCCATATTAACATGTCAGATCTAGAAGTTAGAATGGGTATGTAATCGTATGTTAAAATCAACAATTTAACTAATTTTTATTTTTATTTTGGATTTTACCACATCTGCAAGCAAGTTGGTTCCACAATTTGGTTCCGCAGTTTATACCTGCAGAAGTGGTAAAATTCTAAATTAAAAAAAAAGTAGTTAAATTGTTCCTATTTTTTTTAAAGACGGCAAAAAAAAATTCGGCCTTAACTCAGTATCATTAATTTGTCTGTAAAAAACATACAAATTTTTTTTAGTACTTACAAGGCCCTTAGGCAAAAATAAATTAAATTTATAAAAAAATTAAAATTAAAAAAAATAGATGTCAGAGTAAATAAAAACTCTTAAATGAGTGGCCCGCTAATTTATTATACTAGTAGTTTATAACTTAATTTATTTTTATAATTGCTTAATAAGAGTAAAAATATTATTTTCGTCCTTTAGGCTGCTTATATATACTCACTTTAATTTTTCTACCAAATTTTATACAATTAACTGGTCTCCACATGTAACAAAAAAAAAAAAAAAATTCAAGAACGTAACTACTATTCTTGTGCTTTGAACTTGTGTGATTTTGCTGGCCCATGTTTCGAGTTAAGAAAAATTTTGGTGAGAAGAAAAAAAAAGAGTTGTAATGCTTTTATTTTTTAAGGTACTGTGTCTAGTGTAGTGTGTCATACAAAATATGTTTATCAAATGTCCTATGTAGCGACAGAAGAAAGCAAAACAATTATCTGTATGAATGCTGAAGTCCTTAAATTAATGTTTGTACCATTTTGAATCATTAAATTATCAGTAAATATATGTCTAAGGAAAAAAAAAAAAGGTTTTTCATACTTTGTCCTTGGTAAAACCTTAATGCTTGAGCTGAGCTGTTTGGCAACTTGGAATACAGGAGTTTGGTTCTATATATTAGCTTGTTGCGGATGAATATATACTTTCTTAATGAACATAGTATATTGGCTCGGAAATTGCGACAATAAATATATAATGGCTGTAATTTCTTCAAAAATCAAAATGAGTGGATTATGTATGTGCTTTTCTGTTTATTTCTTTTCTTTAAAAAACAAAAGTTGCTTAAAAGAATTTGTGGCGATTCTTAATTACTCTTTACAGGCTATATAAACTAGTTTATTTTTGTTTTATCAACTTTTGTACTAGCAGTTGGGGGAAAATAACCAAAATTGAAGGATTTTAAGTTGCAAATATGAGAAATATTAGTTGTCTATATGCAAGCCTCTGATTTGAAATCCGAACTCCTTAGTTGTCTATGCTTATCTAGGGGCATTTGCTTATCTCTACTTAAACATTTTGTCTTTAAAAGATACGGGAGATCTAGTACGGGAGCTTGTGCTCTTGAATTGTGCTGGTGGTATGAACAATAAGGCAATAATTGATGATTGGAGAATACAACTAATTCTTCCTTTACTCTGGCTGGTTGATCTATTCTCAAATAGAGAAGAATTGCCTCTGCAATTTTCGAACGCGTGAAACAACAGTAAAATATAGTTTATTCTTTTATCAGGTTTTGTTAATTAGCACCTTGTCCTTGGGTATTTTGACTCAACCACTGAGGTTTGCTTAGCATTTATCTTGACTTCTTGTTTATTTTGATTGATGTTGTAATTTTGGTTATGTTGAAATTTTTTTTACAACTATATATGTTCTTCCATATATGTTCGCCTACTCTTGGCAAAATTTCTGGCTACGCTACTGCTTCCAAATATTGTTTATAGTGAGATACCATCTCTTTTATTATGTCTTTCATTATTTATAAGATTGACTTTTAGTAATTTCTAGTTGGGTTTCCTAACAATTAAAGCTGTATTTAGAATACCTAGTTTTTAGCTGACATCTTAGTGGCCCTTAGAATCAATGAGCTGATTTGTAAATGCATAATACCGTATTTCCGACATTAAATTCAAGTTGTACAGAGACCGTTATACCATAATTATTATTATAAGCATGACGATTGTCCTTAATACACTACAGCAAAAAGGAGCATCTGCGACCGGTATCAGCGACCGGTCGGATCGCCGGTCGCTGACGATCTAAAAAGGAAAAAAAAAAATTAAGTATATCAGCGGCGACGAAGAGCTCTTCAGCGACCGGCGACGTGACTTTCTGCGATCATTTTGGCCCGATCGCTGAAAGGTATCCCTGAAAAGCCCCGCCAAAGTTTTTCTTCCCTCTTTCTTCTCTCTGATTCCCGCCGATTTAGGTTTAGCTAAAAAAAAAAAAACACGGAGCCGCCAAAGACCTCTCCTCTCTGATCACCCGACCTCTCCTCTCTCTTTTCGCTCTCTCTGTGTGTGCGATTGTTGCCGAGACCCGAGTTTTTGTTGTTGCGTGTGGCTGGTGCTCTTTGACGCTGGCTAGACTGTCGGGTGACTGTTCTCTTAAAGGCCGGAAGCGAGGCGGAGCCTTGGTACCGGCGATCGGAGGCAAGGCGGCCTTCCTCGGTACCGACCGAGTTACACGAGCTGTGCGGTTTGCTCTTCTCTCGGGTAACCCCTGACCCTTCCTCTCTTTTCCTTTTTGCCTTGTGGCTGTGCTGGTTTTTGTGATGGCCTTCGTGCCTGTTGCTGTGGTGTTGTGGCTTGCTGCCTTTTTCTTGTTATGCGGCTGATTTGCCTTGACCTGTGGCCTTGCGCCTTTCTGTTTGTTGTGGCCTTCGTGCCTATTTTCTTTGGCCTTGCGCCCTCCTTGCCTGTTCTGTGACTTGCTGCCTCTGTTGCTTTGTGTGGTTGTTGTTCTCTTGTTACTGGTAACCTTACCAGTACCGTACCAGTACTGGTAAGGTTGTTGCTTTGAATAATTAAAGTCTCATAGAGTCTAAGATCTTACTCCAGTTTTGGTTATTATCCAACAGAACAGTATTTCAATGTGACATTTCTGACTGTTATTGTTCCCTTTGTATGGCTTTAAGGTTGCTCCAATGCATGTAGACAATGTGCGTGAAGTGCCAGAATATGAAATTCATCCACGTGAGCTTGATTTTACTGATAGCATCCAGCTTACTAAGGTACTTGATACCTCGCATATTTAGTCTATTTTAGGCCTATTTTAGTACCAGATTCGTGCCATAATTCACCAGAATTATGTGCATTCCATTGTTATATCTTTAGAATTTGGTACTGCTGAGTGTTTGTTTGTTTTCTGCAGGTTTGGAGCAAAACACACGAAGAAATGGCGATTCACATGATGGGGTACGACCCTTACCAGGCTTGGTACGGGTCGGACCATACTTAGCCGTTTTCAGCTCTTCACGCCAGGTACGGCCAGGCCGTACCAAATTGGTACGGGCCGTACATAAAGGCGTCCTGACAGATTCAAATTTGGGCAGAGGCTATTTAAGGCGGGGAACTCTCCAGATTTCGTATCCAATTCATTCCAGATAGATCTGAGAGCTCAGTAGGAGAGAGAAAGAAGGCTAAGGAGCTGAAAGCAAGAAGGAAAGAAGAGGAAGAGGCGAAACTCGACGGATCTAGCTTCCTCCTCCATCTCCCTTCAATCCATGGCTATCTCTCTTCCTCTTATTGTATTTTTAGACATTGCTATGTGCTGTGAGTAGATCATTTTAGTTTCTAGGGTTAGAGATCGAATCTTGATTTGTTTTGACTTTCTTTGACTTTTACTTTGTATGAACTCTTTAGTTTGATTGATTGTGATTTTCATTGTTATATCTTGCTTTGCTTGCTGTGATTGTTGTATGATGTCCCTTTAGGTTTAGATCGAACCTATCAAGGTCATGTGATCATCTCAATCTCTCATCCAATTCAAGTACATAGGGTAGAATAGTTCGAATTGAAGCCGAAAGGTTGAATTCTCCTCTAATCGACAGATTAGAGGGTGCCTTAGACATCTAATCAATCAGCTAGGGTAGATCTGTACCAACATACGATGGTTGAGGTGTAGAAACCCTAAAAGGCTCTCAATTGCATTCCAACCTAGATCTTGATCCAAAAAACGACGGTTGAGGGTTAGGAACCTTAGGTATGGTCTATTGAACCTTTCTAAAGAGTTTAGCACAAGGTACCAGCAAGGAAATGCATTTACTCGAACTGGTAGGTTCTGTTCTGGGAAGCCAGTACGGGTCTTACCAGGGTGGTACGGCCTTGCCTTACCAAGTGAGGTACGGCCTAGCCGTACCAACTTGGTACGGGCCGTACCACTAGAGGCAGATCACAGATGAAGTCTGAAACCCTGGAAACGCCTTCTTATCCATAATCAAAACACAATTTACATTTCTTCCAATCATTTTGTTACATCTTCTTGAATTGTTAGAATTGTTTGATTTGACCCTTTAGGAACTTAAATACAAAACCAAACCTTTTTCACTTCTAGTTTTTGATTGAGTTTGATAGAATCTAACCTCGCAATTAACCGTTCCTGTGGATCGATACCCGAATATACTACACGATAGGGGTTGTGCACTTGCATCCCTTACTCGTGGAGTGTTAACGTGGTTTTAAAAGGTACGCTCTCAAGCGTACCGAAACTTGCGTTGCACTTTGCTGCGAACAAGTTTTTGGCGCCGTTGCCGGGGATTGTAACCAATTGCTTAGTTAGGTTTTATCTTACTTAGTTGATCTAGATTTTATCTTGTATCTTTATTGCTTTTCTTATTCAAAAATACTAAAAACTGGCTTTTGAACCCCCCCCTGCGGGCAAATACAGGCTGACATACAATCTGAGAAGCAAGGGGCCCCTGTTCGACCAAACTCCTCCAGACTCAGCTGACACTGCTCAGCCACTCTCTGGTACGGCCCGCACAGACTCAGGTACGACCAGGCCGCACCAACCAGGTCCGACCCGTACCAAAACTGGTCCGACCCGTACCAACACACCAGAACCCGAAAAGATGGCTGAGGCAGACAACGAAGCCCGATTGAGAATGGAGGCAGAGGCCAGGGAAAGAGAAAGACAGAGGCGAGAAGAAGAAGAAGGCCGCATGACTGATGACGAAGCTGATGGTTTCATGCCTCGGACGCTGCGAGAGTACAACGTGCCGAGAGCTGGAGATGCAAGAGGTGCGATCCGGCTGCCACACATTCCAGGACAGCAACCAAACTTCAACCCGGGTGTTGTCAATATGGTGCAGCAGAACAGCTTTCACGGACTCGACCACGAGGACCCGCACGCTCATCTCCAGACATTCCTCGAGTGCATCACTACGATCAAGACCAACGGTGAGAATGCTGATTACACAAAGCTTGCTTTATTTCCTTTCACGCTTAGGGATAAGGCCAAAAAGTGGTTAGGATCTTTGCCTAGGGACTCTGTTAGGACTTGGAGGGATTTGTCCAAATTGTTTTTGACCAGATTTTTCCCTCACAAGAGGACAGCCAAGGTGAGACAAGACCTGACCAGCTTTAGGCAGATTTTTGATGAACCCCTGAATGAAGCGTGGGAGAGATTTAGAGAGTTGCAGTACTCTTGTCCCCACCACGGTTTACCCGATTGGCTTTTAATTCAAACGTTTTACGACGGCCTGAATGAGAGCACTCGTGCTTACGTGGACGCTGTTGCGGGAGGCGCGTTGATGTCAAGGGAGCCTTTAGAGGCTATGAGCTTGATAGATGATATGGCGCAGAACCAGCAGTGGTCCGGCCGCGACACGTCACGCCCACGAGGAGGCCAAGGAGGTAGCCAAGGAGGAGGCAAGTACGAGCTAGACCACATCACGGCTCTCACCGCCAAGATGGACGCCATGCAGAGGGCAATGGACAAGCTTAGTGTCAAGGCTGTCGAACAGCAACCTCAAGTCTGCGTCATGTGCGGAGACGAGAGGCACGCATACGAGCAATGCCCGCTGGTGCAGCAAGACGAGGAGAACGAGCAAGTCCACTCTCTCAACAACGAACCTTCTTTCTTCCCACGACCTCCCTTCAGTCGATCCTATTCCAAGGACCATGTTGAGCAGCAACACTGGAGGTCGAACCAAAACAACCCTGCGCCTTTCAACAACTCTTCGTTCAGACCCCCCTTCCAAAACAACAGCTTCCAAAGGCCGCAGTACAACAACAACAACAACTGGAACAATCGGACGAACAACAATGGAAACTACCCTCCTCAAAGCAACAACGATTGGAGACCCCAAGCTTCGAGCAGCAACAGCAACAATGGCAACAGGAACTTCTACCAGAACGCTTCCTTTCCCAACCAAGGCAACCGAGCAGCTCCCTCTGACCCCTCAAAGTCGAATGCGCCTGCCGGAGTGGACGACTTCACTCACGAGCAGGGCAAGATGAATCAGATGATGTGGGAGCAGATGCAGAGCATGAGCACTCAAATGGCTGCCCAAAGCAAGTTGCTGGAGCAGCTGAGCCAGATGGTCACCTCAAGCCACTCTCGACCAGGGAAGCTTCCGGCTCAACCCGAACCAAATCCAAGAGAAGAGGCTAAGGCGATCACTCTGAGAAGCGGGACCCAATACGACGAGCCACCAATGCCAAGTGAGGGCACAGTTGATCCGATTCTCGACGCGACACCTGACGCGACCCCGACCCCTGAGTCAATTCCACTGAAGGAGGTTAATCCAGAACGAGCTGAGGTCACCCGACCTCAAGCGAGTGCAGACTGCACCAGCTCGGCAAGACCTGCACAACCTCCATCCAAAGCGTCAGGTGATCAGAAGAAGAAAGGGGCCGAGAAACCACCTCCATACCGGCCACCTGTTCCATTCCCCCAACGATTGGCTGAGACCAGACTGAACGAGCAATTTGCCAACTTCGCAAACGTCATCAAGCAGCTGCAGATCACCATTCCTTTCACTGACGCTCTGACTCAAATGCCCACCTATGCCAAGTTTCTGAAGGACATTCTTTCTAACAAGAGAAGCTTAGAGGGGCACGCGACAGTCAAGCTGACGGAGCAGTGCAGCGCAATCCTGAAGAGTGAGCTACCTCCCAAACTGGACGACCCTGGAAAGTTTTCCATCCCGTGCACCATTGGGAAGGCGACGATCAAGAAGGCCCTGTGTGATCTAGGAGCGAGCGTGAGTCTCATGCCACGCACTATCTATGATCGCATAGGAGTGGGGGAGCTCAAGCCCACGAGGATGACATTGCAGTTGGCGGATTCTTCAGTCCGACTTCCACTTGGTGTGGTGGAGGATCTGCCAGTTCAAGTCGGGAAGTTCTTCGTGCCCGTCGATTTCGTCGTCATGGAGATGGAAGAAGACAAGGAAGTCCCAATCATCTTGGGACGACCTTTTCTGAGTACAGCCGGCGCGATTATTGACGTGAAGCAGGGCATCCTGACTCTGAATTTCGGGGGAGAGAAGGTGAAGTTCCAGATCGACCGTGCCATGAGATATCCGTCGCGATCTGAGACATGTTTCCGAGTTGACAGGACCGAGGAGTACCTGGCTGATCTAGTCAAGGACTACTTTCTCGACCTAGTCAACAACTCGCTGCGCCAAGACGCTGAATTCCTCTCAAAGTTGCCAAGCGAGGCGAGCGAGTCGATTTGTGCAGCAGATGCGATTCCTGAGGATCTGGAGGATCGTACATCACACTCTGGGACGATGAGTGAAGCGGAGACTGCCAAGGCCGACACCTCGACAGCACACGAGTCTGATCACCCAGATGCGACTCGTGTCAATGATCAGCCTGAGCGTCCGACTCCCGACCTCAAGCCTCTCCCAACCAATCTCCGATACGAGTTCCTCGATCCAGAAAAGTCTTGTCCCGTGATCGTCAATGCGAGTCTGAACCCCGATCAAACCGCCAAACTGCTTGAGAAGCTGCGATTTCACAAGGGCGCGATTGGGTACTCGATCAAGGACTTGAAAGGGATCAACCCAGCCATCTGCTCACACCGGATTCTTCTCGAGGATGATCACAAGCCGTCTGTGGAGCACCAGCGGCGACTCAACCCCAACCTGAAAGAGGTGGTGAAAAAGGAGATTCTCAAACTCCTGGACGCAGGCATCATCTATCCCATCTCTGACAGCAAGTGGGTGAGTCCCGTTCACGTGGTGCCCAAGAAGGGAGGCACGACAGTGGTGCGCAATGAAAAGGATGAGCTAGTCCCTACTCGTGTGGTGTCTGGGTACCGCATGTGTATCGACTACAGGAAGCTCAACAATGCCACGCGCAAGGATCACTTCCCACTGCCGTTTGTCGACCAACTCCTTGAAAGGCTGGCGACTCATTCTCATTTTTGCTACCTTGACGGGTACTCAGGATTCTTTCAGATCCCCATTCACCCGAACGACCAAGACAAGACCACCTTCACATGTCCCTACGGTACATTCGCATACCGTAGGATGCCATTCGGTCTCTGCAATGCACCTGCCACCTTCCAAAGAGCCATGATGGCTATCTTCTCAGATTTCATTGAGAAAGAGGTTGAGGTCTTCATGGACGACTTCTCTGTCTATGGGACCAGCTTTGACTCATGTCTAGCCAACCTCTGCAAAATTCTGGAGAAGTGCGAAGAAGTCAACCTAATCCTCAACTGGGAGAAGTGTCACTTCATGGTCCAAGAGGGAGTCGTCCTTGGACATGTGGTGACCTCAAAAGGGATTGAGGTTGACAAAGCAAAGGTGGAGGTGATCGAGAAGCTGGAGATCCCAACGAACGTCAAAGCTGTGCGAAGCTTTCTGGGACACGCTGGCTTCTACCGCCGTTTCATCAAGGACTTCTCGAAAATCGCAAAACCATTGACCAACCTGCTCATCAAGGATTCTGATTTCATCTTCACGCAGGAGTGTGTCGATTCGTTTTGCCGATTGAAGGAAGCCCTTGTCTCAGCACCCATCCTGCAGCCTCCAGACTGGACCTTGCCATTTGAGCTGATGTGCGATGCGAGTGATTACGCTGTGGGAGCCGTTCTTGGGCAGCGGAAGGAGAACAAGCCATGTGCTATCTACTACGCTAGCAAGGTGCTAGACCCTGCCCAGATGAACTACACGACAACCGAAAAGGAGCTTTTGGCTGTCATGTTCGCTCTCGACAAGTTTAGATCCTATCTGGTTGGCTCCAAGATAGTGATCTACACTGACCACGCCGCACTCAAGTATCTGTTGAGCAAGCAGGATGCCAAACCTCGCCTGATTAGGTGGATTCTCCTCATGCAGGAGTTCGATATCGAAATCAGGGACAAGAAAGGAGTCGAAAACACTGTGGCTGACCATCTGTCCCGGCTTCGCTGGGAAGATGAGGGCTCTTGTAGCCTGCCAATTGATGACTCGTTCCCTGATGACCAATTCCATTCGATTTCTGCCATGGAGGAGATCCACTCGGTCGATACACCGATGCACGCGACTCATGCGTTGCAAGATCGGACGTTCCATGCCACCGACCGAGTGAACACCAAGTCGGCGCCCTGGTATGCAGACATTGCGAACTTTCTCGCCTCAGGAGTACTTCCTCCTGACATGTCATACCAGCAGAAGAAGAAGTTGCGATCAGATTCCAAGTTCTACTTCTGGGACGACCCCTACCTCTTCAAGATTGGCGTTGATGGCGTCTACCGTCGATGTGTGCCATACGACGAGACGCGCTCCATTCTTGAGCACTGCCACTCCTCGGCCTACGGAGGACACGCTTCATTCTCCAAGACTGCTTCAAAGGTCCTGCAATCCGGCTTCTTCTGGCCTTCACTCTTCAGAGATGCTAGGACCTTCGTCGCAGCTTGTGACAAGTGTCAGCGCACCGGGAACATCTCCAAGAGGAATGAAATGCCTCTCACCTCTATTCTAGAGGTAGACATCTTTGATGTCTGGGGCATTGATTTCATGGGACCGTTTCCACCCTCGTGTGGGAACGAGTACATCCTGGTGGCAGTTGACTACGTCTCCAAGTGGGTGGAGGCAGTGGCGTGCAAGAATGCGGACTCCAAGGCAGTGAAACGACTGTTCACTGACACCATCTTCCCTCGCTTTGGAGTCCCGAGAGCCGTCATCAGTGACGGTGGCAAGCACTTCATCAATCGCCAATTTGACAATCTCCTCAGTCGCCATGGAGTCACTCACAAGGTGACCACATCCTACCATCCTCAAGCCAACGGTCAAGCCGAGATTTCCAACAGAGAGATCAAGTCTATCCTGGAGAAGACCGTGGCTCGCACGAGGAAGGATTGGTCACTCAAGCTGAGTGACGCACTTTGGGCCTACCGTACAGCCTTCAAAACTCCGATTGGGATGAGCCCTTTCAAATTGGTGTACGGAAAGTCCTGCCACTTGCCCGTGGAAATTGAGCACAAGGCATACTGGGCCACACGGGCCATCAACATGGACTTGCTCTCAGCTGGAGAGAAACGCATCCTTGACTTGCATGAGTTAGAGGAGATGCGTCTCAATGCCTACGAGAACGCGAGAATGTACAAGGAAAGGACCAAACAAGTTCACGACAAGCGCATCATGCCTCGTGAGTTCCATGAGGGAGACTTGGTCCTCTTGTTCAATTCTCGACTTAGGCTCTTTCCAGGGAAGCTGAGGTCCAGATGGTCCGGTCCATTCCCGGTAAGGGCAGTGTTCCCATTTGGCGCTGTGGAATTGGAAAACAAGGAGGGGCAGACTTTCAAAGTCAATGGTCAGCGTCTCAAGCACTACATTGCTGACCATCCCCAAGAATTGCGAGAGAGCTTGGATCTCTCCGATCCATCTCCAAACAGAACCTGAAGAGAGAAGGTCGAGCTCGAGACCTAAAACGAGCGCTCCTTGGGAGGCAGCCCAAGCCATTTTTACCTGCTTTGCATCTTAGGAACAGTTAGACATGCATTCATTCTTCTTCATTGCATCACGAGCGGCTTGAGAAGTCACGAGAACGAGAAACGAAGAATTTTGAGGTTGGTACGTCTAGGCCATACCACATTGGTACGGCCTGGAAATTGAAGGGTTGGTACGGCCCGTACCAATTTGGTACGGCCAGGCCGTACCTAGGTCAGAGACGCGAACCGACGCCATAACTGCCGCCTTTTTCCTTTTTAAACCCCCAAAAACCGCACCCCTTCCCTTTCCCTTTCCTTCCCAGCCACACCGATCTCTCTCTTTTCTCTCTCTCTTCTCTCTCTTCTCTCCTTCTCCATTTTCTCTCCATCTCCACCACTTCTCCTCTTCCTCTCTTCTTCACTCGAGCACACGGAACCACCAAGAGCACCAGCGATCCGCTCCCTTTCTCTGGTCCGACCCGCACCCCCTCACTGGTACGACTCGCACCTTCTTCTCTCGGTTAGTCCCTCTTCTCCATTTTCTCTTCTTCCTTTTCCTCCTTGCTCGGTTCAGCAAGTTTTCAGTCCAAACCCTAGCTTGGTACGGCCCACCCGTACCAGATAGGTACGGCCCGTACCGATCTTCTGACCTGACACCACCTATAAGTTCATCGAGTCAGCAGCAGGACGCGATGGGCGAGGTGCTTGGGCTTGGCGCATGCCTGACCAGCATACCCGATACATCATGCCATTCCCGGTCACTCTCTCCTTCACTGACCGGAGCACTTGGTTTTTCCGCCGTCCACCCCGCGTGCAGCCTGAGGTCCCACCCCCACCTCCACCTCCTCCACCACCACCGCATGGCGATGAGGACATGCTCGATGCCCCCACCTCTCCAGTCCAGGCTCCGTTTGTGCCGCTGCATCCTCTCTCCCCTCATGTGCCACCTTTCCCCGGCCAGGCTCCCCCCTTCTTCGAGCAGGTACATCCTTCACCCTTTGGTGCAGGTACCTCATTCTATGGAGCTGGCCCTTCCACGTACCAGACTGGCCCATCCACCTCCGCCTACGCTGCTGGCCCATCCACCTCTGCCTACGCAGCCGGACCCTCGACCTCCTACAGTAGACCCGAGTATCCCCCTCCAGTCGATGAGCCCACCATCCAGGATGTCTACCACCTGATGTACGGCATGCGTCAGGAGCAGGGTGATGCACTCTATGAGCAGGGTGCTGCCATTCGTGAGCAGGGCGCCACACTCCGTGCGCAGGGCGCCGCCATCCAGGATCTCACGCGGCGGGTGACTGGGATAGAGCAGCGGTTTAGCGACTGGCTCTGGTACGACCACCCTGAGGACTGATCAGGTTCGCTCTCTTTTCCCCGAGCTTCTTTTATCTCTTTTATCTTATAGTCTTGAAGCATTGAGGACAATGCTCAGGCTAAGCTTGGGGGGATTGCATTTGCATTTAGGTCATATTTACTTTATCGTTATTTTTCTGGCATTTTTTTTCATATTTTCGTGCATTGTTAGGTGACGATTTGCGTGAATTGCTAGAATTGAGAATAACTTTGAAACGATTTAGTTGTGATTAGGATAGACCTGAGTGAATTGGAACTAACCCATGATTGGTTATTGAACTACTTAGGTTGAGATGTTTTTAATAATGGAAACGATGAAACAAACTTAGAATTGAATCGAACGAGATTATTCGTAAACACTGAATTGTGCCTTTAGGATTTGAGATTTTCAAATTAAGAAAGTTTGGAATATCCATTGGTATGAATGAATACCAATGGATGTGTGTATTCATGGTGTGAGCAAACCAAAAAGAAAAGAAAAAGGAAAATAAAAAAAAAAGAAAATAAAAAAAAAGAAAAAGAAAAGAGAAATGAAAAAGATGGAGAACATAAGAGTACTGGCAATAAGCCTCGAATGGGCGCCTTTGAGCTCGTCTCCCAATTAGAAATAAAGAAAGAAAATTTTGCTCATACCAACACACTTCGTTCGCAACTTTCTTACCCTTAAGCTTGATTCAAGCTTGGGGGAGGGCAAATGAAAAGAAAAATCACCTTGAATAAAAGCACTGATTCGGAAAAAGAATGAAATTGTTTCGATCAAACCTAGGTAATTAGTCTTTCCATTGTTAGAAGCATCTCAAAATAAGAAGTTCAATTGACCAATTGGTGGAGTGAACCAAGGTTTATAAAGGGATATTTGAATTACAACCGAATCGTTTCTAGAAATTCTTGACTATAGCAAATTCACGTAGGTTTTCACATTTAGACTTGTATCTGCATTTAGATTTAGTTGACCAGCACTTTTACCCGAGTTTGAAACTTTTTGCTTGAGGACAAGCAAAGGTTCAGCTTGGGGGAATTTGATACCTCGCATATTTAGTCTATTTTAGGCCTATTTTAGTACCAGATTCGTGCCATAATTCACCAGAATTATGTGCATTCCATTGTTATATCTTTAGAATTTGGTACTGCTGAGTGTTTGTTTGTTTTCTGCAGGTTTGGAGCAAAACACACGAAGAAATGGCGATTCACATGATGGGGTACGACCCTTACCAGGCTTGGTACGGGTCGGACCATACTTAGCCGTTTTCAGCTCTTCACGCCAGGTACGGCCAGGCCGTACCAAATTGGTACGGGCCGTACATAAAGGCGTCCTGACAGATTCAAATTTGGGCAGAGGCTATTTAAGGCGGGGAACTCTCCAGATTTCGTATCCAATTCATTCCAGATAGATCTGAGAGCTCAGTAGGAGAGAGAAAGAAGGCTAAGGAGCTGAAAGCAAGAAGGAAAGAAGAGGAAGAGGCGAAACTCGACGGATCTAGCTTCCTCCTCCATCTCCCTTCAATCCATGGCTATCTCTCTTCCTCTTATTGTATTTTTAGACATTGCTATGTGCTGTGAGTAGATCATTTTAGTTTCTAGGGTTAGAGATCGAATCTTGATTTGTTTTGACTTTCTTTGACTTTTACTTTGTATGAACTCTTTAGTTTGATTGATTGTGATTTTCATTGTTATATCTTGCTTTGCTTGCTGTGATTGTTGTATGATGTCCCTTTAGGTTTAGATCGAACCTATCAAGGTCATGTGATCATCTCAATCTCTCATCCAATTCAAGTACATAGGGTAGAATAGTTCGAATTGAAGCCGAAAGGTTGAATTCTCCTCTAATCGACAGATTAGAGGGTGCCTTAGACATCTAATCAATCAGCTAGGGTAGATCTGTACCAACATACGATGGTTGAGGTGTAGAAACCCTAAAAGGCTCTCAATTGCATTCCAACCTAGATCTTGATCCAAAAAACGACGGTTGAGGGTTAGGAACCTTAGGTATGGTCTATTGAACCTTTCTAAAGAGTTTAGCACAAGGTACCAGCAAGGAAATGCATTTACTCGAACTGGTAGGTTCTGTTCTGGGAAGCCAGTACGGGTCTTACCAGGGTGGTACGGCCTTGCCTTACCAAGTGAGGTACGGCCTAGCCGTACCAACTTGGTACGGGCCGTACCACTAGAGGCAGATCACAGATGAAGTCTGAAACCCTGGAAACGCCTTCTTATCCATAATCAAAACACAATTTACATTTCTTCCAATCATTTTGTTACATCTTCTTGAATTGTTAGAATTGTTTGATTTGACCCTTTAGGAACTTAAATACAAAACCAAACCTTTTTCACTTCTAGTTTTTGATTGAGTTTGATAGAATCTAACCTCGCAATTAACCGTTCCTGTGGATCGATACCCGAATATACTACACGATAGGGGTTGTGCACTTGCATCCCTTACTCGTGGAGTGTTAACGTGGTTTTAAAAGGTACGCTCTCAAGCGTACCGAAACTTGCGTTGCACTTTGCTGCGAACAGTACTATTGACATTTTGTTATTGACATGTTAAAGCTTCTTAATACATCTCATTTGGTAACACCCCTCTTTTGGTTATTTCCTCATTTCATACTATTTCCAGAATAAAACATGAAATTATTGAAGTGAATTACCATGGAAATGCAGCTTATTAAGTTTGTTTTATATTATTGAAGCCAAGACTGAATAATAATGATACCCACACAAGAATAAAAGTAAAAAAAAAAAATTGAATTATGAGTCACCTATATTAGCTAATTTTGGTTTGTTCTTTTAAGGTGTTGTCGGGACTCATAGGTAAACTCTTTTGTTACAATTTCAGAAGGGCATTTAGAGATGAACTGACATTGCTTCAGCTAGTACGACATCCGAACGTGGTACAATTTTTAGGTGCTGTCACTCAAAGTACCCTGATGATGATTGTAACAGAATATTTGCCTAAGGTTTGTTTTTTTTTTTTAAAGGTATGTGTGAGGTAGATAAGCTAAAAGAAAAGAAGTTACTGAAAAAGACTTAAATTATTATCATTGTGAAAGTAATGACTGTACCAATAGATATCAGCCATATGTGGTACTGTTTCTTCTAACACAATCATATAACTGTAGTATACTTGGTTTAGAAAATATGAAATGACTACTTTTAATTTAGGGTATTAAATTTGTAATAATTTATTTGAATGAGAATTTGTATGCAGGGTGACATTGCAAGTTTGCACTTGACATCATTGGCTGTCAAGTTTGCACTTGACATTGCAAGGTCTTTATCAGTTATTGTCCCACTTTTATTTTTCTTTTGTTCCATGCAGAAATTTACTTTAAGTTAATTTAATGGTGTTGGCAGAGGTCTAAATTACTTGAATTTAAAAAAATTTAGATTGCAGGATAGTTCCGCTGCTGTTTGTTTCAGGGCCCAAAATATCAGGAAATTGTAAAGGGAGGGTCCTTGCAAGTTGATTATAATGCTGCTGTTTGTTTCACAATTGCTCTTTTCTTTAGGAAGCTAATTAATTATAGAAAATGAATATTACAACTGTTATGTATGTGGGCCTGATTCTAGGAGTATGCGGGGGGTGGCAGGGGGGCGGCAGCCCCCTGCGAGCGTTGTATATGAATTCTTGTATCCGACGGCCCAGATTAGTCAAGTTACCCATTAATTTTCAATTGGTTGAATGATTGGTGGAATAGAATTGATTGTAATAGAATTGATTTAAAATTGTTATTGTAAATGGTTGTAATTGTGGATTTTAATTACTATTGTATCGATGTCTTGTATTATGTGTATGCATGTATCGATGTTTATGTTGTATGTTGGTACGTGTGGTACCAACTATTAAATGGTGCAAATTTAAATAATATAATAAAATCTAGAAAACCGGTTTTAGGTATCAGCGACCGGTTTTAGATATCAGCGACCGTTATATTTGGTCGCAGATACCTTTTGCTGACGTCAGAAAAAACAACAGCGACAAAAAAAATGTGGTCGCAAAAAACAGTATCAGCGACCGGGTAACGTATTATCAGCGACCGGTGACGTCATCAGAAGAGTATCAGCGACAACGCTTACAGCGACCGGGATATCAGCGACCAAATTTGACTTTCTGCGACCGGAATCGGTATCAGCGACCGGCGCCTATATTATCAGCGACCGGAAATCCGGTCGCTGATGGTCTGTTTTGCTGTAGTGATATTTGACAGGGGAGAATGATACTGGCTCACATATGTGATGAGCACGTGTGGTGAAGAAAGTGCAGCAACAAGGATTGAGGTTGCTGTTGTAGAAATTTTGTGAATTAAATTGATGTTTCATCTGTTTCATCTGTTTTCTGCTAAAATTGTTTGAAATTACAAATGCACCAAGAACATTGTTTTATCTGTTTTCTACAAATACCTAATTAAAATTGATGTTTTCTGCTACATGACATTGTTTGATCTGTACTTGCTAAAGCTCAATTCAAAATTTGTGCCAAGTGCTTGTACTTGAGCCTTTTTCTGTTTTGGATTTAGCCGGGGTCGTAAATTTTAACTAAGTGAATTTGACGAGATGTGTAAAGTTTTCACAAGATGATGCAAGAAAATATCCAACATGTTTTGTCTCAATATTGTTCTCTCAAATACTCGTTATTTAATATTTTTATTGTTTATTTCATTAGGTATCTGATTGCAAAGGCTATCTTGAACGTTCTTAAATGCTGCTTCTAATGATTGGTGCTAATGGCAAATTTCAGAATTATGCAACTAATTTCTTGATTGTATATTATTTTGTAAATTTCTGTTAGTACTATTGTTGTAATGTTTTTTGGTATTTTGGTACAATGTGTGATAATTGTACTATGTTGATTTATGCTTATTATATGTTATCTCTATATTTCAATGTGTTTATGTAAATCTAGTTCAATGGAAATGTAACATGCATATTATTGGGTTGGTATCGGGTTGGTACCAGATTGGTACAGGGAGAGAGAATTGTAAAATTGGAGCATGCAAAAAGTATCAATGATAACCTTGCAAATAATAAGGTGGGACCCACATTCGTTATCCTTGCAAATAGTCAGGTGGGACCCATGTTCGCTAACCTTGCAAATAACCATATGGGGGCCCACGTTCGTTAACCTTGCAAATACTCAGATGGAGACCACACTTGACATCCTTGCAAATACTCTTGTTGGGTGCCAACTCTGAAAATATTAGCAAGCGTACCTTTTCCAAGGGCGGCTCATGCAAAAGCCTAGAAAAAAGTATTAGCAAGCATAAGTCCTTGCACCAAGTCTGAAACTGAGTATTTGCATTGGGGCTTACTACAACGGTAGTATTTGCAAGCGTAGCACATGCAAATGGGGTTTTTCGGGCTTGTAGCAAGGGTAAGCCGTTACTACAAGCCAATTCCTACCGTTGCCATTACTGGAGATTCTAGTACTTTGCAATTCGCGGATCGTTCCGTGCATTGGATTAATATCTCCGTCTTCAAAGTCCAAATAGTCGATCCGAATCGCTCAACATTATTATCACATACGGGACGATCCACGCATTGCAAAGTATCAATTTTTCAGATTACACCTTCATCATTTTTTTCTCTTTTGTAATACGTACTTAACGAAAATTGAAAACTAATAACGGCTAGTTAGGAATTATTGGAAAAATGATCAACGGCTCTTTATATATCCTTGTAAATCTATAAAGATACATAAAATTGTAGCTTTTTAAAAAAAAAAAAATATTATCAATAAAGAATTATGACTAGTCTGTAGAGGAATCTTCTTTTTGAAATGGACTAATCGGTAGAGGGATCTTCTTTTTGAAATGGACTAGTCGGTAGAGGGATCTTCTTTTTGAAATGGACTAGCTTTATACATAAAATTATTGGAAATCAACAATTATGACTAGTCGGTAGAGGGATCTTCTTTTTGAGTGAATGATCGAGTGGCAGAGGAATTTACTTTATCAACAAATGGACTAATTAATACTTTTTTTTATGTCGGAAACTCCGAATTTTGGAACTTAATATGAATTCAAAACCAAATGATCATGAGGCTTATTCAAAAAGTCAAAGACTCCAAAACTTACACCAAAGAAAACATTTCACGTGGGAATGGAAAAGTGATGGGGCCCCACGAACAATCATAATAAATATTGTTGTTTGGTTGAAATTGAACCAAAACACTTCCATTCACGAAAAACCATTAATGGACGAAGCTGAGATAGTTGTAGATGTTGAAGCTACTCAGCTATCAAAATCAATACAACGTAAACTCGACACATTATGGGGCGAACCGAACGAGACAGAGAATTTCACCATCTTTCGCGCACCACGTCACATTCACCAATGTAAGAATAATTTCTTCAATCCCTCTGTCATCTCCATCGGCCCATTCCACCATGGTCAAGCGAGCCTCCGAGCCATGGAGGAGAAAAAATGGCTGTTCTTGCGGGATTTCCTGTCCTGCGGGGACCACATAAGTTTGGATATCTGTATAGCAGAGATGAAGCTGCTAGAAGAGAGAACACGGAGATGTTACAGTGAGATGGTATATCATAAGAGTAATCGCTTTGTAGAGATGATGTTGCTTGACGGGTGCTTTGTGCTCCAATACTTCTTAAACAACGAAAGCAGGTTACAGTCTATTTTTGGCTGGAAATCTCAGTTCATTCTTAATGATTTGCTACTTCTAGAGAATCAAATTCCCTTCTTTGTTGTTGAGAAGTTGTTTAAGATTGGTATAAAACAAAACAATATAACAGATTTTGTTCATACAATTATTGGTACTATTGACTCAGGACCAACAGGTCACCCCCTGATTAGGAAACCTCCAGTTCAAATTCATCATTTGGCCCATCTCTATCACCACTGTTCATTTGCCATTCCAGATGGAAGCTTTCCTTGTTTGGCTTCTCAAAGCTTTTCAATGGCATTCCCGAATTCTACCGGGGGTCTATCGGAGTTTGTGATCCCTTGTGCAACTGAGCTCCAAGATGCGGGCATAAAATTCATACCAAAGAGCAACCCGCGACATATGCTCGACATATCATTTGATCAAGGTGTCATGGAAATCCCTAGACAATTAATCTCTGGTGACACTAAGCCTCGTTTGGTCAACCTCGTTGCATTAGAACAGTGCGAATTGCCTGAAACTGAAATGCTTACAAGCTTGACAAGCTTTGCAATATTCATGGATTCTCTTATCAACACACAAAAGGATGCAATGATACTACAACAGTGCGGGATCATTCAGAACTATCTGTCCAGTGAAGAGGAGTTGACAAATTTCTTCAATCAGGTCGGTGATGGCACGGTTTTAAGGACTCACTTTTTGGCTGAATTGTTCACGAAAGTGAACAAATACTGTGAATCATGCTGGAACAGGCAGCGAGCAAAAATGGTTCGTGATTATTTTAGCAGTCCATGGGCAGCGATATCTCTTGTCGCAGCTCTGGTACTTCTAGTTCTTACATGTGTACAATCTTTCTTTGCAGTATATGCCTACTATGTTCCCCCGAGCTGATGATTCCTTAACATTTTTTGTTTCATGGTACTATTTATTCCGATCTTCTAAATTGAACAGAAGTCGCTTTACATTTACAATATTTGTTATCAAGGAGTTATTTTAGAAAGTTGGTTTTTCTTTTTCGTCATTGTTTGTCATTTCTATTAGTCTTTTATTTTCTCGTTTTATGTTTTTATGATATGCTATGATGTTTAAAAGCACCTTGTAATTCTGCACTATATCGTTGGTTTTCTTTTTCTGTGTTGTTCTTTACAATTTTTTTCTGAGTTGACAAATTAAACTATCATGATTACCGTTGGAGATGTGAGTATAAACAGGCAATATAATCCTCCTGTAAAAATTATCAGAATAACAATAACAAATTTCTATTCATCAGTTTAATTCATTCTTTCATCAATTTAAACTATCGAATTAATCATGGTATCAGAGCATGTTTAATAACATGGAAATTCAAAACCAAGTGCCACAGAGCCACCAATAGACGTAAAGGCCACCCAAGTGCCAATATAGTGCCAACCCCAATACTGATACCAGTCAATACAATTATAACCAAATCATGTCGCAATGAATAGATTCCTCAACAAAACTTACTACCGTGGTTTTCTTTATGAATACCAGTCAATACAATTATCCCATAAATATAATTATCCCAGTCAATACAATTATCCCATAAATATAAAATCTTTATGAATACTAAAAGCAATGTTATAAATTTGGTTGTAATGTTAATCGCAAATTCGCAACAACAATATTGGTTTAATTTCTGATGTAAGAAATCAATAACTATAATGTTAGAGAATATCATAAGAAAATTTACATGCAAAATATCATAATGAAACTCTAAAAATAATGTCAGACAAAAGTGATATCTTGTCTTTGAGAGAAGCAAAGAGGTTTAGACATGTTACCGAGTCCCATTCTCTGGCCACCACCTCTTGGATGTCACGATACTTAAGCCAAAATAGTTCTAATTTGAAGATTCTTTTGGACAGTTTGAGTGTGGCTTGAGACGCAGCATGAGCGGTGCATGGTCTGATATATGCTGTGGCTGGCAAATCTCTTAGTTCATAAGTAGCCCCTAATGTGTTCCAATGACAAAATATATCTACCCATTACATGGTCTGTACCTGTACGTGGCTGGCAAATATTCACAATTACATGTTTGTCTCTAAACTATTTATTATTATATTTATCCATCTAAAATACAAAATCTATCTACCCATTTAAAATTTCAAAATAACTTACATATTTTTCTCCTCAAATATAAAAATATACACACTACAAATTAATCACATAATTTTGTGAGATGCAATTGAAAGCTTGGGTGTTACTTGTAATTAATTCATTATTACTCAAACTCAAAGGCAGATTTCGATGTCGACTCAGTTCATTTGTTTAATTCAGTTGATTTAATCGAGTTCAGATCACATGCGTGCATGTGCTCATTGTTACTTGTAATTAATTAATTCATTATTACTCAAACTCAAAGGCAGATTTCGATGTCGACTCAGTTCATTTGTTTAATTCAGTTGATTTAATCGAGTTCAGATCACATGCATGCATATTTGTATCCAGCTTCTCATATGTACAAGAATAGAAAATAACTAAAGAGTTGTTGGATGGGAATAAAAAATACTCTTCCCCTTCTTACGGATTAATTAATTAAGCTACTACATTGGTGCTCTTTGGTCTTTGACTTTGTTACATCGATCTAGGTCACATAAATGCGTTGCTCCTATTTTGCAAAAATACACATGTATCTTGCGTGCATGTGCTATCAGCAGAAGGTATGTCACTTTCTCACGTTTTATCATGTACAAAAAGAAAAATATTTTTACTATGGTGGCTTTCTCGTTTAGTAAATATAAAACCACGATGAGTACTAAACGTGGTGTTTACTATTGTGTATCTAAAACACAAATTAGTTATTTCCTTTGATTTTTTTTAATTTGGTTGTAATGTTAATAGCAACAACTTGCAATGAATTTGTTGTGTATTTTTTATTTTGACTATTTTTTCATTTTATCAAATCGATGGCTTGATTTCTGATATAAGAGATCTATAACTATGATGGTAGAGAATATCATAATACAACTCTAAAAATAATGTTAGACAAAAGGGATGTCTTGTATTTCAGATCAGTTTCTGTCATGACTTAGGACGCCATCGTAGTTAGACAAAAGTAAGTAGCGGCATTCGGGGCCTCTGAGCAAGGCACGACGGGACGGGAACTAGCTAGGACGGGTACGTGATTGTATGAACTTTATGTCTTTATCAGATGAGAGGAAACATAAGTGTATAATGGTGTTTTCACAGTCTTCTTCATGGGGGAGCTGGTCTGAAAAAAGTTAACAAAACATGTTGTCATGTATATTACAGATATCGTGCTATATAAAAAAAACATAACAATATCTTGGAATATAAGATAAAAAAATACCAGCTTTATCTATATTTAAATAGATTTTTTTTTTCTAATAAATCGTAAACTTTAATTACTGAGACGATACATGTAAAGTAATACAGCTCAATGGTCATTAATTTTCATCTTCACAATTGAGATAATGCATAATATCAATTATAATAAGCAAGGTCAATGTCAGAAAAAATATTAAGAAATTTATATTTAGGTGGATCCACAAAATTCGGATCACGTCAAGACATAAGAAGCAAAACATTAAAAAAAAAACGAAGTCAACTGCCAACTAATTAAGAATGATGGGAAATGATTCTAAAAAATAATATTATTGATGTTAGTTATTTAATGTCTTGCAAACCAAAAAAGCAAATATGACTACTTTCTCCAGAATTAATCATCAATTAAAACCCAAATCATGGAGTATCATTCTATAGACCGCTAACCTAATTAACATTATACTTGGGATCTGACAACAACGATTAATTGGACATTTATATCAGTACCGTATTGCAAGATAGGTCAATCAAACTGTGAAAGATTATTTTGTTATGTTATTTAAACTAAGGTCCTTTCCACCTCTAAATGTATATAAAAAAATTTGTGAAAGGTTTGGCGCAATCAAAAATTTGTGATTTGGAATAATTCAGAATTATATATTGAGAGCAAAAAAAATAAAGAATTCCACAAGAGAGCAAAAAAAAAAGTTTGAATAAGTTCGGTAAAAATTAGCAAATAATTTGTAAAATTGGAGGAAAATTCGTAAAATTCGCGAATAATTCGGAAAACCGAATTATACGCGGATTGATTCATCAACAGCTCAAATCTGAATTATTTGCGAATTTTGTTACTATGCTATCCAGAACCTTTTATCACGTATTACACACTCTCTCTCCTCCCTGATTTAAAGGATTTTCATTAGAATAAAAGTGTAGGTCTAGAATTTAAAGTCGTTTGAGTCCTTAATTGTAATTATGTTTTTTATCAGTAGAATTGTTAGTAAATATTTAAAGTCACTAACCTTAGAAAAAAAACCCACTCATTTGTAAGCTCTGCTGCACGCGTGCTGTGCGGCAAAAGATCCGAGATGCATGCAAGAAATCTAACATTTACATGGAGAAAATAATTTTAGCACATGGAGGAATAATTCTAGCTAGAACACAGTAAGCCAATTCGATCAAGGCAGATCTGAGGTGTATTTATTTTATTTTGTTCAATTAATTTAGTTGATCGCTTGATATTTATTTAGTGTATTGATTTTACCCGACCGGGTCGACCCGGACCGACCAAACCCGGGACCCGGACCCGACCCTGAATCCAATCCGAACCGTCCTAAAGGGTTGGGTCGGGTTTGAAACGGGTCGGATGCGGTTTTCTGGGCGAAATCCGACCATACCCCCACCGTTTCAACCCGCCTACCCGAACCCGACCCGGACCGGCCTAAACCCGACCCGCCCCGCCCGAACCCGACCCTAAACCCGACCCCAAACCGGTCTAACCCGGGTGAACCCGACCTAACCCCCCTAACCCGACCCTAACCCGACCTAACCCCCCCCCCAAAACCCGGCGGGACCCGACCCGACCCGTCCCAACCCGACCCCCCACCGAAATTTTCAATTTTTTTTAAAAAAAACGGTAAACTTTCCCCCCCAAAAAAAAACCCCATAAATACACCCCCATTCTTCATACATTTTCACATCTCATACTCATTATTCTCAATCTCTCAATCTCATATTCTCATACTCTCAATATTTTCATTATTCTCAAATTTTAATTTTATTGTAAAAAAAAAAGAGTTGCAAATTTATTTCATTCTACAAATACGCAAACGGAATTACGAAGTTCGGCACCTCCCGCAAGATTTTTCCGCGAGATTAAAATGTTAGATTTATTTTTAGTAATTGTTAGATAATTAGAATTAGTTTAAATAGGTTAATTTAGTAATTGTTAGGAATTGTTAGATAATTTTTAGTAATTTTTAGTAATTGTTAGTAATTTTTAGTAATTTTTAGATATTGTTAGTAATTGTTAGATAATTTTTAGTAATTGTTAGTAATTTTTAGTAATTTTTAGTAATTGTTAGTAATTTTGACTAATTGTTAGTAATTGTTAGTAATTTTTAGTAATTGTTAGATATTGTTAGTAATTTTGAGTAATTCGGATTTATATTTAATAGGTTAGATTTTCTTTTTTAAATTCGGATTTATTTTTAAATTTGTTAGATAAAGAAGCTAGATTTATTTTTAGAAGTTAGATAAATAGATTTATTTTTCAAATAGAAGTTAGATTTATATTTTATTTTTGAATATGTTGGATTTGGTAGAGTTATTTTTTGGAATAAGTTAAATTTGTTAGAGTTATTTTTTTAAAATAGATTTTTAAAATAAGTTAGAGCAAGTTATATTTATTTTTTTTAAATAGATTTTTGAATAAGTTAAATTTGTTAGAGTTATTTTTTTTCAATTAGAGTTATATTTGTTTGTTCAAATTAGAGTTTAATAGGTTAGATATTTTGAAATATGTTAGATTTATTTGTTTGTTCAAATAAATGTTATATTTGTTTTGAAATATTTTGGAATATTTTTAAAATTAGAGTTATATTTGTTTGTTCAAATTAGAGTTATATTTATTTGTTTGTTCAAATTGAATATTTTGAAATATGTTAGATTTTAGATTTATTTCTAAATAGGATACATTTATTTTTTGAATATGTTATATTTTATTTTTTAAATTTTGAATATGTTAGATTAGATTTTTTAAATTTTGAATATTTTTTAGATTTATTTTTAAATTCGGATTTATTTTAGATTTATTGAATTTTTCAAAATTCGGATTTTTTTTTCCTCCGGCTTGCGCTGCCTACTTGCCTCTGGCTTGCGCTGGGGGGACCAACGAAAATGGTCAACTGCCTTTGGCTTGGTTAGCAGAGGTGTTGCCTTTAATTTAAATATGTTATATTTTATTTTTTAAATTTTGAATATGTTAGATAATAAGATTTGAATATATTAGATTATTGGATATGTTAGATTTTTGAATATGTTAGATTATTGGATTTTATTTTTGAATATGTTAGATTATTGGATATGTTAGATTATTGGATTTGTTAGATTATTGTATTTTATTTTGAAATTCGGATTTATTTTGAAATAGATTAGATTTTTTTTTAAATGGTCAAATGCCACTGTCGTATCCACAAAATCCCTCCCAAATGCCACCACCTATTTATCATCAACAAGATCCTAACTATTATCAACCAAATCCCTCCCAAATGCCACCACCTAATTACTATTCACCGTATTCTAACCCTTCATATGGAGCAGGTACTGCTTCTACAGGATCGACTCAATACACCGCCCATATTGGAGGTACTGCTTCGGGTGGATCGAGTCAATACACCGCCCCTATAGAAAGCACTCCCTCGACAAGTGTCCCGGAAATTCAAGCTGAAGTTGTCCCCGCAACCCAAGCCGAAGGTGTTGCTCCCATCGAACCACCGAAGAAGAGGAAAACCAAGGCGCCCGAATACAAGGCTGATTTTTGGCGGTATTATGAAAAGACCTTTCATGCGAGTGGAGTTGTCCATACTCTAAAATGTAAGGTACGCGGTTGCAAGGTTATTTACGAGTATAAACTTGCAAATGGTATGTCCATATTTAAGAAACATGCTGAAGGTCATGCGAAAAAGGGTGAGCTACCACAAGAAAATGCGGACCCGCGGTTAGTCCAAACCCTTATGAACCCGGATGGTAGTAGAACCCACCAAAGATATGATGAAAAAATAATGCTTGAAGAATTTGCCCGATATATTGCCCACAAAGAACAACCAATTAGTATGGGTAATTGTAGTAGTTTTGCCCGGCTAGTAATTCGGGAGTGTGCTCAACCATTGTATAAAAGAATCTATCATAGAAAAATGGTACGTGAAATTAAAAAATAGTTTATCCAACGAAAAAACAACCTACGGGCTATATTTGGATATGCAAATTATAATGTCTCCATTACCTCTGATATTTGGACGGCCGGTAAACATAGTCTAGGATACTCTTGTATTACCGTTCATTATATCGATGAATCTTGGGTATTACAAAAAAGAATTTTAAATTTTCGGGTGTTGGATTCCCCGCACACTGCACAAATTATTTACCTATCAATTATTGAGGTTTTACAAGAATATAATCTCAAAAGGGATTTATGGAACAATATTTTTTCGATCTCATTCGATAATGCTAGCAACAATGTAGCGTCCATCGATCATTTCATCCGGTCCCTAAACTCAATCATGAATGGTGCACTGTTTCACCAAAAGTGTGCTTGCCACATACTAAACCTTACCGTAAAAGATGGCCTTAAATGTGCTTGCCACATACTAAACCTTCTCGCAAACTGCCTCCATCCGGCATACAAGAAGAAGTTAACGGTAAAAATACTTCAAGCCTACAAGAGAAATCTAAAATTAGACTGGAGGAACGAGGATCCCCGCATACAACGGGCATTGGACGACATGTTTGCCATATACAGCGAAAGAAGAAATGCCAACCAACCGCCTTCGACCGGTGGCGTGAGGTATGAATATAAATATACATATGCTTTTAATATTTATTATTTATAATATCTACATTATTTGTCCACTAATTTTTTCTATTGTTTTAATAGTTTATCCACACACAGCAGTACTAGATTGTTAGGCGATTTTCAGGATGATGACGACCCGACGGGATCCCAAGGTAACACGAACGAGTTAATTAGCTACTGTTTGGGGACCAACGAAAATGAAGGAGTTGACTTCATGGATTAGTGGAGGAGGAATCCAACTGCCTATCCAACACTGGCGATGATGGCCCGCGACATATTTGCCGTGCCCGTGTCAACCGTTCCTTCCGAATCCTGTTTTAGTTCGGCGAACATGATCCTCACCGATAAACGAAGTAAGCTGGGTGCACATGTTTTCGAGAGACTTGTGTGCTTGAAAGACTGGATTGATGCTGAAAATCGCACGCAACATGCCATGGGATTGGAAGCGTCATCATCCGGTGTCGAAACTCAAGAAAGCGGTACCGAGGGGCCTGAGCCTAACGAAGATTCGGACGGTGAGCAAGAGAGCGACCTATGGTATATGCACAACAACTACTAGATAGGTAGTGTCGGTATAAAATTCTAACCTCTTTTAATCTTTATTGTTATTTTTTAAATTATAATTTCTAAATATTTCAATTGTTTCATTTTAAAGAATAATTACTAACAAAAAAAAAGTTAGAACTCCGCCTATGTTATTTTACATAGCCGGTCCCAAGCCCGGAATAAAGGAGGAGGGTAACTTTTGTTTTTAAATCTATTGTTTTAAAATAATTCGGTTTTAAACTAATTCGATATATCTCGGTTTTAGAATAATTCGGTTTTAACAAAATTCGGTTTTAACTTAATTTGATTTTGTTATAACAAAAATATATTGAGTTCAAATAAAAAAAAGGAAAAAAAAAAACTGAAAAAAAACAGCCAAAAACGTTTCAGGAAACAGAAACAGAAAAAAAAAAAAGGAACCGACCCGGACCGGACCTGACCGGCGACCCACCCTGTCCTAACCTAACCCGCCAGGTTTAGGCCGGGTAAGGGTCGGCCGACTCAAACCCCAACCCAACCCCACCTACCCGACTTAACCCGTTGACCCGGGCTAACCCGTGCCCGAGTCAACCCGAGGACAGAGCGGGTTTGGACCGGACCAACCCGACCCTAGCCCGTTTCAATACACTATATTTATTAATTATGGGGCACTAACAAAAGCCCATTTGTATTAAATTCATTAGTCAACTCCAAGGCAGCTGTTCGAGGTCTAATGAATTCATTTAATTGTTTAATTTAGTTCATTTAATCCAGCTGTTCATACGTACTAAACAAGGATGGAAAATGTGTAATCTTACCTTCTTATGATAGCTACTTCTCTTTGTTCCAAAAATGTGAAAGCAAAAACTATTAATTTTGTCACATCTAGCTAGGTCCTACAAATACGCTCCTAATATTTTGAAGAGTAATACACATGTATCATGCATATATGCATATGATATCATCAGATTGTATATATGACGTCGCAATCTCACGGCTTAATGAGTTATGGCCCTTTTTATCATGTACTTGAGTTTAAATTTACTAAAAAGAAAAAAAAATTAGTACTGTGATATTGTGAGAACCAGCATTTGGTCTAGTGGCAAAATCAATGCTCTATGTGTGGGAGGTCGCGGGTTCAAAACCCGGAAAGGACAATCTATTGTGGATATTAATTAGTTGGGTGACTTGACCTCCAACCTTTACTTAAAAAAAAAAAAGGTACTGTGATATTGTTTAGTAAATATAAAACGTAATAATACTAAAACCAATGTTTACTATTGAGTATTTAAAACATTGATATTAGTTATTTTTTTTTATAATAAATTTGTTTGTAATGTTATTTAATAGAAACAACTTGAAAATTATTTGTTGTGTATTTTGACTAATTTGTCATTTTATTAAATCAATGGTTTTTAAGCAAAATACCATAACAAACCTCAAACCAATAATGTCAGAAAAAAATGATGTGTTATCTTTCAGAGAAGTAAATAGTTAGATATACTTTGTTAATAGAGGTAGAAGCAAAGATTTGTTAACCAATTTCTTTAATTTAGAGAATCATGTCTGTATGTATAATTACTCTTCTGTCAGTATTATTTTTTGTGTGAAATATGCATATTTGAAATCAAATTCAAACTAAGCACAAAAGAAAAAACATACGTGGTATAATTACTCTTCTTTTCTTTCACTCAAAAAAAAAATTCATAAACTTAAATTCAAAATAAAAAAAGACATATATTGCTTAACAATTATAAAAGACGTATGTAACAATAAAACATTAAAATATATCCTTAACAAACAAAATCTACTAAAAATCAAAGTAAGATAGTAATACACTGTAATGCCATGTAATTTGAGTTACGATCTAATTGAATAATTATATTTTAATGTAGTGCCACGTAATTGAGATACTAAAATAAAGGCACGACGTAAATATTTAAAAATTATATAAGAAATCATGACAATGCAATTTTTCTTTGGTTTTCATGAATTTCTTAATCGTACCATATAGAATGTGAAAATTAAAGAAACCGTAGTTCTACATTTCCTATAAGGCCCTTTAGTTCTCCTATTATATCATTTCTTAGTTTTTATTATTATTATTTCCTAAAAGAACCGTAGCAATGCTACAATTAGTTTGAAGGAGACGTAGGAGATCTCGGGTATGTCTCAGATTCCATGCAGCAAGCTCGTATCGTAAGTATTTTATTTTTTATTTTGAATATATCATTTCATTTTATTTACGAAGTATCTTTCATTTTATTTACGAACTATCTTTTTTTCTTGTAGATATTTCGCCTCTTGAAAATGACCGCAAAAGGAATTGCGATGGTAAAGACATCTGGACAGAAGGCTTACGGACTCCTATTGCTTGAGCATAGTCTCGATATTTTGTCCAATCTTGGGCATATCGCACTGTTAAGAGCCCATTGGTATCACTCGGTGCTCCGTTGCTTTTTTAGTCCGGTGTTCTAAAACTGATAATATGTTTACTGATAATCTCATTCCGTTTCGAAGGCACTTTTGAGCAACCTCACCTCTTTTGACATACCAATCCACAACTTTGTAGAAGGTGCGCTCAACTACTGCCGTTACAGGCAGTTGGCGAGCCACTCAAAATACATTGTTCAAGGATTCTGATCTGTTCGTAGTCATAATACCCCACTTATTCAAGCCTCTGTCATGACATTGTGCCCATTTATGAAGTTGCAAAGACTCTTTTTCGAGGTTTTGCAACATTTTACCACACCACATGATGTACTAATGAGTAGTAATACTCCTACCTTTTATCAATTCCATACCCTCATTAAACCCCCAAGGTTTCATCTAATTGGAATTCAAAACCTAATTGTTTATTCCACAGTTGGGTATATATACCCGTTTACATATAGGTCCCTAAATTCTCCTCTAATTGCACTATTACCAAATGACCCCTGATACAATTATAACTCTCAACACTCCCCCTCAAGATGGGCGAAAGATATCCACTAAGCCCATCTTGTCACAACCCCTAACTAAGTCTAACGAACTGAGTCTTTTCGTCAGACAATCTGCTACTTGGTCTTTAGTTGAAACATGACCTAACTCCAGTAGTCCACTATTCAACTTCTCCTTGATGAAGAACCTATTGATCTCGATATGCTTGGTTCTATCATGTTGCATTGGATTGTTGGCAATGCTGATGGCTGACTTGTTGTCGCACCACAACGTCATTTTGTCTCCTTAATCCATCTTTAGCTCCACCGACATACTTTTCAGCCACAGCAACTCTGCAACTCCCAAGGCCATAGCTCGGTACTATGCTTCTGTTGTCGATCTTGCCACCAAAGACTACTTCTAGTGCTCTGGTGGGAGGTCTAGAGGCAAGAGCATGTGCAATACCTGTGGCAGAATAAGCAGAAGAAGCAAAGTTACCCCTGGTGTCAGATGTGGATGTCTCGTCTGTCATGCTCCTCTTTCCCCCATCACCTACCATTCTCTACTTCCTCTTCAGCATCTCGAAGAGCTTATGCTGCTCCTCCTCCTCCGGTGGATCTACCATCAGATGTGCCCGGTAGCCTCCACCTCTGCCTCCTCTACGGCCCCCACGTCCACGGCCACGACCTCCAGACTGTCCTCGCCCACCTGTCTCTCTCTCCTTAGGTGGCTTTGGACAAGCCTTGCTCAGGTGTCCCACTTCTCCGCAGTTGTAGCACCTGCGGGTCTCCCCCTGTGCACCTGTCATACCTGAGCTCAAGGTGGCCAAAGCTGATCGTGCACCTGGAGGTCCACTCGGCTCAGAGTGTAGCCTAATGCGACTCTCCTCCTGTATCATTGCAGAGACGGCCTCATCCAGTGAGGGGATCTTCGTCTGGGCTAGAAGGACTGATCTCCTCTGATCAAAGACCGGGTTCAGATGAGCTAGGAACTTCATCGTCCTCATCTGTGCATTGAACTCCCTGCTTTTGCACCCCGGATCACTACAGCTTGACATAGGTGAGAAGTGATCAAGATCTTGCCACAGCTGCTCCAGCTCCATGGAGTACTCCTGAATAGATCTATCACCCTGCACTACCGCCTCTATGTCTCGCTGAATCTGGAACACCCTCATGTGGTTCTCCGCCCCAGCATAGGTCCTTTTTAGCTTTGCCCAGATGTCCTTTACCTTTCGAATGCCATCCACTGATGAAGCAACCTTGGGAACCATCGAGTTCAATAGCCAGGTGTAGAGTAAGGCGTGTGTGGTCCTCCACTCATCCCTCTCTACATTGTCTGTTCCTGGCTCAGCCTTGTCTCCAGTCAGATACCCCTCTAGTCTTTTCCCTACTAGGGCAGCCTCGATCCGACGCGACCAACTCAGATACGTGGCCGGTCCATCAAGCTTCAGATCTACAGAAGGAAGATCTAGCTTCATAGGCTGTGGTTGGATCGATCCTGACCCTTCGCCTTTCGCAGCCTTCAGACTCATGAGTTCCATCAAGGTTTTCACCTCCGTAGCATTCAACTTCTTGATAATCTCTTCCATCATTCACTCACGAGGATCCAAGTCTAGACGTGACTTCCTTCCTCTTCTTCACTCGACCCGATCTTGATCTTCTTCACACGATCGCACAAGTTACAATTCTTCTCCCGACTCATGAAAAATTACATCAAACAACACCAACAGCAAAATCCATTGCTGAAATCACTATTCACGGGTACTGTAGCACGCAGATACTGTATACCCGTTACTGTAGCAGATCCACTATTCTCCAAAACTGGACATATCCTGTCCTTGAGCCCCTTGTTCGAGCTGGACACCTCTTGTTCCAGATCTGTTCCTGTGCCAAACTAGGGCTGCCTTAGCCCATCAACCTTCTCCCCTCATGGGGCTGTGGGGAACAATCCCCCCCCTACCCCACATGGGCGACTGAGAGGAGGGAGTCCACCTCTGGTGTGTGCTGGCGGAAGAGAAGGAACGGAGTTAGCGGAGACGGACTGGGTTGGCGGAGTGGAGAGCGTCCCCTTTTTTTTTGTTCGCGTAAACTAGATCGAGTGGGATGAAAACGGAGCGAAGTGATACCAAATTAGAATTCAAAACCTAATTGTTTATTCCACTGTTGGGGTATATATACCCGTTTACATATAGGTCCCTAGATTCTCCTCTAATTGCACTTTTACCAAATAACCCCTGATACAATTATAAATCTCAACACATCTTACCCACAAATTTTGTGAAATTATTCTTGATTATTTTGTCCTTGCACAACTTGAACACATTTGACGCAATATGATGAGAACATAATCGATGAACTGCTTCACCCATTTTCTCACACCACCCTAAAAATCAGATCGATCAAACACTGAACGGATTGCAGCATGCTGGTCTAATATAACATATATCCGACCAGGGCCGACAACATCTTCGCGTACAAATTACATAGACCAGCCCCAATTAGATGAAGTCTCCTCTTCCACAATCCCGAATGCTATTGGCAGTAATTGTTGTTATGCATCATAAGCGCATGTCATGAATGCATGGACCGAAAGTCCATGCCACACAGGTGAAAATATGGATGCCCATACGTGTAGATGGTTCATATTCAATTCTGTATTTTGTACCTGGATTAGACCACTGGATTGCACCGAGCAGAGAAGGTAGCAGTTCGTAGGCTTTTTCCCAAGAACCAAATAAATCAGCAATCGCCAGCTCCCTTCCTCTCCAAATCTTGTTGTATGAAGATTGAACTATTTTGTACTCTCTTATAACTGCAAATCGACATGTTTTTATTGACATTTTCAGGTCCTCCATAAAACCAGGTTTGATTATATCTGCAATCATCCTAGCAGTCATCTGATGACTGTCTACTGTATAAGCAGTACTGTAACAATTGTGTTCGTATGGGTTTGTTGTAATTGTCTAATTGCCCGTCTCAGTGGTTTTTGCGTATAACCTCCATGGACACCCCTCCGCTCTACATATAACCACATAGACACTACGATTGCGCTGGGTTTGTTGTAATTATAAGTTATTATCCATGGCAAATCCACTCAACTTGGATTTAAGATCAGCTTTGGATTCGAACATTTATCCCATCGAAAATGGACCGTCGATTCTGGGTGGATAACCAAAAAATGTTTCATCATTGTCGGCATAGGCACATCGTCATTAAATGCCAGACAAGGATGCTACAATCTCCGATTAATAAAAGGAATAAACGATTGCCACTCCTTCATTACATCTTGCATCCTAATCTGATCCTCAATTTCGGCCATATCATCTTCCCCGACAACCGGGTCACCAAGGTCAGAGCTTGTGTCTGAGCCAGTATCATTATTCAGTTGGTCAAAATAATTATGCAAATCAACTGGCGGTATTTCGGGGGTCGTGAATCAGTCACCGATATGTCTCTGCTACTTCCAGGTACACTACCCGGGTATGGGTCATAATTGGTCTGACTAACAACTGGTACTGACTCAACCACTAATTCAAGAAGTTTAAAATTCAGTACCGGAGTGGCATTCCCAAGCACCATATGCCATATCATTTCGTGGTCTATGTTAAATAACTGGTATTTTTCTGCTGAGTCAGGTGGTGCCGTGTTCAAACGTGCCCTGATTGTCAGATCGAACTGGCTAGGGAGCAAACGAATGCCAACATATATATGTCTTCTTAGCTCATCAAGACTAGTTGAGTTAGTAATAGGAAATGTGCAGGTCGGTGCGTCTGAAATTTCACGTCTGTGGTACACATTTATTAATACTTGAGACATTTCCTGAACAAAAAGTTTCACAATCAACCTTCGATATCATTTTTAATTTTACAACCTAAAATATCATCGTAATTGAAAAAAAAAACTTACTACAATCTTCAGACGAAAGCTAGAAGCACAATGCAGGGGCCGATCTGTAATTTCTAAAACTCGAACTGTGCACCGTTTTCAGCGCTAAAAACCTAACAACAATGGTGGACAGAAATAAAATGGTCTCTGAAGAGGGAGAAGAAGAGTATTTGTACGATAAAAAAAAATTATTGGGACCGAAATGGCAATTCGGTCCTGGCTAAAAAAACTCTGGACCGAATTGCCATTTCGGTCGCTGGGCATTACACAACGGCTACACAGCTTTTTCTGCAGGAACTGTGAAATCAACCGGGACCGAATTGCCATTTCGGTCAAAAAAAAAAACCAAGTAGACCGAATTGGCAATTCGGTTCTTATGATTTTTGTAAAAAAAAAATGTAATTATGTTGGTTTGGTAAAAATATTTTTTATAATTATGTTTTTAAAAAAAAATCCGTGTTGTGGTGAGAAGTAGAACACTGACGGTAGATAATTTAATTGAAAGATTTTGGGAATATTGATTAACTTGTACTGCCTTCTTAAATGCTGGGAAAACTATCAACCATTTATTCCGAAATTTTTATTTTTAACATTTTAAATAAATAAATTAATAAAATAACCATCGTTTCTGGTCAATTCTATATTTAACACGGCCGCAGAACACCGGAGCGGACCCATTTGGGGGAGGCCGCAGAATGCCGGAGCGGACCCCCATATGGGTCCGCAGAATTCCGGAGCGGATCCGGGTCCGCAGAATGACGGAGCGGACCCGGGTCCGCAGAATGCCGGAGCGGCCCCTGTTTTTGAAATTGATTATGATTTTGTTTATCTGATTCTGAAGTTGATTATGATTTTGTTTTGATAATTTTTATCAAGTTTGTACTGGAAGTTGTGTGTACTTATGTTTGAAATTGTTGTTCGTCGTTTAATCTGAAATTGTTGTTCGTCGTTTGTTTGATCAAAAGAAACATTTCAATAGAACAGTGAGCCATATAATTAACCGAAAATACGTCTAATTAACCGAAAATAAACAACAGTTTTACAAGTACAAATACGTCTAATTAACCGAAAATAAACAACAGTTTTACAAGTACAATTAAAAAAGCAACATTAACTCTCAATCTCGTGCAGCTCGAGCAGCTCTGTTTTGTCTTTCTTGCGTATCTCGGCCGGCTTGGTGTCCTCTTCTCCTATTATGTAGAACGTCCATCCACATCGGAATTCTGTCGTGCTGTCTTCTGCCCACAGAAATATTTTTTTTCTCTGGAACAAGGACCGGGCCATCGCGTGGAGGCCATTCCGACTGATTTTCATACACATGCCATTGTGCGCTTCATGTGTTGATCAGTGTATGGATGTGATAGTAGTGACTTACAAAGACGCCAGGGTCGATGCCTCGGAGACGACACACGGACAGAACATGAGAGCACGGTATTCTCTCCAATTGAGGCTTCTGGCACGTGCAAGTTACCGTGTGATCATCCCCGATTATCACTGTGTATTTGTAATTGGCCTTGGTATACCGACCAGAATCGTCAGGTATGAAATCGTCAGGTATGAAAGCGTGAACTCTCTCAAGTCGACATCGTTCCTCATGTGAGCGGATATACACTCGGCAACCATAGCAGCTGACAACTGGGCGTGATCTGTTCTTGTCGCATCCGCGTGGCATGAATGTTGTGTTGGGCATTTGGAGACACGCCATTGTGTTCCATAACCGGTGGCCCTTGCGAGTATGTACCACCCACAGTAACTGTCCTTGCACTTGAACCTCATTCTTGTGCGGTCACTGTGCGTAGGTATTAACTCTTTGTTGCAAATGATGTGAAACCTGGCAATTGCGCTCTTCATTTCCTCTTTTGAGTCATATGTTTGTCCCTCGGACAATTCATTCTCAAAATCTGCCCTACTTCCAAACAAACCCGAATTGGCTTCCATAAACCCTGATGTGTCGTTGAAAGCATGAATCGGGTGCTGAAACCCGCGATCCATTATCTGAAACCCGCTATCCATCTTGAATTTCCTTGATAGTCCGAGCACAGGCCCGGTATCTTCCTGGTCAGAATAATCGCTCATACCCTCAGGATCAATATGACCCCAATTTTCCTCTGCCTCTAGTATTTCCGGATCCACTTCTTCATCAGATTCATCCGGATTACAAGTTTGACCCCAATGAGCGGTCCGACTAGATGAAGGCTGGTCAGTCTGGGATGGGGCCCGACGGGAGGGTCGGTCCCTCTGAACTGGGGCCCGACTACTGGACGGTTGGTCAATTTGGACAGGGGATGGACTAGAGCCGGATGAGTTACCCCGACTACGACCCTGGATTAACCTCTGAACTGGGTTCGAACGCCGGGCTCTGGTAACCTCCACATATAGGTCAATTATCTTGTATGCACCCCCAGAAAAACTCATGGTTTGGTTATACAATACCTGTCAGACTCCCTCATTCTGAATTGGAAATAGTTGGAACCAGGTTTGTGCCGAACTAGTCGGCATGCTAATTTTGGCATCAATTTTAAGGTCATACTGACCCTGATCCAACCCCAAATTCCCACATATACTTGATTTAAGTCCCAAATAATCCGTACCTGGCAATACCGGGATCACAGTAACGGGTCCAATACTGTAGTAAACCCCATTAGGACCTGTTAATACATCCCCACCAGTGTAGATGGATACCATAAGAGCCATTTTTTCAATTCAATACAGAAGAAACCTACAATTAAAAATTAACTAAATTAATTAATTTAAATTAATTATTCTAATTAAATTATTCTAATTTAATTATTGCTAAATTAATTATTCTAATTAAATTATTAATCTACTGAAATAAAAAAAAAATTAAAAGAAGAGAGAAAAAACTTACAGATCAGAGAGCTAACTCAGGAGAGAGAAGGTGTGAGAGTGTGGAATGAAATTTCGCTGTAATTTTCAGAATATAAAGAACATGGGCCGCTCCGGCATTCTGCGGACCCATATGGGGGTCCGCTCCGGCATTCTGCGGCCTCCCCCAAATGGGTCCGCTCCGGTGTTCTGCGGCCGTGTTAAATATAGAATTGACCAGAAACGATGGTTATTTTATTAATTTATTTATTTAAAATGTTAAAAATAAAAATTTCGGCCATTTATTGATCAATGTCCGTACACAGAGCAGGTGATGATATTAAAAGAGCCATTATTTGTAATATTAAATTTCTGTGCAGATCACGGGACATTTATTATAAATATGAAGAAAACATTACAAGGCGCCCATTGCAAGAAGACATCCACAGGGTTTGGGCGCTGGTAGGACCTTCAATGATAATAGTATATATATATATATAGAGTAGAACTAGGGTGTTCCTAAGTTCACCAATCTCCTCTGTGAACTCAACTCTAAAATCTATCGGATTGATTTCAAACGACGAATTCAAACCGTTAAAATTCTTCTATCTTACGAGTGATGCATCTACATGTGAAAATTTTAAAATTTTAAATTAATTTTGTATAGAGTCAAGTGGTCAAAAGACGTTCAAAAAATGAATGCATTAAAATTAATTTATAAACCTTCTAATTTTGACCACTTGACTTTATACTAAATTAATTCGAAAGTTTAAAATTTTTACATGTAGACGCATCACCCGTAAGGTAGAAGGATTTCAACGGTTTGGATTCGTCGTTTGAAGTCAATCCGATAAATTTTAGAATTGAGTTTACAAAAGGACTTAGTGAACTTAGGAACCCCCTAGTTCTACTCTATATATCTATATACATGGTTGATGTACTACCTTGTTAAATGCTGGTGAAAACTATCCACCATTTATTCATGAATGTCCGTACACAAAGAAGGTGATGATTTTAAAAGAGCCATTATGGAAATATTAAATTTCTTTGCAGATCATGGTACATTTATTTTAAATATGAAGAAAACATTACATGTGTGCCTTAACAAACAAAATGCGGAATAAAAAAAAAAGTAATATACGTTATTATATTTGGCATTATTTAAGTCATATATAGCTTAATACCTAAAAAAGGACCAAAAACGAAAAATATTACAATTATATCCTTAACAAACAAAATCTACTAAAAATCAAAATAAGATAATAATACATCCTACAAGCTCATTATAAAATTTGTGCAAATTACTCCGTAATAGTTAATATTTGAATGTTTTCAACCCTAATGAATAAATGTTGAGTATTTTAGGTATAGTGTTTTTATACTCTTTTTGCCTTTAATATTTATAAACCTTCGTACTCAATGAATAGGTTAGTTGCAAGCGCACAACCTATCGATTGTAGTGTTTAGGTATCGATCCGCAGGGAGATAGGGAAATACCAATTTTTAATAAAGAAAACTACTTCTAAAACTAAACAATAAAAGTAAAAAGAGGGGTTTTGTGTAATTACGTTTTTAAAAGAAAATTAAAGTTTCATAACAAAAAGCAATAAAAAGTCGGGTGAAAATCAAGTTGGAGAAGTCTAGGGGTATTCGGTCCACAATCTCTTGCTAATTCTATCTACTCGGTTTGTTTAAATTCATGTTTGATTATGACGAGGTTTCTAACCTATGTTAGCATTTGGAACAAATATTAATACAAATATTTTGGGTGGATGGATTAATGTTCCTCGAATTCTAGGGCTGTCACTAACCTAGAGGGATATTTAAGTCACATGCTTCAAAGTATATATCGATATTTGTTCTAAGGTGTCCTAATTAGGTTTTGACTTCACGATTAAGTCCTTCACCAAACCCTAACCTTAATTTCTATAGTTCCGAGTTGGATATCAAAGTACGGTCGCTTCTAATCCAAATCCTAAGATATATATTTATGATTTCAATTAGTACTTTCCTTACCTTGACCAATGCTAGAATTTAATAAACTTAAAGCGGAAAGACACGATCAACGCGATTTCACAGCTACTTCAATTTCAATAAACCTTAACCAGGTGAACTACAATTCAAGTACTAATGAAATTCATAAAGAATAAATCACAGAAATTAACATCAAATCGAACAATCATCATAAAAACTAAAATCCGAGTAAAATAGAATAAAACAAGTTCATGCTACATGACCTAAACCCCTAGAGAGAAACTAGCCTCTCATGGAGATGCAAGCATCCACAAGAAAATACAAGATAAACATGGTAAAAACTGAGAAAATACGTAAGAGAAAAGAATACAACCAATCTCCTAGTTTCTGCCCAAGTTCTTCCCTTGTCGCTGAAGCAAAATCTCGACTTCTTCCTTCTCTTCCTTCGCAACTTTGATCACCGCCGAAAAGTGGAGCAGAATAACTTCAATTGAGCAATGATGAGCAGTGATAATTTCTCATGTGGTCTCCTTAGCCTTATATAATATTTTCTGAACTTGGAGATCAAGTTATTTTATTTCCGACGCCCACTAACTTAGTTATTTTCTGAACTTGGGGATCAAGTTGTTATATTTTCAACACCCACTAAGCCCACTAACTTCTATATTTTTAATTCTGTGATTATGAACTTGGAGACCAAGTTATTCTAATTTTGGCGCCCACTAAGCCCACTAACTTTCCATATTTAGCAGTTTTTCAGGCTGGCGCGGCCATTGATGAGGCTGTACAGAATTATATATTCCGAATTTGGATTTGTTTCCTTCATGAAAGTTGTAGATCTATTTGTCCTGGTTCCGTCAAGCTTTGAATCACTCAAATCGGAGTTCATATGACTAAGATATAACCAAAATACGAACTGTGTGTCGCTGAGTGCGGATCGAGTGCGGCCCGAGTGCGTCCGCACTGCGCTCGGACTTTTCTGTTTTCTGTGTCTGATGGCTGAGTGCGTCCGCACTCTGGGTCAGTGCGTCCGCACTGCGCTCGGACTTTTTTGTCTGTGAAGTTCTGCGATGCTGGAAATTTGACTAAGTACTGAGTGCGTCCGCACTGGCTGTGAGTGCATCCGCACTGGGCTCTGTTTCTCCTGTTTTGCTCTGAAATTCAAACGGGCATAACTCATGATCCGTAACTCCGTTTTCAGTGTTCTACCACTTTTCGGAAAGCTTGCGAGAAGATCTACAATTTGCTCCATTTTCTGTAACTTAAATAGACTTTGGCAGTAACTTGATTCTTGGATATATTTCATTCTATTCTCTACTAAAATACAAGATATTTGGTGCTATTATGTGATAAAAACTAGATCAAATGTGTATATAATTTAGACCTATCAATAAAGAAAAATGGTGGATAAGAAAATATTTTTCTTCCTTTTTACAAAATTAAGGTTCATCTTAACTTTTTGTTTGAAGTCAATCTAATAAGTTTTGGAGTTAAGCTCACCAAGAAACTTCGTGAATTTAAATGAAGACCCTAATTCTACTCTTCAAATATTAATAAAAAGTATGGATTTTTTCTGCGAAGCTTTAAAAATAATAATATTTCTTTAATGTGGAAGATCAGTCTGGGAAGAATGTAAGATATAGGTCTTCTAATTGTGCGAGATTATTTGTGATATTTTTTAGGGGAAATTGGATCCATGCCACTCCAAAGTAGTGAATTTAGAAAAATACCACTCCAAAGTTTTGCTTTTGCTAAATACCACTCCAAATCACATATATTAAGAAATATGCCACAAATTACAAATTATTATACATTTGTAATAAAAAATAAATAGAATTTTCGTATATTCCAAAAATACCCCTCACAGTAAGGGTTAATGGGTCCGGGTTAATGGGTCCGATCCGATCAAAAGAAATGGTGTAAAACCAACCCGTCTCCTCTCTTTGTCTCCTCTCTTCGTCTCCTCACCCAGCGAAAGTCAGAATAAAGGGAAAGTAAAACCAACTGGGACTGTACCAGTGCACTTGCCAGTCTGCAGTATTCAAACCTTTTGGATCCGATAGGGACTGTACCAATTGTACCGAATCTGTGTGAAAGGTGCAGGACTGCAGCTCTCTACTCCTCGCACCCTTGACTTCAACAGCCACAGCCTCAGAGTGAAAAGGGGAATACAGTAACTCAGTGTGGATCTCATACTGTACCAGTTGATCACCCCTAAATAGAATGTATCCCGCCCCTCCCTTATTGGGTTCTGAAAACGGCCCATCAACCCAACAGTGATTATCTCCTTGATCTTGTACCGTACCAGACAGGGTGATGTTCCCCTTAAATTGAGTCAGATGCTATTGTGCACAGTGCCAATCCGCCAAGGCTGAAACCATCGCAATTTGTACTATGGTACCAACCGGTACAGAAGCATACAAATTGAATTAAAGAGGAATAAGATAAAAGGAAGAAAAAGGAATACCCATACAACAGTGCTACTCCAAGAGTTATATCTATTATACGTTTCATCATAACTTCAGAAGATAACAAAACGAATAACAAAACAAATGAAGAATAGAACTCAATTGGGACCAAAAGTCCAAAACTTTTGGATTTCTTCATGCCTCCTATGGTATTAGTACAGTAAAAAGAAGTATTTGTACATTTATACTGTTTTAACCATACCTTCCTTAGGAATATGTCAAGGATTGTGGCTGTACCTGAATTTATTTGTACCACAATGTTACCACTCCATTTTTCTTTGGCTTTTAGCCTTCCACTTCCCTACTTTGACTTCTTTTTTGCTTCTTTCAACAGGAAATAAATAACTAAAAAGAAGCACAAAAATTTCAACTTAGATCGACAATCTTTTGCTCTTGTTACCACTCCATTCTGTTACCACTTCCCTACTTTGACTTCTGTTACCACTCCATTCTGTTACCTGTTTGCACCTGCACTGCTATTGAAGATAATCTTTTGCTCTTCAGTAAATTATCTTATCCTAAGTCCTAAATACACGGAAAAAGAGAGGAGAGGCTCGCTGGGTGAGGAGACGAAGAGAGGAGACGGGTTGGTTTTACACCATTTCTTTTGATCGGATCGGACCCATTAACCCTTACTGTGAGGGGTATTTTTGGAATATACGAAAATCCTATTTATTTTTTATTACAAATGTATAATAATTTGTAATTTGTGGCATATTTCTTAATATATGTGATTTGGAGTGGTATTTAGCAAAAGCAAAACTTTGGGGTGGTATTTTTCTAAATTCACTACTTTGGAGTGGCATGGATCCAATTTCTCCTATTTTTTATTTAGCTAGGGTATCTTCCACCCTTCATCGTCTTAGTGTCGAACTATGCATTGAGCAGAACTAGGGTGTGATGCGCTCACGCCGTGAGCGCACCTTCTAGAGGTCACATTTTCAAAGTTCAAATAGTCGATTCGAACCTTCCAACGTGTTCTTCATATTAAAATATGCTTGGAAACCAAATTTTACATTTTTTGGAAACTTTTTACTATTTTTTCTGAATTTTTCAAAATCATCACTATTTGAACTTTGAACACGTTTTTGAAAAATTCAGAAAAAATAGTAAAAAGTTTCCAAAAAATGTAAAATTTGGTTTCCAAGCATATTTTAATATGAAGAACACGTTGGAAGGTTCGAATCGACTATTTGAACTTTGAAAATGTGACCTCTAGGAGGTGCGCTCACGGCGTGAGCGCATCACACCCTAGTTCTACTCCTATGCATTATACATTATATAGAAAGCCTATAAGATAGAAATGTGTCATTTTAAAATTTTGGAAATATGTAATACATTAAAATAATAATAATAATAATAATAATAATAATATTAGAGTGAGGCTACGGTGCTATGCATAGCACCAATTGGGTCCGTACTACGGCTCAAAATTTGACTTTTCAAAATTTTAACGGTCGATCCGAACCGTTCAACATGATTATAAAATGAATATGTACTTGCAAACCAAATTTTACATTTTTTCGAATTTTTTTACTATTTTTTTGAAAATCACTTGATCTGAACATTCTAGACCATCCAAAAACAGCCTATCTAAAAAAATAGTAAAAAAATTCGAAAAAATGTAAAATTTGGTTTGCAAGTACATATTCATTTTATAATCATGTTGAACGGTTCGGATCGACCGTTAAGATTTTGAAAAGTCAAATTTTGAGCCGTAGCACGGACCCAATCCATGCTATGCGTAGCACCGTAGCCTCATTCATAATATTATATATAACACATGAAATATACTATCATATATATTCATCTAATATATTCGAATATCTAGCCATTTAAAATTTCAAACTTAATTTCCCCGGCCTTCAAATTTAAAAATATACAAACTGGCAATTTCATAATTTTGTGAGATACAAATGAAATCTTGGAGAAAATTAATTCATGCCAGATCTGCATCCAAACCCAACTGCTCATGAGTACTAAACATGAATATATATAAAATATGACTAAATAAGCATAGTTGTTGGATGGGAAAATAAATAGCGTCCCCTTTTTATGAATTAGTGAGAATGTTTTATTCATAGAAATTAATAAAATAAGAGGTATGGAAATAGAATGACTGTTTGATTTGCAATATTAATAGAAATATCGAGATCAACGGTCGAGATTCAATGTTTTAATATTTTTTTTTCAATCAATGATCTCTATTAAGTTGTGCCGAATGAATAAAAAATATATATACTTTGGATGGGGACCAATGATCCCGATAAAAAAAACTTTGGTTCGGGACTATTAATCCCGATATTTCTATAAATGTTGAAAACTGACCACTCTTTTTATTTTTCTACCTCATATTTTATTAATTTTTATGAATAAAAAAAATCTTGAATTATTTAAGTTACTTCATAACGTCTCTCTTGTTCTTGCAAAATGTTTTACAATGCGAAAACAAGTTAGAACCATTAACTTTGTCACATCTAGATTCCATAAATGCGTTGTCCCCACTTTAAATAACATATCATGTGCAACATTCATGATACTTATTGATTATGACCTTTTTATCATGTACTTGAGGTTACATTAGAGGTATATTTTCTAAAAAGAATTTTACTACGGACTTCTTGTTTAGTAAATATAAAACCTTTATGAATACTAAATGCAGTGTTTACTACTGTGTATTTAAAACATAAATATTAGTTATTTTATTTCACTTTGTAAATTTGGTTGTAATGTTAATATATAGCACCAACTTGAAAATATTTTTTATCTATTAAAAAATGTTTGTCTAGACTATAATTGAAAAGTTTTATTTGGTGCGATAATAGTTCTAACCGCTAACTCTCCCGTCTCCTAGCACCCAACCCTCCCACTAACACTCTCACTACACAAAACCCTTGATAGGGAAGGGAAGGCCGAGGCCGCACCAACCTCCCCACCCACAAACCCTAAACCCTAAACCCATTTGGCTAGTTTGTCATGATTTCGATAAAAGAAATCATTAACAATGATGGTAGAGAATATAAAAGAAATCATTAACCATGATGGTAGAGAATATCATAAGAAAATTTATATGAGAAAAATTTAACCTTTTTGTCAATTAAAACCAAAATAGATGCATCGGCAAAGCATATCCCGTTTGTATGAGGCATTAATTTATTTCTAGATTAACTAAAAGACTAAATGTCTAGGAGATCATGCTCATGAATCAAGGAAAAATTAAAAGCAGATGGATTGCAAGATGTGTTAACCAATTTCTATAATTTAGAGAAGGGTAATTATACTTTCCTCCATTTCATCCCCCAACTAACTAACTTCTTTTTCTAACTATAATTCAAATTCTAACTACCTAGTGGGACCTACAAATTAATTACCTAATTTTCTTCATTTATTTCTTTCCTCTTTCTCCCTCCCTCTCCCACCTCTCCCACCTCTCCATCTCCACCTCCACCTCCGCCCGCCTCTCCCACCTCTCCCTCTGCGCCTCCGCCCGCCTCTCCCACCTCTCCCTCTCGGCCTCCCTCTCCCACCTCCACCTCCGTCTCCCACCTCCCACCTCCGCCTCCGCCGGAGTAGATCCATCACTGTCGACCGCCGGGTCAGATCCGCCTCCGGAGGGTCAGATCCGAGTTATTTGCAAAGAACAAAGCTTCATTAATGGTGAATTAGAACAGTGCGTACTAAGTACATATGGATGAATACTTAATGTTTTAGAGATGAATACTTCAACGTTTATGGATGAATACTTAATGTCTTAGGCATAAATACTTTAACTTATATGTATGAATACTTGATATCTTATGGATGAATACTTTTTATTTGTTTGGTATGCACATATGTTTGTAATACTCTTGGTACATTAACTATTTACACTTACACGATGATGATGAATATTTGCTTAATGCGGGATGAATACTTGCATGACGAGGTGTGAATACTTGTGCAACGGACAACTCGAAAGTATGTCATCATGGATCTCATTTGAAAGAGAAAATTGTGTAGAAGACATTCGTGGTTTTAGATTTGCAAAATTCCTCACAGATCGTCATAAATATTGGTTAGATTGAACGGAGAAAAAAAAACCCATCTCTAAAAACGTGTAATACTCTTGGTACATTAACTATTTACACTTACACGATGAGGATGAATACTTGCTTAATGCGGGATGAATACTTGCATGACGAGGTGTGAATACTTGTGCAACGGACAACTCGAAAGTATGTCATCATGGATCTCATTTGAAAGAGAAAATTATTTAGAAGACATTTGTGGTTTTAGATTTGCAAAATTCCTCACAGATCGTCAGAAATATTGGTTAGATTGAACGGAGAAAAAAAAACCCATCTCTAAAAACGTGTAAAAGATGAGTGATTGATGTGTCCAAATATGCTTCTATTGCAAAGATGAATAACATTTATATAGATGGATGAATGCTAGTTGTGTTACAGATGAATATTTTTTTTGCAAATTTCTAAAATGAGCTGTAGGTAGTTAGAAGTCCCCCACTTAATTAATGCGCTGACGGTTATGCGGTCTCCCACTTAATTAATGCTCTGACAGTTGTGTGGTCCCCCACACATGTTATTTGTCCCCTACTTTCTTGTTGTAATATATCCAAATATGTTTCTATTGCAAATGTGAATACCTTCATATAGATAGATGAATACTAGTTGTGCTACATATGAATACTTCTGCAAATTTCTAAAATACACTGACAGTTATAAATTCTAACTAACTAACTACCTTAATTAATGCAACTGATGGGGGATGAAACGGGGGATTGTTCACGGGGGAGAGCTAGGCGGACCCTTTAGAGAATCATGTTTGGTATAATTATTCCTCATTTATTATTATTTTTCGTGTGAGAGATGATCGGTTTAGGCGTTATATACTCACTTTTATATTCCATGACTAAACACAAATGATAGATAAGAAAATATTTTTCGCCTCTTTTACGAGAAAAAAGTTGCATCTTACTTTATTAAAAAAAAATATTCCATGACTCGTCTTTTGAAAGGAGTCATTCACTTTCTCATATTTGTTCTAAAAAAATGACTTTCCAAAATTTTGATGCCATAAAATTAATTGCACCCGAATTTAAAGAACCATGACCATTATTATAAACCTAATGAACTAATTAAAATTAAAATTGCATAGCTTCATTTGAGGAATAACATTATCGACTCAGTATAGGCATATTGAAGAATTCCTCTGGATTTCACATTTAATCTCTCCCATTGATATTCGATTCAAATAAAATCAGAGTCAGGACTCAATAATCAAGCCTCCCCCTATAAGATCTTATAAATTTGACTAAGCACTAATTCTATTCGAGGGTGGAGGTAAGTGGAAATAACCTATTAATTTCTTCCTAATTTCTAAATTAGAGGAGCAAACCTAGTGTGTGATGTTTTCATCATGAGGGTTTGAAAATTGAATAACTAAATATTGAATCATTTAGTACAAAGTCAACTTAGTCAAATAGATGATAAATGAATGCATTAAAATAACTTATAAATAACTTATAAAACTTCATTACAAATGAAATGAGTAACTAAATATTGTTTGGGGAAAAAAAATCAATGTGATTAAGACCACAAATTCGAAATTAACTCATTTGTGGATGTATGTAAGAAATGACTTAGTATCGAAATTAACATAATTTTGTTTTTGTATCATAAATTTTGAAAATAGTATTTTATTTATCAATATTGAATATGATAATTTGAAAATTAAAAGGGCTGACATATTGAAAGGTTGCTGTTGCATCAACAAGTTGGGAATGGGCCTCTGTAGGCCCAATACGGCGGGCTGTTCTCACATATATCCATAATTACCACAAGAGGTTGGCTGTATATGTTATATATTACCAAGTCCGGCTACTATACCACTAGTGTCATTCCAAACTAAATAACACCACATCTTAAACCATTAGATCTACTTTAATATTCGTGTACAAGATAGCGCTGGAATGACACTAGTGTCTTGTACGAATATTAAAGTAGATCCAATGGTTTAAGATGTGGTGTTATTTAGTTTGGAATGACACTAGTGGTATAGTAGTCAGACTCTATATTACCCATTATGGTGGATGTAGTGTGGGATATAGAGGACTAAACCATATATAATTTTTTTTTTAATTTTATCTATTAAATTTTGTAATTTTTATGTATTAATTTTTAGTCATTTTTATAAATGTAATTACATTACATTAGATTTTTTTTGGACCTCTAATTTCAATTTTCTAGTTTCGTCCCTGCGTTCAATAATGCCTCCAATGGCAGACATGGCCATTATTCCATTGCATCAAGAGAAACCATTTTGGAGCTTTTAAAGCCATATTACTCTATGGTCAAACAATGTACTCACGGATTGTTTTCTCTCTACTTCTGGCTCCTAAGAATTAACAACCATTTTTATTATTTCCTTCTGGTTTGTGAGTGCAGTATGAGTGTGTGTGTGTGTGTGTGTGACGAGGGGACGGCACATCAAAGGTTGCATTTGTAATTAAGTGCTAATTAAGTTCCAATAAGAAGGTAACCAAACCGTCATATGGATTCTCTATCAGAAAACAGAAATGCTAATTAAGATCTTGACCGTCTTGCGGTCAAAAGGAACAAACAAAGATAAAATAATAACCTTTGTTAATTGTAAATGTAAAATCCCTCTTCAAACTAGTGTAAATCAAGTTCGTTGAATATATATGTTGAGAAAAAAGATAATGTAATGTTTTCAGTGCATATTGTTATAGATTTGAGTTATGGGTCTAACAATGTTTTATTTTTCCTATAAAAGATTGGAATATAGGATGAGATATATGCATAACAAAATTGAATCGAACGAATTGAGTCCTGCTACAGGAACGCCTCAAATTTCCAATGATAAAATACTGACTCACTAGTACTGCAGATTCCTAAAGAACAACGCCCAAGAATTAAGAACTGTTATTATTAAGTTCAAATCTGAACTAATTAATTGGTCATCAAGTAACCAAACCGTCATATATTCCAAAATCTGTACCGTCGAATCAGAAAACAGAGAAAAGAATTCTGACCACCATTTTCTTTTAAAAAATATTAATTTCACAATCACTACGGTTGCCTATAAATATCCCCCAAATAGGAATTGATTTGACCATTACTACCCGTATCAGTCAATTCTATACAATGGGCAGCACGTTTGAACTGAAGCTTGTAATTGAGAAAAAATCCCAGAAAGTGTTGTTCGCCCAAGTTGGAAAAGATGTAGTAAATTTTCTATTCAGTCTTTTGCGCCTGCCCATTGGATCAGTGGCTGAGTTATTAAAGGAAGAATCAACCTATGGTCCCTTACGCAACACGTACCACAGCTGGCAGCAACTGGATTATAGCTTTCTTTCTTCAAATCGAATGACAGCAAACCGTTTCATCCCTGTTATTTCGAGTGCATCGTCCCCCAATCTTGCTCTTCTCCTATCTTCTGCAAGTCCAGCTACTGTAAAAGAGAAAGCCTACGTATGCAACAAGTGCAATACCTATTCGATGTGGATTCTACTTATTGCGAAATCTGCCTGCTATCTATGAAAAAGGAATTATCATACGTGGGAACTGGCGTCACAAACGAGGCTGTCGTAAGGGACAGATATGTCAAAGGTGGCTTTACTTATGCTGTAACGGATGATCTATCGATAATTCCTATGACTCCTGTAGGGAGTATTGCATTTTTCAACAAAATTGGGTGCACTGATTTAAGCCTGCTTGAGGAAAAAATAGTCAGCCTGGATGTCGGACAGGTAAGCTCAGTTTCTTTCTTTTTTCTACTTCAATGAGTGTACATTCTCTGAGTTTAAAAATGAACATTCATCTATTGAGCAATTTTAATGATATCAAGGACCCATCTTGAATTGAATTTTAGTATTCATACATGCATGTGTAAATCTGTATAATTGCTTGTGGACTGTATGTCAGGAGTACCAAGAGGTATGTTTTCTGCTCAGAACTGCTTTTGTATGATAAACTATCCAAGTGACATGATTATCATTCAATCTTCTTGTAATTATTAAGTAGGTAATATTAGTCTTTGTTTTCTTCATATTTATTTTTATTATTTTATACAGAGATTTTATGTGCATTGCGCTCTATTAGTTTGTTTAATTAATCCTTTTCCGGCTATAGTACATTATATTTGTTTTTGTTGACGTAGTTTTTTTTTTTTTGTTTTACTAGGGTTTGGAGCTTCTAAAGACATCATTTAAGTCTAAGAATTTACTCACCGATGTGTTTCTGCCAAAGAAGAAATAAGGCGGACCTATTTAACAATTGAACTATGTAATAACTGTTAGCTGTAGTTTAGGTTAAAATTATTTTCTTCTTTTTAGATCCTTATGAGTCATTACTGGTTCCTTCGAACAGGTAATGAGCATTGTAATTATTTTCTAGCGTCAATATATTTCTTAGTGGAAAATTTCCACTAACTTTCAAAAAAAAAAAAGAAATAAGGCCATCCGCAGAAGAAGCCAACTAAGCTCTGATGATTTGATTATTAGATAATTAATTTCATGTAAAATCTCGTATTATCTATGTGTTTTGGGATATCTTATGATGGAGTAATTAATTTATCCAACTAATGTTTTGGACTTTATATATAGAATGTGTTATTTGGATTTTTCTTTGGTGAAGACCTTAATTGATCTTTGAACGTGTTGTAAATGGTTGTTCTTAAACTCGAAACTTTCCAAATTTAAAATGAAAATGTTGTTAAGGACTTTAGAGGGCACCACAAGTTAACCTCTTATTCGCCCACAACATAATTAAGCCACTGATAAGTAAAGTCTGTTTTTTCGGCGAATCAATCTGAACCGTCGATCCAGATTCGACATCTCAAACAAAACAAATGTTTTGAATGCAATTTTGTTTGCTCTCAATACTGCACCCATAAATATTATTTACACCTAGAAGTGATTTAAATTGCCGGAATAAATTCGACAAAAATAGAACACAAAAACCAGGTCGGTAAAGTTATGTGAAAACAAAATATAATTACCAAAAAAGGAACATGGATTTGTTACCTATGGTGAAATATTTGTTAAGAATATTTCTCTATTTAGTTTTTCTTACACGAAAATTATTGAAAAACAATTACAGTCTAGAAAATATGTGGAAAAAATAATACTTACAAAAAATTTACCTTGAATTAATTACCTATTTGTTGATACTTTTTCTTAATTTTTGAACACTTGTAACTATTTTTTAATTTGTTGTAAGTATTAATTTTTCCACATATGTTCTAGACTGACAAATCTGCGACCCCTTAAGCTCTCTCTCATTTAAGCAGACAAGTGGGACCCTCGCGAGGGATACAATCAGCAATCGTTCTCCCTTTCTCTCATTTAATCTGACAGGAGTCCACATAGATCAGCCAATCAGGATCCAGAGATCCCCTTCTCTCTCACTTAATCCAAAAAATGGAAAATCAAGCACGAGAATTCAATCCCCTGTACAGGAAAAAAGATGAGAGTATGTTAAACTGGTGCAATAAGTCCAATTCTCCCCAATTTGATGAGTTTCATCCCGGGGATCGAAGTTGGGTTATGTGCAATTGAAGATAGAATGAACTAGGCGATGGCCTTAACTATGCAGAAGTCCAATCAATTGAGAAGAAAGGGTGCTAATTTGATCAATTGAAGAAAATGCATATATAAAGTAACAGCATATCAATTGGTGCTCCCCTATTGCTCTACGCTTTTAGAACCTTCTAGAGAAAGGATGATGGTGAAGGCTAGGTTGTTACACCAATTTCCATGCCAGCAACAATTCAAGCCTTTGGATTAAATGGAGAAAGGATGAAGGGTTCAGATTAATTCAAGGAAGCAAATTCGAATTGCTCTCTCCTCTGCCACTACTGGCCTATAAAAGGAAGTAGCTGTTATAGCAGCAGTGATCTGTTTATATCATGCTTTCATATTGTTCCTTCATAAATAAAGAATAATAAAATCATAATACAAATGCCAATAACTATTTTTAAGTATTTTTTATATTTCCCTAATAAAAAAACTAGCCTAATTAAGTAATTTTCTTATTAAGCATGATTCTGGTTTTAGAAAGCAATTTCGAAATTAAAGTATTATTTTCCTTTTTTTATGGTTTGTATTGAAAAATCTGATATTTTATATGAGTCTTGTGAATTCCATCGAAATGTACCTCTACATCTGTATCATAAGAAATAAATTAGAAATTAAGCAAAATAAAAATAGATAAACTTGTATTCATACTAGAGTTGGGCAAAATTGTTCAAATTCGTAACTCACTCATAACTCGCTCATTTACAACTCGAGTAAGTTCCAACTCGAGTTGGCTGACTCGTTTAATAAATGAGCGGAGTTTGAGCTTACCCAACTCACTCATTTATAACTCGAGTTACATAGCATTGGTCACAATAAATCTCATAAATTATTTTTGTTAAGCTGTTGTATGAAAATTGCTGGTGCTTATGTATTAAGTTGTTGTATGAAAAATTGTTGGTGCTTATCTACTATTGTTGTATGAAAAATTGTTGGATACTGATAAATTCTTTTACTAGTAGTATATAAGTAACTGGTTAAACGAGTTATAAACAAGTTGTGAGTCAACTCGAGTTAGCTCTATAACTCGTTATTACCATCCCAACTCGAGTTGACTCGCTCATTTATTTAATGAGCTGAGTTCGAGTTGGAGGTAACTCGCTCAAACTCGGCTCATTTACAGCCCTACTCCATAACGTCCATGACCATCACTAATATTAATATGATTTCGCTAATCAGGAACAATCACGTTTTTTTTATATATCGAATTTCCGCAAATTCCTTCTACATTATTGATATTTATTTATTTATTTTCCTATTAATAAAAATTTCGGAGTATTATTTGTGATTTGAGATTTGTGCATAATGTATATGAACGGTTGGGATTTTCCAAAATAACACGTAAAAGTTGAGATATCTCAGAGGATGCGAATTCGGCTAGCTTGGTATGAGTTCAGAACTTGATCCACTCAGTACCTGACAGTCAGATTCGGACCGTTTGTTTTAATTTGGTACAAATTTAAAGATTTCGTAAATTTGTGACAGATTCGAAAAATCATTTGACTAAATTTGACTCAGATTCCTGCGGGGATAGTCTTCTTCTTATTGAGAGTCTCGGATAATTTAGTTTGTTTGATTTTATATAAAATGATCTGTTAGGTTTGGTCAATTTGGTATAAAATTATGGAGTCTGCTAATTGCCTCACAAATAAATTCCCGAACGAGCCCTTCAAATATTAATGTCTAACTTTCATTTTCAGTGCTCATATCTAAGTTTTTAAAGCTTTGTTTATAATCTTTTACAATGTTACTTGCAAGTTTTTAAACCTCTATCAACAAACATTTAAATTATAAATCTGGATTGTTTTAACTTCTAACTACTTTTGTCTTGAAGCAAAAAAAGGAAAGATTCCTTTAACCCACTCTTTTCTTTTCCTCTGATAATTCTCGTTCATTTTCCCGACGATCTGTGATGAATTTGCTAATCTAAAAATACGAACGTTTTCTACTCGATTTTCTCTTTCAAATGAGATCCATGAAGAAATACTTTTGAATTCTTTTGAATTCATTTTTTTTTTTCGAAAGTTAAGCTATGAGTACTTTAAATTCTCGAACTTTTAAACATCAGTCTATAACAATTTAAACCTCTGATGTCTACCATTTAAACTACTACATTACATCATTTATACCTCAAATCAAAATTATTGTTTTTTTACAGCTGGCATTTTTTACCACGTCGACCTTCTAGAAGGTCGGTACGTCTCTTGAAACGCACCTTCTCAACAATTTAAACCTCTGATGTCTACCATTTAAACTACTACGTTTTCAAGCGTTTAAACCTCAAATCTAAGTTAAAAAAATTATTTGTTACAACTGACACTTTTGACCACGACGACCTTTTAGAAGGTTAGTACCTCTTGGAACGCAGTTTCTCATTCATTTAAACCTCTGATGTCTACCATTTAAACTACTACATTCAAGGCTTTAAACCTTAAATCAAAGTTATTATATTTTTTACAACTGGAACTTTTAGCCATGTCAACTTTCCAGAAGGTCGGTATGCCTCTTAGAACACAAATTCTCAATCATTTAAAACCTCTGATGTCTACCATTTAAACTACTACGTTCAAGCGTTTAAAAATCAAATCTAAGTTAAAAATATATATTTTTTACAGCTAACATTTTTGACCACGTCGACTTTCTAGAAAGTTGGTATGCATATTGGAACGCACCTTCTCAACCATTTAAACATCTGATGTCTACCATTTAAACTACTACGTTCAAGCGTTTAAACCTCAAATCTAAGCTAATTTTTTTTTTTTGAAAACCTCACATATCAACCATAACCTATAAAGTGAAGCATATAAATCTCACATACGAAACATTTAAACCTTACATATCAAACATTGAAAGCTAACATATCAACACATAAGTTTTAGTAGACCATTATATAACAAATAAGCATACATTCATAAACTGCATAAATTATCTCAAATAAGCATACAATTCCGCTACTAACAATTGATCCCCTTATCCTATAAAGAGCACAGAAAAGCACATTACATTTAAGGATTTAAATTCTTTCTGCCTTTCGGGCACAACAAAATCTTGGCTGGTACCGACCTTGCTGAACAGATTCAGTTCAGCACTGCATTGTTTTGACTTTTGACAGCAGGTCATTTTCCTCGGTAATTCTTATACCCCAAGTAGTTGACAGAGTCATCTCCGATTCCCTTCTCTCCTCTCTGTAACTCTTCCAACAGTCTAAAGTTCCTTGGAACTGCACATAAATTTTTACATTGTTATTTTCAATTGTAAAGAGGTAAAGAAATTGCAAATAGAAATAAAAAAATTGATACAGTAAATATCAGTTCCTTAACTGGAGTATAATTAACAATTGTTACATATCTATTAGAACACTAAAAACCACTGAATTAGGTTTGAGGTAAGTTCTTATTAGATGGCCATGAATCTGCTTCCCATACTTTAACTCATTTATAGAGTTCCGCAATTTCAAGTTATCAATCTGAATGATCTATAAGTAATAAAATATTCAAGGAACAAAATGATGAAATCATCCAATTACACGAACAAAACTTAAAAAACAACTATCATATAATTGGCTTCTAGATTACAACACTAACATATATAATTTTCTCCCGCCCAAGTTATATATAAAGAACTAATATTTTTATTGCTACTATTAATGAGTAGTTTTCATATTAATCACATTATATACTTCTCATGCGAAAAAAAAATACATCTCATATCTTGAAATATATGAAACATTTCATATACTCATGTTATTAAACGATAAGCTTTTATCAACATTTATAGAACTACAATGTACTTTAATCAACATGACAAACTTATCATGGTATATTAGTGTTTCATGCTAATAATCAAGTTTGTGAACATTTTAGAGATTTATGTTTGTTATCATATAGAGTTCTATAGTTCAAGACCAAAAGCATTTTCTTGAACACTTCTAAAGATAAACATAAAACTCATGAAACAAAAATACATATAACATTCAATTCATAAACATAACATGTAAAAGTAATCACAATAAGATAACTTTTAGAACACATAACGAACAATAACCCATAGTTTTAAAATTACTTATAATTTATTCGACATATCATATTAAATTTGGTACTAATACGCTACCCATCTTATTTGGTGTTATTTGGTGAGAAATGGTTGATTCATTCAATTTGACACATTCATTTAATTATTTTGTAGTTATATTTTTTTAGAATAATTAGAGGGTTAAAAAATCTTGTAATGTTGTTTTGGTGCATTCATTCAACCACTATTTTTTATATAATACCAACTAAGATGTAATAATTTTGTTACTACTAATAAAAAAGAAGAAGCATATTTTTGTTACTACTAATGAAAAAGAAGAAACATATTTCATATCAATGAAATGAAAAGATATATAATTCACAAAATTTTATATATCACTTAGATTAGATATACAAACGTATGACAAATTTACAATAAAAATTGTAATTCATGTTGTTCTTGATGTGAAGATCGATAAAATTGAACCGTAATTTTTTTTCCATATCACTTGACTAATCAGTGACCAATCTTGAAATCACACTAGACTTGATAACAAATGTCAAACTAAGATGGACACCAATGCACTGCACATCTGATAGGGATGGTTGATTGGTCTTCAAATTTGATATAAAGTTTAGACTAATAGTTTTTTAAAATTAATTTTTGGTGCTTCCAAAAAATTTAAATATGAAATACGCAACAAATGTCACTATTGTTACATCTCAAGATTACAATAAAACCTTTTCTATGCTTAAATTATGAATGTGAATTCATTCTATTTTGAATAATTTTTATTGTCATAAAGCAGTTTATAATTTCGATTCTAGTTATATCGTTTGAATATTCGATTTTGATATGAGTTTCGATTATATTTTTATGCACGGTCTAGTTTTTAATGATAATATTATGTAAGTTTGTAGTAAGTTTTTTTATATAAAAAAAAGGAAGTCAAAAATAAATTGGCCAGTCAAGAAGAAAATTATCCTTTGTTGTTGTATAGTTTCATGATGCATCGGATCCCTCTGGTCATAAACCTCTCGTCCCAACCTTTATATCCCTCTCTCTAATTTCAATCTTCGCCAAATATTCAACGATTATCAGACGAATATGTATCTGGGACCCCAGGTACTTGACTTAATCAAATTACAAACGGACGGACCAGATTAATTCCAGCGGGACCAAAGTCAATCCGGTGCCTACAGAAACCACAGGGGGGTCGTTTTGATTCGTGCCAAGTAAAAAAATTTAATCTGGGCCGTCTGTTTATAATTTCCTTGAATCAGGTACCTGGGTGATCCAAATTCTTATCAGACCCGATCAATTTTCATTTCCCTCTAGATATCAAAAAAAAAAATTTCATTTCCCTCTCTTTCTTTCTGACTGTACCCTTGCGCCAAATCTTCTTCAAGTCCCCAGCGAATTCACATCCAGTGCAGTACCGTAATAGAGAATCTTTTACAATTACTTGATCTGGACCGTTCTTTTTAACTTGGCACGAATCACAAAGCCCAATAATACTGCCCCTTAGGGGTGCAAACGGATCGGATACGGATCGGATAGTGCTAAAACCATATCCGTATCCGTATTTTTTTTTCGGATACGGATACGGATCGGATATTAATCGGATACGGATACGGATCGGATATTAAACGAATACGGATACGGATCGAATATTTTTCGAATACGAATACGAATACGGATATAATTCGGATTCTTAATTCAAAATATATATGTTATGCCATTACAAAATATATATAGCCATAACGAAAATTCACCAATTCACCGACCACATCTAATTAACTAAAATTCACCAACATAACTATAATTCTAATTAAAATATACCAACACAAAAGATATTCTCCCTAAACATATATAATTCTAAAATAAAAAGAGATAGTTTAATGATATTTTGTTAACACATCAATCGCTATTATCATCTCCATCTTCTTCTTCTGTTTCCTCCATAAAATCAAAAATTGATGTTGCACAACCTGAAATTAAAATAATAATTGAAATTAATATATGATTTTCAAAAGAATCGAATCATAATTATATAATTTAAGAAATTGAATTAAGAAAATGGTTTGAACGCCGAGAGATATAAAATTATTAAAATTTATATTCTGACTTTTCTTTTAATCTGAAAAGGTTTAGTTAATTAACTTTATCAACTATATACATGACTAAAGGATATCTGTGACATAATTGTTTGATTAATTATAGCAGCAGCTTGACTAAGATCTTTATTGGAGCTTCAACAGACAACTAAGAGTCAGTAAGAAAATTTGTGCTATATTATTTTTCACCTCTGACAGTATAATTAAGAAAAGTATAAAACAACAAATTAATAGAAAATGATATAAATATAATTAAGAAAACAATACCTTTTTTATCACCCCTGATCCAGTCTTGTATGCACACTAACGCTTCAACAACTTCGGAGTCTAATTTGCTTCTATAGGCGTTAATGACGCGACCACCAGTGCTGAAAGCCGATTCTGAAGCAACCGTCGAGACCGGTACAGCCAACACATCTTGAGCAAATTTAGATAGGATTTTATAGTCTTTACCTTCTGATTTCCACCAATTAAGCACATTAAAATCTTGACCTTGAGGGCACGAAGTAGGACGTCTCTCTAGGTACCGATCTAGGTCAGATTTGCTATTCCATGGTTGACATCTCTCCAACATAAATTGATGGAGTTCGCTGTCCCTATCCTCGTCACCATCACCCGTGTCACCACCGGGAACAGAACCGCCACCAGCTTGTGCTACTTCTTCCACATTTTGGTACTTCAATGCATACTCTCCATATAACTCTCTCAAAACCCTATTGAACTCTTCCAATTCAGCAGCTCCTCTATTTTGATAAATTTTGGGATAGTAGAATTCAATCAATCCCATCTTATAGCGTGGGTCTAAAAAAGAAGCTATTGCTAGTACGATGTTTGATTGGTCCCAATACTTATCAAATTTCTCCTTCATTAAGGAAGCCATTTTAACAATAATTGAATTTTCCTTTCTAAGCCAATCTCCAATTCTTAGTTTGATATCACAAAATTTTGCAAAGAACAAGTTAGAAGTTGGATAAGAAGTACCCGATAGAATCTCCGTGACTGTATGGAAGTTCTTTAAAATTTTGCATAACTCATTAGCCTCTTGCCACTCTTCACTTGAAGGAAAATTAGGAAACCATGTATGGTTGAGGATGTACATCCTCTCAAATGCCTCTCGGTAGTAGATAGCATCCCTTAGCATCATATAGGTCGAGTTCCACCTAGTAGAGACATCCAAGGAAAGTGCTCTTCCAATGTCTAACTTGCACTCGTTGGCCCTTTGCTCAAATTCTTCCCGCAATATAGGAGAGTGTTTCACTTTTCCCACTACTTCTCGTATGTTATCAATTCCTTTCCTTATCACATTTATCCCATCTTGCACAACAAGGTTCATTATGTGAGCGGCACATCTCACATGAAAGAGCTTTCCACCACAACAAATACCTCCGGTTTTATTGAGTCGCTCGACCATTTCCCTCACACACACACCATTGGCACCATCATTATCCAATGTAAGTGAAAACATTTTCTTATCAATGTTCCAATCAAACAAAATTTTCATAACCGCTTGACATAAGTTTGCACCCGTATGTCTTCCTCGCAAGCGCATGAAACTAATGATCTTTTTCTGCATATTCCACTTCTCATCAATGAAGTGTACAGTTACACACATGTAGCTCTTATTTTGTCGTGAAGTCCATAAATCCATGGTGGAACTCAACCGACATGAAAGTGATCCAAGGAACTTATAAACCTTTCCCCTTTCTTCCTTGAACATCTCCAATATTTCCTTTCTACATGTAGTCCGTGATTTCATCTGAAAAGAGGGACGAAGGGATTTAACAAAATCAACAAAGTACTCATGCTCAACGATGCGAAATGGATACTCATGCATTACAACGGCAAGTGCCAATTTCTTACGACTCAATTCCTCATCATACTTGAATGTCTCTCCAACTGAACTAATTAAACCTTGTCCCATAGGAACACCATGTTTTCCCGTATAATGATTCCGTAAGCGCGTAGTACCATGTTTGCTATTTGCTTCAAACGTATGAGAGCAAACTTTGCAAGTTGCACTGACATTTGTTTTCCGCTTTCCATTCACTACTTCAATGGTCTCAGTTTCTTTTGCTTTTTACTAGGTGGGTTTTCGTCTGTAGCATTTATAGTACCAACATTTGCAGTAGGTGCCGGTGCTAAATTCTGTTGTGGCTCGCTTTCGATAGGTCTGCTCGATGATGCCATTTAGAGTGATAACCTAAATAATTAGAAGAATTAGTTAGTCTTTCCAAACAATAATATATGATGAAGCTGCTGAGGCATTTGGATATATAATACAAACTGAATTATCAAATGCATGAGATATGGTGAATTCTAAAGCTGACAATATTTTTTTCTAAAATTAACCTAGATTTTAAGCTGACAGAAGAAATGTTGCATTTATTGTCTTTAAAATTGTATCATTGTCAAAGATGTATTTATTAGACTGAATATTATAAAATTTCAAGAATATTGTTGAGATTTAGTCTAAAACCTCACTAAAAGACAAGACCCTAAAATCTCACTAAGAAACAAGACCGCAAATAAAAAAATCTAACAAAAAAAATTGAAATTTTAGTGAGTCAAAAGCTAAAATCCTACAACAATAGTCAAATTCAGTGGGACAGGAGCAATAATCCAACAATAATAATCAAAATCAAACTACGTACCTTCTTAGGTCAAACTTGAGAGAAGAAGTCAAACTGTCAGAGAGGTAAATTCAGGGAGAGAAAAACTTAGGTCCTTAGTCAATTTTTTGGATTGTTGCTTAGCAAGAGAAACTTCGTGGAAACAAAGCAGCAATTCAGTGAGAGAAAAACGAAGCAATCAAACTACGCGAAGGTTCGACCGTCTGCTTCAGTGGAAGTTTTTCGCCAAATTCGAAGCAGCAATTCAAAAATAATCTATTCGGAAGTTTTTTTGCTCCGCCATAATGAAAGAAGAACCGTCGCGTAGAAATGAAATTGGGAGAAGTCGAAAGGTCTCAGAAAACTTTTTACTGGGTTACACGGATGACGGATATCTGTTAAATTAAAAGTTACGGATACGGATAATATCCGTATCCGTATCCGTATCCGCTTTCAAAAATTGAAACCATATCCGTATCCGTATCCGCATAAGTAATATCCGTATCCGCATCCGTATCCGCAAATTATCCGTATCCGAATATCCGTATCCGTAAAAAATCGGATACGGATCCGGATCCGAACGGATAATATCCGATCCGTTTGCACCCCTACTGCCCCCTCCGTCAGCCCGAATCCCAAACCGGCTGAGAGTTAATCTCAAACCGTAAATAGCTAATTGTAATAGGGAATCTTTTACGGTACCGTCGAGGATATGGATCCGTCCCCAGCACCCAAATCACGCGAATTTTTTATTGTTACCACGCAAAAAAATCGGAATTAAATCGTTACCACCCCGCTGACCCTTTATTGAATACTACCACCCCCGCTAACCCAGTTCGCGCACCAAACTGGCTGGTGCGCGGACTGGGTTGGCGCACCAGCTTGGTGCACGGACTGGGTTAGCGGAGCTCTCTTTTCACCGTATAAGTGCCGCGCGATGCCCATTCTGTTGCGCAAACGGCACTCCGCGCACCGAGCACAGTAAAAGGTAAATTTTTTTTTAGTTATTTGTATATTAGGTAGTTGGTATAGGTGTCCAAAATAGGTCCAAATAGAGTAGAATTGTAATAAATAATTAGAATGGTGTCCAAAATAAATTCAAACAGAGTAGAATTGTATTAAATAATTAGAATGGTGTCCAAATAGAGTAGAATTGTATTAAATAATTAGAATAGTGTCCAAATAGATTCAAATTGTATTAAATATTTAGAATGGTGTCCAAACAGAGTAGAATTGTATTAAATAATTAGAATGATGTCCAAACAGAGTAGAATTATATTAAATAATTAGAATGATGTCCAAACATAGTAGAATTATATTAAATAATTAGAATGGTGTCCAAACAGAGTAGAATTATATTAAATAATTAGAATGATGTCCAAACATAGTAGAATTATATTTAGCTATATTATGTTGTATTTTATGCCAAATTATTTTAGTAAATTATTAAAGTACCCTATTTGAGGTACTTAAGACCGAATTTGACTAGAAATGCACCAAATTGTAGTATGGCGTCATCCAGCGGCACCAAGCACACCAGTCTGCCTCATGATGATGTGGAGTTGGATGTATTGTTAGCTCGGACCGTCTTTCCGCATTTGACGACAGAGTATATCAGTCCCGTTTGCTGGTTCCCGTACAAGGAGCACAAGATTAGAAACTCATATGTAAGTTTACATCTCTATACCACTTGCAAATAATATACATTTTCATTTGAATAGTTTATTTTGAAATTAAATGCAGACTCATACTTTGACGTCGACGAGGAACAACCAGATGAATATCCTCTACGACCCTCGATTTGCACTCGCGTTGCAGAGGTTGGGTCTGTGGCATGTGTCACAGCTCAGTGACTTAAATGCATATGTTGCTCTTATATCTGCATTGGGCGAGAGGTGGCGGCCGGAGACCCACACCTTCCACTTGCCCGTCGGAGAGATTACGGTGTCTCTCCAAGACGTGAGTTGTCTCTGGGGTCTGCCCATTACTGGAGAGGTGGTGACGGGTGTGGAGTACGGAGACTTCACGCAGCTCGTCACCGACCTGCTGGGAGACGGGTTGATGAAGCGGAGGACGACCAAGAAGGGGTACATCTACTCGAAGAATGACATCAGTTTACCACACTTGCGGGAGCGGTTCAGGTAACATTTATTTTATAAAATTAATTATTTGATGTCTATTTTTTGCAATTTTCACTAAATTTGTTCGAATTTACAGTGGAGCCCTAGACGAGGATGCTGATGCTGAGACGGTAGATCGGTGGACCCGGGCTTACATCATGGAGATGTTTGCTTGTTGGCTGTTCCCAGATTCATCGGGGGCCACTGTCCCTGGATGTTTGCTTGAGTGGCTGAGGGACTTGGCCCAGCCGAAACAGATGAACTGGGGTGCAGCGGTATTGGCATGTCTATATCGGGGTTTGTGCACCGCATGCCAGGTATAAATTATTTTGAAATTAAATCTGAATAATTAAATGGTTACACAAAAAAAAACCAGAATTTTAACTGTCACTTGTACCTAAATAGACAAACAAGCACAATTTCTACGATCCAGCTGGTCTCCTGATGCATTGGTCGTGGACGAGGTTCACGTTCGGCCGTCCACAGCCACGAGTGAGAGGTTGGGTTCCAGCTTGGGGGCAGCCCAACGGGGTTACATGTCCGGCTTACGAGCAGAAGTGGTGCTCGAGGAAGACGTACATCCAGACCCCGCACGGCAGACCTATGGGTGTTGATTTCTTCCGGAGTCAGTTGGAGCAGATGACTCCTGACAGACACGTCTGCTGGCGGTCTACGACGAGCGTGTCAAGGTTGATGACGATGATGCTGTCCCTCACTCCTTCCTTCATGACCTGCCTCATATATGCCTCCAGCAACGTCAGTTCTGGTTTGCTCAGGTAACCCTTGCATATTATTGTATTCCTGTTTTGCATCACTTTTATTTATTACGTACGTAGGATTATTTATTTTTATGTACTTGTAGGTACCACTTGTGTTCTACCAGCTTGTCGAGCATTACTATCCTGGACGGGTGATGCGTCAGTTCGGTATGCGTCAGCCCTTTCCCGTCCCGGATCCCATCTCCAAGGACAAGTGGTACGAGCTTCACAAAGAACTGGTCACTACCAGCGGTAAGAATTGGCGGACCATGCACGCCGATTATGTGACTCGGCTTGAGGCGATGGGCAATAGGATCCCTGACGAGCTCCAGTCGTATGCTTTCGATACATACGATCAGACCTATCGCAGTTGGTATCAGGAGTATTGTGCCTTCACGGTGTACTTGCATGGTCAGATCACGGAGATGAACACGAAGCCACTCCACGTACGACGCTACACGGTTAGTGACGAGTATGGCTTCATTCCCTGCGCTGGCCCGGCTGCACAGATTGTAAGTCTTTAATTTTTTGGTTTAAGAAAATTATGAAAATTCATTTGCAATTCGAACTAATTTTTTTTTTTAATTCGCAGGTACTCATGAACATCAAGCAAGTGCTTAGGAGCGCAAGATACGCCGTCACAAGAGGCTGGAAGGCTATCGGGAAGAAGTGGTTGTGTATGGCTGCACCGCCTGTCGTCGTCGCCGGGTACCAGGATCAGCTCGAGAGGGTTCTCAGGCTTTCAGATCTTCCCCGCTATGTAGATTTGAAAGACATGGACGATGCCGATTCTGTAGAGCCTATGAGCACGCCAGATCCGGATTTCTCAGACCAACACTCTGCAGCGACTGCTGAGGCCGCATTTGAGGCTGCTGGGCTTGCAGCGGTACGTATATTTTTGTAATTATTTTTATAATCATCTTCATTGTGAAACCTCATTATCTATTTGTTTCAGGGAGATATACCCCGTGGAGATCCGTACGACGAGCAGGTTCCATCCGCAGATTTTTCGTTTCACTTGGGCTCTCAGTACGGGGCTTACACGCAGGATGTAGACTCTCCTCTGTTTTACACACAGCATACGCCACTCCCACAGGAGACGCCACTCCCACAGTCCAGTGCAGCAGCTGTCCAGCATGATGTCTTCCGCTTACCCGTGTACTCTACAAAGCGTGAGGTTATTTTCGGACCTGGTGCAGATGAGGGACCACACGAGGAGACACTTTTTGGGGAGATTGATATCTCATCATTAGACCTATAAATCCGACCAATTTCTGTACCACAATCTGTGTTTCAAACCACCAAATCGTGTCTTTTACATTGAATATACATTGAATATCTATAGAATGTGGTACTGCTGCATTTTCATTCTTACTTTGCAGAAAATGAGCCAAATCAGGGAAAATTGCGAGTTCTGGAACCCCCCACGCGGGTAGCGTCATATCCCACGCGGGTAGCGTCAGATTCCACGCGGGTCGCGTCAGATCCTGAAGTTTCAGCACCGAACTTAAAACAGTCATAACTTTTGACTCGTAACTCCGTTTTGAGCGTATGACCACTTTTCGGAAAGCTTGCGAGAAGATCTACAATCTGAGCCAAACCTCACTGCTCACTTCCACTCGACGCGACCCGCGTCGAGTTAATTGCGCCAGGACCCGATTAAAGCCCGTTAAGATGCCTATATAAGCCCTGGCGTAAATGGAGAAAAGGAACCCCCCGACACTTTCACGAAAAAGGGGATCTGATCGGTACTGAAGCGAGAGCTTGGCGCCAGGGAAGGGGAGAGGCGATCTGGAGCTGATCTGGAGCCACGAATTGGAGAAGAATATTCCAGAAGCCTCGATCCTCTTCCCTCCTCCTCCTCTCACTATGATTTGCCTTTTCTCTCTCTCTTTTACTTTGATTTTATTCATGTCTGAGTAGACTTGTAGTTTCGAGGGTTTGGATTTGTAGTCTGATACTTTGTTTGATTATGCACATGGATTGATTCTTATTGTTATTTCGTGTTTCTTTGATTCTTGTACTATTTGAGATTGCTTGATCTGAATTATTTGATTCTTGATTGTCTACTGTTGAATGCCTTTGGCATTTCTTCGTGTACCAAGGCTTGATGTTTCTTGCAAATTAGGTTAAGTACTTGAGGTAGGTCTGAGAACTGAAAGGTGAAGTCAATAAGTAGCCGAGAGGTGAAAGTTTCCACTTGCTCTTGCTCAGCTTATGGATACCTTTAGTAAACAGAACTGAGAACTTAGGTTTAGATCAAACAGCTTGATTAGACCTGAGAAGGTGAAATTGCATTTCCAAACCAGGTCTGCTAAGCCAACACACGAAAGTTGAGGTTCAGTGACACTAGGTACGGTCAATCTAGCCTTACACGACTTAAACAACAAGTTTCTGACATGTGCAGACTCAGCTCAAGGGACCATGCGGGTCGCGTGAGTTAGCACGCGGGTCGCATCACGAGGGTCGCAAGCGACAGCTTGCGGGTCGCGTGTCAGGTCCAGGGCGCTTAAGGGCCACGCGGGTCGCATGCGAAAGCATGCGGGTCGCGTCACAAGGGTCGCATACGAGAGTATGCGGGTCGCGTGGCAGGTCCTGAGCAGCAAAGTTGAAGATGAAATCTGAAACCCTTGAAACACCCTTTTATACCATAGTACAAAACACAAACATTTAATCGATTCATTACTTGTCTATACATTAGTTTACTTGTTCATTCATTCTTCTATTTCATTTGATTTGTTCATACATCTTAGGATTAGACAAACCCCAAACATTCAAACTTCTAGTACCTAACTAGGAAAAATAGAAAATCAGAAAGTAAACCGTCCCTGAGGATCGACACCCGATTAAACTACACGATAAGATTGTACACTTGCGATCTAATCGAGGGTTTATAAGGTTTAAACTCTACAGCTTCGGCTGTAGTGAAACTTTGTACCTCACATTTGGGAGCGAACAGAGATACATGAGGAGATCCCACCACAGCCATCACGATCGTACACACCGCTGGAGGAGAGGGAGCGTCAGGAGGAGGGGCGGGGTAAGAGACTTAGGAGAGAGAAGAAGCCGTGGACACCCTCGAGCAGATAGGATAGAGTTACTTGTTGTAGTTTATGTTTTTGGATATTATTTCGGTATTAGCTCTTGTTATTTGGATGTTATTTCGATATTATTTTGATATTAGTTCTTATGTTGTTTTGTTTTTCTGTTGTTTAGTTCTTCCGCAATCAATTTAACTTTTGGGTTCAAGCCAATCGGATGTTGTTCTGGCATTACAGATATATTTGATACTTGGCACTATAACCTTTTATGAAATATATTACTATGTTTTTCTTTGTCAAATAATTGTTCTTTAAAAATCATTAGACAGTAAAAGCTCTGGAAAAAGAGACTGTGGGGAGTGCTATGAAATGTGATTGAAATGCGCTATTGAATCCCTTGAATTTTTGTGTGGTGAATTGATTATTTGAATACCTTTACTTGTTGGAATTGTATGCTAAATCGAGGTGCTTGCTGTGAAATATTTTTAAATAAAGGGCCTTGTTAACAGTGGTACCGAACTTTTTTTCAGATACTGTTATGGCATTTGGAACTGACAGGGATCTATTTGCAAATATTTTAATTAAAGGGCCTGATATGTTAAGTTATATGCCATTGTATTTGTTAAACGAAGGGGCTTAAGTGCAATTATGGAGAGTTGAAAATTTTGTAGCTGCCGACTGACAGTGGGGGTCGCTCTCTCCTCAATTTCCCCTTTTCATTAAAAACTTAATTATTTGTTTAAAAGATCAGAATGATATTTCACACTATTGGACAAGAATCCTGAACAAAACCAAACAGTTCAATTTGTGCTGCAAAGAAGTAATTCAACTATTCAAGTAAGCTTACATTACACAAGTTAACATTTTTTACAGTATAATTGAAAAGTATTATTCTGATACCATTTTGCTAAAACTGATTTACCAGTAACCAGTTATATAAGATTGAATACAAGAAACGTGCTACCCTGATACACCATATTACTAACCATGCCCAAATTGGCTAGTTTGTGGGCCAAATCCTTATGCTCTGTGCCCATGTAAGTACATTCAAAACTTTCATGTCTTCTGATGACATCCCAAACTTGCATAACCTCACCATGTGCCCTCGAGTCCACACTTGCCTATGTTAGCAGATAGTGCTTCAATCTCAAATTTGACTCCTTTGTGCAACATCACCTCCAACTCTGTCTTGCCATGTTAAATCAAAATGTGGAACTTGCATTAAAGCTAAGAACAAGAGCATATGGAAGTAGAGTCTTTGAACCATGTTAAATCAAGTCTTTGCAATTCCAGTGTCTTTATTCGAAAAGATATTAGAATCATTTCAGAATGATAATATGTTTAATAATAAAGGAAAGCAACTTTTTACCTATCCAAGGAACTACTTTTTGATGGTTAGTCGTTATAAACATAACCAAATTATTAAAGATTAAAGGAACTACAAAGTTGTAGACATATAAAATACCAGGCAAAGTTCAGACCTGTAAGTTAACTTATATAATAAAACAAACCATATGAAATGAACTCAGGAACATAAATCTCTAGCTTATTACGGAAAGGAATATAACAGTACCAAAATACTGTACTGACAATTTTTTGTTCTCAGTCTAATTAAGTTTACTTTGACCAAAATTGTTGTTCCAGTAAAAACCAAACGTAATTCGAAGTTTTTTGCAAAATTTGGCACCTAACAGAATAAAAATTTCATGTTTGATCTCCCCTTGCGTAGTTTCCAATTCCACCAATTTGACAAAAGAGTGATCTTACGAATATTATTTTCAAATAAATTTCAGAGAACTATTGAGGTCACTGGACTGTTTGCTATTGAGTAAGAATTATAAAGAAATGCAATTCAAATGACATAATTCCTTTTAACTGCGTGTCTGGGGGTAGATCAAAATGGAGGCTTCGCGATTTAGGGTTCAGTCAGAGGAGAGGGGGGGTCGGGGGAGTGCTGGTCGGGCAAGCGAAGAAGCAAGGCCATGAGCAATGCTTCTACGAGAGGAGAGGCGATGAGCAAGGCGATTTAGTTTTCTTTCTCTTTTCGCTGGGGAGAGGAGGGGTGAACGAGGAATGAGCAGGGGAAATGAGTAACTTTTCGCTGGGTGTAGAACTGGACACCTCCAGCATAGACGAGCGTTTCAGTTTGGTCATTTTTACCCTTTACAGAATCAACGGTGGTAATTGATCCCGCCTAAAATTTTGTAAAAACTTGGTATGCACAGAAGCATCACTCATATAAAAAAACATAAAAAATCTAACGATTCAAACATGATACAAATTCAAACATAAAATAAGAAATATAACAATCCAAACATAAAATAATACAAATTCAAACATAAAATACTACAAATCCAAACATAAAATAATACAAATAGAAAATATAACAATCCAAACATAAAGTACTACAACATGAAATCTAACAATCTAAACATGAAATATAACAATCCAAACATAAAATTCTACAAATTCATTTAACTAATAAAACATAAAAAATCTAATGACGAGGGCGAGGGTGGCAACGATCGGACAGATCCAACCTAGGAGGTGGACGGCGGTCCCTGTTCGGCAACACACGCCTCAAGTGAACCTCCTCCTGCTCCTCCTTCTCCTGCTCCTCCTGTTCCTGCTCTTGTTCCTGCTCTTGCTCCTCCATCTCCTCCTCCTCCTGCTCATCGATGTCTAGTTTTGGACCACTTATATTAGTTATAAAAAATTTGAGACGGCAAAATTATGTAATTAAAATTACGACTCAATTATCAAACGAATAAGTATATAGAATTAATGTGTAGTGACAAAAAATTAACTGGGAGCCAGGTTTCTTCTGTTACGATTATATTCTACTCTTTGCTGAAAGTGGTGGTCGCAAAATATTTCTCCTAGCTTGGCTCCCTTATCGCATCTCCATCCACTGCCCGATTTTTTTTTACAATGTTTGCCTGACTCAGAATTCATATTAGAAGAGGAAAGAGGAAAATGTTTTGTGACTTAAGAGGAGAAGAGGAGAAGAGCAATACAAGTGTTTGAGACTTTGTCAATGGTCTCTTATTATATATAACTCATGCGGGTCCCACTATGTCAATAGTGTCAGTCTATTTTGCTTCTCTATGCGCTCTTACTAGGAAAGGTGAATTTGATCCGGATGTAGGGGTGTAAACGGTCGGATACGGATCGGATAATGGTCATACCGTATTCTTATTTGTTATAATTTTTCAGATACGGATACGAATACGAATAGTCCTGGATACGGATACGGATCGGATATTAAATGGATACGGATACGGATCGGATATCAGACGGATACGAATACGAATATGAATATAATTTGGATGATTAAAAATAAATTACTTCTACTTCTCAACAAAATCACATATCGATGCTATGCGACCTAAATATACAAGTAATCAATCATAAGTATATATGCATAAGTAGTTTAACAAATCAATTTACTAAAAAAAAAAAAAGCCATAATTTATGTACACAAATTATACAAATTAGTTGATTTATTGATTGCCATTAATTAATCCTTTGTCCAGTTATTGGTTATCATAATCAATTCTTAGTTTGATCAAAGCAATCCGAGCGAAGAAATTTAGAACATAGAAGTTTTCAGATAATTAGAATATGAGATTTGCGTGCGGGATTAACGGTAGCAAATGAAAAACATTGTTGAAGCTTGTAAAAGAAGTCAAATAAAATATATTAAATCTAAGAGTCAAAGTCAGTAAGAAAGGGCAAGACAGTCAAAATAGAGAGAAACCAATATAGAAAGTTTAATGTAACAGGCCGTTGGGCCCAGTTGAAATTTATGGGATCCGGATATTCGAATTAAATAAGTTCGGATAAGAATAATTATCCGTATCCGGATCCGTATTCGATTCAATATTCAGAATTGTATTCGCATCCGTATCCGGTAAAAAATTATCCGAATCCGGATCTGTATCTGAATCCGGAATTTTTCGGATTCGAATCCGGATGAATGCGGATAATATCCGAGCCGTTTACACCCCTATCCGGATGGATATACCCGCTCCGTTCCGTTTTGGATAGGAACGGATATCCGATCTGTTCATGAATCCTCAAATTTATTTGGAGCGAACACAACAGAGCAATAAATTCTGTTCGGACTTCTGATCGAGGAGACAGAGACAGGTCTTCTTACACGCCAACACAGGAGAAAATCAAACTAATCAGGTTGAAAGTTCGGCCAAGCTAGAATTTCTATTGAAGGGTGAATATAATTAAACCCACACAATTTGTGTCAACATAAATAAAATTTGAGAACTTGATTTTCACCTTTTTTCTAAACAAAAAAATTATGTTTTCTTCTGGTGTCTTCTCATGAAACTTGTTGTTTTGTGTTTGATGAAATAGTTCAAATGAAATATGTTTTACAGAGCTTTAATTGTTGTGGGGTTTTTCTCACTCTGCAATTAAAATAAAAACATTTTACAAAGATAATTAGTGTTGACAGTGTTTCTATTTTCTGCAATTGATAATTTTCTGAATGCAAAAAATAGGTCTTTACAGCACTTGATATTAATTGGTTGATCAAATAAAGAACGATGTGTTAAAATTATCTCTTTTTTTTATTTTGTTGATTGTAATTTCACAGTATGATTTCCTGGTCTGAAATAAAAATTAATATAGAAGGGTTTTTGCATAATTTGTTTATTCTAGTATCTAAAAAAAATATTAGCTTGCTTCTGTTAAAAATTATGTTTTTGGTAGTTTGTATTAATTGAGAGGTAAAAATTAGCTCTTATTTTCATATTACATCTTTTTTGTCATGTGTCACAAAATGAATAGATTATTATGTGTGTTTTATTATTGTTCTAAAATCTAAAAAGAAAAATAATACAATTATTGTCTGAAAAAAAAGTAATTGCATTTTATATTATAATTAAATGCTGACTAAAAGATAATTTGTATCATCGATTAAATATTTGTAATAAAATGAACTGGTAAGTAGGACCAAAGCAATGTTAGACTCATTCAGTTCTAATAGTTATATTTGTAATAAAAATATTATAACTATATACCATCGGCCGACCATTTTTTTATGTGGCGAGACAATTCCGGAATTATTAGTCACTTCTCCCTCTCTGATAATTACACCTTTAATATTTACATGCATTATTCAATGCACTATTTATTTCACATTTAATAATTTCATGCACTATTTATTAATAATTCCATACACTATTCTTATGGAGCTGTGACGAGAAATAATTGAAAACAGTACTAGTGCATTAATTAAGTACTTCACAGAGGGAAATGACCTATCACCTATGTCTTTTTGTCTTCTTATGGGTTGTGATGAGAAATTATTTTGGAACTAATCGGTTCAGTAAACTGATATAGGAACATTCCATTTCATATACTATAGTCAGTCAGTTTAAAACTATTTCATAGACCACGTCTAGTCAACTGACAGAGTCCTTCCTCAAACCCATAAAAGCATCTACATTCCAACAACTCAAATGAGTTTCTAAGTAACTGTTAACTATTTTTTAGAAATTAGGTTCCCTAAAGTTTATAACTCTCACATCCCTGAAATTAATTTTAGAGTTTCTCATCAGCAATAAATTAAAAAAGAGAAATAATTTGAGCTAATCATTTGACTAGAGTAGAGTTTATAAATAATTTCTTAATAATAAATTTTCCTGCATAGTTTCTAAATAAGAAACTCTTCCACATCATTGAAATTGAATTAGAAACTGCCACATCAGATTAGAAACTCTCAGAGATGTAGATGCTCTAAACTCAGTCAATTCTGACTAATAATTATTGATTGTGATAATGTGTTCAACTTCATCTAGAGTGTAATTTCTAGGGTGTAATTAACTATTTCAATAAAAATTGCAATGCTACAGGAAATTCATAATAAAACATCAGAAAAATAAACTGACGAGTTTCCTCATAAACAATCAAAATATACGCAATACATTATAAAAAATGAATTGTATTAACTAAAAACCCAAAATAAATTACAAATTTCAGAACAATAATATTCAATAACTTTCAAACCTAGAAAAGAGTGGAAAAGAGGTTTTATTCTCACTGAACAAGAAACAAAAAGTGTGTGAAATTGGAGAATTGAATTTGAACTTTTGCAATCAATCTCCTTTTTTTTACATTTTGGTCCCTTCTTTATTAGTCTGTGAGTCAATTTCTCGTTCCATGGGAAAGGTGGAATAAAAGAATTGATATTTTTCAAGAGATAGAATTGAATCGTTTACCAATACTCTTCCACTCTTCCACTCTTTCACTCTTCCACCATCATACAAACACGACGAAATAGTGAAGAATTGAAGTATATTCCAAATTCTACTTTTTCTCTATTCCAATGGTTTGCCAAACGGACCCATAATGAATTTGCACCAATGTGTGGTTCAAACTTGAGGCAAGTTCTCGTGCTTAAGTTGTTAAAAACAAAATATATGATAAGAGTAGGGTTAAAATGTTGTGTTCCAACCATACTCCACATCTCGATCTCTGTTTTCGAAGTTCAAATAGTCGATTAGAACCGCTCAACATGAAATCTATATTAAAATATGTTTTGTGATCAAATTTTATATTTTTTTGAAAATATTTTACTACTTTTTTATATATGTACAAAATCACTATTTTTGAATGGCCTAGAAACAGTGATTTTGTACCTATCTAAAAAATAACAATTTTATCTAAAAAATATAAAATTTAGTCTGTAAACATTTTAATATAAACATCATGTTGAGCGATTTTGATCAATTGTTTGAACTTTCAAAATAAAAATAAAAATAAAAAATATAATTAGAGCACAAATCCAATAATACATTTTAACCATCGTAAAAAAGTAAATCAAGCGTCGTGCATTGCATATGGTAATATGGTATGATCGTATCCATTGGTTATACTACGCAGAACCGTCTGCATACCTAGAAAAAGAAAAAGAAAAAGGTACTAAAACACTGGAAAGTGGAAAAGAAACGACTCTGTTTGGATAAACGACCAGCAGCCTTCCATTTCCACCAATAAAACCTCTCTTCTTAGTTCTTACCACTCTCCGGGTCCCCTCTCTGCATCGATTCTATCTAACCGTTGTGAGAGAGAAAAAGGAGACCTCGCTAAGGTGGGTTGAAATGGAAGTACTTCGGATAGGGATGGCGGCGCCGCCCTCAGCCGCCGCCGCCCGACGCCGCCTCTCCTTCTTCCACCGCCGGAGTAACAGCCGCGCAGGGACGGAGAAATTCTTCTCCGTTAGACTTCCGTCAATGTGTGGCCGCACAAGGACCCGCGCCGCTGCAACAGAGGATTCGGTTGCTTCTTCTTCCAGTGCTGGTTTGCGCTCTGCTCTCTCAATCCATCACAGCTCACTCCCTCCTTTATCTTGTTATGCTTTTGTCAGAGGATTTGTGACAGTTTATGCATTATAATCCGGAAATAGATGCTGCTTCTGCCAATTAGAGTAAATTTGTAATAAATGGAAAATATGGACAAAGATAATCAAAGACTGATTCAACAGGGAATACGAGATGGTTATCTAAAATAAGAAACAAAAAGGAAATGTAACTTATTGACAAACAATTGCTCACAGGCTTACAGCTACCGTCCTAATTTATAAATGCAATTTCTAAGATATTGATTAACATCTAAAATATGTTATTTCTGTCATCGATAGTTGGCTATACAGGGGTGGAGAACCTAGTGATAATTGGATCGGGTCCAGCTGGTTACACAGCTGCCATATACGCTGCACGTGCAAACTTGAAACCCCTTGTTTTTGAAGGTTACCAGATGGGAGGCGTGCCAGGTGGCCAACTCATGACCACAACAGAAGTTGAAAACTTTCCTGGATTTCCTGATGGAATCACTGGGCCTGATTTAATGGACAGGTCAATTTTCTAGCAACATTACTTGATTTGGCAAGGATTATTTTACCTCTTTTAGTGCTTCAGTAAGGTTTAAACTACTTTGAGCTGCATATTTTCATCATCTTGTTAGTGCTTGTTGTTCAATAGTTAGATTGGGACAGATTAAATTGGTATGGCATTGGCATATATGGTACACATGTTGTATGTACAAGTATCTAGAATCTAAACCTGTAAATTTTTTTTTCCTGTTTTGCGCAAATCACACTCAATATTGCAAGAAGCTGCTTAGAGTTCTCTTTCTTTCAACCCACTCCAAACAATTTTAGGTTAGACCCAAATGAAGCCTAGCTGTTGGAATGAAGTGTAACATAATTATGACTAAATTACAGTTTGACTATATCGTAAGAACTTCAACTAAATGGCATCATAATCAATTTAATATTTAAATAAACATGATATGGAAAATCAAAGTTTTGTTCGCTTGATTTTAGTCTGTCATGGATTTTCAGAAAAAAAAGTTTATTTGTGGTTAGGAAAATTATCCTTGTGCAATGAAAAAGTTGAGATTTTCCATTACATTGATCTAATGGCTGGGTCTTACCAGTAGATTCATCAGAAATAGTTTTTAGATTGTTTTGCAAAAATAGTGAAATGCTGGGGGTAAATTTAAAATATTAAATTAAAGGAAATTCTATGAAAGGCTGTAGTTATTTGTACTTACTTGATCATTGACTCTTTTCTTTGTTCTTGTTGCTCCGGGTTTTGTGCAACAAACAGGATGCGGAAGCAAGCTGAGAGATGGGGTGCCGAGCTTTTTCAGGAAGATGTTGAATTTGTTGATGTGAAAAACAGACCTTTTACCATCCGTAGCAGCGATCGTGAGGTCAAAGTTTACTCTTGAAATCATCATATTATATAAGAATTGGTGCTTATCAGTACCAACTCTGACCAGCTGGGATTTGTTTCTATTACCTCCAGTTCCTGTTTATTTATTGAGTTCTGGTCTTTTTTCTAACCTTGATATATTGTTATCTGCCACTGGATGTGAATCCATTATTATTATGAACCTTCAATCTGGTAAGTCTTTGTACAGCACTAAGCAAGGCTCATCTTCATAAATTCCTTGTGTTTCTGACATTGCATGATTTTTTGACCAAATATTTGCCACATAAGTGTTATCTCAGATCTCAAAGATGCCCTATTTTCTGGTTCTCTGTTTAGGTTAGGTGCAATAGTGTAATTGTGGCGACGGGAGCCACAGCCAAGAGGTTGGGATTACCGCGTGAAGATGAATTCTGGAGTAGAGGGATAAGTGCATGTGCAATATGTGACGGGGCGTCACCTCTGTTCAAAGGACAAGTACTCGCAGTTGCTGGAGGTGGAGACACCGCAACTGAGGAAGCTATTTATTTGACCAAGTATGCACGTCACGTCCATTTACTCGTCCGGAGGGATCAGTTACGTGCATCTAGAGCTATGCAAGACAGGTGAGTTAATTGCAGCTTTCTATTGTTAACAAAATTAATTTGCTGCGTAGTTGCTTATGTATGGATGGCATTGGCCTGATCAGCACATTCTCCTAATATGCTTTGTGGTACATTATGGTCCTTTTGGACTAAGCCTCGATGAATCCTTAATTCTAATAAAGAATGCAACTGTTGGATATAGTTCGTCGGCATGCAAAAAAAAATATAATTAAGTTCAACAGAATGCAAATAAAAATATAACTATCCCAGAGTTCAACTAGAATGTATCTTATCAGGCGTTATGTGCTGATATTGGACCTGCTATAAATAAATGCTAAGAAAACTAGCACAGAGTGAAATGATCTCAATCCAAAGAGGCTGATTTGAAGAATTGACCTCCAACTGATTTAGTTACTATTATTCATATGGAAGCAAAAGAAAAATTTGAAACCCCCTGGGTGATGTCTGTTTAACAGGGGGAATGTTTGACAGAGTAATGAACAACCCCACCATCACTGTGCACTTCAACACCGAAACCGTTGATGTTGTCGGAAACACAAAGGGCCAGATGTCAGGTGTATTGCTTAGACGAACTGATACCGGAGAGGAGTCGGTTTTGGATGTGAAGGGTCTCTTTTACGGGATTGGCCACACGCCAAACAGCCAGCTGTTGCATGGACAGGTTGAATTGGATCCTGCAGGGTATATAAAGGTAAAGGAAAGCTCAGCAAAGACTTCAGTGGAAGGTGTTTTTGCAGCTGGTGATGTTCAGGTTACTTTTCAACTCATCTGTGTTTTACAACATTACATATAGGTAGTGTCGCAAACATGATATATCTGTATTTATGGATACTCTCCAGTTTGTGGTCAGAAAATTAACAGATCAATGCCAGGTTGTTCACTTGGTATTTATTGTACTCTTGTCAGTATATCAAAGTATCACTGTGTTTATACTGTATGAAAGTGGTATACCCTGGCTGGCATGGTGCCCAGACTGCCTTGACCAATTTTTTGCCATTCTTTGCTAATCCTTTGCTTTGGGTTGATAGATATGGAACTCGATTGTATTAAGAGAATTGAGACTAATTGTAGGGTTGAGTATACAATCCTAAACTTTACTGCTAGTAAATTTTGCTTATATAAAACATAATAGCAGTCATAAGGGTAATATTGGGCTAAGCTGAATTTAGGCACATTGGTATAGTTAGCTAGTTCATGTTGGGCCAAGACTTAACTGATCGATCGAGGGCAATATTGATTCGGAGAGGTTGTGCCTAGTGAACTTATGATAATCTACAGTACTTGAGACGTATTGAGATTACTTGCGGACTATGTTGGAGTATAAATTTGATGGATTTTTTTTCAAAAGAAAAATTGAGGTTGACTTGAGCTCAATGGTTCGCTTAATTGTGGCTAAATCAGCTTTTGCTTGATTCTAAACGGAGGATATTGAGGTATCAAGGGTAACAGTGAAATAATTGGCTTGATTTAATGGTCAATTTCACGGCTCATGTAACATTGAGTACATTGTGTCAAATTAAACTTGAGTACTGGGATAGCTGAGGTAAAATTGGGTTAAATTGAGGGTTAATCGTGGTTTGGTTTTGTTAAAACGGGACCATTTGACTTTATATTTGGAATGTGTATAGGATTGAATTCCTTGATATGAAGCATTGTTAATTTGACTTCTTTTCATACAAAATGATAGGATCATGAGTGGAGGCAGGCTGTAACTGCAGCTGGTTCAGGATGCATTGCTGCTTTGTCAGTCGAGAGATATTTGGTTTCGAACAACCTCCTAATTGAATTTCATCAAGTAAATTACTCTTTATTTTATCTTTTATTAGGGTAAATATGAGGTAACTTAGTCTTGAGTGCTGAGACATCAGAAGTATTTTCTTTATCATTAGTTATTTTACTCATCAAGTGAATTACTCTTTCATCTTTCCTGTTAGTCCATTCCTACCTGGTTAAGGACAAACATGACCTGTATTCCAGTGTCTGGGATCCATCCAGGTTGGGAAATCTATCTTGATTGGTTTTGTTAGGGAAGCCCTAGAGCTTTAGGCCGGTTAAATTGGATAACCACACCTATCAAGAGAAGCCATACAAAACTTAAATTAAGAAACCAGTGACAAGGGAATTTTTTTGGCAAAAGTACCATAAACAAGTGGTTCAGATACCTACTCTGCTGATAGGCAACCTACCAAGCAAATTTTAACTGTGGGAATAGACTTGATCCCATAAGCTTATTTCTCCTCAATGATTTGTGTCTCAGTTTCTCTCAAAAGAAAACATTAATCTCCCAATAGAAGAAATGAGCTGTACACAAAAACCTAGGAAAATCAAGCTTATATAGTAAAATAAGAACCTCCTGGCCCCAAGCAAAACAATTACAGTATTGCCTTAACTCAGTGGATCAACAAGGCAACTAATGTACATGGCACCTATGCATCATTGCCTTAGGACGATTGCTTTGATTGTGCATTTACAAAAGCAACTTATATTCTTGTATTTATAAAGCATGTTTAAAGTTCACACAGGGGTCTGAACCCAACAGGTTTAAACACAACTTATGCTTATCTTTTTCTTGTTTTGTCTTGCCTTTAGTTATGTTGAAGCTTTAATGCTGGAATGTGCAATCCTAGTCCTAGCTCCAATGAAATTGATATTTTGATATTAATATAATTTAATCATCTAAATGTGGGGCGGATCTCTTTGTATTGGAAAGGAGAGAGAATAGAATAGAAAAAGACTTGAGCAATACCCAAACTTATGGAATCATATGCAATGTGGTTGCATGAAGCATTTATACTCGTTTTCGATAATGGTTTACATTGTTTTATCTTCTTTTTTTCTTTGAACTGTATAGCCTGTGCATGAAGAAACCAAGAAAGAGATTTCAGACAGAGATGTTCATATGGGATTTGATATTTCTCATACCAAACACAAAGGCCAGGTACAGTGCTTACATAGGCAGCTATATGACTAGTTTTGATTATTATTGCTGCTTATGGGCTTTGTTTTTATTTGCCTTTTGAAAATTAGATCAAGTAGTGCAAATAATACCCAATATAGTGAGCTAAAAGCATCACCAGGAGGGAGCGGGCAGCAGCCCCCCCCCCCCCCCCCCCCCCCCCCCCGTTTTGGTACTTTTTGAAACTTAACAAAAGAATGCTTAGTAGCTCATTTGAGATAATAACAGGCATCGATAATAATTAACACTCTAGGCTCCATTTAGATATTCCTTGCCCTCCCTTGTTTCTGTCTTTTTATTTTTTTGAAGGCTTGATGGCTCATTATCAGCCTGTCAAATTTGTTAATGTATCTCCAACTTTCCTATAGCATCAAATGTAAAGAATTATAATTGTAGTCTCCAAATTTTTCTTCCAGTTGAAACCATACTTCTACCAGATTGTTTTTTTTAACTTTAACTAATTTGATAAAATGAAGAAAACATCTAATTTAGTCCGTTACTGCTGTTTCTTTTCTACTCTAACGTATCTTGATGAGGTGCTTGTAACTGAAAGTGGTGAGGCATCATGACATGGAAAATCATTGGAAAACTGTTTGGAGTAGTATGCATTTTAGCGTAAAATTACTTTTATCACATTATTTGAAAATGATAATTTCATACTAAACTTATTTTAAGCTAACAGATTTAGTTTAGGTCAGGATTCAATTGGTAGTCTTTAATACTAGCTTCAGTTATGGCCCTCCATGAATTAGAATTTGGATCAACCACTTGCTAAAATTGACTAAATTCATTCTATGTTTCAAATATAATTTTGTTATGGAAAGAGCGGCTTAACAGAGTCATGGCAAATCTGTAGGCCTTTAATAAAAACCTGCCTCTTTCGTTACTCTAATTTTTTTTTTCTTTTTATTTTTGCCCAGTATGCACTCAGGAAATTGTACCATGAAAGCCCGAGGCTCGTGTGTGTACTATATACTTCCCCTACGTGCGGTCCATGTAGAACCCTTAAACCAATTCTTAGCAAGGTTTGTCATCTACCTTTTTTTTCTGGTTATTCTCTTCATTATCCTTGCAATGCTTCAAAATTCCTGAACAGTGAGTTTGCTATTTTTTTTTGGTTTGCTTCTGAGTTTAAGTATTTTATTATTTGACAAAAAGAGCATGCAAAGAGGCCTGCTAACGTTTGCCCACCAGTCACTAGACACCACGCGAAACTTGTTCTTGACTTCCTGCTTTAGATGGCATTAACTGGAAGTAACAGATGGAATTTGTTGTTAACTGAAGTATCAACCTAAGCATATTTTGAACAATTAGCCTGGGTGGTATTTAGGCGTCAGACTGAGCATTTAACCTAGCAAAAAATAAGTACCCACGTGTGGGTGTGAACTTGCCTTTTGAAATGAGTATAATGGAAGAGGCTACCAGGGCTACCAGGACATTGTGGCATATGCTTATTGGTTGGGGAGTCTGGGGTTATTGAGCCAACATGGTGATCAAAATTGGTTTCCCTTCTAGTGTCAGAAAAGAACTTTTTTGAGGAGTATACATGATATTTTAATGTTTTTGTTGGGGGTATTTGCAGAATGTTCAAGAAATAAGTTGTCTGATATTAATCTTCTTTTGTTTGTTTGAACTGTTTCTGACAGGTAATAGACGAATTCGATGAAAACGTCCATTTTGTTGAAATTGACATTGAAGAAGACCCAGAAATAGCAGAAGCTGCAGGGATAATGGGCACACCTTGCGTGCAATTTTTTAAGAATAAAGAGATGCTCAGGTCAGATCAGACACAGTAGAGACAAGGGCAAAATTTTAGATGCCCCCTATTTATCTCAAAACATCTTTTTCATCCCTGCTTCATTACATGCATGAGAAATATTTCCCAAATGCTCTCTCTTCCCTAGGGCTTTTTATTAGAGTATCTGAAGCACCCCACCATCCTCAATCTCTCTATTTTGTTAATTTGGTATTTTTTCTGAGAAAAAAGAAAGAAAGAAAGAGCAGAAACTGGTTAGGAGGATATTCCTCAACTGATATGAGGCACGCCAGGCTCTTTTAAATGGGCACATAGATATGATGTGGTTTTGGAAGGAATGCTAACAATCTTTCCTTGTTTGCCCTTACAAATCTAAAATGTCGTCATGTGTACGTTATATTTGTGTTCTTATTCTCATTCTGAAAAGGGGGCATTTTGGGTTTTTCAAAGAATGAGCAGAGAGTATGGAAAGGAGGATAGCATTTTTACATGTTTATTACAGGCATGTGAGATATTTTTTTTATAGAACACATTTTGATATATTTGTGGGTTTTGGAATGCAGGACTGTACCGGGTGTTAAAATGAAGAAGGAATACAGAGAATTCATTGAAGCTAATAAATGAGACGCGCCATCAATTTCTGCGAGGTTTTGTATTTCTGTGAAAGAAATTGGAAATAACGACAAGATTTTGGATCAATGCCTTCATTTATCACGGAAATTTTCACTCTGATAGCGAGCGGGGTGTTTATTGTTTTCTTGGGGGCACATGTTAATGTTTGTACATTTATGGAGTGCCTGAAAAATACGAGAGAACCTGTATTTAATTTAATTACACTTCATTTGTTTACAAGGCAGCGTAGCTTGTACGCTTCTGCGTCGCGCCAAATCCTTGAGAAAATAACTTGTTGAATAAAAAATTGCAATCTAGTTGATGCATTTTTAAAATAAAATTTTACTTATTTTCAGACTTCCCTGCGTAAAGAAAAAGTATTTATCAAAAGATAACAATTTTAAAATGAGAAAAGTTCCTTAAAATTTGATAGATTTCAAGTGCAAGCAAGTAAATACTGACTTATATAATGAAAAACAATACTGAGTACATCGGGGAAATTTTGTATAGAAATACAAAGAGTTGTATTATTTAATTGTTTCATTGTAATTTAGGTACTTAAATGATTTTTTTTATATGACGATATTGAATTTCGAGAACATATGAGCATTTCGTTTACTTTTAGGAGTAGAACTAGGGTGTTTCTAAGTTTATTAAATTATTTTGTTAATTTAATATTAAAACCTATTAGATTGGTTTTAAATGACGAATTCGAATTGTTGAAACCTATTTATTTTTCGAGTATTGAGTGATACATCTACATATAAAATTTTAAAATTTTGAATTAATTTAAAGTCAAGCGGTTAAAATTATAAGGTTTATAAATTAATTTTAATGCATTCAGTTTTTGAATGTTTTTTTGAAAATGTTCACATGTAGACCGACAGATTTCAACGTTCAGATTCGTCGTCTAAAATCAATCCGATAGATTTTAGAATTGTGTTAACAAAGAGGCTTGATGAACTTAAAAACACCCTAATTCTACACTACTTTTAGAGCGCAAATGGAGAATTAAGTTATTTATTCTCCATTTGTGTTGTTGTAACTTACAAGTTCGTTATCCTGTTTAAATCTTCAATATTAGCTTAATTTATGTTTTAAATATTATGAGCAACGAGACCACTATGGATTCTTGTGAGATCGACGGTCTCGAAACGATTATTCTCTAGGTCATGCATACATTGATACATACCTATGTTTCCCTTCACATCCCATTAAGGGATCCGCCTCTGCTCCTTTTTTTAGAGAAAATGAGGATTCTGCTTTTCCGATCCGAACCATTCAAATTCATTAAGCTTTGTGTATGAAAAAATTGTTTTATCGAGATACGTGAATGAACAAATTTGAATAGTTCGGATCGGAAAAACAGGACCCTCATTTTCTCTAAGAAAAGAAGCAGAGGCGGATCCCTCGTTAAGGGCATCCCTCATCATTGCTTGCTTTCCCATCGATGGTAAACTAAGAATTCATATCACCGACGGTACCGTAACAGGAAATCTTTTACAATTACTTGATCTGGACCGTTTGATGTAAATTCTGCAATACAAGTAATAAATCCTAGTTTATACTCAATTCGGTTGCAAGTGTACAACCTTGTCAAGTAGTACTTAGGGATCGTCTCCACAGGGACAAGTTGGAATATCTTTTCTAACCTAACAATTTAATTTAGTAAAAGAAAATAAAAAGGTTTTTGTTTGTTCAAAAGGTTGATTTGGTTTTGATTAAACTGAATTAAACCAAAGTCTTAAAGCAAAATCTGACTTTTAACAAATATGAGAAATTAGGGTTTCTTAGGGTTCCTATCCACTAGTGTTATGACTAATTGGTTTATTAAATTTGTTCTTTCAATTATGAAGGCACAGTTGGGGATTGTAGGTACAAAGTGATATTTCTATATTAATACCATCTTCAAATTAGAATAAACGTCACCTCTCGGTACTTGGCTATGCTAATCTAAAGTCATTAAGTTCTTACTGTCCCAATTAATCTAGAAAACCGTCTTTCACCTCTCGGTACTTGGCACAATTTGTCTAAACTATTAGGTAAAGCCCGTATAAGACAAGCGTCACCTCTCGGTACTTAGCCTATCAAATACCCTATTCTTTATGGTCAGGACTTAATATTCAATTTCTCAATTGCAAATACCAAATCCTAAGATTTCATACGATTTCGATTAAGTCTTCACAATCAATTAAAATAAAGAATAGATCATAACAAAGAACAAGAACATATAAAATAAAACCAACTAAATCATAACAAAAGTTTCAAGTACAGCCCTAATTAACCCTAGAAAAGCCTTTAGCCTGTCATGGCTAAAGCACAAATGAAATTAAAAGAGTTCGAAGAGTTTCAAAGGAAAGAAAATAATAAAACCGGTTGATCGATGATGTTCTTCTTCTTCCTTCTTCTCTCTTCTTCTCTCTTCCTTCTTCTCCTTGTTAAAACCAGAAATTCTGTCTAAAAAAACGTCCCTTGCCTGTTTTACAAGTTTCCTATTTATACCCCTCACAAAATCTCAAAATAAAACACTAAAAATAGCAAATTCGGGCGCTGAACCGACATATTGCGGGCCGCAATAACATTCATTGCGGGCCGCAATGAGTGGAGGCAGTTAACATGTCGTGCAGAAAAACTGTAGAAGTCATTGCGGGCCGCAATGAATTTATTGCGGGCCGCAATGAATGTGCAGGAATGAGGAGGCTCTGACTTATTTCGTTTCGGGCCGCAATGAACTTCACTTCGGGCCGCAACAACAATGACAGATTCTCCAATCTTCGTGCTGACTTGCTACAAATCACCCGTTTTGCTTCGTTAAGCTCCAAACACTTGATTACCTGTAAAACAAACACAACTAGGGCAGTAACTTGAACTTTCGGACATTTCTAACCTAATCAAACCTAATCTAACCAAAACTTGGCTTAATTCACATAATAAACCCTAGGTTTCAATAGATATAATTTTGGCTTATCACCGTTCTTTTTAACTTGGCACGAATCTCAAAGCCCAATAATACTGGCCCCCTCAGTCAGCCCGAATCCCAAACCAGCTGAGAGTTAATCTCAAACCGTAAATAGCTAATTGTAAAAGGGAATCTTTTACGGTACCGTCGAGGATATGGACTCGGTAAACTAGACCTTTTCCATTTCAAAAGTCATAAAAAGATTCAATATTTTAGGAAAAATTTCGCATCACAGCCTCCTAAGTTCCTAGTCTTTTGTCGTTTGAAATGTTTTTTAAATCATAATTAAAAATTTTCTTTTTTTACGAAACCAACGTGATTACTTTTTTTATAAAAATTATAAGAACCAAATGTCATTTCGGTCCGTTGTTTTTTTTTATTCCGGACTGAAATGACATTTCGGTTCAGTTCTCTTTTTGAATTTTCTGTGATATTGGTTTCACAAAATTTATATGAGCCGCCACAGAAATTTCTATGAAATGCCATTTCGGTCCGGAATAAAAAAAAATACCGGACCGAAATGTCATTTCGGTTCTTATAGTTTTTGTAAAAAAAAAAAATGATTATGTTGGTTTCGTAAATTTTTTTTAATTATAGTTTATAAACATTAGCTGCATTACACCACCGATTGTTCTACAAACTTTTCATAGCTCATCTCGGTTACTTTTTTTACTTGTGTTAAATTTCTTCTGTGATAAAACGCTTCTAAAGAAATACATAAAATTTTCCTTTTAAATAAATAGCAATACTTTCAGGGCTTCAAAATTCATCGTACACTAAAGCAGCTTCCAAAATCACCAAAAATGATAAATAATCTTTCAATATCATAAAAAATTGGGATATAAATCTATTTATTCTAATTCTGAAAGAGACTTCATTTTATAAGCAAATTAACTAGCTGAAATACTTTAAACCGTAATGTAAATATTTATTGATATTTTTAAGCGAACGTGCCTATTTGAACCCCTAAAATCATCAAATGTTGTGCATAAACATAGGTGATAATGCATTCGCCACATTCAAAATCCAATAATCACTCGAACTGACAATATCAAATACACGGACAGCAATCCATTTGTGCTAAATCTCAATGTTACATCAAACTTTGTGCAAATCCATTTTTACCTTTTTTTTTAAAAAGGCGGGTTGACCCGGGTTGGAGTGGGTTGGCTCGGATTCCGCCGGGTTTGGGCGGTTTCGGGTCCGGATTGGAGGGGTTTGGAACGGGTTCGGGTTCGACGGGTTGGCTCGGGTTCGGACGGATTAGGTCCAGATCCGAGGGTTTAGGCACGGGTTCGGGCGGTCCGGTCTGGGTTTGGCCCGGTACGGTCAGGTCCAGATCCGAGGATTCAAACGGGTCGGGTCTGGACGGGTTGGGTCCAAAAAATGCGATCCACGCCTTGGTTAACTTGGCCCACCCGTTTGGACGGTCCGGTCCGGGTTTAGGCACGGGCTCGGGCCAGTCCGGAGCCGGTCCACGGGTTAACCCGGTCCATATTGGACTGGGTGGATTGTGTCAGTACACTAACTGTAACGTTTGTTATATCTCGAATTTTCACCATATCGTTCTTCAAGTCGATATTTATTTATTTTATTTTCAATTAATAAAAATTTGTCGCTGATTGAATAATCTGATTCGTTTTATCTAAATTATTCGAGCATCGGGTATCCCGAGGATACGAACGGGAGCAATCCAGTCCGTTCGTTATATACTGGCACAGTGGCACGGCATGAATTTAAGTGCCCCAACCAGATTACTCCGGTTTCTGATCGGACGGTTTGGATTGAAACTCTAAAACGGTGAGGTAATGCAGAGATCTGGACTCGACCCAAAATATCTTCTGACACCGGATCGAGTTCCCGCTCAAATTTTCAAAACCCAGGGTTTCTTCCTCGGTTCCTCCACTCTCTCTTTCTTTCCGACATTCTCACTTTCTCTCTTTCTTTCCGACACTCTCACTTTCTCTCTCATGGCACCTCCATTCGTGTTCCCCTCAAACCTGAAAGACCTAGAAGAGGACCTGGAAGAAGATAGCCTTCGCGTGTTGTGTCCAGTTCACGTCTCTGGTCTCCGCCCCTCCCAAGTGGAGGATCTCGTCAAAGGTAGATTAACCTAAAACCCTCCTGTGTAATTTATTTGCCATTTCCCTCTAAAATTACACTATTTTCGCTTTTGATTGAGTCTCCTATCTTCCTAGTCCTCTTTTCATAGCCAATTTCACTGATAGTTGCATGTCTATGCCCTCAAGATCAGCAGGGAGGTTACGAGAGTATATGCAAAGCGCTAGTTGTGAATTTCACTGATATTGGGGGCTATTAACACAGATAACTTCATGTTTTTCAGCACCAGCACCCTGAAAATCCTAGCTGTTGGTTAAGCACAATTTTGAGTTTGGAATTAAATAACAACTTCGCTACGACCTCCAGTTTCTGAACTCCACTCGACCATTTTTTTTTTTTTTCCAGAATACCTGTTTCTTAACATTCTCTTTCCAAAACTGTGGGCTTTCTGCCACAACAGCATAGTTAATTTTTTTTACTAACAACCATTAAAAATTTCCCCTAACAGGTGTGACCTTTGACCTCTCTGACCGTGAGTTGTTTTGCATTGAAGAACAAGATGTATTTGACCGAATTTATTCCCTTGTGAAGGAATTTTCCACATTAACACCTTTGTTAAAGCTTAATCTCGTCGAGACCCTCCGCTCTAATCTGAGCGTGCTTCTTCCCAGCATCGACTCGCTCTCTCGTGCTGCTGAGTCTTCACCAGGATATCGTGATGATGGGAGCAATGTCGCTGCCCGAATGGCTTCTCATCTCAATGCGCTGAAGATCTACTCATTCTTTCTCCTCTCTATCGCTACAGCTCAGGAATGTAAAGCTGAGACTGCTGGTGCTTCTAGTAAGGTCAGTTAATGTTTCTCCAATAGTTAAAAATAGGCCTCAATTTTAACCCAGTTAAGCCTCAGTTTTGACTTTGTCTGGCTTGAATCTATCCCTATTGTCGCAACTAAGCTTTAAAAATTTACTTCATACGTTCTTCAGAAAACTCAAATTTGTGTCATGCTTTCTCAGTCGGGATTAATTGCCAAAAGAAGCCCTAACCCTGCAGAAAAAAATTCCAGTTTACCTACCTTCTCATTGACCGATTTTGACTTGGATTAGGCTTATATATGCCACTGAGGTTCAGTTGACCTCCAGTTCCCGTAATCATTCAAACTGGACTCATTTTGCCCTCAAGTGTGCAAGTAATTGCCAAAAGAACGAAGAAAAAGACAGAAACGACACAAATTAAGGGGCGATAGTTTAGTTCGAATGGGGAATGGTATGATATTACCATAGAGCAGGAACTTTCCAATACCAACATGACCAGTTAAAGTCCGATCATGCCTCAAATAGCACTCTTGCAATTAGCCAATATAAACCAAGAGAAAGCTATGGGGTAGATATATCTGCCGGGTATTGTATCCCTGCAGTACGTGAAAAATGAAATATCTGCATTTAGCTATTATGATTTTACGAAGAACGTAATATGGGAATTCTAGCTTTTGAATTGCCTACATGCAGGAAGCATCAATGTTTTATTTTGTTTATTATTACATTTTGAGTACATTTGAATTTTGTTTGAAAAGCAAATGCATCTATGTTGGATGTAGGCTGCAACACAAGGTAGGAAGAAAAATACAGTCTATGCATGGAATTGGGAGGCTCAAAGGGGCCGCATCATCAATCTGATAGCCAATTCTCTTGACATAAATCTCTCTTTGCTTTTTGGCCCGGGTGAAATAGAGGATAGCTATCTGTCATTCATTTCAAAGTACTCCCTCAACCCAAATTTTTTTCTTTTTCATTTTTTGTTCATTTTAAGGATGACATACTTTGAGATATTGCATTTAGTTCCCAAAATTCTCAAGTTTTGCATAGGGACCCAGCAGACTCTTCTTTTGTTGCTTTCTTTGTGGTAGTAGACAAAAAGCCTACTAATTTCCATTAAACTAAAAAAATAAACTCTTCTTCTTTTGTTATCAATACATATTTTTTTTATTAGTATTGTTGATTATGATATTCGTAGAAACCTAAATAAAAAAACACACTACCAAAACTTCACCATTCGCAGCTGGCATTTCTATTTAAAAAGCATGCAAGGCCTTACATCCAAGGTTGTATAATGCAAGGATAAGTGTCTCATGGATATTTATGTGCTTCCTTTTCTATGAACCCATCACTTCCTTTCATAATGATCTTTCTATGAACTACGTAGGTGCACTTTTACCTTCTACGAAATTCAAACGATAATAAGGGATGATGAAACAAGGAAAGCGCTTGGGCGGATAATAGGCACTGTTGGGACAAAGCTAGGTAGAACTGATCAGACATGCGCTTCTATTCTCCATGTTATCCATAAGTTTGACTATGTGGTGGCCCCAATTGCTGAGGCTGTAGCCTCTGCTGAGCAGAAGTACAATGATGGCAGCCTGGCAGTAGCTCTTATACGAGAGATTGGGCGTGCTGATCCCAAGGATTATGCCAGGTTTGAACTAGTTGATGGATCTGAATGATTGATTTTTTCGGTTAAAGCTTAACTTCTTAATCAAGCATTAAAGTAGTACTGAATCTCAATTTTTTTTGGATTTTTGGTGTTTACATGGGTGGGATTGGCATATGTAATTGATGTTGAGTAAGCCCCTATCACACAGACACAAGCAAAAGAAGAAAAAGAAAAAAAAAAAGGAGCATAATTTGGCTGGGCCATGAGTAGGCATGGTATCCTACAATTAGATCTCATAACTAGTATCCTTGTAATTGGAATTTCCATTTTGATTTCTGATTTATGCCCAGGACTGGCACGTACTTGTACTGGTTAAGTTGACAGCATAACGACCTTTTTGATAGCTAAATTCAATGCTTCTTCTTAATTTGTTAAATAAAACCAATGGACGTATGGAACCTGTTGAGAACTATTGTTACTGTATCAAAGATGTGAATTAAATGGTTGTTCAACAAGTTCAAATAAATAAAATGAATATTTGTTGATTTTGTAACTTCATGACCAGAGATACAGCTGGGGCTGAAAATGTGGGGAGATTCTTAGTGGAGTTGGCTGGACATACCCCCAAGCTGGTTTCAACCAATGTTGGGGTGTTGGTGCCACACTTTGGTGGAGATTCGTACAAGATTAGAAATGCCCTAGTGGGTGTTTTGGGAAAGATAGTGGCAAAGGCATTTAAAGATGTTGAAGGAGATGATAGATCTAAATCCTTCCGATTGAGGAGTAAAAATGCCATGCTGGAGATACTGCTTGAACGTTGCAGGGATGTGTCGGCTTATACTAGGAGCCGAGTGCTTCAGGTTTGCAAGTTTTTTGCTTCTTGTTAATTTTAATTCCAGAGCAAAAATACAACCATTTTTAAGCCTAAACACGTGGTCTGCCTGTCATCTTTATTTAGCAATCGCCATGCTGGCATACTATTTTGACCGAATTTGCTTTTGCAGACCATTTCTGCTACAATATTCCTTTGACACAATCCAGCAAAGTGCTCTTTGCTATTTAGTTTACCTTGTTTGACGTTTGGGGTTTTGGTTATGCTCATTTTGCCAGCATTTATCTAGTTCTATTTTTTTTTCCTTCCGTTATTTCAAGTTCCCTATTAGTACGGTAGGGGAGGCCAATGGTGGTGGTATCAATCTGTGTTAATTTCTGGGTGGGAATTGACCAGGGTCATAATGCAGAATTCCAGGTTCATTTATGACTTCAGTACTGGTATGAACAGCTTTGTACTAATATAACTGAGGAGATTACATTTTTGTTTTTGATTGAAACCCTTTCTTTCAGGTATGGGCAGAGCTGTGTGAGGCGAAAGCTATTTCCATTGGACTTTGGAACGAGGTGGCCTCAGTAGCTGCTGGCCGTCTGGAGGACAAGAGTGCTTTTGTGAGAAAATCTGCACTGGGACTCCTCATCACCCTTCTCCAGCATAACCCGTTTGGTCCCCAGCTTCGTGTACCTGCTTTTGAGGCAACTCTACTGACATACAAGGAGAAGCTCCATTTGATGGAACCGCCTCCCTCTCCTCCTCTGGAGGGAGTAGAAGACGATACAAATCCTGATGTGGGAGCCCCACAGGCCCCACCTGTGGGGCCCCAACAGCTTGAGGAAAGTGTTTCTGACAGCTGTCAGCCTGATCAGACCGATACACAGGAGGAAGCGGTGCCGGATATGGGGAATTTGGAGCAGATCAGAGCATTGGTGGCTTCGCTCGAGGCAGGTTTGCAGTTCTCGAGGCTGTTCACGTCATTAATGCCGACACTGGTGCAGCTTCTGGCATCACCAAATGCTACTGATGTCGAGAACACAATCCTTCTATTGATGAGGTGTAGGCAGTTCCAGATTGATGGATCTGATGAGTGCCTCAAAAAGATGTTGCCTTTGGTAAATGTTTTAAATTTTTAATTGACCTTAAAAAGTTCAGAAGAGTTGGAACTTGGCCAAACGGTAATTAGCAAGTATAAGATAATTATACTCTTTTCATTTCCGAATTTTTAGATACCTATAGTAAACCACAGAGGTTTGACCATTGACTATATATATTTGAATTAAAATTGTTTTGATTATTGGTTTTGGATTCTTTTTCACAATCTAAGTTCTGGCTGGCGCAGCTAATAAAATTGTACCGCAACTACATGGGTTTTTCTGCATTCAATGTTTGATGCATATTTAGCAAAGTTCATCTATCTTGCCTCTACTTATGTTACTTTCTTCTTTGCCTGAAACAGATTTTCTCTCAGGACAAATCTATATATGAAGCTGTGGAGACTGCATTTGTTGCTATATATATAAGGAAAAATCCAATAGAGACAGCTAAAAATTTGTTAAGTTTGACAATCGATTGTAGCATTGGTGACCTAGCAGCACTTGAGAGCCTTGTTAGTTCAATGGTCCTTAAGGGGGAAATTTCAACTGGCACGGTAATTTTTTTAAGGAATTTCATAAATGTAATCTCAGAGAATTTTATTGGTTTGCATATTCAGTTTGTATATTTGATGTTGTCAACCCAAGGGGGATTGGTTTTGTGATGGGTCTATAAATCTCCAAATTTGAATTTTCCTCCAGCATATTATGTGCAATTTTGCATTCACATCCTCGCAAAATTTTAATTGTTTGAATGCTCCTAGTTGTATGCTTGATATTTCTGAGTCAGTTTACTTTGGTTGTAGCATGCTTAATATACCTTGAGAATTCTCCTACACATCCAACTTGACAAACCATATTTGCTCTTTATTTCTTTTTTTTTAAAGATCTCCGCATTGTGGGACTTCTTCAGTTTCAATGTGAGTGGATCAGGAGTGCTCCAAAGCCGTGGAGCCTTGCAAATTCTTTGCATGGCTGCAAAATCCACACCCTCAATCTTGGGGTCCCACATGTCTGAAATCATTGACATTGGCTTCGGCCGGTGGTCAAAGGAAGAACCACTGCTGGCCCGTTTTGCTTGTTTAGCCCTGGAAAGGCTGTCCAACGAAGACAGAAAGAAACTAATAGGCAAGAACAGCCGGGTCTTCGGGTCTTTACTAAATGTAATAGTGGGCTTCTGGCTACCTGATAAAATCTGGTACACTGCTGTCGACAAAGCCATAACCACCATATATGCTATACATCCAGCACCTGAGATGTTTGCCTCAGAAATTGTGAAGAGGTCGCTTGATGCAGTATTTGTGAATGGTGTTGAGGGTGGAGAGGATTCGCATTTGGAGTCTCTCTCCTCTGTACCAGTTGCAAAACTAGGAAGGTTTCTGTTTATACTGAGCCACGTGGCACTTAATCAGCTGGTATATGTTGAGAGTTGTGTCAGAAAGATTCAGAAACAAAGGGGGAGGAAAGAGAAGTCAGGTGCTGTATCTGAGAGCGGCGAAGTAACTGAGGTACTTTTCTTCTCTATTTTTATTTCATTTGTTGTTGCTAACTTTTGGGCGCCCCTTGGCTTTTGGTCCAGTGTCCATTGCCAATTATCAGTGAAGCCATCTGTCATTAGTAATCTTCTGTGTCATTTGGTGTTGCTACTTTGTGGATTAACACAATTTTTTATTTTTTGAAGGTCAGTGGCTATTGCCAACTAACGATTGAATTAATAAGAAAAATATGTACAAAAAATTTGCTTTCTATATGGATGCTTTGTTATTATTCAGCTGTGCAATTCATGATATGCTCTATGGCAGTGTACCAAATTCAGATACTTTTTTTTATTAAATAGCAAATTCTGATACTAATTGACAGTTTTTCTGTGATGGCAGGTGCAAAATATAAATGCAGAGCTGGGGCTCAATGCGAATGTAGATGTGGCACTTGACCCTCTTGCAGAAAAAGCAGAGAAGGAAATTATTTCTTCTGGGGAAGTGGAGAAGTGTCTTATCGGTCATTGTGCACCTTTTCTATCAAAGCTTTGCCGGAACTTTAGCTTGTTGCAAAAGGTGTGCTGCTGAACCTTTTCAGTTCTATGCTAGTAAAGAAGTAAATTTTATATACTATCGAGAAGTTTATATAAATTTTTTTTAGTAAAATTATGCAAGTCGTTTGCATTTTCATTACTTGCTAAACACAACCACTTCTTTAAAAATCTTGCAATTAAATGCCATGACAGTTGTTCCTTTGTGACTGCCCACATTAGTTATAATGAAATGAAATGACAAACTTCCTGATTAATAAATTGAATATTCTTCCTTATGAAAGATAGATGGATAGCGTTCAATTTAGTTTGTGCTGGGATTATCCTTGTCATTTTCTCATACTAATCATGCGATTCAGGCAATAATGAAACCTTATTATAAGTTAGAACTGACAGTTGTGACTTTATCTTTTCAATTTCGAAGCATAAGTTACAAGTTTTCCAAAAATTAGAAAGAATGGTTTTCTCTAATTTTGTCTACAGCGGACTCCTTGTTGGGTCACTATCATCATATTGTATTTTATTTTGCAAATCTTGCTTTAATATCTTTAAGGTTTCTTATGTATGTCGCGGTGGAAAGTTTGACTTGCTTGCTTGTTTCCAGTTTATCGGAAGAAATCTACGTTCATCTATTTTGTCTACTTCTTTGCTAAAACAAGGATTGTTTTCCTAGAGTGCAATTTTAACACAACTTATTTTCTTCTCTTGCAATTTTCAGTACCCAGATTTGCAGTCGTCTTCTATGCTTGCTCTTTGCAGACTGATGGTTATTGATGCTGACTTTTGGTAAGAATTTAAATGGTTCAACCATTGATCTTTGTAGCTATTCTGTTTATTAAGGATTTAAATGTCTGTTATTTATTGTTACCAAACCTGACCATGTGAGTATTGCTAGGCAGTTCTAAACTCTTGGTAGTCATGTCACTTCCATGAGGCTCATACAGAATATTAACTGATTTCATATTCTTTTTTTTTTAATACTGTTTCAAAATCACATAACTTCTTTTCAGTGAAGCGAACCTTCAGCTGCTCTTCACAGTTGCAGAGAGCTCACAAAGCGAGGTGGTACGGTCTAACTGCACCATAGCCATAGGGGATTTGGCAGTGCGCTTCCCCAACCTCCTAGAGCCATGGACTGAGTTCATCTATGCTCGTCTCCGCGATCCCTCAGTTACTGTTCGCAAGAATGCTGTCCTTGTCATCTCCCATCTTATACTCAATGACATGATGAAGGTAGGCAACGGACTTACATGGGTCGAAATTATTTTTCAAAATCCAGGGGTAGGCAACGGACTTACTGAGTCCGCCCCTGTATATACTTGTAGGATGGTTACTATTCTGTTCGCTCCCTACACATGGAATATCTCTTATACTCATACACCCCGTGATATCCGTTAGGAGAGTAGGTCAGATCAGGCCAAAACCATCCCAGCCAATGTCAGTAATCAGCATTCCGCTCTATGACTCCTGTAGTTTAGGTCAGACCAACCAATTTTGGGTTTGGAGTTGGTTCCAGATCCTGGTCGGTTTTGGTTATTCACAGGAAAAAATAAATTTGGGCCTTTTCTTTGTTGGATAAGATGGGTTGTGCAAGATTTTATTTTTCTTTGTTGGATAAGCTTTGCTAAGTACTTGTATGTAAGGTGCTCTTTTTATTTTTCTAAATTATTCTAATGATTACTATTTTAGGTCAAAGGGTATATAAATGAAATGGCTACTCGAATAGAAGACAATGATGAAAGGATTTCTAGTCTAGCAAAGCTGTTCTTTCATGAATTATCAAAGAAAGGTATTTTGTGTTGTATGATTTAAGTATTTCATTTCTTCTATATCATTAAATTTTGGTACTGGGTGCTACTAGCATCAACAATTCCAATTCCATATTTGTTGTTGTACCTTGTAGAGCACCTTGCCTACATATTAAAATGCTAAAAAGGTCTTTTGCTGTTGTTAAAATGTTCTAGTTACATTCATTTGATATCTTGAAAAGTGTTGTTGAAATTAGAAAACTAAAAATTGTAGATGTGTTCTTCAATTTGACACATTGTTGAATGACCAATCAAATTCTAGATTGACCCCTACTTGACCCATACCTTATTTAAATAATTGAGAACACATTTACAATTGAGAACACATCAAATGGATGTACCATAGAAGTTGGATGTATGCTATATATCTGTTACAAAATACCAAATTTTACTATTGTACTTCTGTGTGAGTAAAACTAGGGTGTTTTTAAGCTCACCAAGTCTCTTAGTGACCTTCACTCTAAAACCTATCGGATTGAATTCTAACGATGAATCCAAACCGTTGAAACTAATCTACTTTGCGAGTGATGCGTTTACATGTCAAATTTATAAATTTCCGAATTAATTTAGTATAAAGTCGAGCGGTAAAATAAAGGTTTATAAGTTAATTCTAATGCGTTCATTTTTCATTATTTTTTGGCCGCTTGACTTTGTAAAAAATTAATTTGAAAATTTGTTAATTTTGGATGTAAATACATTATTCGTGAAGTAGATTGATTTCAACAGTTTGGATTCGTCATTTAAAGCCAATTTGATAGGTTTTTGAGTGAGCTTAAGAACGCCCTAGTCCTACTCCTTATATGTTACCTAAAAGCGTTTGTCGACTCCAAAAGTAGGCACGACAAATAAGAAAGAAAGTTACACCTATAACAATTATAAAAAGCAGCCCAGGATCAATTTCTTCACCACCTGTACGTTTCACTTATTAAAACTCTTGTTGGTCTAAGTTGACATACATATCTCTCTGTCTCTCTCTCCCCCAACTCCCTCTATTAGGAAACAATCCAATATACAATTTGCTGCCAGATATCCTGGGAAGGTTGTCTAACCAAGACCTGCCAGTTGATTCCTTTTACAACATAATGCAGTTTTTAATCGGCTTCATAAAAAAGGTTCTTATAAGTTTCCTTTTTCTGTATATTTTATTTGTTCATCTATTATTTTTTAAGTTCCATAAATAAAGATCTTTAGTGTTATTTTCAATTTGGTTCTGTGCCTCTTTGGGATTTGTGAGTTTTGTATTGACTTCATAGTAAAATTAGTGTTGATCTGCTTTACTGTTTCTATTGGGTTGAAAATGTTTTGAACTTCATAGTACAATTAGTAACTTTTTGTGGTAATAATATTACTTCAGGACAAACAAATGGATGCTCTTGTTGAAAAGCTCTGCAATAGGTTCAGTGGAGTAAATGGTATATTTTCTTATCCGTTATTTACTGTTGCTATCTATGAAGCAGATTATTGTTTTTAATGGGAACTCTAGTTTGTACAGTGTAATGTGCCTCTTCAAAAAAAAAAAAGGTTGTTGCATTCAAATAAGAACTCCTTCCAGAACTCAGAGATAACTTAAAATTTATCTTTTCAAAACCAAAAAACATAGATGGATTTACAAATTGTGATACAAAGGTATGACCAAAACCTAGTTTCGTCATGGTAGGCCTTATCAGTATTTGCCTACCACTTACTAGAAAAAAAGGGTACGAGGAAATAATGTTGGCCTTATCAAATATTTAATTCTACTTCATTTTGTTTGCACATTTTTTAGATGTGAAGCAGTGGGAGTACATCGCATATTGTTTGTCACAGCTTACTTTGACAGAGAGGGGATTCAAGAAACTGATAGAATCTTTCAAAGCTTATGAGCATGCCTTGTCTGAAGATTCGGTTTTGAATCACTTCAGATCCATTATTGCGAAGGTTAGTTGTCTTTCTAGAGAGTCATTAAAACACCAAACAAGCCAGGTGTAGTACCGATGTTGTACCTGTGGGCAAGCTCTAGTTATTTGATACTTGTTTAATATTGTGTTTCAAATGTTTTTTGTTTTATTATTTTCTTAATGCAGTACAAGAAGTTTGCGAAGGCAGAGACAAAAGCATGTGTGGAGGAATTTGAGGAGAAAATAGGCAAAATTCATGAAGAAAGAAAAGAGCAAGAGGTGACGGCTGAAAATGCAAAAGTGCACCAGGAGAGGATTGGTACACTTGAAGGATTTCTAGTAAAAAATAAAAAAGGACGGAAAGAGAACAGTGACACTATAGCAGAGGGTATACCTCTTTTTTATTGGTTTGTTATCTCTACTTACAGCATACAGTATAAATCTGTACCAACCATGAAAGGAACATATGTTTTTGATGTACAAAGTTTTGGGTTTATACTTTTAATAATTTTACTAAGATCAACGGATTATATCCCACACAAAAAAAAAAACCCAACCAGATTTGCGTCGTATTTAGTAGGTTTTTGTGTACTATTGCACATGTTATGCATATAATCCGCCTTCAAAAAAAAAAAAGACTCTGAAGCTGTGTTTGGGCAACATTGTTGGAGATCGGTTTCATCTTTTTCACTAACATATATATCCTTCTATTTTTTTTTTACTTTTAAAGATGAAAATGGAGAAGTGGTAGACCCGTCAGTGTCGCAAGGCTCTGCTGTGACATCGGTGGCAAATAGCAGTGTCGCAAGGCGCAAAACTCGGCAAACTCGAAGGTTTATTTCTGCTGTTGGTTTAATTTCTAGGGTTCATTTCCTTCTCAGGTTTTGGTACCATTATATTTAGTTCTTGGTTGAGTTCAGTTCCGTCTTTTCGTGTCATGTTGCTCGGGCTTTTGACATCCAATCAAGCTTTTAGAAAATGTTTAAATGGAATTTTATGGTAGATTGATACTTAAATTTTTTTATAAATATTTTCTGGTTTTACAAAGTCCAAATTATAAGTAACACTTCCTTACTTTTAATAACATAACAAATATCAATTTTATTTATAAATCAGTTTACACTTGCCTTTTTTTAAAAACAATCTCAGATCAGATTATTGCTTTTCAACCCTACAATAGCTTTCAAAAACCACAAAGAATAGCTCTTCAATATAAAACTGGTTTTTAGACGCTCAATCTGGTGAATCATCCAAAATCCATTAAATTATTTTATTTTATTTCTTTACAAATTTTAACACTAAGTGGTCCAAAATTCAGTTTAACCATTTAAATGCTGCTAGGGGTCCAGTGTATGCTTAATTAAAAATAATTTGATTCTGTTTTGTTACTACTGCCTTGAACCTTGAAGCCTAGACCTATGCATGGTGGTTACAATATAAAACCAGTGAAAGCCAATACTAGGATTGATTTAGGGAATCCACTCATGCTGGTTGCCATGAAAATGAAAATTGGTTTTTAGGGGTTGAACCTCAATTATTCATTCTTTATTCAATATTTTTCAAGTAAATTTTGAATTGCTTATGCAACAACTGCAGGTGAGGCTTGACTTCAATTCCCCAAAATGATATGCTAGCTGTTTTGTATCGCCCCAAAAATGCTCTCTAGAGTTGTTTCAATTGAGAATATCAATTTCAAGTTCTCTTGTTGTACAAGTAGGAATATCTATAATCATTGTACAAGGTAAATCCTTTGCTAACCATCCAATGTATGATGTTTCTGTAATTGATAGTGAGGACTTTTGTCTTTGAATGAATGAGCACACTGGATGGAAAGATAAAAAGTTGACCAAAATAGTGAAGAAGGCCTAGCCTGAATCCTTCACCTACATACAACAAATCAAACAATAATTATTACAAGATAAGTCTTTAAACAACAAGGTTCCATCTTGTCCTTCCCTTTTTCAAGTTTCAAGCACCAGAAACTCGGTTGAGAGTCCTTTATGGATAATAATTGAAATTTGAAAGGTTAGACCACTATTTTTATATCTCAAAAAAGAAGTTTCAAGCACCAGATAGTATGAATTCTCATCTCGAAAATCTTATAAAATCTTTGACGTGATCTCTTTTGTAAGCTTAAGAACATTTGTATTGAAATTTTGAAATATGCTGTAAGTGTTTCTACTAGTACTACTACACTGTTTTGGATATATATCACATGCTGCGCATAACTGATGTCAACAATTACCGTCTGCTTGAACATGATCAGCTATTCAGCTGTAACTATAAATAATTTCTCCAGATTTGACCCAGTTGTAGCTAATGCCGTGTCATAGAAGCAACGGTTCTCCCATAAAAGAGGGGAATATTTTTAAGTGGTAATGACAATTAAAGAAAACATTTCAGTTTCTAACAACATCAAGAGATAAACTACTGTTCAATTATTCCAGCCTTAACATTGGCATGCCAATAAACAAAATTTTCCAGCTACAAGGAATTTAACATCCACAACTGAACAAGAATTTTTGAACAAAGCCCCCTTAGAAAAGAGATGATGCAAGGTAAATTAAATTAATAAGATTTCCCACAGTGTATCAAGCTTCCAGCTCCAAGAAATAGACCAAAAACTGCTGCACTTCCTAGTGTAGTTTGGCCAATGTACCTTATCTTTAGCAACCCCGGAACCTAAAAGAATTAGATATATAGAATAAGTGAAAATAAAGAAAATCTTTTCACAACTGCCCCTAAAAAAATTTAATAATACATCAAAATAACTCGTAACTCTGGATAGAGGATCAATGGTGATGCTTGTCGCCAAACTCAAACTAGTTGGTAAACAGGAAAGGTCTTTGCAGTGTCTGTGCATTTGTTCATTACGCATACTTATAGGGATCGGGGTGATGATATTACTCATCTAAGATGTGCAAACAATTGTCCAAAGAGGTTTGTCCTCCGGCTCACCCACCAATAAGAGTATGCCACTTTGCTTTCCAGAGCCAACTACGTCGTTGGAAGTGTCAACCATATACAAATTTGACACAAAATGGGTTTGGCGCTTGGCAACATGGTGCACTCTAAATGGTAACTTTTTATGTTTTAGGTTTCCGGAGATGGTAACTAAATTGCCCCCAATATTGTTAGTTTCCTATATAGTTTCATATTGTGGTGCACAATATGCACATTTCACATTCTGATTGCTATATCACATTTATTAGCTACTTCATTTTTGTTGAGGCTTCGTAGTTCCCCAGTTTGTTGCATGATTTTAGTTCATTCTATCTCAAAAAAGGAAAAGAGACATTTCAGACAGGCATTCCCATATAAGGTGCATCTACAGCTAACCCAGAGGGTATTTGGCCACCCTCATGATTTTAAATTTTTTAATCATGCATATTGAAATTTAATTGAATTTTTTTCCAAAACTTTTATATAGTTCATTCCCCTCATAAAATGCCAAATGCGTGCTTGTAGCCTAGTGATTAGAATTCCTGTTTGTGGTTGTGGAGGCTTGGGTTAAAATCCTACTTACCACACATTATACAATTTACATTTTCAAAATTTTCTAGTTCCGCCTCTGTTCCCACACAGGTCTTTTTGTACTAGCATCAGTCCTTATGATAACAAGCCATCTAGATGGTTACGTTACTAATCTCTAGGCCAATAATACATATTGAGCCTGCACGGCTGCAAGTCTACAATTGTGTTCGTACAAGCAAAAATGTACACCACATCATCACCTGTTAGTAAAAGATATGATGGACAAGCTAACAAACCTTGAATCGAATAGCCTCGTAAGTCCCGTAAACTGCACCTGAAAAAGAAAGGAACCAAAGATAAAACTAATTAGTGTAACATTGAAGGAAAATAATTATGATGATCACAATAACATAATAACTAGATATACAATATTCCAACTGGAAAAATGTTGACAGTGTGATGATTAGAGTAATAGCTGATATCTCGCCAGTAAGGTCTGGTCCTCTACCCTATAGTACTGGTAATTTCAGATGGTTGGACCCAGGCAGGGGCGGACCCAGTGTATTCCGGGGGGGAAGCTGCCCCCCTTGGATTTTTTTTTTGCCCCCTTCTGAACGTTTAATTTGTAATTCAATTTAAATTTAGGGTTAAAATTGAAATAAATCCGTTGAATTTTGATTGGTAATTAAAATTATAAGTCAGAGCATCAGAAATTACAAGTCAAAGCATTGGAAAGTATAAGTTAAAGCATTGTTTTTTGTCGAGTACCCAATTGGTTAATGGATTTAAACCCAATTAGATATTTAAACCCGATTCAATATTTTTTTGCCCCCCCCGACGAAAATCCTGGATCTGCCCCTCCCAGGAGCTGGTACCATACTGCAATATATCCACATATTGTGGTCTGGTTTGTCTAGTAGCACAGTGTAGATGGTAGGGCAACTGGTACAAGTTTCAGTTATGAGAGCAAAGCTGATATATGCAAACAGATTAAGCTTGCATTGGCCCTTGCAATAGGTGTTGATATTTGTATACAGAGGAGACCTAATCAACTTAGCTAAGAGTAATCTCTCTGGCTATAACAAAATTTAAGCCAAGTTTATAGATACATCCTGCTCAAATCTCCTCTCCGTTCAATAAAACTTAAATCTCCGTCACAGCACGCACTAGCTATAGAAACAAAACACCTCCCGAGTTTAGAAATTGAAATATGAGAAAACAAATGGATTTAAGGACACAATCCAAATCGAAAAATTGAGGGAAAGAAGGGAACGAAACTAGGGTTTAACCTTTGTTGCGAAATAGAGAGAGAAAGGGGTAGAAAGGTAACCATACCGACAGCTCCTCCTACAGCACCACCTACCGCCACACCAGCGGTGACACGAGCCAGGCAGCCATCTCTCGCCATATTCTTCCTCGATTAATTTCTTTTTTTTTTCCTCTCTTTTCCTTCGTTTTTTTTTTTTTTTTTTCCACTGCACAAGTGCGGCGAAATTCTATTTGACTTGGACCCTCGAACAAGAATAGAAAACTAGAGAAAAATTAATTAATTTCAGCCACTGACAGGTAGGTCTCCCGTGCCAGTTTCTTGCAAGAGAGCTGGTTCAACTTCACACAGCATATTAATCGAATCTTTTTTACTTTTTATTTTATAATTTATGCGCTGTATGAAATCAAATTAGCTCGGTCAGTATTTTTATCTGAAAAAGCAGCTTTTTCTGTTGACCTTTGAGTCTGAACCAATTCAATTCAAATTAGAAATTACGGAGTCTCTCTAATATTCATGCAGATTTTAATCGAAGTCTGAATTCAAATTTCTTTAGGATCCGAATTATCTCCTTAGACCGTGCTCTAGAAAGGGGTACGCGGAAGGAGGGAAAGAGAGCGAAAGTGGGACAGATATCCTCTCAGGTATCTGACTCAAGCAAATTGCAACGGTCGGTTCAGATTAATTCTATCTGGGCCAGACTCAATCCGGTGTCTATTGAGATTGTAGGGGATGTTTTGAGATTCGTGCCATGTTAAATGAGCCGTCCGATCGTAATTTGCTTGAGTCAGGTAACCTGAGGTGATGTGAATTCGCAAAAGTGAAACGGCACGTGACCGCATCTGCTCGGTTACGATCACCCGCTTCAGAAGAGAGGAAATCGGAGTGGAACGAAAGGAGAAGTCCATTGTAGCAAGGGGAACCAAGGGGAACTCCGTGTATAACTTCGCTGAGATTTATCCCCTTCAAATTGGGGTGTAAGTTTACTGTGTAGAGGGAAAGCCTCACCCCGTCGCCCTTCCATTAATGTTGTTTCCCCTCTTCCTCTAGCACAGCCTAGTTGGCATTTTGTTCCTTCTCGATGACAATCGATGTGAATATTTTTTGTTGATATATTATTATTATAACTTTATTCAAAATCACGATTTAAATTTCTAATAGAAAACGTGAAACGTTGATCTTATCTTATTTGTAAAGTTTTTTTTATTAAAAATATAATTTATAGTACGATATGAAAAAATAATTGAAAAATTAATAGTTCTATTGTCATTCTTTTGCACAATTTTCTTCCTTTTTTTATCTTATACAAAGCAATTTCCAAATGTAATAATTTTAGATGTCGTGAATAATTTTAAAATATAATCAAATCAAATCAAATCAACGATTCGTTTATTATTTAAAATTGAGATTTTGCATTGTAATAAACAAGGTGGTCATAATTTGAAAATTAAAATAGCCGTAGGATCCTTCCTCTAAATTCACTTACTAGTAAACTTTTAATTTGCTAAGCTAATGATGATTATTTTGTGTTTATTCATAATTATCTAAGACAAACAAGACGGAAAGGGACAAGAAAGCCCTTCATTTTTTCTCAAAATTTTCAGTTCTAAAACAAGTAATCAGTGTCGGTCAGGTACAATCTCAAGAGCAAGCGTACGGATCGACATTGTTTTAATCAACTTGTAAGTTGTTTACATTTATATATATATATATTAACTTTCAACATGTAAATCAGGTTGAAAAACACGCATGAATTCTTAGAGCATCTACATCCCTGGTACTATTAGAGTTTCTAATCTAGTTTCATGAATGTGGGAGAATTTCTTATTTAGAAACTACGCAGTAAAGTAAAGTTTCTTATTAAGAAACTGTTTATAAACTCCATGTTGATCAAATGATTGGCTCAAATTATTTTTATTTTTAATTTGTTGCTGATGTGGCTTAATAGAAACTCTAAAATTAATTTCAGAAATGTGAGAGTTAAAAATTTTAGCCGACATTTTTATTAATATCCAAAGTTTAATACAAATTATTAATTATGCTCAGAATCGGACCAATTATCGAAAAATACCCAAGCCGGCCAGAAAATGGCCGGCTTAGTTCCCTCCCTAAGCCGGCCATTTTCTGGCCGGCTTGGTACCTTTTTTTTCCCGCATTTCACACTATATATACCCCCATTTTCTCTCTCATTCTCACAACTCTCTCATCTCACAACCGGATTTGAGCTCTTCTTTGAGGTAATTTTTTTTTATCTAATTTAATTTGTAATTTATTTATTTTAGGGTTTAGGATTTAGGTTTTAGGTGTTATAATTTAGATTATGTTGTTGTAATTTAGTGTAATTAGCACAATTGACCAATATTTAGGGTATTTTGGCCTTTTTTTACCATAATTAGGCTGATTAAGCGTAATTACCGAAATTAGCACGTTTGACCACCCTTTGGGGTATTTTGGTCCTTTTTACCATAATTAGGCTAATTAAGCGTAATTTAGTGTAATTAGCACAGATGACCAATATTTAGGGTATTTTGGCCTTTTTTACCATAGTTATGCTGATTAAGCGTAATTTTACTGAAATTAGCACGTTTGACCAATATTTAGGGTATTTTGGTCTTTTTTACCATAATTAGGCTGATTAAGCGTAATTTAGTGTAATTAGCACAGATGACCAATATTTAGGGTATTTTGGCTTTTTTTACCATAATTATGCTGATCAAGCGTAATTTCACCGAAATTAGGTTATTTTAGATATCAAGATGCCTAGAGCACGGCCTACCCAGCGTCCAGTAGTGGACGAGCCGATCAGTACTAGCAGCACGGAGCACATCAGTCCTCTCATGTGGATTCCCCACAGTGAGCACCGAGTCTCACTGGCTTCTCGTGAGGTACGTTCCTTTTCTTATATTTTCATTAAATTTTGTTGGGTTTAAATTTTATTATGTTATCACCATGCGGATTACCTTTTTCAACGCAGGACACGGATCTTCTAGATGTGAAGTTGAGGTGCGTTCACATGAAGTACTACGAGGTGATGGAGCCGTACCTCGTCAACCTGGGTCTCTACCAGGTTGTGGACATCGTGCGGACAGAGAAGAGCATCATCAATGCATCTCTCATCGCTGGACTGGTGGAGCGATGGCGTCCCGAGACGCACACGTTTCACATGTCATTCGGAGAGATGACAGTGACTCTCCAGGATGTGAGTGCTCTCTGGGGTTTGTCTATCCGTGGCACACCCGTCGGCGGCGTCTCTGACAGCACCAGATTCGCAGGTTATGTCGAGGAGTTGTTGGGAGCTGAGCCTTCCTTTATCATTGGGGAACATGGGAGGTCGAAGTTCCATTTGCGGATGGCGAGGTTACGGCAGCACTTCATCGCGGGTCTCTCGGCAGATTCCACCGAGCTGGAGATTCAGAGGTAAATTTTATAACTTGTTTCTACTAATTAATTTATAATACGATGATTCTATTAGAATTTTTATATGTTTTGTATTGCAGATATACACAGGGCTACGTGATGGACCTTTTTGGTTCTGTCATGTTTCCTGATTCAATCGTACAACTGGGGTGGTGCTACCGTTGGAATCAGGCCAGTCCGGTCAGAGCTTCAGAGTTTGCCTGAGGCTCTTGTTGAGTGGACGCCGTACGATCAGTTGTACGAGGAGTTCTTCTTGCCGGGCAGTGTGACTGACGAGCAGGAGCGGGCGATGTGGTTCTATCGAGGTCCACTCATACATTTCTGGACAGTGGAGCACCACTACCCAGATCGGGTGCTCCGTCAGTTTGGTCGAGTGGCGTTGATTCCCAGAGATCCATCTTTGCCGAGTTCCACGCACAGAGACCTGCACAGGTAAGTCGTAGTCTATTTTATTTATTGTTAAATACATCATATTACTTGATAGATTTTTATTGCAACTAACGTCTTCCTTACAGCGTTACCCACCGAGCACAACTGGATAGGGACTGGAGCACCCATTACGATGCATACTACGGGACGGCCCAGGATCCTCAGTATATAGACTTCTATCACGAGCCAGATGTGTATCAGCAGACCCAGGGGGACCCCCAGTTGAGGTACGATGTATGGTACACGCAGGTCTGCATGGCGAGTGTCTATCTGCAGGGTGATTACGGTGCCCATCTCCGCGACAGGATCAAAAGGGATGATGGTTACCATCCCAACGGTCGTTCATGGGCTCGCCAGGTAAAGCACCTAAAACCACATAGTTTTGGTCTAACTTAGTAGTACATCAATGTTTGATCTGACATGCCAATTTTTTTTCAGCTTTTGACCGCGATCAAGGAGTGCGGGCATGGGATTCGTATGCTGGGAAAGAAGAACTGGAGACGGCTTGGGTACCGCACCCTCAAGAAGAATGTGAATGTGGTTGAGGATGCCGGGCACGGTGGAAAGATTATCGGTATGCTGCGAGACGCCAGAGAGAACATCAACTGGCGTGAGATAGATCCGCAGGAGCCCGACCCGAGCCCGGTTCTACTAGATGATATGCCATCTTCCCCCGATTCACATCCAGAGTGGGACTACCATCGTTGGGTATTGTCCGACATTGGGTGGACGGCATGGTACGACGAGCATGGACGTCCGGTGCAGCCTCATGTATGTCATACTTCAGTATCTGTCAGGTTTTAATAAATTTCTTCATTCAGATCAAATTTAATAATTTATGTGTATGATTGCAGGGTCCAGCAGAGATGCCACCACAGCCACCACCTGCGGAGATCGATACTTCTGAGTACGAGTCCCTCTCGTGCAGTCTCCATGAGTTCGAGGAGAGTTTCATGTCGGCACCGGCATGGCCCCGATATGGCACAGAGATGCCGCATGATGGAGAGGCTAGTGATAGCGGGTCTCATACTCAGCCTGCCTTTGGGACTGGGTTTGCCGCATCTATCTTCGCTACACCTCCGCCAGTACCGCCAGTCTCCACGGGCGATGCCAGATGGGATACTGCCGAGCAGATACTGAGGTCTGCCGATGCCCCAGATGAGCCCGAGAGAGACGGAGCCTGGCCGCGCTGGCACCGGGTGAACGCCGGAGTACTGCCTCAGCGATATTCCCCCTCTCCGTTTTAGTTGTATTTTTACTAGTTTTGTACTATTTATATTTGATATACTATTTATGTTTGGTATATTTGGATTATCCTATATTTCGGTTCTTGTGTATGTGTGCTTTTATGGTACTATTTTTATATTTTACAGATCAAAATAAATTATCATGATAATGCTAAACAGAAAATATAACAACATAAAAATAGTAGCACAACATAAAAATAGTAGCACAATAAAGCGTATTTCAATTAATATAGCGTATTGTAAAGTAATGTAATGTAATTTAGCGTAATTTAACATAATATAGTGTTATTCAATATAATTTCAATTAATATAGCATATTTTAGTATAAATATGCTAATTATATATCAAAAGAAGTAATATAACAAAAAATTTAAACAAAAAATTTCAAATTTTCAGTGTTAAATTTCAATACTTTGATCTTCATAATGTCTCTCTCTAAAAAACGGGAAAAAAAAAAAAAGGTACCAAGCCGGCCAGAAAATGGCCGGCTTAGGGAGGGACTAAGCCGGCCATTTTCTGGCCGGCTTAGGTATTTTTCGATAATTGGTCCGATTCTGGGCATAATTAATAATTTGTATTAAACTTTGGATATTAATAAAAATGTCGGAAATTTTAGAGACCTTAATTTCTAAAAAGAAGTTAACAGTTATTTAGAAACTCCTTTGAATTGCTCGGATGTAGATACTCTTAACTCGGTATATATCAACCATATACCAATAGAGTACTATATAAAATATAAAATGTATATTTATCTCTAATACATGCTAATAAGTTAGCGGGAATTCTTATCTTTATATTTGGCAAGTATCAACCATGTATTATTGTAGGTTTACTTAAATTTGAGTAAAGTACATACAATGTACTAAAACTAAGGTAAAATATACAAAATTTGATTGTAATGATTGCAATACTAAAATTTTCTAATTATAACTGATTTTGACATGTTTTTAAAGCATAAATTGATCAGGTTTAAATTGGATCAGACAAGATTAGGATGTTCCTTTATTAGCCTTGTTATTTTACATAAATTTTTTTTGTGGAATCTAACTTACTATTATCTACACCACTTAATTTCTGTTAGATTTCTCAAGATCAAGAGTATACTAAAATCAAAGAATGTTGTGTCAATCTAAATAAGAGAATTCAGCTCAAAGAGGTGCCAAATTGCTCTTCCAAGTTAATAAAAAGAGAGAGAAATGGAACGGTAGCATAGTAAGCTAGGGAAAAAAAAATCCTATGACGGTTAGATATTTAAAGGTCGAGAGTTTGAACATCTCTTACAGCTTCGCAGTCTACGGAGCTTTTCAAAGAGAGAGAAGAATGAGGCGGTAGTGCAGTTGGCTAGAAAAAAAGTTTTAAAACTACTAGATCTCTAAAGATCCAGAGTTCGAGTCTTTCTCGTGACTTTGCAACATCTACGAAAAATTTCAAAGAGAGAGAGGGATAACATATTGACAGTCATGTCTTTATTTTACTTCCTGAAAACATTTTTATGTATTTAGAGATAATCCTACAATATATCACTTGATCTTGCAAGCTGATCAATAGTTTGAGTGTTTCAATATAAGTTAATTAGAAGCTGTCAAGATTACGGTGTAATAATAGCGATATGTCATCATACAAATTTATTATTAAATGTTTAATATCCTTTTTTAAGTAAAGTTGGAGGTCAAGTCACCCAACTATTTTAATATCCACGAAAAATCTTTTGTGTAGATTTTATATTTGCGTCCTCTCGTATGAAGAGAGTATTATTTTTGCCACTAAATTAAAAGATTGGTTGCACTGAATTTTGTTTTCAATATTAGAAAGTGTCTTGCTAAATTCGAGCCAACCCTTTAATTATAGGGGAGATTTCATATATACCCCTAAAAACATCAAAATTACGTATTCTCCCCTTTAAATTTCGAAGCTACATATTTCTCCCTCTAAATTTTCAAAACTCACAAATTTACTCATTTTATATTTATAAATACTCATTTTATCTTTTATTAAAAGTATAAAAAAATTGTAACTTGTTTAAGAAAAATATCGGTCTTGTGCTTGAGCATTATATTTTGAAGTTTTTGAGAGATATATGTGAAATTCCTCATAAATTATAAGTGCATATGACATTTTTTTTTTCATGTTCAGTTCTTTATTTTTTATTTATTTCACTTGTACTTTCAATAAAAGAATACAACATATATACCCAAAGGATACAAAATTATTATCCATTTACGATAGCATGCATATTGTAAGGTTTCTCGTTCATCAGGATAATTTATTTTAAAAGGATGAATAAGGATTAATTTTTTTGGAAAATTCTAATGGTTTGCATTAAATTTTAAATTTGCGTTTTCCAAACGGAAAACAGTAACATATGTTTTTACCTAAAAATGTGTCTAGTTCAAATTTAGATACTTCGTTGATGTTTGTAGGTTCTTGGGCCAACATTTTGGGCTTCTCATGATTTCTCCCAAATTAAAAAAAAAAACATTCTGATTAAGTTTCCAACTAAAAACTCTTCTTTAGGTTGGAATCTTAAAATTACAGAAATGCCCGTCACAATCTCATACTTGATTAACTATAAGAATATCTATATTAGTAATTTTATCAGTTTCTAGGTGACAATTTCATTTACAACTTCAGATAATTTTATAATAGAAAATTTTCTTTTAATTTTCTTTTAAAAATCATATTGACAGAAACATTAATTCCTATTGCCCATTCATTTCTTTTTCAATTTCTGAATGCTAAATGCAATTTAAATAATGATGTAGTGCTTTTAAAATCAATTTCTATTCTAATTTGAATCGAAGCTCTTGAGAAATTTGTGTGTTTGTTAAATGTCGCCATCGCATCATCTCCATTATGCACCATAAAAATTGACCTTGCAAATAAAAGTCTAACATATTAATCGACAAACTATGGTGCGTCTGTGTGGATAAGATTCGACTGCTTCTGTACAGATACAGTGTGGCGAGTCTCCGCCTCCTGGGACCCAGACACTTCTTATCTGTAGATCCTTTTGTTAATTCTTTTATGGCGTTCAATTACGCGGTTACTCCAGTGTCCAGTCTATAGCTGCCACAGAAACTTTTTAGAGGCTAAGCAGGTAAAAGGAATCTATAATACTTTTTTTTGGCATATCTACATCCTCTCCTTGTCTCCTGAACGCGTATCCTCTGCATTAACTCAAAAAAAATCTTTTGAGTTAATGAATCTGAACCGTCTGATTTTAAACGGAGCAAATCCGGTTTCTGACTATAACTTAGGAGGATTTTCAATATTCGTGCGGATCTAGTCCGCACGAATCTTAAGACAGATCGATGGTTAAAATTTATTTAACTCAAAAGATTCTCTTTTGAGTTAATGCAGAGGATACGAGCTGCTTGTCTCCTTCCATTATTCCATAGTCATGGCCTGATGCCCTGATGTGTTCTACTGTACAAATTATCATGCAACTAACTGTATTGTTTGCTATAATACATGTTTTCACCATTTTCTAAAATATATATTTGTGTCTAATATTTACTGAATATAAAATTTATTTTATAAATAATATAATTTTAAATTTTAGTTTTCCTTTAAATAAATTTTTTTGCGCAGAAAGTCTTAAAAACAATCCTAATTCGACATAATGATTTCAAACAAAACTGATAAAGCGCGTCTGCTCTAAAAAATCGAAAGAGAAAGAGAGAGCGCACGCAGATAAAAAAACAAAAAAACAAAAAAAAGACACAAATTAGGATGTGCGTGTTTCCAATTTGAATGTGCAGATTTAGTCAGTTTTTATATATATCTATTAAATTCTCAGTTTTTATAAAAGTGAGTCTAACTTAAATTTTAATTTTATTAATATTTTAACTAAAAATGTTCGGAATTTTTTTTTTTTTTTTTTTATGTTTAGTTGTTGTCTTGTCAACAACAGAATCGGGCCTACTTTTGGGTCGGATGGGCTTCAGGACCGTTCAATCTATTTTAAGGTCCGTGAGGTCTATTGGACCTACTTTTGATTTTGATGAACACCAAATCCCATTTGTCTGCTCTCTATCCTATTTTTTTGCCCATCCAAGTCCAATGCCAGAGCACAGTGCGATGTGTTGCTGAGGCCACACCACGACCGCCACAGAAGACTTGCAATGAATAATTAAATCTTATCCATAAATTCAACATCGACAGTATCGACTTCAGCTTTGGGAATCTGATTGCGAGAATTCGGAACCGCCTGTCGTCGACTAGCAGTTCGATTGAGTCCAGCAACATAATTCGTGGATACAAACATTAATGACTTTATTTCTTGATTTTTGAGCTCGCCAGTCTGCCACGTGGCTGGCTGTAAGCACAGGTGTCACAATTTGTATGCGCACCACATAAACTAGAGATGCACAATCAGCGAATTACATTCATCAGAATGCAATCAATTATTAGGCGTCTTCAATTAAAATTTCTTTTACGGGTCATATTCTGAATTGAATTCATATTTATAGACTGAAATTTCGATATTAATTTTTTTTGTAAGGATGCGTTGTTATGTGAAATAGTTTTTTTTTTTTTTTTTTTCAATTCTCAAATGCAGGTTGCAATCTGATACGCCCTATCTCGAGAGATGAGGCCGTATGGAAGTTTTGGGTTAAACTGGATTCGTTCTGCCAAGGAATGGCAGGCCGAGGTGTGGGTCGAGTTAGGAACTCGAGGTGGATTGTGAGATATTCGGACTCTGACCTGTATGATCTCTCTCTTAGTTCAAAGTTGCGTCCCCCGTTTCATGGGAATCACTGCCTTATATAGTCTAGCCATAACTGCCATCTCGGGCGTTTATGGGAGAACGTGGGCAGTTATGTCGTCCGTTACTGGGACGTGGGCATTAAACCAGCCGTTTCTGGGACTTGGGCATTAAGCTAGCCGTTTCCCGGCTATCCCGTATGTCGGTTGGCATGGGCCTATATTGAGGCTCTGGTTTGGGGCCGGCATATTGGACCCCGGCTTAACGAGCTTTTGGGCTTTTTCATATGACGTCGGGTTGGCCTTGTAAAGGTCCGAATCCCAGTCTTTCATGGCCCAGTAAGTAAAATGGCCTGTGGAATATGGCCCTATCATTAGCCCCCGAAGTCGGAAGGCATCAGCGAGATGCTTTCGACTTGAGGGTGGATAACTCGTAAAACATACTTTATTAAATGTTATCTATGTGTTAGTGATGTACTATCCGGGTTCAAACCATGTCGGTCAATTACTCCGGACAAGTAACCCGAAGTAAATGTGTTATCACAGTGAGTAACCTGAGACAACTAAGCGTATTCAGTGTCGGGGATTTTTATTACCGACGTTAGTGTATTAGTCAACTGTAATAACTCGGATGTAGCATATGTCGGGTATATGTCTTGCTTCAAACCTAACAATTAATGTGTTAATGTACTTGCCATTTTTTTTTTTTTTTTTGGCAAGCGACATGGTTTCCGAGTTAGTCAAAGATCAGTAAAAGAAGTGAATCTTAGAAATGATAAGTAATCATTGATATCGTAATAGCAGAACAAGCATAAAAATATATAAGAAAACATCGAAATCATACAACGCCTCGATCGAGTAAAATATCGAAATCATACAACGCCTAATTAAACTGAACATGACATGATTTAATGCAGTGCCAGGAAGTATGTTTCCACTTCTGTCATGTCACGCCTTCCAAGCACCACGTTGTTCATGCTCAGCAAAAAGACGGGTGTGATGTCGTTTCTCTAAGTTGAAAATCACACTTACACCGTCTCATTGTCGGTATCCTCAAAGAGGTTATCCGATATGAGCTCGTGTTCGGTGGCGGTGTATAATGTTGGACCTCCGGTATTGCGTGATAAACACCCAGGACATTTCCAAAACCGACGACGGGGGTCCGACCGACCTTGGATGTCGTAATGGGTGAAGCAGCTCCACTCATAGCACCCCCGACATTTCACCATCTCGTGCTTGGCTTCTTTGTTACGGCAGATGATGCACCTACGCAACTTGGGCACGAGATCGAATTTATAAATGTCGTTCTCGTCTTCCTTGGTGAACGAGGGTGCGTTAGCAAGGGTGAGGTCAATGAGATCACCGATTTGGAAGTCCTCATTCGCGAGCATCCAATCCAAATCTTTCTCGGGAAAATGTTGGAGGAGGGTCCATCTCTCAGGCCGAGATAGGGCCCGTATTGTGTCCTGAGAATGTCGAGGATTAGGAGGAGGTATGTTGTGGCCGCGCCTTGATGGTTGGACATCGCCACTATGGCCACGACCAAGGGGTGGTTTGTTTTTGGAAACAACTCTCTTGTAAGGCATCTCGGAGGTTTTAAGGAAGGAGAAAAAGACAGGAAGGATGTGCCATTGACGTATGAGCAGTGGGCTATTTATAGGCGTTATGGGCGAAGGTTGCCATAAATGCCGTAGGCCGTATTGGCAAAATAGGCAACCGCCAGCTACTAGCCATAAATGTCATTGGGCAGTGTGCCTTTTGAATGACAGGCTTTCGGCGTTCCCGATGTATTCAAATTGATTTACGATAAATTGTATTAAGTAGCAATGAAACAACAATATATATTACTCAAAACAACCCGAGGTTAGAACCTCGGGGGAGTTTACAAAAGAGATGTAGAGTTAAAAAGTTACATCTACGTATTAAACAAAAGACGGGTTATTCCCATGATAGTTTATATATGGCTAAGGCTACTTATGACGGGAGCGCTTAGCTTGGCGTTCTTGATTAAGGCACCTCCTGCAGATGAATGATGTGAAGCGGGGATCATCATGATTCCGGGGTGATCTGCGGGCTAGGCATCCGGGGTGGAAAGCTTCTTCGCACCCGTCACAATGGAACATGTGCCGATAGCTCCCTCTGGATCTGCAAACAGCACATCTATCCCATGCTAATGGGTTGTCCTCGTCCTCCCTCGTGTTAATTGGAGGTGGCTCGATATTGATCTCGGGTTTCCGATGTCGGGGAGATGGGTGAGGTGTTGGAATGTCTTCCTTCTCCTCCTTAACCTCGTCCGTCATATTTTTGTTAGTCGCCATCTTACTATAGTCCGAGTTGGAAGGTATATTTGGGATCGCTGGATGTCCCGTTAAAGGGAGACGGAGGTAGTATATATAGTGTGTCGGCATTAATTACTTCGACGCCTCGTCTTCCGTTAACCGTCATCAGCCATCAAATCAGCCGTCAAGTCAGTCAGAGATACGAGGTTACGGCGCAATCCCCGCATGACACTTGGCACGCGTCAACTCGGTAAGAGCCTGATTCCCTTGGTACGGCGCGGGAATCGAGGCGTCGCCATGATGAAACGCGACGCTTCGTGGCTCCTTTTCGAAATTCGCGCAAGTATTGAGCGGGAAAAATAGAGACCCTTATATATATACCTCCTCCCGACCCAGCCTTTCATTATCGTATATTTTGAGCAACTCAACCTCGGAGCGAAAGAGCGAAAAGGATCTCGGTATTAGCGGAGGAAGTTGAGAGCGCTCAGAGCACTGCGGAAACGACGTCGGACGAAGATCGAGTTGTTAAGAATTTCAATATAAGGTAATTATTTATCACCTCGGTAGTCGACCATACATCCATTAATCCTATTTGTGACTATACATGGACATTGCCGAGGTCGACTGTAATGTAGTTGACCACTTTAAATATGGTGAGGTTATCAACCTTTAGGATTAGTGACTTAATCTTGGCAATCGCGTAATAATTGATAATTCGGTAAATGTAATACCGTAGAAATAAAGAATAGCGAGTACCTAAGCCAATCCTGTTTCTTCATAAATTTAGAAATGGCCGAGGAACAAGGAGGACCTCGGGATTCGTCGCCCGCTGCTTCGGGGGAGTCCCCCCCACTATCTCATCAGTACAGCGAAGGAAATGAAGGGGATGGAGAAAGTCCATCTCGGGGAGAACTCGTTGTAACCTCCGCAGGAACGTCTCGGGGGCCTGCGAAGACCGGAAAAAAATCTACTGCTCCCCGTGATGGTCATAGGGATGATTTAATTTTTGAAGTATCCGCCGGTATCTCTCCTAAACTGGTTGTCCAATATAAGGCTTATGCTGATGCCTTTTATGAGGAACTCGTGGATGAAGCGGATAGGGAGGAATATCCGCGACATGCATTGCAGTTGAGAGCCCCGGGCCCGGATGACCGAGCGCATGACTCGAATCTCGGGATGTGCATATATTGGAAAATGCCGAAATGCGGTTTCAAAATAAGGGTTTCTAAGTTCGTTCGGGAGATATTACGACATCTCGACGTGGCCCCTGCGCAGTTAACCGCACCCGCATGGTGTTATATCATGAGTTTTAAGTTTTTGTTTGATTTCCTGCCCGAGTTAAGGTCACATTTCCCGAGTATAGGGTTGTTCTTTCATTATTTCGCTCCCTTGTATAATAATGAGAGCCATCTTGCAATTCGGAAGCGTGGTAAAGTCACGTTGTTTGACAGATTGTCCAAGGCGGATGATTGGAATCATGGTTGGGTATATCTTCAGAATCCCACCGATTTGAAGTGTTTTAATGAAATACGAAGGATTTGGCGCCCCTTAAAAAAGGAAAGTTTGATCCCGAGGTCTCGTCCACCTCTGACATCAGATGAATTAAAAATCGTCAAACTTCTTGATGGTTATTTCACAAGTTAGTATTTTTTGAATTCGTACCGATATATCTACATATCGCATATGTTCTTTTATTTCGTTTTGTTATGGATAAATTGTTAATTCTTGCATACTTCTTATGTCGCAGGCCGCGGTTTTATGGCACTGCCCTGGAAGGCTATTCGTCCAATTCCGATCTTCGCTAATCCCGAGGACGGTTTCGTTAAGAAGACGGGGGTTCCGAATACTCCCAAGTCGGGTCCCGCCAAGGTTCGGAAGGCTCCGAAATCGGTTCCTGCCAGTGATACAGCGGCTCTTCCGAAGTCATCCTCCAAATCTGCTGCTGCCGTCAAAAGCACGAAAGGCGGCGCCTCTGGTTCCTCCAAACCCGGGGGTTCTCAAAAGAGGAAGGACACCCCCCTGAACGTTACAAGGGTAGAGAAGGGGAAAGAAATTGCGGTAGAAGAGCCCGAGTCCAAGAGACAGAAGATTGTTTTGGGGAAGCCCGAGTCTGAAGGACCCTATCAAGATCAACTTATCGCTGCAGAGGAAGAACTAGAGAAGATTATTGAGGACGCCGCGGGCGACGTGTGGGATCCCGCGGAGGATCACAAGAAATTCCTCGAGTCACGAATTTCTGAGCAAGGGGGTCGTACCGGGTTTGTGTGGGGAACCGGGATTTCTCAGGGGTTCCCTGACAGCTTTTTAGGCTACCTTCCTGGGTATTCGCGGATGCAAGAAGAGGAAGATCATCCCGAGGTCCGGGCCGCGTATGCTCGGGAAACGTTCAGACTCACCACAACTCAATATCAAAAGAAGTGGGCTGAGGAAAATCCCGATCAAGTTGTGGACCAGGTGTTGAGGTCGTTGCATGATGCCGGGGTTTACTTCGGGTTCCTCAAGGACTCGTTTGTCAATGAGAAGCGCGATGCTCTTGTTGTTGCTTCTGATCAAGAGACGCTTAACAGGGCGATTCTGGAGAGGAACCATTTTATGGAGCTGGCGAAAAATAAAGACAAAGAGAGGAGAGTAGCCACTGGCCAAGCTGCCGTAAATTCGGCGAAATACGAGCTTGCTCGGTACGCGGGTATGAGGGCTGACGCCGAGCGCCAGGAAGCCGAGGCGAAAGCGAAGCGTTATAAGCGCAAGATGGAAAGGCACAAGAGCAAAGTGGCTCGTCTTAAGTCCGAGCTCGAGGCCCGAACCCAGGAGTTGGAAGAGGCGAAATCGGAAAATGCCCGTATACGGGATGAAGCGCAGAACTTGCCAAAGAGACATCTCAGCAAGTTCTTAGGCAGCAAAGCCTTCGCACAAGCCGTCCCGTACGCAATGAAGGATATGATGACACATACCGTGTATGATTATCTCAACCTGATGGGCGGTTTTTATCCGTTTAAACCCGAGCACGTCGGGTTCACGCCGGTGGAGTCGGAAAAACTCGTGGTCAGGGATCTGTCGAGCTATGGTTGGGATGAAGAAAAGGATGTATTTTTGAACCCGGATGGCTCCTTATTCAAGGAGGAACTCCAACTCGAGAATCATCATCCTTTGGGAATTGTTCACCCTTGGCCTAAGGACAAATGGCCAGAACATCTCGACCTTCCTGATGGTGCCCCTGTAGCGGAGATTGAAAACCATCCCTCTGATTCTTCCTCCGAAGGGGAAGGGGATGACACTGAAGTAAGGGATGTCGAAGAGGATGTCGAGGTGGGGAATGCCGAGGAGGGTAATACCCTACATCAATACGAGGAGCCAGAGGATGAATTGGATGCAACTCTTTTTAACGCTCCGCGTGGTGGAGAAGAAGATGCTTCCGTAAGGCCGAATTCCCCTCCCTCATGTAAGTAACGATTTTATTATTACTATCATCGAGGTGTTTCATTCAAGCTTAACCTTACTACTTGTTTGATTTTGTTTGTAGGAAGGATCCTGTTGAGCCTTAGATGCAACGTCGATAGGAGTAAGACATTCGTACCCCGAGATGTAGGGATTTTTAAAGTTGTTGAAATGTGCACTGTTCCATTTGCACCCCCGAGATGTGGGGGTTAACAAAATTATGTTGTAATGTACTGTTTTATTTATACCCCCGAGGTGTGGGGGTTTAACAGATTAAGATGTAATATGGCATTTGATACCCCCGGGATGTGGGGGTTTAACAGAACAATTTAAATGTACCTGTTTCTTTTAATCGCATGTTTCTTTGCTCGATTTCTTTTCTGTCAATTTTATCTCGGTTGCATGCTTTGATTTTTCTTTGTGAACAAGCGAAATGTGCTTGATTGTATATCCTTGCCCCCCCTTTTTTTATTTTTGACAAAATGGTCAATGTGGGGGGACAGGTATGTCGCGATAACGTATGCGTTACCCCGAGGGGTTTTCGATAAATGTTCTCGACATAATTCATGTTACTGGTAAAACAGTCGTCGTCCCTTAGGACTACCTTAATTTGTTGTGTATCTCGGGGGTATTATCCGAGATGAATTTCGTTGCCATAAAAGGATTTCGTTCATGCATCTCGGACCCAATAAATGAAACACAATCATAAATAATACCATATATAAAAGCTTAGAACCATGCAAAAATTTTGCGTCTTGGTCTAAGTGAATACATGAAATAGAAAACGAAAAACAAAGGCTTATCTCGCCCTGAGCACATCGAATCTATTAAAATCATAAACGAAAACGATATTCACTAAGTGTAAAACTTTCTTAAATGGCAAGTGTTCCACGAGCGAGTGAGTGTGAAACCACTCGGGTCTTCTAACTCGTAAGCGCCTTTACCTCGTGGGCGAATGATCTTAAAGGGACCTTCCCATTGAGGAGCAAGTTTGCTGACGTGCTTGCCGGTCGCTTCCACGGTTTTAAGTACTAGGTCGCCTGGTTGGAATTCCCGAGGTACCACGTGCTTGTCAAATGCACGTTTAACCCTGCGTTGATACTCCATGGTGCGGATGCGGGCTTTCTCCCGACCTTCTGTGATGAGGTCGAGTTCTGCGGCGCGTGCATCGCGGTTGTTGTCGGAGGAATATGTCAAAGTTCGGAGAGATGGTTCCATCATTTCCATTGGCGTGACTGCTTCCATTCCGAACACCAGAGAGTACGGGGTTTGCTGTGTGGCTTCTCGAGGTGTAGTGCGGTAGGCCCACAGAATTCCATCAAGTATGTCGGGCCAATTCTTTCTGTTCTCGGCAACTTTCTTCTTGAGGCCATCCAGAATGGTACGGTTTGTGACTTCTGCTAAACCATTGCTAGCAGGGTGGCTGACCGAGGTAAAGTTGTTCTGAATGCCTAGGTTAGAGAGGAACGTCATAGTGCGTGCTGCGTTGAACTGTGTTCCATTGTCCGAGATGAGAGCATGCGGTATGCCAAAACGACAAACGATGTTCCGCCAGATGAACTTCTCTGCCGCTGCGGCAGTGATAGTTGATAACGCTTCAGCTTCGACCCATTTAGTAAAATATTCAACGGCTACGATAATCCAACGGCGCTGTCCGACAGCTTTGGGAAATGGCCCGACTATATCTATCCCCCATAGGTCAAAAGGCCAGGCTCCCGAGATGGATATCTGATCGTAAGCCGGGATGTTGCTCAATTTGCTGTGGTATTGACATCGCTCGCATTTCCGGACTAGGTTAGCCGCGTCATGTTGCATGGTTGGCCAGTAAAAGCCGGCTCTGAGGATTCGTTTGGCAAGAGTTTTCGCTCCTTGATGGCTGCCGCAGACGCCTTCATGTACCTCAGATAGCATTTTCGAGGCTGTCTCCTCATTGAGACACTTGAGCCAAGGTCGCACGTACCCCCGTTTGTAGAGGTGGTTGTTGAATATAGAGTACATCGGTGCGATCCTTTTCAATCGTCTGGCTTCCAATTGATCAGTGGGGAGAACCCCGGTGTTAAGGAAATTCCACATCGGGGTGAACCAGGACTCACCGGGTTCACCGATGGCGAGTACGGCTACGGTCTCAAGGTTGATGCTGGATTCCGGAATATCCATAACAATCACGGGCCGATCTTTGTCAAGGTTGCTTGCGGCGCCAAGTTTTGACAAAGCATCAGCTTGGCAGTTTTTGTTGCGCGAAACATGTTGGATATCAACCTCGTTGAAATGACTTTTGAGCAAGTGGAACTGTTGTCGATACTTGCGCAACTTCTCGTCCATGACTCGGCATTCATCGTTTATCTGCTTGACCGCTAACTCGGAATCACTACGAAGATGAACTTCACGGGCGCCCAATTATTTAGCTAGCTTAAGGCCTGCTATCATGGCTTCGTATTCCGCGATGTTATTTGTCACCGGGAATTGAAAATGGAGGGCATAATTCAGGGTTTCCCCGTGTGGACCAGTGAGGGATACCCCGGCTCCAGCCCCTTGTAATGAAGAAGCTCCGTCGACATGGATTGTCCAACGTCCCTCAGACTCGGGAGGAACTCCGGAATACTCGGCGATGAAGTCGGCGAATATCTGGGATTTCAGAGCATTTTGGGGGTGGAAAGAAATATCGAACTCGGACAATTCGAGCGCCCATGCTAACAATCGCCCAGATGAGTCGAAATTCGCGAACGCCTTCTTGAGTGGGATCCCGGTATAGACCTTTATGGAGTGCGACTGGAAATATGGTCTCAGCTTTCGTGCGGCTATGACGAGAGCATATGCCGCCTTTTCAATCTGGGAATACCTGGTTTCGGCATCCCGAAGTACATGAGAGACGAAATAAATGGGCTTCTGATCTCGTCCCTCTTCCCGAACAAGGGCAGCACTTACCGCATGACCCGTTGTTGCCAAGTATAACACCAAGATATCGCCCGCGGTCGGTCTGCTAAGACATGGTGGGTTAGCGAGGTAAGCTTTGACTTTTTCGAAGGCCATTGCGCATTCTTCTGTCCACTCGAATTTTGCCGACTTGCGCATGGCTTTGAAGAAGGGGAAACAGACGTCCCCGGATCTCGCAATAAATCTGTTGAGAGCGGCCAACTTGCCTGTAAGGGATTGTAGCTCTTTGAGGTTTCGAGGTGGTTTCATGTCGAGAATGGCTTGTGATTTCGATGGATGGATCTCGATGCCTCGCATAGAAACCATGAAACCAAGGAACTTACCACCGGTTAAACCGAAGAAACTCTTCTTCGGGTTGAGTTTCATGTTGGCTGAATTCAGTGTCGCGAAAGTTTCTCGGAGATCTCGGACGTGGTCGAGGTCGGACATGCTCTTGACAAGCAGGTCATCCACGTATGCCTCTACATTTCGCCCAATTTGGTCGTGGAACACAGTGTTGACCATGCGCTGGAACGTGGCTCCAGCATTACGAAACCCGAAAGGCATAACCCGGTAGCAGTATAGCCCTGAGTTAGTGGTGAAAGCAGTTTTTTCTTCGTCGTCTTTATTCATCCGGATTTGATTGTACCCAGAGAATGCGTCCATAAAACTGAGGTAGGCATGTCCCGAGGTGGAGTCGACCAGTTGGTCGATTTTGGGCAAGGGGAACGGATCCATTGGGCATGCCTTATTGAGATCAGTGTAATCGATACACATGCGCCAGTCACCGTTGGACTTCTTGACAAGCACGGGGTTGGCCGTCCATTCTGGACATTCGACATTTCTGATGAAACCAGCGTCAAGTAACTTCTGGACTTCACGCTTTACGGCCTGCTGCCGTTCTTCCCCCATGTTATTGACCTCGGAATCCCTGGCATGTCGGCGACTGTCCAGGCAAAAACGGACTGATTTTCTCAGAGAAACTTGATGAGTTCGTCCTTCGCTTGTCCCTGGACTGCCTTTCCTATGTTGAGCGTTCTGCCTCCACCCAAATCGAGTTGTTCGACTTCGTCAGCGGGTTCAAGGGAAGTTTTTGCCTCGGTTTTATCCACTGGATCTAGTGCTAGGTCGGTGTTTGGAGGTAAAAAATCGGTACTTGAACGCAACCGCTGTTGGTTGGTTTTGGCGTCGGATTGGTCGACTTGATGGACAGAGCCTCCTTGACCTTGAACAGACGTCATGTAGCATTCGCGTGCCACCTGTTGCTGGCCACTTTCTTCTCCTATCCCGTTGTCAGTGTGGAACTTGATTTTTAGGTGTGAAGGGGAAATAACCGCGCCTATTTTGTTCAAGGTTGCTCTTCCCAGGATCGCATTGTATGCAGAAGGAGCATTGACGATGAGGAAGTCCACCATAACTTCCACCATAACTTCCACTGTTCGGCAAATACAGGATGTCTGCTGAGCTTCCCGTATCGACTAATACCCTCTTAACCCGGTGAGTATTGATTTTGAGGTTCAATACCACGGGATCATCGTGCGGGCTGGAAATCTCACCTAGATCTTTCTCGGAGAAAGATATCGCTTCCTCGGATCGAGGTCGCTTTTTGTCGGTTTCAACCTGCAAAACAGTGGGGTATGGTTTTCGATTGTCGCGGGGTAGGATTCTTCTGATGGTCCCGCGATGGCCACCACTGATCACGTTAATGACAGGGCTGCTCTGCCTTTCCTGGCGCCTTGTATCGGGACCATCCCGAGTTTGTGGACTGACCTCCCCAACCCGAGGTCCCGTATAATCCTGTCTGTAAGGAATAGGTTTCTTAAAAACCTTACCTTTACCGTTGTACTTCCTGGAGAACTTTCTGAAAAAATCGGGGTTGATGAACTCGATCAGCTTACCCTCGCGGGCTAGTCTCTCCAGGATGTCTTTGAGTTGAAGGCAATCCGCAGTGGAGTGCCCATTGAATCCGTGGTACTCACACTTCTGGGAGTTGTCTTGTACCGTGAAAATGTTTTCAGGCAGTGGCGGAGGGAGGTCGAACATGCCCTCTATGATGTTGTACATCTCGTGTCGCTTCTTCGTGAGAGGTGCATACCTTACGAAGTGTTGGCGGTATCCCTCGGTGCCAGTTTTGTGTTCTTGCTCGGTTGATCGGTTTGGTTGGTTTCTCCGAGGTTCCCTTTGGTTGCGAAACCTATCTGGAGCTGGCTGTCTGTTAGTTTGGTGGCGGGGAGATCGAGATCTCGGTCTCGTGGGACTCCCGTTGTCATCTTCGGCACGGATGTAACCCTCCGCAAAGGTTACAAATTCCCTCAAAGTATTCATCTTCTTCATGTGGGCTTCGTAACGCAAGGTTCCTGGACCCCCTTTGCGGAGTCCCTTCTTGATGGCGGCTAGGGCGAATTCTTCATTAAGGTTCTGAATTCGCCGAGATGCCTGTATGAAACGGTTGACAAATGCGCCTGTTCTTTCGCGCTGTCCCTGAACTATGTCCAAAAGCATTTCGCACGTGGCTTGTGGTGGTTTGATTATCGTGTATCTTTCCAAGAACAGTTTCGCGAAGTCCTCGAATTTGTTAATGGACCTCCGGGGTAGTGTCATGTACCAGTCCCATGCTTCACCAGTCAAGCAAGTGGTGAAGACTCGGCACATGATGGCATCGGTGGCTCCAAGAAGGCAGAGTCGCTCAAGGAACCCGTACACGAAGTTGTGTGGATCCTGTGTATCTCCGCTACCCCGGAAACTGGGAAGGGTTGTCGGGTACTTGAAGTCCGTCATTGACTGGCGGTAAATGTCTCTGGACAGGGGGCCATCCTCGATTCCCATAGGCCGAGAGTAGGTGCCTGTCTTCTGGGATTCGAGTTCGGCTAGTTTGGCCGCGAGTCTGGTTTGGATCAACTCTTCAACTTGAGCCATGTTGATACCTCGGGTCGGGGTAGGTGATCGTCGGTTCCTTCTTCGGTCATCACGACGAGTTCTATCCCGACCTCGGGGTGGGCTTCGTTCGCGTTCTCTACGGGAGCGAGATTGTTCTCTGCGGGATGGTCTGGGCCCTCTGCCGTGGTTAGCTGATTCTCGCTCGTTGTTAAGGTGGGCTCCGGGACCTTCGGCATGTGGTCCTTCCGCGGGATGGGGCCCCCTATTCTCATCCTGACCTTCCGGGCGCCTTCCTACATCGGGGTGTACCCCTGCAGGCAGGACATGTTGGTCCCTGCGTTCGGATTGGACCTGTTGGTCGGGTAGTGAGGGGGTATCCGTCTCGCTGCCTGTTCGGACCTGTGCGAACTCTCGCTCCAGATTTCTTGGCGAAACATTTGCCGGCCTACTGTGGACACGATTTGCAGACAAAGGTCGCGGTACAGCTGCGGCTGGTGGTACGGCCTGGTGGGCAGGTCGCAGTGATACTTGCTGGGAACACGGTGTTGGACCTGTCATGGGATATGTCCCGTGAGCGCCTCCCGGGCCCCATTGCCCAGGTGGCGTGACATAGGGATACTGGGGACCCGTGTAAGGTGTGCAAGGGGTCACACCGTAGTGATATAGCGGCGTTTGCTGAGGGTAATACGGTATGTAGGGTATCTGATAAGCACCAGTTACCTGATTGTGATAGGTACCAGCCATCTGACTGTGCTCGGCGTAGAGTGGCCTGGTTGTGTTCCCTTCAGTGAATGAAGGTCGAGTAACGTCGGGGCGAGGTTGAGCAGGTTGAGGACCATGGGGTCGCACCATTGAGCTGCTAGGTCTCGCCCCCGGGAATTGACTGTGGGAGGTGTTTCCCGTAGGCGGGGTTACCAGAGGAGGGGGTGTGATCGCTACTCCTGGCGGGATCGTTACGCCGGGTGGAAGCGGGATTGATGTGTTTGGTTGAGCCATCTAGTTCTCTGTGTTCGAGCTAGGCGTGGCCCCACGGTGGTTGATACGCCCTATCTCGAGAGATGAGGCCGTATGGAAGTTTTGGGTTAAACTGGATTCGTCCTGCCAAGGGATGGCAGGTCGAGGTGTGGGTCGAGTTAGGAACTCGGGGTGGATTGTGAGAGATTCGGACTCTGACCTGTATGATCTCTCTCTTAGTTCAAAGTTGCGTCCCCCGTTTCATGGGGATCATTGCCTTATATAGTCTTGCCATAACTGCCATCTCGGGCGTTTATGGGAGAACGTGGGCAGTTATGTCGTCCGTTACTGGGACGTGGGCATTAAACCAGCCGTTTCTGGGACTTGGGCATTAAGCTAGCCGTTTCCCGGCTATCCCGTATGTCGGTTGGCATGGGCTTATATTGAGGCTCTGGTTTGGGGCCGGCATATTGGACCCCGGCTTAACGAGCTTTTGGGCTTTTTCATATGACGTCGGGTTGGCCTTGTAAAGGTCCGAATCCCAGTCTTTCATGGCCTAGTAAGTAAAAGGGCCTGTGGAATATGGCCCTATCACAATCTTAGAATAGCTAGAATAGCAAAATTGATGTTTGTCTTATTAGAATAACTTGTTTCAACTTTTTGTGAGAATAACTTGTTCTAATAAGACAAACAAGTTTGATCCTATTCTAACTATTCTAACCCAACCAAACACCAAATAATTTGTTTTCAAAAATAACCTATTCTCAATCCAATTAAACATACCCCATGAGAACAACAAACTATTTTTCTCTCCTTTGCTCCTCTCTCCTTCTTTCTCTAAAAGCAGTTATGATTTTCTCTAAGAGGAATAAAAACAGCGAATTTGGATCTTTCAAATGTGACGCTATGTTTGAAAACTGTGCAAACACAACTATGTAATTTTTTTGTATGATCACCTACTCGGTACACGGATGACTACAAGTGATGTACACAGCAGACCGAATTAAAAGCCATTAGATTCTTATCTTTTTTTCTAAAGAAGTTTCCTCAGGAACCCCATAAAATGTTGCGCTTCGATCCGTGTGGCGGTCCCACTCCTCTTTCTCATCGAGTACACGTTGCATCTATATCTCTATTTCTCTCCATCTCATCTCAAACAACATTCCATGAAAGTAATTGTTACAAAAAAAAACTTAATTTGAGATGTGATAATTTCATTTCTTATGTGCCCATCTTACTTGTATTTCATATTATTTATGTTTTTCTAAAAAATGTTTATATTAATTGATAAACGTGTTTATATCTTACTTTTGTGTTTTTAGGCTACTTTCACGCTCACATTATTTTGTAAGATTCAGAACTTCAAAAAGCTGCATTTTTACTTATTTAACAAAGTCTTTTGTTTGGATATTCTTATGATCGTTAAGAAATGGCGATAAATAATTTAAATACTAAATATAAACACACTTTGATTATGATATAAATAATTATTATATTAAATCAAAAGTAAATAAATATGAAAAAAAAGAATATTTTTTTCTTTTAATATTAATATTATAATAATTACAGGTACAGGGCGTTACGCCATCATTTCATTTCACCTTAATTCCAACAAAGTTTGATCATACTAGTTTTAATAAATGCACAACGACTGTACTTCCTGTGCGCACGCTTTCCGGAAAAATAAATAAAGAGAAACTGTACTATTTGGATCTTCTACATGCTATTTCACAGAGCAATTTGGTGGACCAAACAAAAGTGTCCTGTACTGTATTGGTTAAATATTATCTGCACACGAAACAATACAACATAATTAGATATAGAAACTATAGATTCTCTCTTTTCTTTGATTTGATCAATTCTCCGAAAAAACGGTTTTGTCTGTTTTAATACGTGGCGCTAGTGCTCCGAAAAAGACACTGTTATTGTTCGGCATCTTGCAAACTCGCTACACAGAAAGGTGCACTGAAACCGAGACAGAAGAGCTGAAGCCCTCTGGTCTTAAAGCCGTTTCTAAACCCAAGAGCCAAGAGAAGCACATGGCCATCGATTCTGAAAAGAGAGAAAGCGCGCGCGCTGTTTACTCCACTGATTTCGCTCGCAATGTCGACTAGGGCTGTAGCCAGGCTCCTTCGGTATAGGTTGAGAGCAATACAAACGCCTCCATCAGTCCCGACGGCTGTGCTGGGCGAAAGAAGGTTTGCAACAGCGGCCGGAGCCGCCGCCGCGGAGGCGGAGGTCAATGGTGAAGGGGGGCGGTGGGATCTGAAAGCGGCGAGGGAGTACGAGCAGTATAGGCGGTCCATCTATGGCGAGATCACGCACCGCGCATTACTGGTTGATGCGGTTGGCACACTCGTAGAACCAGCACAGCCTATGGCTCAGGTTAGTTTTGATCTGTTTCAGTATGCATCTGGTGTGAGTGCATGCGTGTTTCTTTTGGATTGCAATGCGAATACACAGTCCTTTGATCTGGTTTTCTTCTTTGATTTGAGTCTGCGTGTATGTTATGGATTCGACAAGAAAAGCAAACACCATTCCTTTTTTTCAGATTGTATTCCTAGACATAATAGAAGGATTTTGTTTTAGCATGTGTAGTGATTAGTGAGTTACTGAACCGTGACCCTTACTCCAATTTAAATGGTGAATTGTTTCCACAAGTGTCTTTTCTATGCAAACCGTGTACATCTGAACTTGTATGAATTGATCAAATTGCCCGCTAAAAAAATAAATAGACATGTTCCCACCAATTTTTGTACATATTTATATCTTAAATACATAATTATGAATATATTGTGCATAAGAATTAAATCCTGCTAAAAACTGCTTTGTTCCATCACTATTTTTAGTAATAAATTGTATTATTGAAGTATGGTTAATTAGGATTTAGTTTGTGCTTATTTTTTCTCCAAATTGTTTTTTTTTGTAGATTTATAGAACAATAGGAGAGAAATACGGTGTATCTTACTCAGAGGACGAGATCTTGAGCAGGTACCGATGGGCATATGAGCAGCCTTGGGGCAGATCACGCCTAAGGTACACTTTTTTTTTTCAGGTTTTACCTTTGTCCTACAGATAATTATTGCAATTTTTTTTGTGTTTGATTAAAATTTAATGAAGGACTTTATGTATGTAGAGGAAGGAGACAACATCTGTAACAAAGCATAATGGGAAATATTATATGCTTGTTGAAACACAACAAAGATATTACATGTTTGCATTGCATATTAATTTCTGAAGTACAAACTACCTTTGGAAAGTAAACATTACAATTAATAAGGTGATGCATGATAATTTGAGGTACTTTCAGATGCGCATGAAAAGTTTTGATAGTTGACTTGTTCAGAAGTAAATATAAAGTTACTAAAACTTTCCAATCTGCCCAACCCAGCCAACTTTTTTTTTCTACCAGGTTTTAATACGAGCTTCAGTTTCTGGTGCTTTTATGTTATTATGTATAAGCAGGGTCCTCCTTTCCGATCCGGTTTGTCTAATCAGAATCTATTAGTCCTTATAAAAGCCCCCCCCTCCCAAAAAAAAAATGTCATGCAATATGTTCGTTTTATATTTAATAGAGCGGATGGAAAAAATCAGGATCCTGCTTTTATCCATAAAAGCAGCAAATATAGATCATTATTATCAGGTTGGTGCTGCTTAGAATTCGATTCTGGGTCAGATTTACCAGCATGCAACTAACATAAAATTATTGTTGCATATGTATCTTATGTTTTGTGTGGCGATAACAAAATATATACTTCTTTTAATAAAATTTGTTTCTACTATTGTACTTTTGGTTTGGAGACTTAAAATGCACGATAGATATACAGTTTACTTGTTCAAAGCTTACACAAACACATCAAAATGACCATACTTCTAAATTGACTAATTCTTTCCCCTGCCAAACGTAGTCATCATTGTCATGTTTTTATTAATTGGTTCAATTATTTAGTTATTTATAAGTTGGTTTCCCGAATTTTTGTCTATTTATTGAATCTGATGGTTGTTAATAGAGTAAAGCTAGCGTGTGCTATGCTCACCAAGAGGGTTTGGTGAGCATAAGCTTCAAAATCTATTGGATTGGTTTCAACGATGAATCCAAACCGTTGAAACCGATCTACTTCATGAGTGATGTGTGTACATGCAAAATTTTGAAAATTTTGAATTCATTTAGTATAAAGTCAAGCGGTAAAAAATGATTAAAAATGAATGCATAAAAATAACTTAACTCCATTTTTCATCATTTTTTTTACCGCTTGACTTTGTACTAAATGAATTTCAAAATTTTGCATCTACACGCATCACTGGTGAAGTATGTCAGTTTCAACGGTTAGGATCCGTCGTTTTAAGTCAATTCGATAGATTTTGGAGTTATGCTCACCAAGCCCTTTGGTGAACATAGCACACGCTAGCTTTGCTCGTTGTTAATATATTTAAAGTTGAAAGACCTTTAGCACAAATCACAAAGTATAAACTAAAATCCAATATGTCTAATATGTCAGGCCCGTTCACACAGTGCAAGTACCACCTTACTGCACCGGAAAACATTTGAGAGTATTCGAACTTGATACACCTGTAAAATTTCTTTATATTTGCACATCAAAACTTTGGTGAAAATTTACATGTTGCCCTCCAAAATGTATTCCTCAAATTAACATATTACCAAATTGCCCCAATTGTAGTTATGCCTGATTTATGTCTCAATTGAAATATCTATCACTTGGATGTTTAGGAACTAAGAGCAATACCTGGAGGTAGATCCTGTACGAAGTACCATGATGTCATGTCGTTTTGTCTAGTAGAATGCAAAATTGTATTTTTAATTTTCACATGCGAATGAGTTCAAATTGTAAACTTCTAATACTGATTCCAGGTATGTAGATGATGGTAGGCCATTTTGGCAATACATCGTCAGTTCTTCGACAGGATGCTCTGATACAAAGTACTTTGAGGAGCTTTATCACTATTACACTACAGAAAAGGTTAGCTTACGAGTTATTTCATTGATATTATTTTTTGTTCTGTAAATGTTACTTTTATTGTAATTGCCTTCTCAACGTTTTCTTTATTGAAAGTTTACTTCTGTTCTGTTTATTGGTTCATAATTGTTGAGGTCAGAGTGAGACAGAATTGGAATAAAATTGAGGGTTAATTGCACAAACTATACCGTGTATAGATGTAATTTTTGCTTGAGGTAATTTTAGCATACATCCAATATTCCAATGCCAACTTTCAGTCACCTCTGTTAGCGAGTAACATAGCAACAGTTGGATGCTGCCGTTGATACACCTGAAATTTCAGTTACACCTCTGGTTATAACACAATATCAAGCAACGTATAATGACAATTCTTTTCATGTTCAATTAGGCATGGCGGCTATGTGACCCAGAAGCAGAGAAAGTTTTTAGTGCTCTGAGAAAAGCTGGTGTGAAGATTGCTGTCGTGTCTAATTTTGACACCCGGCTTAGACCTGTTTTACAAGCCCTGAATTGTGACCACTGGTTCGATGCTATGGCCGTCTCTGCTGAGGTAGTCACAACTCCTTCCTTTGGTCCTTTTGACTAGTATCTCTGTAGATTCATGCGGATGTTGAGTGATGTTTACCTTTATTTATCTTTACCAAAACTGAATTCAATAGAAGTTGGAAAAGTTGAGAATAAACTGAAATGCATATTTCTTTGGTAAGCTGGTATCATGCTTTAGTGGTATTAGTATAGTGTTGAAACCCAAGAAGTAAACTTTCGAATTGGAACTTTTTATTAAATAAAATGAAAAATGAGTATCAGAAGTCTTAAGAGGAACTGATAATGTGCTCAGTCACACTGAGCAGTAATTGCTTGTGTTATTGTACCAGTAAGATCGTATTGTTTTCGCTTCTCTTTGATGTTTTGCTTTCTTTAGGTTTTTATATTAGTAATGTGGTTTACTCGGGTCTGATGGGTCATATCGTTAAACACAAAAAATAAATTAAGAAATGGAAGTGGTAGGGAATATCCCCTGAATTTCTGATTTAAGTATTGTGCATTTTCATTTCTGTGATCAGGTGGCTGCTGAAAAACCAAACCCCATGATATTTCTGAAGGCATGCGACCTTCTTGGGGTAAAACCAGAAGAAGCAGTGCATGTAGGAGATGATAGAAGGAATGATATATGGGGTGCGAGAGATGCCGGGTGTGATGCATGGCTCTGGGGCAGTGATGTGCACTCATTCAAGGAGGTACTGTTACTTAACAGTTTATATTTGTACCACCCATGTTGTTGTTTCCCAAATTTTTAAACTTACCATCTTTAAAAAAAAAAAATCTAAATAACCACTGTTTTGAAATTTTTTCCATATTTACCATGACCGTAGTTTTAAACTGCCGACCCAGCAGTGCATTTAATATGGTAGTAAAGTGCATTAATTTGGGTCAGCAGTTTTAAACTGCGGTACCAACCTGCTGGGTCCGCAGTATAAAACTGCGGTCCTGGTAAATATGGAAAATTTTCAAAACAGTGGCCATTTAGTTTATTTTTTTTAAAGATGGTAAAAAAAAAAATTTCGGATTGTAGTTTAGCTTGAGGTTATTAGTTTTTTTTTTTTCACAGTTTGAGTTCCAGGATTTGTAATTTAGGTAAATCGGTTGTAGCAAGGAGGTAAGAAGATGACAAAAATAAAATAAAAATGAAACCCCATTATGCACTGGGTCCGGATCACCTAAAGTAACTCAATATATGAGTTTGAATCACTGTCCAATCAGAACCCAGGCCAATCCGAACCAAGTTGGAAATTCACAGGGCCCCTTTAATACTCGTGCAAATTCTGATTGGACGGTCTGGATCCAAACTCAACATTTGAGTTTACATTAGGGGATCCAAACTCATATTTCGCATGTGCTAGCACCTGGGATATTTTGTGAGGGTCTTTTCTCATGATTTTTCTTTCTGTAGGTTGCACAGAGAATTGGGGTTAAGGTCTGATGGGAGTCGCCCGTTTTCATCCTTGAATAATTCTGAAATGGAAATCATGTACATATTGGTGGAAATAATTAATCCAGGTTTGCAATGATTTTTCGTGTTGGCAGGCAGGCTGTACATATTTATGGAAATAATTGTGTTTTATTTGCGCACCTAGACCCTATTTTCTGTTTTTTTGCAAGAGTGAAGTGCATCTTGGTACAAAGTAGGCATCTGTAGGTCTAAGCTGACTATAATGCATATTGCATCGTGATTGTGGAAAAACTAATTGGCCTCGCTCGGACATGGGTATATCTACTGCAAGTGTTTTCCTGTGGCTCTAGAGCTGGAAATGAATGAATGATATGTGCAACAATGTCCGACCATCTCTATATTGGATTTTGATATATAAGAAGGCAGACCCATATAGCAAGTAAGAAGGCATACCCAATATTATTTTTCTTCTTTATATTGGATTTTGCTATACGTGTCTGCCTTCTTGTTATATTTTTTGTTAGTTTATCTTTTCACGCCTCAAATACGCTCCTTGTAGATTTTTGTTCACTTCAAAATACATTTTTTAGTCAAAATAGACACATAATAATAATTGTTACGTACTTTGACCAAAATGAAAACACCTTATAAAGTCAAAGAACAAATGGTATATAAAAAAAATCCAGTAAAAAAAATTAACGCTTTTCATTACATCCTAGCTGGCAAATTTATGACATTAGCAAATAGCGTTTTAAGCTGCTTTTTTAAATTTGACGATGACAAATGCTAGCCGTTCAATCATCAATGAAGATAAACCCGGTGCGGAAAAAGAGTATTGGTCAAGAGTCAAGACATGGAAACATATGAAAAGTACACGGTTAATGCTTCGGTAGATGAATGATGGAGAGGAGAACCATGAACCAATTCTCTTGGCGTCTAATCAGTAGATGAATGATGTTTACATGGAAATTTATTGCAACTTTGCCCAGTTGGACATTTTTCCTATTTGATGTTCATACGGCCGAAATTAGAAAATTAAGATTAAAGACGGATACACAAGTGTTCATAATTTCTTTGGATTCGGTTTATTTGATTTTCAATCAAACCCACAAATTTTTAGATTAAATGGTTTGTTTTTTTTTTTTTTTAAATGGTTTGGTTGTTTTTTTTAATGCTAAAGTAGAAGTTGAAAATTCAGAATTTCAAATCAGGTTCTTAACATGTACATTTTAATTAATCATTAATTAATTAGTTACTAGTGAATGTGACATTGGAGCCTTTTTAAATTTTGATCTCTTCCAAAATTCCATAGTTAATTAGAAACTTGAGTAAGCTGAATCTGCTGAATATAACTTCTATACAAAATTTAGTTAGTAGAACTTGTACGTACGTATGAAACATCAACATATGAAAAGTCAAAACTGTCCTTTCTACAATTCTACAGATTGTTCAATCATAGTTACTTGCATGAATATATAAATAGAATCTGGCTAATATGCTACGCGTAGCATAGAGGGTCTCCGTGCTATGACTCAATATTTGAGTTTTTTAAATTCTAATGGTCGATCCAAACCGTTCAACATGAATATGTACTTGCAAATCAAATTTTACATTTTTTAGAATTTTTTTACTATTTTTTTAGATAGGTAGAAAAAAACTTGATCACCATTCAGATCAAGTGATTTTCTACCTATCTAAAAAAATAGTAAAAAAATTCTAAAAAATGTAAAATTTGATTTGCAAGTACATATTCATATGGATATCATATTGAACGGTTCGGATCGACCATTAGGATTTTGAAAACTCAAATATTGAGCCGTTGCACGGAAGCCCTCTATGCTACATGTAGCACCGTAGCCAACTCCTATATATATATATATATATATATAGAGAGAGAGAGAGAGAGAGAGAGAGATAGACTATGGTGAGTTGTGAAGTAAAACAACGTTTTACTTCACGTCATATTTTCATTTTGAAAATTCAAACAACCGATCCGAACTGCTCAACATGTTCTAAATATTGAAATGTGCTTGGAGACTAAATTTTACATTTTTTGGAATTTTTTACTATTTATTAAGCCACTTTGAAAATCGTTGATCCACTATGAACAGTAAAAAACAGTAAAATTTTCTGGACCACCGGATCAGCGATTTTCTGCCCCATATATATATAGGGATCGACTAACAGTCTCCCCCATTCAGTCCCCTAAACGTCTCCCTAACTGTCAAAGTACAACTGTCAGTCCCCCATTCAACATACATTAATTCAGTCCCAAAATGGAAAGTATGAATACCTAAGATATGAAGTATTCACATATAATTCATCAAGTATTCATACCTAAAATATCAAGTATTAATTCACATACGGACTGGGGACCATTACTTTTCGGGGACAGTAACTGTCAGACTGCATTGGGAACCACAACCAAAAAATCACGTGGATCACACCACCAGTCCCCCATTCATTGATTAAATTAATTCACATACAAAATGGAAAGTATAAATACCTAAGATATCAAGTATTCATATATAATTCATCAAGTATTCATATCTAAGATATCAAGTATTTACTCTAAAAACTGGACACAATACTACTCATCTTTTACACGTTTTTCAAGGTAGTTTTTTTTTTCTCTATTCATTCTAACCAATTTTTGGGACGATCTATGAAGAATTTTGCAAATCTAAAAACACGAATGTTTTCTATTTTTTTTTCTCTTTCAAATGAGATCCATGATGACATACTTTTACACGTTTTTCAAGGTATCAAATATTCAAATATGGAAAGTATTCATACAAAATGGAAAGTATTCATACCTAACATATCAAATATTTATATATAATTCATCAAGTATTCATACTTAAGATATCAAGTATTTAAATCCAAAAAACTGGACTCAAATATGAAAAGTATTCATACAAAATGGAAAGTATTCATACCTAATTTATCAAATATTCATATATAATTCATCAAGTATTCATACTTATGATATCAAGTATTTAAAGAAAAAAACTGGACTCAACTTTTACACGTTTTTCAAGGTGGTTCAATGATTGAAAAAGTTAGTTATAATGGGAGGGACGTTTAAGGGACTGGAGTGAGGAGACTACATCTTTACTCATATATATATATGTGTGTGTACAATTGTAAGTTAATTAATTCATAACTCTTTATCGTCAGAAAGTATTTTAGCACTGCATTTTTATTGCAATGATTTATATAATTATATGTTATCTTAGTTTCACTTACTAAAAAGAAGACAAGCATGTTCTTTCGTTTCTCTCTCTATCTTTATGTTTTTTTTTTCTGGGGAATTTGACGTATACTCCTCAAGAACTTCAAAATTACATATTCTTCCCTCTAAATTTCAAAAACTTTCAAATTTATCCATGTTATTATCATTTATATTAAAACTCATTTTAAACTTATAAAATACCCATTTTATCATTTATTAAAAGCATAAAAAATTGTAGGTTATTTAAGAAAAATGTTGATCAAAAAGTTCATTTTTTACAGTTAAGAGAGAGTCGAGAGTACACTTTTTAAATGTTTTCTGTCTCCATTAGTCCCATCCAGCGACCAAGTCTTGCACGAATCTCATAGTAAATCCTACAGCTGAAAAAAGCGTAGTACAACAGTTAAGCTCCATTTTTAATTTGATATATCAAATTTTAAATTGATTGAGCGAAAAATTAAACTGTTAACACTAAGTCATAAACTTGACATGCTCGACTTGGAAATTAATTTCAAATTATATAGAAGGTAATGATTTGCAGAAAATGTAAAGCTAATATAATTAATAAACTCAAAACATATTCGTTTGATATCTTAAAAAATATCGTCCACATTAAAAAAATTAGAATGATAAATGTGTTTTTCATTTCTTAAGTAGCTCGTGCATTAGATTTGGATTAATTTAAAAGATATCTAGCTTTCCATCAAACATTAATTTAAATTTTTTAACAGAGTTTAATGGATGATTAATCAAATTTTAGATTGACTCAAATTTGATATATGTTCTACATATTTAAATAATTAAGAACACGTCAACAATATTAATTTTTATTGGAACAGTCATTTTTTCAGTATAAAAAAAATGTTCCATAAAAATTGGATATAAGTTAGAACTATCATTTTCACAAGTTATCATAAAAAATATTCATTTTCTCCTTATAGTTGAATATCAAGACAGAAGTATTAATAAACTAATATTATTTTCATTAAATATAAGGTAATTAATGAGAGCTATAAGCCTATAACTTGTGGTATAATAAGTGATTCAAATGTTGAACAAGGACTTTGGAAATCATTCAAGTAGACATGAAATGTTAAAGTTTTCTTGAATGACATATGACTTGCGTTGACTAAGTCTACAATATAAAATTATATTTGTATTTATTTTTCGGATACAGATACATATAGGATATTAATTGAATACAAATACGGATTGGATATTAATAGATACGAACACAAATACAGATATAATTCGCATTCCTATTTCGGATATTGTAACAATATTCATATGTTATTCAACAAAATTTTTTCTCATTACAAAATAATTTTGAATATATTGCTAGGCGCATTTAAGGAAACCAAATCTAAGAGAAGTTCAGAGTAAATATAGACTAATGTTTAATATATTTTTTTCACTGTACCGGTACCCATAAATCAGTACCTATACCCATAATCAATACAAATAAGCTCTATTCGCTAACACCCAACCATCAATTCAGTGACAAAGAATTAGAACCCATAGAAAAGGAATATCCACAAAATGATTATCAAGAAATAAATGCCTACCAAGCACAATATATATATAACTACATGAGTGTAGTGCTCCTGTAATTGCTACCCAAGGCTTCCTTAATTTGTAATTGATTAATTGCTATTAAAAGTCAGTATAAAGAATTAAACACCGAAATTCTATTTTTTTTAAAATTTAATTATACTTCTTCAGTCAATATAGTCAACATAGAAAAACAACAATAAGAAAAGTAACTAAGATATTATTTTTATATGAAAAATGAGTAGAGTTAAAATCAATGTTTTAAATAGCGTTTATAGCGTCATAGCGGGAAGGCTACAAAAAAAGCTATAGCGGAAGCTATTCCAAATAGCGTTTTTTTTTTTACAAAAATTATATTATATATTTGTACTATATATTAACATTATCTAAAGTTTCATAGAACAATAAATAACACCAAATTAATTAAGAAATTATAATATTCATATTGAACTAGTACAAAAGTCCATGGTTCAAAATATCCATAATAATATCATAAACTATCGATCTTTTTCTATACAAAATATCTTAAGCATCATGATTCATTCTATTTTTTTTTCTATACAAAATAAATTTTATGGATCTTTATTTAAGCCCATATAAATTGTCTAAAAAAACCCAATATGCATAGCGCGCAAATAGCGCGCTACACGCTATGCGCTATAGCGGACCGCTATTACCGCTATAGCGGCCGTAGCGCAATTAGCGTATTTTCATGCCATAGCTTAGCGTTTAGGGTCCAAAAACGCTATAGCGCGCTATTTAGAACACTGGTTAAAATGCATAATTGATTTGGTGATCCAATCATGCTTCATATCTTTATCTTCGTTTCTAAGGTCCGAACAGTCGATCCGAATGGTTCACCATGATATTCGTATTAAAATGTGCTTGGAGACCAAATTTTATATACATTTTTTAAATTCTTTTACTATTTCTTTAGATAGGTACAAAATTGCTATTTTCAGAAGATTCTGGACCATCTAAAACAATGATTTTGTACCTATCTAAAAAAATAGTAAAAAAGTTTCGAAAAATATAGACTTCGCTCCAAGCACGTTTTAATTTGAAGATCATATTGAGTGATCCGGATCAATTATTCGAATTTTGAAAACGGAAAAAAGAACGTGGAGTATGATTAGAGCACAAAATCAATGGTGTATTTTCATCCTACTCATCAAAAATTACATATTTAAAATTCAATTCATGTTATTAGAAGGGTTTTAAGTTTCATCTCATGCTAAAAAAAACAAGAAAAATAAATCTTCCTCTCATTCCAAGCGTGTAATGCATGGTTATATTGTCTAATAAAATTTAAGAGATGGAAAGTGTTTTGCCAACTGTTAACCAACTTAATAAAACAATATGAACTATAAGAGTAGGTGGTCATTTGATTTTATATTCTTAACATTTCTCTCACGTGTAGTATGCCGTTTGTTCATAGATTCATCACATGCAAAATCACTAATGAAAGGAAATTAATTTATAAACTTATGTTATTCCATGACAACAGAAAAAAAAAAACAATCAATTTTATTTCATCCAATTAATCAAATCATATTTTGGACAAATTACTATAGAGTTCGACCCGGCTTAAGAGTAAAAACGGATCGGATAGTGGTAAAATTATATCCGTATTCATATTATTTTTCGGATAGATGCTGATAAGATGTTAGATAGATACAGAAATATATCGGATCGGATTTTTATTTAATAATAGTTATTTAATTATAATGATAAATAACATAAACTTTTCGTAATATATATTTGACTATATAGTATATATGTATTATTTAATTACAAATAATTTAAATTTAAAATTATATATGTATCTGTATCCGCACGAATATTCAAATAATATCTGATATGTGTATCTAATTTTTCAATACAATTTGAATACATATAAGATATTATGGCTCCGTGTGGGTTGGGTAATAATTTGAAGCCACCTAGTTTTCCCTTTACTCTAATTAAGTATTGGCATTGCTTTTGTAGTCTTATAGAAATTTTGTTCAAGGGGATGAGGGGTGGGTGAACTGAAAATTGTCTTCTTACCTTATTTTAGGGGCTTTTATGAGAATCACTTTTTTTTTCTTCTTCTTTTTTTCCATAGCCGACCTACTACTGTCTATGTCATGAACTCATGTATGGATATACACCAATGACTTGTTCCACCCCTCTTAAATACATGAATATCTTTGCGGATGTTTGACTAATATTATCCCATTTGACTTAATGTACCAAAGGAAATAATATATCCTTTGAGAATACTAAATCTGTTGATTTTATATACAAAATAATATATTTATATACAGAGAGAGTTGAGCTATCGTGCTTTTATGGAGTAAAGAGTATGTTTTATTTCACGCTTGTATTTAACTTTCTGAAGTTCAAAAGTTCGATCTAAACTGTTCAACATGATCTCCATAATAAAATGTGTTTGAAGACAAAATTTTATATTTTTTTGAAATTTTTTTACTATTGTTTTAGAATTTTTTAAAATCATTGTTTTTAGAAAATTCTGGACCATCGAAAATAGCGATTTTCAAAATAAAAAAAAATAAAAAAAATGTAAAATTTGGTCTCCCAACACAATTTAATATGGAGATCATGTTGAATGGTTTGGATCGACTGTTTGAACATTGAAATCACAAATACGAGCTCGAAGTAAAATATGTCATTTACTTCATGAAACATAATAGCCCAACTATACACACACATACATATACATATATGTATCTGTAGATATGTATCTGTATGTATATGTATATGTGTATATTTGTATGAGTATGTGTGTATAAGTGTATATGTCGGTATATATATATGTGTGTGTGTGTATGTGAGAGGAGGGATCCACTTATAACATTTGTAAGTTACAACATCTTATAACAATTCGGTTTTGTGATTTTCATCTAAACAGTCGATACAAACCTTTTAACATTATATATATTAAAATGTGCCTGGAGATCAAATTTTTACATTTTTTTGAATTTTTTTACTATTTATTATGTATTTTACAAAACTGCTGTTTTTAGTGGTCCATAATTGTCTAAAAACAACAGTTTTGTAAAATACTTAATAGATAGTAAAAAATTCAAAAGAAATATAAAATTTGATATCCAAGCACATTTTAATATAGAGATCATATTGAATGGTTTGAATCGACTGTTTGGACTTTTAAAATTGCAAAACCGAATTGTTGTAAGTTGTTGTAAGTAGATCCCTCCCCTCTAGCTCTCTCTCTACATACACATATATATATAGAGAGAGAGAGAGTTGGGCTACGGTGTTTCGTGAAGTAAAGCAAGTGTTTTACTTCACACTCATATTTTGCGATTTCAAAATTCAAGTTGATCTCCATATTAAAATTGTAAAAACAAATTGGTAGCACCAAGAATTAGGAACTACCATTTTTATCTTAGCGAATCCCCCCCCCCCTCTCTCTATATATATATGTTCCTTTATAAATTATTGATTTAGAACGAAGAAAATCTTAATGAGATTTAATTAGTTGTATTTTTGTTTGTAGGAAAAATGTGTAGTTTCTACACAGTGTTCCAAGTTAGAAAAAAAAAGGAGGGTCGTGATAGGTGTGGAGAGTTAGTGGTAAAAAAACAATCTTATTATTGAAATAAAATAAAAATCCGGTTAGGCAACCTACATCCAACTTGTTTGAGATTAAAGGCTTAGTTGTTATTATTGTTGTTGTAGAAAAGTTCAAAGAAGTAATATAATTATACATGTCATGTGAAATGAACAATTTACTCATTAAAAAGAATATATTATTGTTAATTTAATAATACTTAGTACTTTATACATATAATGTTAGAAATGAAAATTTTCAGCATAAATTATGATAGACCAACCAAACTAGATATGACATAAAAGTAAATCTACAGGGATTGTCCATAAATACACAATGAATTGTTGAATCTTTAACAATCTAAAGACCAAGTCAATAAAAGTCAAAATGGCAAAACCTTGTCATATAAAATAGTGCAAGTGGAAGTAAATCACGGTCAACATTATTTTTTTAATATAATGGTCAACATTTTTTGCGTCTTTTCCATTTAAAAGATAAAAAAAAAATGAACTAAAGAAGAAAAAATCTACTGGAGGGGATCAGTGCATGCATTTATTTTTGAAGACCAAAATAAAATAAATGGGTGAAAGGCTGATTTGTTGTGCTTTAAATTAAGAAAGTTTTAGTTTGGAATTTTCTCCTCGTGGCCAATTGGAATTAATTTGGGAGTTGAGAGATACATACGTAACATACACCAACGCCACGACTATGAGTCTTTCACCACCAACCCTCTTGGATCCATCCATTGGATCTAAAAATATCTTAAAGCTTCACAAGTGAATTGTTTCTCATTTGTTTTGAGAAAAGTTGTCAAAATCACCTCAAGAAATCTCAATTGTTTGGGTTGACTATTCAAAGTCAAAGCCCCCTATATATATATCCTATAGATAGCAAAAACCATCCAAACTCATCATCCAAAAATCAAACCATCCAAAAAAAAAAAAAAAAAAAGCTCATCATCCATAGTTCCATACCTAATTTAGTTATGGGTAATGGGTCCTCTCACTGCTTTCTTCCCCCCTCGCCGGGCACGGCTAAGCTCATCTTCTGGGGCGGCGCCTCGCAACTACTACCAGCTCAGCGTCCTGCCGGAGAAATCATGTTCAGCTTCCCAGATTGCGTCATATGCCACGCCGACTCTTTCTTCATTGGCCGACCGTTGCCGATCCTCTCTTTAGAAGATGAACTCCTTCCTGGAAATACTTATTTTGTTCTACCGGTAGATCGCCTACCTTGCCAGGACAGCACATTAACTGCTGCCTGTTTCGCTTCTCTCTCCCCTAGCCCGAGAAGGCCGGTGTTTTCTGGGTCGGGACAAAACAGGGCTTTTGTGTGCATAAATGGTGGCGCCGACGGAAGGGCGGTTATTAAGGTGCAACCCGAGTTCATCATAAATCTTATCACAGAACGAGACACCGAGAGGACGAGCGTCAATTGTGGGGACAAGGAGGAGATCATATGTAGCACCCCAGAGCTGAAGAAGCACTATGCGCAGCTGGTCGGTTCCAGAGACAGGCCGTGGTCGCCTCGGCTCGAGACCATCAAAGAGAGAAACAATAAGAATAAGTTAAAACTTAACCCGGCTCGGTTGCCGCCGATAAAGGTCTTTAGATCACCGAGAGGAAGTATTAGCTAGCCTGGCCAGAAATATGCATGATCATATGTAACTTCTGTTTAATTTCCTTGAGGTCAGTTCAAGATCTAGTGACATGAAATTAATTTGTACATATATATAACTTCACACCAAAACCAGGTACCTTCTTGTGTTGTGAAATCCTTGAGGAACACATGCAACCTTTTGCTTTCATGGTTTTATTTCTTTCTCCAATTTTGTCAACATATTTTGCAATTCATATAAAAAGTTTTGATAGATTTTGAATTTGCACCCATTTTGAAGGATCTGTAGACTCTATTATATATATATCTAGATCTAAGAGATTTTGTCTGGTAAAGAGATTTAAGAGTGATAATAACCATTATCAAGAAAAGGTATCTTGAGAATATTGATATTTTTATTTACGAGAGAAATTTTTTCTGCTGGTTGTATACAGCCTAATTTTGCCATATCAAGGTTGTATGTCATAAATTGCAACAAATAACAAAATAATTTATGACATACAGTATAAATTAATTAAGTTGTAATCGTATAGATCATGTTTGGTTGTGCAGTAAAGTTATTGAAAATTAAATTGCTTATTTCACCTTACTTTACATATTTACATCTCGTTTGATAGTTTAAATCATGACTTAAGTTAATATGTCCGGATGAGTAAAGTGTTGAAAAATGAGCCGTTGTCTTTAACAGTGGGCCCTACAGGTGGAGTAAGTTAATTCACTTAAAGAGATGAAATAACCTACACCGGATTAACTCACCACTTCACTTTACTCTTCTTTTACTCTCCTCGTTTGATTAATTACTTAAGTGTGGAATAAGAAATTTGCTCCACCTCTTGCTCCAGAACCAAACATGACCATAGTACAAATTAATTAAGTTGCAATTGATACTTTTAATTTCATATTTAGTTTGTATGACGGTACAATATTTGAGTCAGGTTATGGTGATAACCTTAATTATGAATATATTGTGCATAAGAATTAAATCCTGCTAAAAACTGCTTTGTTCCATCACTATTTTTAGTAATAAATTGTATTATTGAAGTATGGTTAATTAGGATTTAGTTTGTGCTTATTTTTTCTCCAAATTGTTTTTTTTGTAGATTTATAGAACAATAGGAGAGAAATACGGTGTATCTTACTCAGAGGACGAGATCTTGAGCAGGTACCTAAGGTACATTTTTTTTTCAGGTTTTACCTTTGTCCTACAGATAATTATTGCAAATTTTTTTTTGTGTTTGATTAAAATTTAATGAAGGACTTTATGTATGTAGAGGAAGGAGATAACATCTGTAACAAAGCATAATGGGAAATATTATATGCTTGTTGAAACACAACAAAGATATTACATGTTTGCATTGCATATTAATTTCTGAAGTACAAACTACCTTTGGAAAGTAAACATTACAATTAATAAGGTGATGCATGATAATTTGAGGTACTTTCAGATGAACACGAAAAGTTTTGATAGTTGACTTGTTCAGAAGTAAATATAAAGTTACTAAAACTTTCCAATCTGCCCAGGTTTTAAACGAGCTTCAGTTTCTGGTGCTTTTATGTTATTATGTATAAGCAGGGTCCTTCTTTTTCCTATCCGGTTTGTCTAATCAGAAACAAACTAATCAGAATCTATTAGTCCTTGTAAAAGTCCCCCCCTCCCTTCCCAAAAAAAACGTCATCCAATCTGTTCGTTTTATATTTAATAGAGCGGATGGAAAAAATCAGGATCCTGACTTTTATCCATAAAAGCAGCAAATATAGATCATTATTATCAGGTTGGTGCTGCTTAGAATTTGATTCTGGGTCATATAATTATCGGAATGCAACTAACATCAAAATTGTTGTTGCATATATATCTTATGTTTTGTGTGGCGATAAAAAAATATATATACTTCTTTTAATAAAATTTGTTTCTACTATTGTACTTTTGGTTTGGAGACTTAAAATGCACAATAGATATACAGTTTACTTGTTCAAAGCTTACACAAACACATCAAATGACCATACTTCTAAATTGACTAATTCTTGCTCCTTCCAAACGTATTCATCATTGTCATGTTTTTATTAATTGGTTCAATTATTTAGTTATTTATAAGTTGGTTTCCCGAATTGTTGTCTATTTATTGAATCTGATGGTTGTTAATAGAGTAAAGCTAGCGTGTGCTATGCTCACCAAGAGGGTTTGGTGAGCATAAGCTTCAAAATCTATTGGATTGGTTTCAACGATGAATCCAAACTGTTGAAAATGATATACTTCACGAGTGATGTGTGTACATGCAAAATTTTGAAAATTTTGAATTCATTTAGTATAAAGTCAAGCGGTAAAAAATGATTAAAAATGAATGCATAAAAATAACTTTACTCTATTTTTCATCATTTTTTTTACCGCTTGACTTTGCACTATATAAATTTAAAATTTTTGCATCTACACGCATCACTGGTGAAGTATGTCAGTTTCAACAGTTAGGATCCATAGTTTTAAGTCAATTCGATATATTTTGGAGTTATGCTCACCAAGTCCTTTGGTGAACATAGCACACGCTAGCTTTGCTCGTTGTTAATATATTTAAAGTTGAAAGACCTTTGGCACAAACCACAAAGTATAAACTAAAATCCAATATGTCTAATATGTCAGGCCCGTTCACACAGTGCAAGTACCACCTTACTGCACCGGAAAACATTTGAGAGTATTTGAACTTGATACACCTGTAAAATTTCTTTATATTTGCACATCAAACTTTGGTGAAAATTTACATGTTGCCTTCCAAAATGTATCCCTTAAATTAACATATTACCAAATTGCCCCAACTGCAGTTATGCCGGATTTATGTCTCAATTGAAGTATCTATAACTTGGATGTTTAGGAACTAAGAGCAATACCTGGAGGTAGATCCTGTACGAAGTACCATGATGTCATGTCGTTTTGTCTAGTAGAATGCAAAATTGTATTTTTAATTTTCACATGCGAATGAGTTCAAATTGTAAACTTCTAATACTGATTCCAGGTATGTAGATGATGGTAGGCCATTTTGGCAATACATCGTCAGTTCTTCGACAGGATGCTCTGATACAAAGTACTTTGAGGAGCTTTATCACTATTACACTACAGAAAAGGTTAGCTTACGAGTTATTTCATTGATATTATTTTTTGTTCTGTAAATGTTACTTTTATTGCAATTGCCTTCTCAACGTTTTCTTTATTGAAAGTTTACTTCTGTTCTGTTTATTGGTTCATAACAGTTGAGGTCAGAGTGAGACAGAATTGGAATAAAATTGAGGGTTAATTGCACAAACTATACCGTGTATAGATGTAATTTTTGCTTGAGGTAATTTTAGCATACATCCAATGCCAACTTTCAGTCACCTCTGTTAGCGAGTAACATAGCAAGTTAGCAACAGTTGGATGCTGCAGTTGATACACCTGAAATTTCAGTTACACCTCTGGTTATAACACAATATCAAGCAACGTATAATGACAATTCTTTTCATGTTCAATTAGGCATGGCGGCTATGTGACCCAGAAGCAGAGAAAGTTTTTAGTGCTCTGAGAAAAGCTGGTGTGAAGATTGCTGTCGTGTCTAATTTTGACACCCGGCTTAGACCTGTTTTACAAGCCCTGAATTGTGACCACTGGTTCGACGCTATGGCCGTCTCAGCTGAGGTAGTCCCAACTCCTTCCTTTGGTCCTTTTGACTAGTATCTCAGTAGATTCATGCGGATATTGAGTGATGTTTACCTTTATTTATCTTCACCAAAACTGAATTCAATAGAAGTTGGAAAAGTTGAGAATAAACTGAAATGCATATTTCTTTGGTAAGCTGGTATCATGCTTTAGTGGTATTAGTATAGTGTTGAAACCCAAGAAGTAAACTTTCGAATTGGAACTTTTTATTAAATAAAATGAAAAATGAGTATCAGAAGTCTTAAGAGGAACTGATAATGTGCTCAGTCACACTGAGCAGTAATTGCTTGTGTTATTGTACCAGTAAGATCGTATTGTTTTCGCTTCTCTTTGATGTTTTGCTTTCTTTAGGTTTTTATATTAGTAATGTGGTTTACTCGGGTCTGATGAGTAATTTCCTTAAAAACAAAAATCAAATGAAGAAATGGAAGTGGTAGGGAATATCCCCTGAATTTCTGATTTAAGTCGGGTGCATTTTCATTTCTGTGATCAGGTGGCTGCTGAAAAACCAAACCCCATGATATTTCTGAAGGCATGTGACCTTCTTGGGGTAAAACCAGAAGAAGCAGTACATGTAGGAGATGATAGAAGGAATGATATATGGGGTGCGAGAGATGCTGGGTGTGATGCATGGCTCTGGGGCAGTGATGTGCACTCATTCAAGGAGGTACTATTACAGTATTACTTAACAGTTTATATTTGTACCACCCATGTTGTTGTTTCCCAAATTTTTAAACTTACCATCTTTAAAAAAAAAAAATCTAAATAACCACTGTTTTGAAATTTTTTCCATATTTACCATGACCGTAGTTTTAAACTGCCGACCCAGCAGTGCATTTAATATGGTATTAAAGTGCATTAATTTGTGTCAGCAGTTTTAAACTGCGGTACCAACCTGCTGGGTCCGCAGTATAAAACTGCGGTCCCGGTAAATATGGAAATTGTTCAAAACAGTGGCCATTTAGTTTTTTTTTTTTTTAAAGATGGTAAATAAAAAAATTTCGGATTGTAGTTTAGCTTGAGGTTATTAGTTTTTTTTTTTTTCACAGTTTGAGTTCCAGGATTTGTAATTTAGGTAAATCGGTTGTAGCAAGGAGGTAAGAAGATGACAAAAATAAAATAAAAATGAAACCCCATTATGCACTGGGTCTGGATCACCTAAAGTAACTCAATATATGAGTTTGAATCACTGTCCAATCAGAACCCAGGCCAATCCGAACCAAGTTGGAAATTCACAGGGCCCCTTTAATACTCGTGCAAATTCTGATTGGACGGTCTGGATCCAAACTCAACATTTGAGTTACATTAGGGGATCCAAACTCATATTTCGCATGTGCTAGCACCTGGGATATTTATGAGGATCTTTCATGAATTTTTTCTTTCTGTAGGTTGCAGAGAGAATTGGGGTTAAGGTCTGATGGGAATGGGAGTCTTTCGTTTACCATCCTTTGAATAATTCTGAATTGGAAATCATCATCATGTATATATTGGTGGAAATAATTAATCCAGGTTTGCAATGATTTTTCGTGTTGGCAGGCAGTTTGTACATATTTGTGGAAATAATTGTGTCTTATTTGCGCACGTGGACTCTTTTTTGTGTTCTTTTGCAAGAGTCAAAGTGCATCTTGGTACAAAGTAGGCATCTGTAGGTCTAAGCTGACTATAATGCATATTGCATCGTGATTTAAAGCATGTGGAAAAACTAATTGGCCTCTCTCGGACATGGGTATATCTACTGTAAGTGTTTTCCTGTGGCTCTAGAGCTGGGAATGAATGAATGATATGTGCAACAATGTCCGACCATCTCTATATTGGATTTTGATATATAAGAAGGCAGACCCATATAGCAAGTAAGAAGGCATACCCAATATTATTTTTCTTCTTTATATTGGATTTTGCTATACGTGTCTGCCTTCTTGTTATATCTTTTTGTTAGTTTATCTTTTCACGCCTCAAATACGCTCCATGTAGATTTTTGTTCACTTCAAAATACATTTTTTAGTCAAAATAGACACTTAATAATAATAATTGTTACGTACTTTGACCAAAATGAAAACACCTTATAAAGTCAAAGAACAAATGGTACATAAAAAAAATCCAGTAAAAAAAATTAGGAAGCTGATATGAGTACCCGCATTGTACCCGCACCTAAACTGTCATAACTGTTTTTGGGGACCGCACTTAAATTAATTCACATACAAAATGGAAAGTATTTATACCTAAATTATCAAGTATTCATATATAATTCATCAAGTATTTATATCTAAGATATCAAGTATTTAAAAAAAAACTAGACACAATACCTACTCATCTTTACACGTTTTTCAAGGTGGTTTTTTTTTTCTCCGTTCAATCTAACCAATTTTTGGGACGATCTATGAGGAATTTTACAAATTTAAAACCACGAACGCGTTTTACACAATTTTATCTTTCAAATGAGATCCATGATGACATACTTTTACACGTTTTTCAAAGTATCAAATATTCAAATATGAAAAGTATTCATACAAAATAGAAAGTATTCATACCTAAGATATCAAATATTAATAGTAATTCATCAAGTATTTATACTTAAGATATCAAGTATTTAAAACCAATTTTTTTTAAAACCAATTTTTTTTTTGTCGGCAATTGTAATTTTATTTTACAAGTATTAATAGTAACATTGTGAAGTATTTATACCTATACAAGACAAGTATTTATATCTATACAATGAACTACATATATGATATATGAATTTTCCTTAAATAACTGTACCCGCACTTTTTTTGAAAAATTCTCGCGTCGTACCCGCATTAGGGGACCACACAACCGTTCCAAAGCTGTAATTTTATTTTACAAGTATTAATAGTAACATTGTGAAGTATTTATACCTATACAAGACAAGTATTTATATCTATACAATGAACTACATATATGATATATGAATTTTCCTTAAATAACTGTACCCGCACTTTTTTTGAAAAATTCTCGCGTCGTACCCGCATTAGGGGACCACACAACCGTTCCAAAGCTGTAATTTTATTTTACAAGTATTAATAGTAACATTGTGAAGTATTTATACCTATACAAGACAAGTATTTATATCTATACAATGAACTACATATATGAAAAATTCTCGCGTCGTACCCGCATTAGGGGACCACACAACCGTTCCAACACTGTAATTTTATTTTACAAGTATTAATAGTAACATTGTGAAGTATTTATACCTATACAATACAAGTATTTATATCTATACAATGAACTACATATATGATATATGAATTTTCCTTAAATAACTGTACCCGCACTTTTTTTTGAAAAATCCCCGCTTCCAGTTTCGAAATCGCTAGACGATCGTCTCCAAATCGCCTCGAAATCTATCTAAAATCGCCTCAAAATCGCGGAAGCTTCGAAAAAGGAAGAAACGGAGAGAAAGGGAAATTTAAAATTCAAACTGGAAAGTATGTAAATTAGTTAATTGGTAGTTGTGGGGACCGCTTACAGTTATGGCAGTTAATTGGGAATGAATTAAGTGCGGGTACGATGCGGGTACTCAACTGTGGGTACTAAAATAATTATTCAAAAAATTAACGCTTTTCATTACATCCTAGCTGGCAAATTGATGACATTAGCAAATGGCGTTTTAAGCTGCTTTTTTAAATTTGACGATGACAAATGCTAGCCGTTCAATCATCAATGAAGATAAACCCGGTGCGGAAAAAGAGTACTGGTCAAGAGTCAAGACATGGAAACATATGAAAAGTACACGGTTAATGCTTCGGTAGATGAATGATGGAGAGGAGAACCATGAACCAATTCTCTTGGCGTCTAATCAGTAGATGAATGATGTTTACATGGAAATTTATTGCAACTTTGCCCAGTTGGACATTTTTCCTATTTGATGTTCATACGGCCGAAATTAGAAAATTAAGATTAAAGACGGATACACAAGTGTTCATAATTTCTTTGGATTCGGTTTATTTGATTTTCAATCAAACCCACAAATTTTTAGATTAAATGGTTTGTTTTTTTTTTTTTTAAATGGTTTGGTTGTTTTTTTTAATGCTAAAGTAGAAGTTGAAAATTCAGAATTTCAAATCAGGTTCTTAACATGTACATTTTAATTAATCATTAATTAATTAGTTACTAGTGAATGTGACATTGGAGCCTCTTTTAAGTTGTGATGTCTTCCAAAATTCATAATTAGAAATTCAGTAATTAAGCTGAATCTGCTGAATATAACTTCTATACAAAATTTAGTTAGTAGAACTTGTACGTACGTATGAAACATCAACATATGAAAAGTCAAAACTGTCCTTTCTACAATTCTACAGATTGTTCAATCATAGTTACTTGCATGAATATATAAATAGAATCTGGCTAATATGCTACGCGTAGCATACTAGGGTCTCCGTGCTATGACTCAATATTTGAGTTTTTTAAATTCTAATGGTCGATCCAAACCGTTCAACATGAATATGTACTTGCAAATCAAATTTTACATTTTTTAGAATTTTTTACTATTTTTTTAGATAGGTAGAAAATCACTTGATCACCATTCAGATCAAGTGATTTTCTACCTATCTAAAAAAATAGTAAAAAAATTCTAAAAAATGTAAAATTTGATTTGCAAGTACATATTCATATGGATATCATATTGAACGGTTCGGATCGACCATTAGGATTTTGAAAACTCAAATATTGAGCCGTTGCACGGAAGCCCTCTATGCTACATGTAGCACCGTAGCCAACTCCTATATATATATATATATATATAGAGAGAGAGAGAGAGAGAGAGAGAGAGATAGACTATGGTGAGTTGTGAAGTAAAACAACGTTTTACTTCACGTCATATTTTCATTTTGAAAATTCAAACAACCGATCCGAACTGCTCAACATGTTCTAAATATTGAAATGTGCTTGGAGACTAAATTTTACATTTTTTGGAATTTTTTACTATTTATTAAGCCACTTTGAAAATCGTTGATCCACTATGAACAGTAAAAAACAGTAAAATTTTCTGGACCACCGGATCAGCGATTTTCTGCCCCATATATATATAGGGATCGACTAACAGTCCTCCCCATTCAGTCCCCTAAACGTCCTCCTAACTGTCAAAGTACAAATGTCAGTCCCCCATTCAGCATACATTAATTCAGTCCCAAAATGGAAAGTATGAATACCTAAGATATGAAGTATTCATATATAATTCATCAAGTATTCATACCTAAAATATCAAGTATTAATTCACATACGGACTGGGAACCATTACTTTTCGGGGACAGTAACTGTTAGACTGCATTGGGGACCACAACCAAAAAGTCACGTGGATCACACCACCAGTCTCCCATTCATTGATTAAATTAATTCACATACAAAATGGAAAGTATGAATACCTAAGATATCAAGTATTCATATATAATTCATCAAGTATTCATACCTAAAATATCAAGTATTTACTCTAAAAACTGAATACAATACTACTCATCTTTTACACGTTTTTCAAGGTAGTTTTTTTTTTCTCCATTCATTCTAACCAATTTTTGGGACGATCTATGAGGAATTTTGCAAATCTAAAAACACGAATGTTTTCTATTTTTTTTTTCTCTTTCAAATGAGATCCATGATGACATACTTTTACACGTTTTTCAAGGTATCAAATATTCAAATATGGAAAGTATTCATACAAAATGGAAAGTATTCATACCTAACATATCAAATATTTATATATAATTCATCAAGTATTCATACTTAAGATATCAAGTATTTAAATCCAAAAAACTGGACTCAAATATGAAAAGTATTCATACAAAATGGAAAGTATTCATACCTAATTTATCAAATATTCATATATAATTCATCAAGTATTCATACTTATGATATCAAGTATTTAAAGAAAAAAACTGGACTCAACTTTTACACGTTTTTCAAGGTGGTTCAATGATTGAAAAAGTTAGTTATAATGGGAGGGACGTTTAAGGGACTGGAGTGAGGAGACTACATCTTTACTCATATATATATATGTGTGTGTACAATTGTAAGTTAATTAATTCATAACTCTTTATCGTCAGAAAGTATTTTAGCACTGCATTTTTATTGCAATGATTTATATAATTATATGTTATCTTAGTTTCACTTACTAAAAAGAAGACAAGCATGTTCTTTCGTTTCTCTCTCTATCTTTATGTTTTTTTTTTCTGGGGAATTTGACGTATACTCCTCAAGAACTTCAAAATTACATATTCTTCCCTCTAAATTTCAAAAACTTTCAAATTTATCCATGTTATTATCATTTATATTAAAACTCATTTTAAACTTATAAAATACCCATTTTATCATTTATTAAAAGCATAAAAAATTGTAGGTTATTTAAGAAAAATGTTGATCAAAAAGTTCATTTTTTACAGTTAAGAGAGAGTCGAGAGTACACTTTTTAAATGTTTTCTGTCTCCATTAGTCCCATCCAGCGACCAAGTCTTGCACGAATCTCATAGTAAATCCTACAGCTGAAAAAAGCGTAGTACAACAGTTAAGCTCCATTTTTAATTTGATATATCAAATTTTAAATTGATTTGGGGAACAATTATTTTTTAACACCAAGTCATAAACTTGGCATGCTCGACCTGAAAATTAATTTCAAATTATATAGAAGGTAATGATTTGCAGAAAATTATTATAAGCTAATATAATTAATAAACTCAAAACATATTCGTTTGATATCTTAAAAAATATCGTCCACATTAAAAAAATTAGAATGATAAATGTGTTTTTCATTTCTTAAGTAGCTCGTGCATTAGATTTGGATTAATTTAAAAGATATCTAGCTTTCCATCAAACATTAATTTAAATTTTTTAACAGAGTTTAATGGATGATTAATCAAATTTTAGATTGACTCAAATTTGATATATGTTCTACATATTTAAATAATTAAGAACACGTCAACAATATTAATTTTTATTGGAACAGTCATTTTTTCAGTATAAAAAAAATGTTCCATAAAAATTGGATATAAGTTAGAACTATCATTTTCACAAGTTATCATAAAAAATATTTCATTTTCTCCTTATAGTTGAATATCAAGACAGAAGTATTAATAAACTAATATTTTTTTCATTAAATATAAGGTAATTAATGAGAGCTATAAGCCTATAACTTGTGGTATAATAAGTGATTCAAATGTTGAACAAGGACCTTGGAAATCATTCAAGTACACATGAAATGTTAAAGTTTTCTTGAATGACATATGACTTGCGTTGACTAAGTCTACAATATAAAATTATATTTGTATTTATTTTTCAGATACAGATACAGGTCGGATATTAATTAAATACAAATACGAATCGGATATTAATATATACGAATACAAATACAGATATAATTCGCATTCCTAGTTCGGTTATTGTAACAATATTCATATGTTATTCAACAATTTTTTTCTCATTACAAAATAAAAGTAACCATCTCACAATTTTTAATATATTCTTACTAAAGCCATGTTAACACATCCAACAAAACTACAAGTAACTGTCATTAGAAAATAAAAGTAACCATCTCACAATTTCAATTTATTCTTGCTAAAGCTATGTTAACGCATCCAACAAAACTTCAAGTAACCATCTCACTACCTGTACAAATCTCCATTCTTATATTAAGTACGTAGATGTTCTAATTCGCCAACGATTTTGATTAAAAGATGAAATTTCAGATTGAATATCAGCCATCCGATCAAATATTCTGATTATATACATTTTTTTTATGTTTTTTTACGTGTATAAGTCTAAATTTATTTAGACATGTACTCATCACACATACTCTTCACATGCAAATTGTATCATCTTTCTAATTGGTCATGATTTCTTTCTATTTTTAAAATGTCATTTTAGGAATTTTTGAATTGTTTGGTTATTTTTTTCATTTATTTATATTTTTATATCATTTAAGAAATGTTATTTGTCATTTAATATGTCATGTTGTTTGAGATTTTTTTTTATGAAAATATGTCAAAAAGATTAACAAAAATGTCATTTAAGGAATGTTATTACGTGTAAATGACATTTAAGAGATGTTATTGTCATTTAGTCCAAATTTTTTATAAAAATATGTCATTTTGTATGATTTTTATTTTGTACTTTTATAATATGCTCCCGTTACAACGTACGGACACGATACTACTAATTACCAATTATGAATACAATTTTTCAGTACCCGTTAATTTTGGCATAAAATTTTGAATATATTGCTAGGCGCATTTAAGGAAACCAAATCTAAGAGAAGTTCAGAGTAAATATAGACTAATGTTTAATATATTTTTTTCACTGTACCGGTACCCATAAATCAGTACCTATACCCATAATCAATACAAATAAGCTCTATTCGCTAACACCCAACCATCAATTCAGTGACAAAGAATTAGAACCCATATAAGAGGAATATCCACAAAATGATTATCAAGAAATAAATGCCTACCAAGCACAATATATATATAACTACATGAGTGTAGTGCTCCTGTAATTACTACCCAAGGCTTCCTTAATTTGTAATTGATTAATTGCTATTAAAAGTCAGTATAAAGAATTAAACACCGAAATTCTATTTTTTTTTTAATTTAATTATACTTCTTCAGTCAATATAATCAACATAGAAATACAACAATAAGAAAAGTAACTAAGATATTATTTTTATATGAAAAATGAGTAGAGTTAAAATCAATGTTTTAAATAGCGTTTATAGCGTCATAGCGGGAAGGCTACAAAAAAAGCTATAGCGGAAGCTATTCCAAATAGCGTTTTTTTTTTTACAAAAATTATATTATATATTTGTACTATATATTAACATTATCTAAAGTTTCATAGAACAATAAATAACACCAAATTAATTAAGAAATTATAATATTCATATTGAACTAGTACAAAAGTCCATGGTTCAAAATATCCATAATAATATCATAAACTATCGATCTTTTTCTATACAAAATATCTTAAGCATCATGATTCATTCTATTTTTTTTTCTATACAAAATAAATTTTATGGATCTTTATTTAAGCCCATATAAATTGTCTAAAAAAACCCAATATGCATAGCGCGCAAATAGCGCGCTACACGCTATGCGCTATAGCGGACCGCTATTACCGCTATAGCGGCCGTAGCGCAATTAGCGTATTTTCATGCCATAGCTTAGCGTTTAGGGTCCAAAAACGCTATAGCGCGCTATTTAGAACACTGGTTAAAATGCATCATTGATTTGGTGCTCCAATCATGCTTCATATCTTTATCTTCGTTTCTAAGGTCTGAACAGTCGATCTGAATGGCTCACCATGATATTCGTATTAAAATGTGCTTGGAGAACAAATTTTATATACATTTTTTAAATTCTTTTACTATTTCTTTAGATAGGTACAAAATTGCTATTTTCAGGAGATTCTGGACCATCTAAAACAATGATTTTATACCTATCTAAAAAAATAATAAAAAAGTTCCAAAAAATATAGACTTTGCTCCAATCACATTTTAATATGAAGATCATGTTGAGTGGTCCGGATCAATTGTTCAAATTTTGAAAACGGAGAAAGAACGTGGAGTATGATTAGAGTACAAAATCATATGGTGCATTTTAACCCTACACATGAAAAATTACATGTTTAAAATTCAATTCATGTTGGTTTTAAGTTTCATTTCATGCTAAAAAAAACAAGAAAAATAAATCTTCCTCTCATTCCAAGCGTGTAATGCATGGTTTTATTGTCTAATTAAATTTAAGAGATGGAAAGTGTTTTACCAACTGTTAACCAACTTAATAAAACAATATGAACTATAAGAGTAGGTGGTCATTTGATTTTATATTCTTAACATTTCTCTCACGTGTAGCATGCAGTTTGTTCATAGATTCATCACGTGCAAAATGACTAATGAAAGGAAATTAATTTATAAACTTATGTTATTCCATGACAACAGAAAAAAAAAAACAATCAATTTTATTTCATCCAATTAATCAAATCATATTTTGGACAAATTACTATAGAGTTCGACCCGGCTTAAGAGTAAAAACGGATCGGATAGTGGTAAAATCATATCCGTATTGGTTTTTATTTTTCGGATATAGATGCTGATAAGATGTTAGATAGATACAGAAATATATCGGATCGGATTTTTATTTAATAATATTTATTTAATTATAATGATAAATAACATAAACTTTTCGTAATATATATTTGACTATATAGTATATATCTACTATTTAAATACAAATTATTTAAATTTAAAATTATATATGTATATGTATCCGCACGAATATTCAAATAATATCTGATATGTGTATCTAATTTTTCAATACAATTTGAATACATATAAGATATTATGGCTCCGTGTGGGTTGGGTAATAATTTGAAGCCACCTAGTTTTCCCTTTACTCTAATTAAGTATTGGCATTGCTTTTGTAGTCTTATAGAAATTTTGTTCAAGGGGATGAGGGGTGGGTGAACTGAAAATTGTCTTCTTACCTTATTTTAGGGGCTTTTATGAGAATCACTTTTTTTTTCTTCTTCTTTTTTCCATAGCCGACCTACTACTGTCTATGTCATGAACTCATGTATGGATATACACCAATGACTTGTTCCACCCCTCTTAAATACATGAATATCTTTGCGGATGTTTGACTAATATTATCCCATTTGACTTAATGTACCAAAGGAAATAATATATCCTTTGAGAATACTAAATCTGTTGATTTTATATACAAAATAATATATTTATATACAGAGAGAGTTGAGCTATCGTGCTTTTATGGAGTAAAGAGTATGTTTTATTTCACGCTTGTATTTAACTTTCTGAAGTTTAAAAGTTCGATCTAAACTGTTCAACATGATCTCCATAATAAAATGTGTTTGAAGACAAAATTTTATATTTTTTTGAAATTTTTTTACTATTGTTTTAGAATTTTTTAAAATCATTGTTTTTAGAAAATTCTGGACCATCGAAAATAGCGATTTTCAAAAAAAAAATAAAAAAAATGTAAAATTTGGTCTCCCAACACAATTTAATATGGAGATCATGTTGAATGGTTTGGATCGACTGTTTGAACATTGAAATCACAAATACGAGCTCGAAGTAAAATATGTCATTTACTTCATGAAACATAATAGCCCAACTATACACACACATACATATACATATATGTATCTGTAGATATGTATCTGTATGTATATGTATATGTGTATATTTGTATGTGTATGTGTGTATAAGTGTATATGTCGGTATATATATATGTGTGTGTGTGTATGTGAGAGGAGGGATCCACTTATAACATTTGTAAGTTACAACATCTTATAACAATTCGGTTTTGTGATTTTCATCTAAACAGTCGATACAAACCTTTTAACATTATATATATTAAAATGTGCCTGGAGATCAAATTTTTACATTTTTTTGAATTTTTTTACTATTTATTATGTATTTTACAAAACTGCTGTTTTTAGTGGTCCATAATTGTCTAAAAACAACAGTTTTGTAAAATACTTAATAGATAGTAAAAAATTCAAAAGAAATATAAAATTTGATATCCAAGCACATTTTAATATAGAGATCATATTGAATGGTTTGAATCGACTGTTTGGACTTTTAAAATTGCAAAACCGAATTGTTGTAAGTTGTTGTAAGTAGATCCCTCCCCTCTAGCTCTCTCTCTACATACACATATATATATAGAGAGAGAGAGAGTTGGGCTACGGTGTTTCGTGAAGTAAAGCAAGTGTTTTACTTCACACTCATATTTTGCGATTTCAAAATTCAAGTTGATCTCCATATTAAAATTGTAAAAACAAATTGGTAGCACCAAGAATTAGGAACTACCATTTTTATCTTAGCGAATCCCCCCCCCCCTCTCTCTATATATATATGTTCCTTTATAAATTATTGATTTAGAACGAAGAAAATCTTAATGAGATTTAATTAGTTGTATTTTTGTTTGTAGGAAAAATGTGTAGTTTCTACACAGTGTTCCAAGTTAGAAAAAAAAAGGAGGGTCGTGATAGGTGTGGAGAGTTAGTGGTAAAAAAACAATCTTATTATTGAAATAAAATAAAAATCCGGTTAGGCAACCTACATCCAACTTGTTTGAGATTAAAGGCTTAGTTGTTATTACTGTTGTTGTAGAAAAGTTCCAAGAAGTAATATAATTATACATGTCATGTGAAATGAACTATTTACTCATTAGAAAGAATATATTATTGTTAATTTAATAATACTTAGTACTTTATACATATAATGTTAGAAATGAAAATTTTCAGCATAAATTATGATAGACCAACCAAACTAGATATGACATAAAAGTAAATCTACAGGGATTGTCCATAAATACACAATGAATTGTTGAATTTTTAATAATCTAAAGACCAAGTCAATAAAAGTCAAAACGGCAAAACCTTTTCATATAAAATAGTGCAAGTGGAAGTAAATCACGGTCAACATTATTTTTTTAATATAATGGTCAACATTTTTTGCGTCTTTTCCATTTAAAAGATAAAAAAAAAATGAACTAAAGAAGAAAAAATCTACTGGAGGGGATCAGTGCATGCATTTATTTTTGAAGACCAAAATAAAATAAATGGGTGAAAGGCTGATTTGTTGTGCTTTAAATTAAGAAAGTTTTAGTTTGGAATTTTCTCCTCGTGGCCAATTGGAATTAATTTGGGAGTTGAGAGATACATACGTAACATACACCAACGCCACGACTATGAGTCTTTCACCACCAACCCTCTTGGATCCATCCATTGGATCTAAAAATATCTTAAAGCTTCACAAGTGAATTGTTTCTCATTTGTTTTGAGAAAAGTTGTCAAAATCACCTCAAGAAATCTCAATTGTTTGGGTTGACTATTCAAAGTCAAAGCCCCCTATATATATATCCTATAGATAGCAAAAACCATCCAAACTCATCATCCAAAAATCAAACCATCCAAAAAAAAAAAAAAAAAAGCTCATCATCCATAGTTCCATACCTAATTTAGTTATGGGTAATGGGGCCTCTCAGTGCTGTCTTCCCCCCACGCCGGGCACGGCCAAGCTCATCTTCTGGGGCGGCACCGTGCAGCTGCTACCGGCTCAGCATCCTGCCGGAGAAATCATGTTCAGCTTCCCGGATTGCGTCATATGCCACGCCGACTCTTTCTTCATTGGCCGGCCTCTACCAATCCTCTCTCTAGAAGATGAACTCCTTCCCGGCAATACTTATTTTGTTCTACCGGTAGATCGCCTACCTTGCCAGGACAGCACATTAACTGCTGCCTGTTTCGCTTCTCTCTCCCCTAGCCCGAGAAGGCCGGTGTTTTCTGGGTCGGGACAAAACAGGGCTTTTGTGTGCATAAATGGTGGCGCCGACGGAAGGGCGGTTATTAAGGTGCAACCCGAGTTCATCATAAATCTTATCACAGAACGAGACACCGAGAGGACGAGCGTCAATTGTGGGGACAAGGAGGAGATCATATGTAGCACCCCAGAGCTGAAGAAGCACTATGCGCAGCTGGTCGGTTCCAGAGACAGGCCGTGGTCGCCTCGGCTCGAGACCATCAAGGAGAGAAGCAATAAGAACAGGTTAAAACTTAACCCGGCTCGGTTGCCGCCGATAAAGGTCTTTAGATCACCGAGAGGAAGTATTAGCTAGCCTGGCCAGAAATATGCATGATCATATGTAACTTCTGTTTAATTTCCTTGAGGTCAGTTCAAGATCTAGTGACATGAAATTAATTTGTACATATATATAACTTCACACCAAAACCAGGTACCTTCTTGTGTTGTGAAATCCTTGAGGAACACATGCAACCTTTTGCTTTCATGGTTTTATTTCTTTCTCCAATTTTGTCAACATATTTTGCAATTCATATAAAAAGTTTTGATAGATTTTGAATTTGCACCCATTTTGAAGGATCTGTAGACTCTATTATATATATATCTAGATCTAAGAGATTTTGTCTGGTAAAGAGATTTAAGAGTGATAATAACCATTATCAAGAAAAGGTATCTTGAGAATATTGATATTTTTATTTACGAGAGAAATTTTTTCTGCTGGTTGTATACAGCCTAATTTTGCCATATCAAGGTTGTATGTCATAAATTGCAACAAATAACAAAATAATTTATGACATACAGTATAAATTAATTAAGTTGTAATCGTATAGATCATGTTTGGTTGTGCAGTAAAGTTATTGAGGATTAAATGGCTTATTTCACCTTACTTTACATATTTACATTTCGTTTGATAGTTTAAATTATGACTTAAATTAATATGTCTAGAGGAGTAAGGTGTTGGAAAATGAGCCGTTGTCTTTAACAGTGGGCCCTACAGGTGGAGTAAGTTAATTCACTTAAAGAGATGAAATAACCTACACCGGATTAACTCACCACTTCACTTTACTCTTCTTTTACTCTCCTCGTTTGATTAATTACTCAAGTGTGGAATAAGAAATTTACTCCACCTCTTGCTCCACAACCAAACATGACCATAGTACAAATTAATTAAGTTGCAATCAATACTTTTAATTTCATATTTAATTTGCATGACGGTACAATATTTGAGTCAGGTTATGGTGATAACCTTAATTATGAATATATTGTGCGTAAGAATCAAATCCTGCTAAAAGCTGCTTTGTCCCATCACTATTTATAATAATAGTCTGTATTATTAAAGTATGGTTATTTAGTATTAAGTTTGTGCTTATTTTTTCTCCAAATTGTTTTTGTTGTAGATTTATAGAATGATAGGAGAGAAATATGGCGTGTCTTACTCGGAGGACGAGATCTTGAGCAGGTACCTAAGGTACATTTTTTTTTCAGGTTTTACCTTTGTCCTACAGATAATTATTGCAATTTTTTTTTGTTTTTGATTAAATTGTAATGAAGGACTTCATGTATGTAGAAGAAGGAGATGACATCTATAACCATGCATAATGGGAAACATTATATGCTTGTCTAAACACAACAAAGATATTACATGTTAATTTGCATTGCATATTAATTTCTGAAGTACAAACTACCTTTGAAAAATAAACATTACAATTAATAAGGTGATGCATGATAATTTGAGGTATTTTCAGATGAACATGAAAAGTTTTGATAGTTGACTTGTTCAGAAGTAATATAAAGTTACTAAAACTTTCCAATCTGCCCAACCCAGCCAACTTGTTTTTTAAACGAGCTTCAGTTTCTGGTGCTTTTATGTTATTATGTATAAGCAGGGTCCTCCTTTCCGATCCGGTTTGTCTAATCAGAAACAAACTAATTAGAATCTATTAGTCCTTATAAAAGTCCCCCTCCCTTCCCAAAAAAAACGTCATCCAATCTGTTCGTTTTATATTTAATAGAGCGGATCGAAAAAAGCAGGATCCTGCTTTTAGCCATAAAAGCAGCAAATATAGATCATTATTATCAGGTTGGTGCTGCTTAGAATTCGATTCTGGGTCAGATTTACCGGCATGCAACTAACATAAAATTATTGTTGCATATGTATCTTATGTTTTGTGTGGCGATAACAAAATATATACTTCTTTTAATAAAATTTGTTTCTACTATTGTACTTTTGGTTTGGAGACTTAAAATGCACAATAGATATACAGTTTACTTGTTCAAAGCTTACACAAACACATCAAATGACCATACTTCTAAATTGACTAATTCTTGCTCCTTCCAAACGTATTCATCATTGTCATGTTTTTATTAATTGGTTCAATTATTTAGTTATTTATAAGTTGGTTTCCCGAATTGTTGTCTATTTATTGAATCTGATGGTTGTTAATAGAGTAAAGCTAGCGTGTGCTATGCTCACCAAGAGGGTTTGGTGAGCATAAGCTTCAAAATCTATTGGATTGGTTTCAACGATGAATCCAAACTGTTGAAAATGATATACTTCATGAGTGATGTGTGTACATGCAAAATTTTGAAAATTTTGAATTCATTTAGTATAAAGTCAAGCGGTAAAAAATGATTAAAAATGAATGCATAAAAATAACTTTACTCTATTTTTCATCATTTTTTTTACCGCTTGACTTTGCACTATATAAATTTAAAATTTTTGCATCTACACGCATCACTGGTGAAGTATGTCAGTTTCAACAGTTAGGATCCATAGTTTTAAGTCAATTCGATATATTTTGGAGTTATGCTCACCAAGTCCTTTGGTGAACATAGCACACGCTAGCTTTGCTCGTTGTTAATATATTTAAAGTTGAAAGACCTTTGGCACAAACCACAAAGTATAAACTAAAATCCAATATGTCTAATATGTCAGGCCCGTTCACACAGTGCAAGTACCACCTTACTGCACCGGAAAACATTTGAGAGTATTTGAACTTGATACACCTGTAAAATTTCTTTATATTTGCACATCAAACTTTGGTGAAAATTTACATGTTGCCTTCCAAAATGTATCCCTTAAATTAACATATTACCAAATTGCCCCAACTGCAGTTATGCCGGATTTATGTCTCAATTGAAGTATCTATAACTTGGATGTTTAGGAACTAAGAGCAATACCTGGAGGTAGATCCTGTACGAAGTACCATGATGTCATGTCGTTTTGTCTAGTAGAATGCAAAATTGTATTTTTAATTTTCACATGGAAATGAGTTCAAATTGTAACTTCCAATACTGATTCCAGGTATGTAGATGATGGCAGGCCATTTTGGCAACACATCGTCAGCTCTTCTACAGGATGCTCTGATACAAAATACTTTGAGGAGCTTTATCACTATTACACTACAGAAAAGGTTAGCTCAACAGTTATTTCATTGGTATTATTTTTTGTTTTGTAGATGTTACTTTTATTGTAATTGCCTTCTCAACGTTTTCTTTATTGAAAGTTTACTTCTGTTCTGTTTATTGGTTCATAACAGTTGAGGTCAGAGTGAGACAGAATTGGAATAAAATTGAGGGTTAATTGCACAAACTATACCGTGTATAGATGTAATTTTTGATTGAGGTAATTTTAGCATACATCCAATATTCCAATGCCAACTTTCAGTCACCTCTGTTAGCGAGTAACATAGCAACAGTTGGATGCTGCAGTTGATACACTTTTCTTTGCTGGAAATTGCTTCCTGAAATTTCAGTTACACCTCTGGTTATAACACAATATCAAGCAACGTATAATGACAATTCTTTTCATGTTCAATTAGGCATGGCGGCTATGTGACCCAGAAGCAGAGAAAGTTTTTAGTGCTCTGAGAAAAGCTGGTGTGAAGATTGCAGTCGTGTCTAATTTTGACACCCGGCTTAGACCTGTTTTACAAGCCCTGAATTGTGACCACTGGTTCGACGCCATTGCTGTCTCTGCTGAGGTAGTCCCAGTTGCTTCCTTTCGTCCTTTTGACCAGTATACCAGTAGATTCATCAGGATGTTGAGTGATGTTTACCTTTATTTATCTTTACCTGAGCTGAATCCATTGGAAGTTATAAAAAGTGGAGAATAAACTGCAATGCATTTTTGTTTTGGTAGGCTGGTATCATGCTTTAGAGTATTAGTATAGTGTTGAAACCCAACACGTAATCTTTTTTTTTTCTTTTAATTGGAATAGTCTTTTTTTTAGAAAAAAAAAATGAAAAATGAGTGTCAGAAGTCTTAAGAGGAACTGATAATTTTCTCTGTCATACTGAGCCAGTAATTGCGTGTGTTATTGTACCAGCAAGATCGTATTTGTTTTCGTTTCTCTTTGATGTTTTGCTTTCTTTAGGTCTTTATATTAGTAATGTGGTTTACTCGGGTCTGATGGGTCATATCGTTAAACACAAAAAATAAATTAAGAAATGGAAGTGGTAGGGAATATCCCCTGAATTTCTGATTTATCAGGTGCATTTTTATTTCTGTGTTCAGGTGGCAGCTGAAAAACCAAACCCCGTGATATTTCTGAAGGCATGTGACTTGCTTGGGGTAAAACCAGAAGAAGCAGTGCATGTAGGAGATGATAGAAGGAATGATATATGGGGTGCGAGAGATGCCGGGTGTGATGCATGGCTCTGGGGCAGTGATGTGCACTCATTCAAGGAGGTACTATTACAGTATTACTTAACAGTTTATATTTGTACCACCCATGTTGTTGTTTCCCAAATTTTTAAACTTACCATCTTTAAAAAAAAAAAATCTAAATAACCACTGTTTTGAAATTTTTTCCATATTTACCATGACCGTAGTTTTAAACTGCCGACCCAGCAGTGCATTTAATATGGTATTAAAGTGCATTAATTTGTGTCAGCAGTTTTAAACTGCGGTACCAACCTGCTGGGTCCGCAGTATAAAACTGCGGTCCCGGTAAATATGGAAATTGTTCAAAACAGTGGCCATTTAGTTTTTTTTTTTTTTTAAAGATGGTAAATAAAAAAATTTCGGATTGTAGTTTAGCTTGAGGTTATTAGTTTTTTTTTTTTTCACAGTTTGAGTTCCAGGATTTGTAATTTAGGTAAATCGGTTGTAGCAAGGAGGTAAGAAGATGACAAAAATAAAATAAAAATGAAACCCCATTATGCACTGGGTCCGGATCACCTAAAGTAACTCAATATATGAGTTTGAATCACTGTCCAATCAGAACCCAGGCCAATCCGAACCAAGTTGGAAATTCACAGGGCCCCTTTAATACTCGTGCAAATTCTGATTGGACGGTCTGGATCCAAACTCAACATTTGAGTTTACATTAGGGGATCCAAACTCATATTTCGCATGTGGTAGCACCTGGGATATTTATGAGGATCTTTCATGATTTTTTCTTTCTGTAGGTTGCAGAGAGAATTGGGGTTAAGGTCTGATGGGAATGGGAGTCTTTCGTTTACCATCCTTGAACAATTCTGAATTGGAAATCATCATCATGTATATATTGGTGCAAATAATCCAGGTTTGCAATGATTTTTCGTGTTGGCAGTCAGTTTGTACATATTTGTTTGCGCACGTGGACTCTTTTTTGTGTTCTTTTGCAAGAGTCAAGTGCATCTTGGTACAAAGTAGGCATCTGTAGGTCTAAGCTGACTATAATGCATATTGCATCGTGATTGTGGAAAAACTAATTGGCCTCGCTCGGACATGGGTATTATATCTACTGCAAGTGTTTTCCTGTGGCTCTAGAGCTGGGAATGAATGAATGAATGATATGTGCAACAATGTCCGACCATCTCTATATGGGATTTTGATATATAAGAAGGCAGACCCATATAGCAAGTAAGAAGGCATACCCAATATTATTTTTCTTCTTTATATTGGATTTTGCTATACGTGTCTGCCTTCTTGTTATATTTTTTGTTAGTTTATCTTTTCACGCCTCAAATACGCTCCATGTAGATTTTTGTTCACTTCAAAATACATTTTTTAGTCAAAATAGACACTTAATAATAATAATTGTTACGTACTTTCACCAAAATGAAAACACCTTATAAAGTCAAAGAACAAATGGTACATAAAAAAAATCCAGTAAAAAAATTAGGAAGCTGATATGAGTACCCGCATTGTACCCGCACCTAAACTGTCATAACTGTTTTTGGGGACCGCACTTAAATTAATTCACATACAAAATGGAAAGTATTTATACCTAAATTATCAAGTATTCATATATAATTCATCAAGTATTTATATCTAAGATATCAAGTATTTAAAAAAAAACTAGACACAATACCTACTCATCTTTACACGTTTTTCAAGGTGGTTTTTTTTTTCTCCGTTCAATCTAACCAATTTTTGGGACGATCTATGAGGAATTTTACAAATTTAAAACCACGAACGCGTTTTACACAATTTTATCTTTCAAATGAGATCCATGATGACATACTTTTACACGTTTTTCAAAGTATCAAATATTCAAATATGAAAAGTATTCATACAAAATAGAAAGTATTCATACCTAAGATATCAAATATTAATAGTAATTCATCAAGTATTTATACTTAAGATATCAAGTATTTAAAACCAATTTTTTTTAAAACCAATTTTTTTTTTGTCGGCAATTGTAATTTTATTTTACAAGTATTAATAGTAACATTGTGAAGTATTTATACCTATACAAGACAAGTATTTATATCTATACAATGAACTACATATATGATATATGAATTTTCCTTAAATAACTGTACCCGCACTTTTTTTGAAAAATTCTCGCGTCGTACCCGCATTAGGGGACCACACAACCGTTCCAAAGCTGTAATTTTATTTTACAAGTATTAATAGTAACATTGTGAAGTATTTATACCTATACAAGACAAGTATTTATATCTATACAATGAACTACATATATGATATATGAATTTTCCTTAAATAACTGTACCCGCACTTTTTTTGAAAAATTCTCGCGTCGTACCCGCATTAGGGGACCACACAACCGTTCCAAAGCTGTAATTTTATTTTACAAGTATTAATAGTAACATTGTGAAGTATTTATACCTATACAAGACAAGTATTTATATCTATACAATGAACTACATATATGAAAAATTCTCGCGTCGTACCCGCATTAGGGGACCACACAACCGTTCCAACACTGTAATTTTATTTTACAAGTATTAATAGTAACATTGTGAAGTATTTATACCTATACAATACAAGTATTTATATCTATACAATGAACTACATATATGATATATGAATTTTCCTTAAATAACTGTACCCGCACTTTTTTTTGAAAAATCCCCGCTTCCAGTTTCGAAATCGCTAGACGATCGTCTCCAAATCGCCTCGAAATCTATCTAAAATCGCCTCAAAATCGCGGAAGCTTCGAAAAAGGAAGAAACGGAGAGAAAGGGAAATTTAAAATTCAAACTGGAAAGTATGTAAATTAGTTAATTGGTAGTTGTGGGGACCGCTTACAGTTATGGCAGTTAATTGGGAATGAATTAAGTGCGGGTACGATGCGGGTACTCAACTGTGGGTACTAAAATAATTATTCAAAAAATTAACGCTTTTCATTACATCCTAGCTGGCAAATTGATGACATTAGCAAATGGCGTTTTAAGCTGCTTTTTTAAATTTGACGATGACAAATGCTAGCCGTTCAATCATCAATGAAGATAAACCCGGTGCGGAAAAAGAGTACTGGTCAAGAGTCAAGACATGGAAACATATGAAAAGTACACGGTTAATGCTTCGGTAGATGAATGATGGAGAGGAGAACCATGAACCAATTCTCTTGGCGTCTAATCAGTAGATGAATGATGTTTACATGGAAATTTATTGCAACTTTGCCCAGTTGGACATTTTTCCTATTTGATGTTCATACGGCCGAAATTAGAAAATTAAGATTAAAGACGGATACACAAGTGTTCATAATTTCTTTGGATTCGGTTTATTTGATTTTCAATCAAACCCACAAATTTTTAGATTAAATGGTTTGTTTTTTTTTTTTTTAAATGGTTTGGTTGTTTTTTTTAATGCTAAAGTAGAAGTTGAAAATTCAGAATTTCAAATCAGGTTCTTAACATGTACATTTTAATTAATCATTAATTAATTAGTTACTAGTGAATGTGACATTGGAGCCTTTTTAAATTTTGATCTCTTCCAAAATTCCATAGTTAATTAGAAACTTGAGTAAGCTGAATCTGCTGAATACGACTTCTATGCACAAAGATTAGTTAGTACAACTTGTAAGTACGCATGAAACGTCAATATATGAAAAGTCAAAACTGTCCTTTCTACAATTCTACAGATTGTTCAATCATAGTTACTTGCATGAATATATAAATAGAATCTGGCTAATATGCTACGCGTAGCATACTAGGGTCTCCGTGCTATGACTCAATATTTGAGTTTTTTAAATTCTAATGGTCGATCCAAACCGTTCAACATGAATATGTACTTGCAAATCAAATTTTACATTTTTTAGAATTTTTTTACTATTTTTTTAGATAGGTAGAAAATCACTTGATCACCATTCAGATCAAGTGATTTTCTACCTATCTAAAAAAATAGTAAAAAAATTCTAAAAAATGTAAAATTTGATTTGCAAGTACATATTCATATGGATATCATATTGAACGGTTCGGATCGACCATTAGGATTTTGAAAACTCAAATATTGAGCCGTTGCACGGAAGCCCTCTATGCTACATGTAGCACCGTAGCCAACTCCTATATATATATATATATATAGAGAGAGAGAGAGAGAGAGAGAGAGAGATAGACTATGGTGAGTTGTGAAGTAAAACAACGTTTTACTTCACGTCATATTTTCATTTTGAAAATTCAAACAACCGATCCGAACTGCTCAACATGTTCTAAATATTGAAATGTGCTTGGAGACTAAATTTTACATTTTTTGGAATTTTTTACTATTTATTAAGCCACTTTGAAAATCGTTGATCCACTATGAACAGTAAAAAACAGTAAAATTTTCTGGACCACCGGATCAGCGATTTTCTGCCCCATATATATATAGGGATCGACTAACAGTCCCCCCCATTCAGTCCCCTAAACGTCCCCCTAACTGTCAAAGTACAACTGTCAGTCCCCCATTCAACATACATTAATTCAGTCCCAAAATGGAAAGTATGAATACCTAAGATATGAAGTATTCACATATAATTCATCAAGTATTCATACCTAAAATATCAAGTATTAATTCACATACGGACTGGGGACCATTACTTTTCGGGGACAGTAACTGTTAGACTGCATTGGGGACCACAACCAAAAAGTCACGTGGATCACACCACCAGTCCCCCATTCATTGATTAAATTAATTCACATACAAATGGAAAGTATGAATACCTAAGATATCAAGTATTCATATATAATTCATCAAGTATTCATACCTAAGATATCAAGTATTTACTCTAAAAACTGAATACAATACTACTCATCTTTTACACGTTTTTCAAGGTAGTTTTTTTTTTCTCCATTCATTCTAACCAATTTTTGGGACGATCTATGAGGAATTTTGCAAATCTAAAAACACGAATGTTTTCTATTTTTTTTTTCTCTTTCAAATGAGATCCATGATGACATACTTTTACACGTTTTTCAAGGTGTCAAATATTCAAATATGGAAAGTATTCATACAAAATGGAAAGTATTCATACCTAACATATCAAATATTTATATATAATTCATCAAGTATTCATACTTAAGATATCAAGTATTTAAATCCAAAAAACTGGACTCAAATATGAAAAGTATTCATACAAAATGGAAAGTATTCATACCTAATTTATCAAATATTCATATATAATTCATCAAGTATTCATACTTATGATATCAAGTATTTAAAGAAAAAAACTGGACTCAACTTTTACACGTTTTTCAAGGTGGTTCAATGATTGAAAAAGTTAGTTATAATGGGAGGGACGTTTAAGGGACTGGAGTGAGGAGACTACATCTTTACTCATATATATATATGTGTGTGTACAATTGTAAGTTAATTAATTCATAACTCTTTATCGTCAGAAAGTATTTTAGCACTGCATTTTTATTGCAATGATTTATATAATTATATGTTATCTTAGTTTCACTTACTAAAAAGAAGACAAGCATGTTCTTTCGTTTCTCTCTCTATCTTTATGTTTTTTTTTTCTGGGGAATTTGACGTATACTCCTCAAGAACTTCAAAATTACATATTCTTCCCTCTAAATTTCAAAAACTTTCAAATTTATCCATGTTATTATCATTTATATTAAAACTCATTTTAAACTTATAAAATACCCATTTTATCATTTATTAAAAGCATAAAAAATTGTAGGTTATTTAAGAAAAATGTTGATCAAAAAGTTCATTTTTTACAGTTAAGAGAGAGTCGAGAGTACACTTTTTAAATGTTTTCTGTCTCCATTAGTCCCATCCAGCGACCAAGTCTTGCACGAATCTCATAGTAAATCCTACAGCTGAAAAAAGCGTAGTACAACAGTTAAGCTCCATTTTTAATTTGATATATCAAAATTTAAATTGATTTGGGGAACAATTATTTTTTAACACCAAGTCATAAACTTGGCATGCTCGACCTGAAAAATAATTTCAAATTATATAGAAGGTAATGATTTGCAGAAAATGTAAAGCTAATATAATTAATAAACTCAAAACATATTCGTTTGATATCTTAAAAAATATCGTCCACATTAAAAAAATTAGAATGATAAATGTGTTTGTCATTTCTTAAGTAGCTCGTGCATTAGATTTGGATTAATTTAAAAGATATCTAGCTTTCCATCAAACATTAATTTAAATTTTTTAACAGAGTTTAATGGATGATTAATCAAATTTTAGATTGACTCAAATTTGATATATGTTCTACATATCTAAATAATTAAGAACACATCAACAATATTAATTTTATTGGAACAGTCATTTTTTCAGTATCAAGAAAATGTTCCATAAAAATTGGATATAAGTTAGAACTATCATTTTCACAAGTTATCATAAAAAATATTTCATTTTCTCCTTATAGTTGAATATCAAGACAGCAGTATTAATAAACTAATATTTTTTTTATTAAATATAAAGTAATTAATGAGAGCTATGCCTATAAGCCTATAACTTGTGGTATAATAAGTGATTGAAATGTTGAACAAGGTTCATGGAAATCATTCAAGTACACATGAAATGTTAAAGTTTTCTTGAATGACTGGAGATGATATGACTTGCGTTGACTAAGTCTACAATATAAAATTATATTTGTATTTGCAAATTAAGGTCCCAATGAAAATAAAAATCTTTCTCTGGCTAATTCTGGATAACAAGATTCTGTCACAGAAGGTACTGCTTAATCGGGGATGCATAGTGCAGCCTGGATGCAAATTGTGCAACTCAACGGCAATTGAGACGACGCAGCATATTATGTGGTCTTGTCCTTATGCAAGGAGCTTTTGGAGGGGGTTGAGGCTGCACTATAACCTCCCTAATGGGTCGGATACAAATCTCAGACGCAGTTGGGACATGTCTCAACAAGGAGCATCGAAGCACGAGCGCACACACCGGAAGAGAGTTTGGGCTGCCGGATTCTGGGCACTTTGGAGAGAAAGGAACAGAAGAGTGTTCGCCGCAAAGCGAAAACCGAGCTATGTCTTGATTAATGACACAACAACGGATGTTTTATTTTGGTCTCAGGATAGGTAATAAGAGAGGGACGTGGTGGCACAGCTGTGCGGGACAGTACTGCGCCTTATTAGTGGCAATATCGAATAGCTGAGCGTTTTCCAATTATTATCATTAAGGGGGATTCGCCACCGCTTGGTGGGAATAACCTTGTAATTAAAACTTTTTCTTAAATATGAATATACCCTGTTCGCCACCAACCATAAAAAAAAATTATATTTGTATTTATTTTTCGGATACAGATACATATAGGATATTAATTGAATACAAATACGGATTGGATATTAATAGATACGAACACAAATACAGATATAATTCGCATTCCTAATTCGGTTATTGTAACAATATTCATATGTTATTCAACAATTTTTTTCTCATTACAAAATAAAAGTAACCATCTCACAATTTTTAATATATTCTTACTAAAGCCATGTTAACACATCCAACAAAACTACAAGTAACTGTCATTAGAAAATAAAAGTAACCATCTCACAATTTCAATTTATTCTTACTAAAGCTATGTTAACACATCCAACAAACTGCAAGTAACCATCTCACAATGTTCTGATTATATACATCTTTTTTATGTTGTTTTACGTGTAGAAGTCTAAATTTATTTAAACACGTACTCGGCACACATACTCTTTACATGCAAATTGTATCATTTTTCTCATTGGTCATGATTTCTTTCTATTTTTATAATGTCATTTAAGGAATTTTTGAATTGATTGATAATTGATTGGTTATTTTTTTCATTTATTTATATTTTTATATCATTTAAGAAATGTTATTTGTCATTTAATATGTCATGTTGTTTGAGATTTTTTTTTATGAAAATATGTCAAAAAGATTAAAAAAAAAATGTCATTTAAGGAATGTTATTTACGTGTAAATGACATTTAAGATATGTTATTGTCATTTAGTCCAAATTTTTTATAAAAATATGTCATTTTGTATGATTTTTATTTTGTACTTTTATAATATGCTCCCGTTACAACGCACGGACACAATACTACTAGTTACCAATTATGAATACAATTTTCAGTAGCCGTTAATTTTGGCATAAAATTTTGAATATATCAATGCTAGGCGCATTTAAGAAAACCAAATCTAAGAGAAAGTTCAGAGTAAATATATACCAATGTTTAATATATTTTTTTCACTGTACCGGTACCCATAAATCAGTACCTATACCCATAATCAATACAAATAAGCTCTATTCGCTAACACCCAACCATCAATTCAGCAACAAAGAATTAGAACCCATAGAAAAGGAATATCCACAAAATGATTATCAAGAAATAAATGCCTACCCAAGGCTTCCTTAATTTGTAATTGATTAATTGCTATTAAAAGTCAGTATAAAGAAACACCAAAATTCTATTTTTTTTTAATTTAATTATACTTTAGTTCAAGATACACTAGAGATTAATTACTTCTTCAGTCAATATAGTCAACATAGAAAAACAACAATAAGAAAAGTAACTAAGATATTATTTTTATATGAAAAATGAGTAGAGTTAAAATGCATCATTGATTTGGTGCTCCAATCATGCTTCATATATTTATCTTCGTTTCTAAGATCCGAACAGTCGATCCGAATGGCTCACCGTGATATTCGTATTAAAATGTGCTTGGAGACCAAATTTTATATTTTTTTGAAATTCTTTTACTATTTCTTTAGATAGGTACAAAATCGCTATTTTCAGAAGATTTTGGACCATCTAAAATAATGATTTTGTACCTATCTAAAAAAATAGTAAAAAAGTTCCAAGAAATATAGACTTCACTCCAAGCACGTTTTAATATGAAGATCATGTTGAGTGGCCCGGATCAATTGTTCGAATTTTGAAAACAGAGAAAAGAACGTGGAGTATGATTAGAGCACAAAATCAATGGTGTATGTTAACCCTACTCATGAAAAATTACATATTTAAAATTCAATTCATGTTGGTTTTAAGTTTCATCTCATGCTAAAAAAAACAAGAAAAATAAATCGTCCTCTCATTCCAAGCGTGTAATGCATGGTTATATTGTCTAACTAAATTTAAGAGATGGAAAGTGTTTTACCAACTGTTAACCAACTTAATAAAACAATATGAACTTAATATGAACTATAAGAGTGGGTGGTCATTTGATTTTATATTCTTAACATTTCTCTCACGTGTATCATGCAGTTTGTTCATAGATTCATCACATGCAAAATCACTAATGAAAGGAAATTAATTTATAAACTTATGTTATTCCATGACAACAGAAAAAAAAAAAAAACAATCAATACTCTACATAGCTCTATAGAAAATATGTTTAGTCATTCAATTTTATTCCATCCAATCAAATCATATTTTGGGTAAAATCATATCCGTATTTGTTTCTATTTTTTGGATATAGATGCTGATAAGATGTTAGACAGATACAAAAATATATCGGATCGGATTTTTATTTAATAATATTTATTTAATTATAATGATGAATAACATAAACTTTTCGTAATATATATTTGACTATATAGTATATATCTACTATTTAAATACAAATTATTTAAATTTAAAATTATATTCAAATAATAAATATCTATATTTAATTTTTCAATACAATTTGAATACATATCAGATATTCTGGCTCCGTGTGCCGAAATTTTTAAAGTTAGCACAGTTAAAAAAAAAAACCAAAAAATCATTGTTTTTTGGAAATTCGAAATCTACCACGGCCGCAGAATGATTCTGCGGACTCAAATGCTGGAGACGCACAGGCGTTCTGCGGACCCATTTTTTTTTTTTTTGGTGTTTTATCTAATTAAAAGATGCACGTGGTGTCTCTGTATGAGATATCAAGTTTTTTGGTTTTTTAATAATTTTTTGTTCTAGGAATGCGTGTTTCCTTTATGAGATATCTCAAAGTTTAAAAAAAAAAAAATAGGTCCGCAGAACGCCTGTGTGGTCTCCAGCATTTGAGTCCGCAAAATTATTCTGTGACCGTGTTAGATTTCGAATTTTCCCAAAATAATGGTTTTTTGGTTTATTTTTTTTAAACAATGGTACTTTTAAAAATTTCGGCTCCGTGTGGGTTGGGTAATAATTTGAAGCCACCTAGTTTTCCCTTTACTCTAATTATATATGTCACAATTCACTAGCTCCGCCCCTTGATATGCTAATGAAGTATTGGCATTGCTCTTATTCTTATAATAGAAATTTTGTCAAGAATTGGCTTATAATAGAAATTATGTCACAACTTAAAGGGCATGTTTTATTTCAAGTTCGTATTTAACTTTCTGAAGTTCAAAAGTCCGATCTAAATTGTTCAACATGATCGATCTTCATAATAAAATATGTTTGAAGACAAAATTTTATATTTTTTTGAAATTTTTTTACTATTGTTTTAGAATTTTTTTAAATCGCTGCTTTTAGAAAATTCTGGACCATCGAAAACAGCGATTTTCAAAATAAAAAAAATAAAAAAAATGCAAAATTTGGTCTCCCAGCACAATTTAATATGGAGATCATGTTGAACGGTTTAGATTAACTATTTGAATATTAAAATCACAAAATACGAGCGTAAAGTAAAATATGTCACTTCATGAAACATAATAGCCCATACACACAGATACATATACATATATGTATATTTAGATATGTATCTGTATGTATATGTATATGTGTATATTTGTATGTGTATGTGTGTATAAGTGTGTGTATGTGTGTATATGTGTGTATATGTGTGTGTGTGTGTGTGTGAGAGAGAGAGAGAGAGGAGGGATCCACTTACAACATACAGTCGATACAAACCTTTTAACATTATCTCTATATTAAAATGTGTTAGAGATCAAATTTTACATTTTTTTTTATTTACTATTTTACAAAACGGCTGTTTTCAGTGGTCCAAATTGTCTAAAAACAACAGTTTTGTAAAATACTTAATAATAGTAAAAAAAAATATAAAAAATATAAAATATGATATCCAAGCACATTTTAATATAGAGATCATATTGAATGGTTTGGATCGACTGTTTGGACTTTTAAAATTGCAAAACCGAATTGTTGTAAGATATTGTAACTTACAAATGTTGTAAGTAGATTCCTCCTCTCTCTCTCTACACACACACATATAGAGAGAGAGAGAGAGAGAGAGTTGGGCTACGGTGTTTCGTGAAATAAAGCGAGTCTTTTACTTCACACTCATATTTTGCGATTTCAAAATTCAAAACGTCGATCTAGACTGTTCAAGTTAATTTCTATATTAAATTGTAAAAATACATTGGTAACACTAAGACTCAAGAACTACTATTTGATCTTAGCGAATCTCCCTCTCTATATATATATGTTCCTTTTTAAATTATTGATTTAAAACGAAGAAAATCTTAATGAAATTTAATTAGTTGTATTTTTGTTTGTAGGAAAAATGTGTAGTTTCTGCAGTGTTCCAACTTAGAATACAACTAATTAAATCTCATTAAGATTTTCTTCGTTCTAAATCAATAATTTAAAAAGGAACACACACACATATATATATATATATATAGGTGTGACAGAGTCAGTGGTAAATCTGTTGATTTGTTCCAGGCCTCTTAAATGGTAAAAAAACATGAATATCTGTTGATTTGTTCCTGAGTGGAAATCATTGGTGGAACAAATCAACAGATTTACCACTCAGGAATATCTGTTGATTTGTTCCTGAGTGGTAAATCATTGGTTGAACAAATCAACAGATTTTTCTAAATCAGTGGTAAAAAAACATGGATATACACCAATGATTGTTCCAGCCCTCTTAAATGCTCTTGCCTATGGGACTATAAAACATGAATATCTTTGCGGATGTTTGACTAATATTATCCCATTTGACTTAATTTACCAAAGGAAATACGTAGCGATTTGAGAATACTAAATCTGTTGATTTTATATTCAAAATAATATATTTATAAATACAGAGAAAGTTGAGCTATCGTGCTTTATGGAGTAAAGGGCATGTTTTATTTCACGTCCGTATTTAGATTTTTGAAGTTTAAAAGTTCGATCTAAACTGTTCAACATGATCTCCATAATAAAATGTGTTTGAAGACAAAATTTTATATTTTTTTGAAATTTTTTTACTATTGTTTTAGAATTTTTTAAAATCATTGTTTTTAGAAAATTCTGGACCATCGAAAATAGCGATTTTCAAAATAAAAAAAATGTAAAATTTGGTTTCCGAGCAAAATTTAATATGGAGATCATGTTGAACGGTTTGGATCGACTGTTTGAACATTAAAATAACAAAATACGAGCGCGAAGTAAAATATGTCATTTACTTCATGAAACATAATAGCCCAACTATACACACACACATACATATATGTATATGTAGATATGTATCTGTATGTATATGTATATGTGTATATTTGTATGTGTATGTGTGTATAAGTGTATTGTGTGTGTGTGTGAGAGGAGGGATCCACTTAATCATTTGTAAGTTACAACATCTTATAACAATTCGGTTTTGTGATTTTTAAAGTCCAAACAGTTGATACAAACCTTTTAACATTATCTCTATATTAAATGTGCTTGGAGATCAAATTTTATATTTTTTTGAATTTTTTTACTATTTATGTATTTTACAAAGCAACTGTTTTCAGTGGTCCAGAATTGTCTAAAAACAGCAGTTTTGTAAAATACTAATAAATAGTAAAAAATTCAAAAAAATATAAAATTTGATCTCCAAGCATATTTTTATATAGAGATCATATTGAATGGTTTGGATCGACTGTTTGGACTTTTAAAATTGCAAAACCGAATTGTTGTAAGATGTTGTAACTTACAAATGTTGTAAGTAGATCCCTCCCCTCTCTCTCTATCTCTACATACATATATAGAGAGAGAGAGTTGGGCTACGGTGTTTCGTAAAGTAAAGCAAGTGTTTTACTCCACACTCATATTTTATGATTTTAAGGTTCAAATTATCGATCCGAACCGTTCAAGATGATCTCCATATTAAATTGTAAAAACAAATTGGTAGCACCAAGACTCAGGAACTACCATTTTGATCTTAGCGAATCTCCCTCTCTCTATATATATATATGTTCCTTTTTAAATTATTGATTTAGAATGAAGAAAATCTTAATGAGATTTAATTAGTTGTATTTTTGTTTGTAGGAAAAATGTGTAGTTTCCACAAAGTGTTTTAAGTTAGAAAAAAGAGGAGGGTCGTGATAGGTGTGACGAGTCAGTGGTAAAAAAACAGTCTTATTATTGAAATGAAATTAAAATCCGGTTAGGTAACCTACATCTAACTTGTTTGAGACTAAAGACTTAGTTGTTATTATTGTTGTAGAAAAGTTCAAAGAAGTAATATAATTATACATGTCATTTGAAATGAACTATTTACTCATTAAAAAGAATATATTATTGTTAATTTAATAATACTTAGTACTTTATACATATAATGTTAGAAATGAAAATTTTCATCATAAATTATGATAGACCAACCAAAGTAGAGACGACATCAAAAGTAAATCTACCGGGATTGTCCATAAATATACAATGAATTGTTGAATTTTTAATAATCTAAAGACCAACTCAATAAAAGTCAAAATGGCAAAACATTTTCATATAAAAAAGTACAAGTGGGATAAATCACGGTCAACATTATTTTTTTAATATAATGGTCAACATTTTTTGCGTCTTATTCATTTAAAAGATAAAAAAAATGAAAGAAGAAAAATTCTACTGGAGGGGATCAGTGCATGCATTTATTTTTGAAGACCAAAATAAAATAAATGTGTGAAAGGCTGATTTGTTGTGCTTTAAATTAAGAAAGTTTTAGTTTGGAATTATCTCCTCGTGGCCAATTGGAATTAAGTTGGAAGTGGAGAGATACATACGTAATATACACCAACGCCACCCACGACTTTGACCACCGACCCTCTTGGATCCATTCTACAAATATCTTAAAGCTTCACAAGTGAATTGTTTCTTTTTAGCTTTTGAGAAAAGTTGTCAAAATCACCTCAACTATTATTTAAAGGAGTCTGACTACTATAACATCAGTGTCATTTCAGCCTACATAATACCAATTCCAAAACATATCAAATCGACTTTAAACGGTGAATTCAAACCGTTCAAAACCAATCCACTTCATTAGTTGTGCATTTACATGCAAAATTTATAATTTTTTGAATTTATTTAGTATCAAGTCAAGCAGTCAAATGTGTGAGTTTTTAAGTTAATTTTAATACATTCATTTTTCAACATTTTGTACCGCTTGATTTGATACTAAAATAACTCGAAAATATAGAAAATTTGCATGTAAACGCATCACTCATAAAGTAAATCGGTTTGAATGGTTTGGATTAGTCGTTTAAAGTCTATTTAGTCAATTTTGAAGTTAGTGTCATATGACACTGATGTCATACTAGACGGACTCCATTTAAAGTCAAAACCAACATGACAAATTAATTTTAGAATGAGGAGGGTTCAAATGCACCATAATTTTTGTGCTCCAATATGCTCCACATCCTTTATCTCTATTTTCAAAGTCCGAACAGTCGATCCGAACCATTCAACATGATCTTCATAATAAAATATGTTTGGAGACCAAATTTTATATTTTTTAGAATTTTTTTACTATTTTTTTAGATAGGTACAATATCACTTTATCGGATGGTCCAAGATCTCCTTAAAAAAGTGATTTTGTACCTATCAAGAAAAATAGTAAAAAAATTTTAAAAAATATAAAATTTGATCTCCAAGCATATTTTAATATCAAAATCATGTTGAACGGTTCAGATCAACTGTTCGGACTTTGAAAATGAAGATAAAAAATGTGGAGCATATTGGAGCACAAAAATAATGGTGTATTTGAACCCTCCTCTTTTAGAATATGGTTGTCAATTGCATGACAAATTATCAAAATATATATATTTTTTAAACCAGAATATAATAAAGTAATAATTACATTTATTAGTTACCAAATAATATGATATATATACATACATCACATATCTATTAATTAATGTATAGGGAGGGGAATTAGACATTGCAAACCTTTCTCGGATGCCTTTTGGATCCGACCCAATAGCATCGAAATCTCAATTGTTTGGGTTGACTATTCAAAGTCAAAGCCCCCTGTATATATATCCTATAGATAGCAAAAACCATCCCAACTCATCATCCAAAAATCAAACCATCCAAAAAAAAGAAAAGAAAAAAACTCATCATCCATAGTTCCATACCTAATTTAGCTATGGGTAATGGGGCCTCTCAGTGCTGTCTTCCCCCCACGCCTGGCACGGCCAAGCTCATCTTCTGGGGCGGCACCGTGCAGCTGCTACCGGCTCAGCATCCTGCCGGAGAAATCATGTTCAGCTTCCCGGATTGCGTCATATGCCACGCCGACTCTTTCTTCATTGGCCGGCCGCTACCAATCCTCTCTTTAGAAGATGAACTCCTTCCTGGAAATACTTATTTTATTCTGCCGGTAGATCGCCTACCCTGCCAGGACAGCACATTAACTGCTGCTTGTTTCGCGTCTCTCTCCCCTAGCCCGAGAAGACCGGTGTTTTCTGGGTCGGGACAAAACAGCGCTTTTGTGTACATAAATGGTGCCGATGGAAGGGCAGCTATTAAGGTGCAACCCGAGTTCATCATAAATCTTATCACGGAACAAGACACCGAGAGGACGAGTGTTAATTGCCGGGACAAAGAGGAGATATGTAGCACTCCAGAGCTGAAGAAGCACTACGCGCAGCTGGTTGGTTCGAAAGACAGACCGTGGTCACCTCGGCTCGAGACCATCAAAGAGAGAAACAATAAGAATAAGTTAAAACTTAACCCGGCTCGGTTGCCGCCGATAAAGGTCTTCAGATCACCGAGAGGAAGTACTATTAGCTAGCCTGGCCAGAAATATGCATGATCATATGTAACTTCTGTTTTATTTCCTTGAGGTCAGTTCAAGATCTAGTAACATGAAATTAATTTGTACATCTAACTTCACACCAAAACCAGGTACCTTCTTCTTGTGTTGTGAAATCCTTGAGGGACACATGCAACCTTTTGCTTTCATGGTTTTATTTCTTTATCCAATTTTGTCAACATATTTTGCAATTCATATGAAAAGTTTTGATAGATTTTTAATTTGCACCCATTTTGAAGGATCTGTAGACGCTATTATATATATATCTAGATCTAAGAGATTTAAGAGTGATAATAACCATTATTGTTGCATATATATCTTATGTTTTGTGTGGTGATAAAAAAATATATATACTTCTTATAAGAAAATTTGTTTCTGCTATTGTACTTTTAGTTTGGAGACTTAAAATGCATGATAGATCTATAGTTTAGTTGTCCGAATCTTACATAAACACATCAAGATGACAATACTTCTAAATTGACTAATTCTTCCCCTGCCAAACATAGCCATCATTGTCATGTTTTAATTACTTGGTGCAATTATTTAATTAATTATAATTTAGTTTACCAAATTTTTGTCTATTTATTGATTCTGATGGTTGTTAATAGAGTAAAGCTAGCGTGTGCTATGCTCACCAAGAGGATTTGGTGGACATAAGCTTCAAAATCTATTGGATTGGTTTCAACGATGAATCAAAACCGTTGAAACCGATCTACTTCACGAGCGATGTGTGTACATGCAAAAATTTTGAATTCATTTAGTATAAAAATGATTAAAAATGAATGCATAAAAATAACTCAACTCCATTTTTCATCATTTTTTTTTACCGCTTGACTTTGTACTAAATGAATTTCAAAATTTTGCATCTACACGCATCACTGGTGAAGTATGTCAGTTTCAACGGTTAGGATCCGTCGTTTTAAGTCAATTCGATAGATTTTGGAGTTATGCTCACCAAGCCCTTTGGTGAACATAGCACACGCTAGCTTTGCTCGTTGTTAATATATTTAAAGTTGAAAGACCTTTAGCACAAATCACAAAGTATAAACTAAAATCCAATATGTCTAATATGTCAGGCCCGTTCACATAGTGCAAGTACCACCTTACTGCACCGGAAAACATTTGAGAGTATTCGAACTTGATACACCTGTAAAATTTCTTTATATTTGCACATCAAAACTTTGGTGAAAATTTACATGTTGCCTTCCAAAATGTATCCCTTAAATTAACATATTACCAAATTGCCCCAACTGCAGTTATGCCGGATTTATGTCTCAATTGAAGTATCTATAACTTGGATGTTTAGGAACTAAGAGCAATACCTGGAGGTAGATCCTGTACGAAGTACCATGATGTCATGTCGTTTTGTCTAGTAGAATGCAAAATTGTATTTTTAATTTTCACATGCGAATGAGTTCAAATTGTAAACTTCTAATACTGATTCCAGGTATGTAGATGATGGTAGGCCATTTTGGCAATACATCGTCAGTTCTTCAACAGGATGCTCTGATACAAAGTACTTTGAGGAGCTTTATCACTATTACACTACAGAAAAGGTTAGCTCAACAGTTATTTCATTGGTATTATTTTTTGTTTTGTAGATGTTACTTCTATAGTTCTATTGTCTCAACATTTTCTTTATTGAAAGTTTACTTCTGTTCTGTTTATTGGTTCATAACAGTTGAGGTCAGAGTGAGACAGAATTGGACTTAAATTGAGGGTCAATTGGACGAACTATACCGTGTATAGATGCAATTTTAGCATACCTCCAATGCCAACTCTCAGCTACCTTTGTTAGCGAGTAACATATCAGCAGTTGGATGCTGAAGTTGATACAATTTTCATTGCTGGAAATTACTTCCTTAAATTTCAGATTACACCTCTGATTATAACACAATATCAAGGAATGTTTAATGACAATTATTTTCATGTTCAATTAGGCATGGCAGCTATGTGACCCAGAAGCAGAGAGAGTTTTTAGTGCTCTGAGAAATGCTGGTGTGAAGATTGCTGTTGTGTCTAATTTTGACACCCGACTTAGACCTGTTTTACAAGCCCTGAATTGTGACCACTGGTTCGACGCCATTGCTGTCTCTGCTGAGGTAGTCCCAGTTGCTTCCTTTCGTCCTTTTGACCAGTATACCAGTAGATTCATCAGGATGTTGAGTGATGTCTGTCAGAAATCAATACCAGCAAACACACAGAAAGAGAGAAGAAGAAGTTGTGGTGCAAAAAACTGCCGCACCTTTTCTTAATTTTCCTTAGCTTTTATTCATAACTTAAAGCAAAACATAGAAGTAAATAATCTAATACATCTCTATCCAAAAATAGAAAAGAGTTTCCTGTTTCCATCCGCTGAATAAGAGAATATAATAAAAATACAAATAATAAAAGATATTACCAGAATCTCTAAAATAAGCAAACTAATATTGAGAATATTGCATCATTATTCAGCCTCAAAACTGATCTTCTGCTCCACTCTGTTTGCGTGCTGGTTGTGTGCCGCTTGACACAACAGCTTACTTCTTACATTCTCCCCCTTAAGCTTGTTGTGTCTTCTTGACAGCCTGCACTCCAATTCTTTCTCTTAGCTCCAGAAATTTTAATCTTCCCAATGGCTTGGTTAATATGTCAGCAAGCTGGTTGTTTGTCCCGATATGTTCGACCTCCACTCTCCCTTCTTCTACACACTCTCTTATAAAATGGAAACGAGTGTCAATGTGTTTGCTACGATCATGGTACACAGGGTTCTTGCACAGCGATATTGCAGATTGGTTATCGACTTTAAGTTTTATCTTTTGAGATTGTTTACCAGATAAATCAGCACGCAATGTTTCCAACCAGATCCCTTGACATGCTGCTGATGCAGCCGCTATATATTCAGCTTCACACGAAGATAGAGCCACCACTCTTTGCTTTTTTGATGACCAACTAACAGGGTTGCTTCCAAGGAAGTAAATCACACCAGTAGTACTTTTTCTGTCATCTAAATCTCCGGCCAAATCACTATCAGAGAAGCCTACAAGGTTGCGATCTTCTTCTGGCATCCTTTTGTAACAACAACCCATACCAGTTGTCCCTCTTACATACCTTAGTATGTGTTTCACTGCTGCCATGTGTTCAGTTGTGGGAGATTCCATGAATCGACTTACAATCCCCACAGAATATGCTAGATCGGGTCTGGTGTGTAGCAGATATCGAAGACTCCCCACAATGCTCCTGTACCGGGTCTGATCAACTGGTGAAGAACTACTATCTTTTCTGAGTTTAAGTCGGGCTTCCATTGGTACCTGTGTTGGATTACACTCGTCCATGCCACACTCCTTCAGAATTTTCTGAGCAAAGCTCTGCTGACACAAAGTGATCACATTGGACATTTGTTTCACCTCTATGCCAAGATAATATGTCAACAGACCTAAATCACTCATTTTGAACTTCTCCATCATCTCCCCCTTAAACTTCGCAATTTCTAATTCACACGTTCCTGTAATGAGCAAATCGTCTACATAGACTCCCACTAAAATACTTCCTTCCCCTTGCTTTCTTCTATAGACTGCATGCTCTAATTGTCTTCTCTCGAAATTCATGGACCTCAAAGTACTGTCTAACTTGAAGTTCCAGGCCCTTGGAGCCTGTTTCAAACCATAGAGTGCTTTGTGCAGCTTTAACACTTTGTGTTCCTGCCCTTTTATCTCAAAACCTGGTGGCTGTGTGACATAAACCTCTTCTTTTAATTCTCCATTCAAAAATGCAGATTTTACATCCATATGATGCAACAACCACCCTTCTTGCACTGCTAGCACCATGATCATTCGCACCGTCTCCATTCTAGCTACAGGAGCAAACACTTCCTCAAAGTCAATCCCATGCTGTTGGACATACCCCTTTGCCACGAGACGAGCTTTGTGTTTTGCAATTCTGCCTTCTGAATCTTTCTTCAATTTAAACACCCACTTGAGTCCTATAATTTTCTGCCCCTCGTCAGGTTCTACAAGACTCCAAGTTTTGTTCTCTTCAATGGACTGAATCTCCTCTGCCATAGCATGATTCCAGTTCTTATCCTTGGTTGCTTCATCAAAATTTCTCGGTTCCTCTATCCCAATCAAACACACAACAGAACAATTCAATTGAACAGGTTCAGTTTCACTATAAATCTCTTCCAAGCTTCGTAGCCTTACCGGAGTTCCGTGGGAACTCACCTGATCTTCATGATCATCGACACCCATTGAATTTTGTGTAAGTGTGTGCTGACTCGGGTTACCAGATCTCACATCTTCACCATTATTTTGAGATTCATCATCCGACTCATGCTCCTCAAATTCTACTGAAAAACCATCAGCTTTCTGAATTTCAGACCTTCCCCTTTCGATGTCCCAGTCCCACACTTTATCTTCCTCAAATACAACATCCCGTGTCACATGCACTTTTCTAGTGACAGGGTTGTATACTCTATATGCTTTGGATCCCTTTTCATAGCCGAGAAACACCATGAGAGAGCTTCTATCATCAAGTTTTGATAAGTGTGGACTTGTTGACTTCACGTGTACCAGACATCCAAAAACACGAAAATGACTTACCTTAGGCTTCCTCTTATACCATGCCTCATAGGGAGTCATTCCTGTCAGACTTTTCGTGGTTGCTCGGTTTAAAATATACACAGCCGTAGTCACTGCCTCTCCCCAGAATTCAGCAGGAATTCTCATGCTCTTCATCATGCTTCGAGCCATACCAAGAACGGTCTGATTTCTCCTTTCAACCACACCGTTTTGTTGTGGAGAATATGGTGCGGTTAAGAACCTTTTTATGCCTGTTTTCTTGCAATATTCAACAAAAACATCTGAGTTGAATTCACCTCCCCTATCTGTTCTAAGCGCCTTCACCTTTTCCTTCCTCTCTACCTCAATTTCTTCCTTAACTTCTTTGAAAGCAGCAAAAGCTTTATCTTTGGTTTTCATGAGAATAATCCACATGTATCTACTAAAATCATCCACTAATAATAGAAAGAATCTGTTACCGGCTGGTGTGGGAGGAGTAATGGGTCCACACAAGTCCCCATGAAGCAATTCCAGTGGTTCTCTTGCTCTGAATTCTGCTTGTTGAGGAAATGAGAGCCGACGCTGTTTGCCAACTAAACAGCCTCTACATACTTCGACTGCACATTCAATCTTTGGCAATCCTTCTACCAGATTTTCCTGACACATCTGTTTTAAAGACTGAAAGTTCAAGTGCCCATATCTTGCATGCCACTTTCGTGTATCATCTTCAACACTTGCTCTTAGGCACACGGACTTCACTAGGTCGAGCTTCAGAATGTACAGTCTGTTCTTGGATCTCTGGACACGGATAATCAACCTCCCATATTTATCAAGCACCATTAGATTGCCATCTTCAAGTTGCACTTTGCAGCCTTTTTCTTCAAGCTGCCCCAAACTGATGATATTACTGGTCAGTTTTGGAATGTAATAAACATCACTTAAAGCCCTTCGTTCTCCTGTACACCCTTTAATCATCACAGTGCCGCGCCCTCCTATGGACACTTCTGACCCATCTCCGAGTTTCACAATTCCTCGAATTGTTGTGTCAAGGTTCGTGAGGTGTTCTATGCAGCCCGTCATGTGATTACTTGCTCCCGAGTCCAAATACCACACATTCTCTTCAGTTTTCACCTTTTCCCCTAAACATAATGCCTTAGATCCTTCAGTAACCATCTCAATGCTTATAATCTCATTCATGAGAAGTGATGGCTCCTCTTCTTCTTTTTCCACCAGATTCACTCTTTCCTTCCTTGGTTTACGACATTCTGATGCAAAGTGCCCATAAACTGAGCAGTTAAAACACTTGATCCTTGACTTGTCGAATTTCTTATATGGTTTCTTCTCATATTCCCCTTTCTGCCATCCTTCTTTGTTGTCAGATCCTTCCCCTTTCTTCTTTTCTTTTAGAGAGAGTGCCTCCCACTGAGACCGTGTAAACATCAGTTGCTCACCTTCTTCTTTATGTTGTTGTCTGCCCTTCAGACTCTCCTCAAAGACTCTCAACCGCCCTACTGCTTCTGCCACCGGCATCACAGTTACATCACCCCACTGTTCAATTGTTCCGATGATTGGTAGGAATTTATCTGGTACAGCACTAAACAACTTCTCAACCCCAACATTATCTTTCACATCCACCCCAAGAGATCTAATCTCTCCTACTACACTGATCAACTCTTGAGAAAACCCCATTATACTAGCGGTGTCTGACATGATCATTCGATCAAACTGTCTTTTCAATACCTGTGCCCTTGCTTTCCTGACACGATCTTCTCCTACTCTCATTTGCTTTATGGTTTCCCATGCCTCTTTTGCTGTCTCCTTCTCAGCAATCACCATTACCACGGCATCAGGCACCACCTGGGAAATAGCGGCTAGGGCTCCCTGGTCTTTTTCCTTCTCGACAGGTCCGGTACTCTCAACTGCGTCCCATAACCCCAATGCTCGTAGAATTATCTTCATCTTCACTGCCCACAAGTTGTAGTTTGTGTCATTCAGTATAGGGTACTGAATCGGCACTCCCACTCTCGTAATTGTGCTAGGTGGTTTTGACTCTCCGTTCTTCGCCATGGTTCAGAACCTCGCTCTGATACCAAATGTCAGAAATCAATACCAGCAAACACACAGAAAGAGAGAAGAAGAAGTTGTGGTGCAAAAAACTGCCGCACCTTTTCTTAATTTTCCTTAGCTTTTATTCATAACTTAAAGCAAAACATAGAAGTAAATAATCTAATACATCTCTATCCAAAAATAGAAAAGAGTTTCCTGTTTCCATCCGCTGAATAAGAGAATATAATAAAAATACAAATAACAAAAGATATTATTAGAATCTCTAAAATAAGCAAACTAATATTGAGAATATTGCATCATTATTCAGCCTCAAAACTGATCTTCTGCTCCACTCTGTTTGCGTGCTGGTTGTGTGCCGCTTGACACAACAGCTTACACCTGACAATGTCTACCTTTATTTATCTTTACCAAAACTGAATTCAATAGAAGTTGGAAAAGTTGAGAATAAACTGAAATGCATATTTCTTTGGTAAGCTGGTATCATGCTTTAGTGGTATTAGTATAGTGTTGAAACCCAAGAAGTAAACTTTCGAATTGGAACTTTTTATTAAATAAAATGAAAAATGAGTATCAGAAGTCTTAAGAGGAACTGATAATGTGCTCAGTCACACTGAGCAGTAATTGCTTGTGTTATTGTACCAGTAAGATCGTATTGTTTTCGCTTCTCTTTGATGTTTTGCTTTCTTTAGGTTTTTATATTAGTAACGTGGTTTACTCGGGTCTGATGAGTAATTTCCTTAAAAACAAAAATTAAATGAGGAAAATGAAAGTGGTAGGGATTTTCCCCTGAATTGCTGATTTAAGTCGGGTGCATTTTCATTTCTGTGATCAGGTGGCTGCTGAAAAACCAAACCCCATGATATTTCTGAAGGCATGTGACCTTCTTGGGGTAAAACCAGAAGCAGCAGTACATGTAGGAGATGATAGAAGGAATGATATATGGGGTGCGAGAGATGCTGGGTGTGATGCATGGCTCTGGGGCAGTGATGTGCACTCATTCAAGGAGGTACTATTACAGTATTACTTAACAGTTTATATTTGTACCACCCATGTTGTTGTTTCCCAAATTTTTAAACTTACCATCTTTAAAAAAAAAAATCTAAATAACCACTGTTTTGAAATTTTTTCCATATTTACCATGACCGTAGTTTTAAACTGCCGACCCAGCAGTGCATTTAATATGGTAGTAAAGTGCATTAATTTGGGTCAGCAGTTTTAAACTGCGGTACCAACCTGCTGGGTCCGCAGTATAAAACTGCGGTCCCGGTAAATATGGAAATTGTTCAAAACAGTGGCCATTTAGTTTTTTTTTTTTTTTAAAGATGGTAAATAAAAAAATTTCGGATTGTAGTTTAGCTTGAGGTTATTAGTTTTTTTTTTTTTCACAGTTTGAGTTCCAGGATTTGTAATTTAGGTAAATCGGTTGTAGCAAGGAGGTAAGAAGATGACAAAAATAAAATAAAAATGAAACCCCATTATGCACTGGGTCTGGATCACCTAAAGTAACTCAATATATGAGTTTGAATCACTGTCCAATCAGAACCCAGGCCAATCCGAACCAAGTTGGAAATTCACAGGGCCCCTTTAATACTCGTGCAAATTCTGATTGGACGGTCTGGATCCAAACTCATATTTCGCATGTGCTAGCACCTGGGATATTTATGAGGATCTTTCATGATTTTTTCTTTCTGTAGGTTGCAGAGAGAATTGGGGTTAAGGTCTGATGGGAATGGGAGTCTTTCGTTTACCATCCTTTGAATAATTCTGAATTGGAAATCATCATCATGTATATATTGGTGGAAATAATTAATCCAGGTTTGCAATGATTTTTCGTGTTGGCAGGCAGTTTGTACATATTTGTGGAAATAATTGTGTCTTATTTGCGCACGTGGACTCTTTTTTGTGTTCTTTTGCAAGAGTGAAGTGCATCTTGGTACAAAGTAGGCATCTGTAAAACAAGCTGTCCGGAATGCATAACAACTAAAAATATCATTGTTAATGATTTCCAGTACTATTTACTATAGTTAAACCACTAAGTTGCATGTGGAAAAACTAATTGGCCTCGCTCGGACATGGGTATTATATCTACTGTAAGTGTTTTCCTGTGGCTCTAGAGCTGGGAAAGAAGGAATGAATGATATGTGCAACAAATACGCTCCATGTATGATATGTGCAACAAATACGCTCCATGTAGATTTTTGTTCACTTCAAAATACATTTTTTTAGTCAAAATAGACACTTAATAATTGTTACGTACTTTGACCAAAATGAAAACACCTTATAAAAGTCAAAGAACAAATGGTAAAAAATCCAGTAAATTTTTTTTAACGCTTTTCATTACATCCTAGCTGGCAAATTTATGACATTAGCAAATAGCGTTTTAATTAAGCTGCTTTTTTAAATTTGACGATGACAAATGCTAGCCGTTCAATCATCAATGAAGATAAACCCGGTGCGGAAAAAGAGTATTGGTCAAGAGTAAGACATGGAAACATATTAAAAGTACACGGTTAATGCTTTGGTTTGTTTTTTTTTAAATTCCAAATAATTTGCATGACGCTAAAAACTGTACCAATGTCAACAGTTTTACATGCAACTTGGCGTCTAATCAGTAGATGATGTTTACATGGAAATTTATTGGAACTTTGCCCAGTTGGACGTTTTTCCTATTTGATGTTCACACGACCGGAATTAGAAAATTAAGATTAAAGACGGATACACAAGTGTTCATAATTTCATTGGATCCGCTTTATTTGATTTTCAATCAAACCCACAGATTTTTAGATTAAATGGTTTGTTTGTTTTTTTCAAAGTGGCTTAATAAATTATAAAAAAAATTCAGAAAATGTAAAATTTGGTCTCCAAGCACATTTCAATATTTAGAACATGTTGAACGGTTCGGATCAGTTATTTGAACATCAGAATGGCAGATTTGCTGCTGGCAGCACTTGGCCGAAATGCTGCCAGCAGCAAATTAGCCATACTCTATATAAATGTACAATTGTAAGTTAATTAATTGATAACTCTTTATCGTCAGAAAGTATTTTAGCACTGCATTTTTATTGCAATGATTTATATAATTAGAATTGAGCTATGCTACTACATGGAGTAAAACGCGTTGGTGCTCCACGCCGCTATATTTTTATTTTGAAAATCCAAACGACCGATCCGAACCGCTCAACATGATCTCCATATTGAAATGTGCTTGGAGACCAAATTTTACATTTTTTAGAATTTTTTTACTATTTATTAAGCCACTTTGAAAATCACTGATCCAGCAGTCCAGAATTTTTTACTGTTTTTCACTGTTCACCCGGATTTTCAGATTTTCAAAGTGGCTTAATAAATAGTAAAAAAATTCTAAAAAATGTAAAATTTGGTCTCCAAGCACATTTCAATATGGAGATCATGTTGAGCGGTTCGGATCGGTCGTTTGGACTTTCAAAATAAAAATACGGCGTGAAATACAAACGCGTTTTACTCCATGTAGTAGCATAGCTCATCTCTATATAATTATATGCATTATCTTAGTTTCACTTACTAAAATTATTTCGTTTCTCTCTCTACCTTTATGTTTTTTTTCTGGGATATTTGACGTATACTCCTCAAAAACTTCAAAATTACATATTCTTCCCTCTAAACTTCAAAAACTTACAAATTTATCCGATTTATTGACTTTTCAATTAAAACTCATTTTAAATTTATAAACTACCTATTTTACCATTTATTAAAAGCATAAAAAATTGTAAGTTATTTAAGAAAAATATTGATCTTATATTTGATCGGTTTTCGAGAACAAAAAGTTCATTTTTTACAGTTAACAGAGAGTCGAGAGTACACTTTTTAAATGTTTTCTGTCTCCATTAGTCCCATCCTGCGACCAAGTCGTGCACGAATCTCAAAGTCAATCCTACAGCTGAAAAAAGCGTAGTACAACATTTAAGCTCCATTTTTAATTTGATATTTCAAAATTTAAATTGATTTGGGGAGCAATTATTTTTTAACACCAAGTCATAAACTTGGCATGCTCGACCTGAAAAATAATTTCAAATTGTATAGCTAGTAATCATGTGCAGAAAATTATAAGCTAATATAATTAATAAACTCAAAACAAATTTGTTTGATATCTTAAAAAAAATTAGAATGATAAATGTGTTATTTATTTCTTAAGTAGCTCGTGCACATATTTGGATTAATTTAAAAGATATCTAGCTTTCCATCAAACATTAATTTAATTTTTTTAACAGAGTTTAATGGATGATTAATCAAATTTTAGATTGACTCAAATTTGATACATATCTTATATATCTAAATAATTGAGAACACATCCACAATATTAATTTTTATTGGAACAGTCATTTTTTCAGTATCAAGAAAATGTTCCATAAAAATTGGATATAAGTTAGAACTATCATTTTCACAAGTTATCATAAAAAATATTTCATTTTTCTCCTTATAGTTGAATATCAAGACAGAAGTATTAATAAACTAATATTTTTTTCATTAAATATAAGGTAATTAATGAGAGCTATAAGCCTATAACTTGTGGTATAATAAGTGATTCAAATGTTGAACAAGGACTTTGGAAATCATTCAAGTAGACATGACATGTTAAAGTTTTCTTGAATGACTTGAGATGATATGACTTGCGTTGACTAAGTCTACAATATAAAATTATATTTGTATTTATTTTTCGGATACAGATACAGATCGGATATTAATTGAATACAAATACGGATCGGATATTAACAGATACGAATACAAATACAGATATAATTCGCATTCCTATTTCGGATATTGTAACAATATTCATATGTTATTCAACAAAATTTTTTCTCATTACAAAATAATTTTGAATATATTGCTAGGCGCATTTAAGGAAACCAAATCTAAGAGAAGTTCAGAGTAAATATAGACTAATGTTTAATATATTTTTTTCACTGTACCGGTACCCATAAATCAGTACCTATACCCATAATCAATACAAATAAGCTCTATTCGCTAACACCCAACCATCAATTCAGTGACAAAGAATTAGAACCCATAGAAAAGGAATATCCACAAAATGATTATCAAGAAATAAATGCCTACCAAGCACAATATATATAACTAGAATGATTTCTTTGGTAGTGCTCCTGTAATTGCTACCCAAGGCTTCCTTAATTTGTAATTGATTAATTGCTATTAAAAGTCAGTATAAAGAATTAAACACCAAAATTCTATTTTTTTTAATTTAATTATACTTTAGTTCAAGATACACTAGAGATTAATTACTTCTTCAGTCAATATAGTCAACATAGAAAAACAACAATAAGAAAAGTAACTAAGATATTATTATTATATGAAAAATGAGTAGAGTTAAAATGCATCATTGATTTGGTGCTCCTATCATGCTTCATATTTTTTTCTTAGTTTCTAAGGTCCGAACAGTCGATCCGAATGGCTCACCGTGATATTCGTATTAAAATGTGCTTGGAGACCAAATTTTATATTTTTTTGAAATTCTTTTACTATTTCTTTAGATAGGTACAAAATCGCTATTTTCAGAAGATTCTAGACCATATAAAACAATGATTTTGTATCTATAAAAAAAAATAGTAACAAAGTTCCAAAAAAATATAGACTTCGCTCCAAGCACGTTTTAATATGAAGATCATGTTGAGTGGCCCGGATCAATTGTTCGAATTTTGAAAACAGAGAAAAGAACGTGGAGTATGATTAGAGCACAAAATCAATGGTGTATGTTAACCCTACTCATGAAAAATTACATGTTTAAAATTCAATTCATGTTGGTTTTAAGTTTTCATCTCATGCTAAAAAAAACAAGAAAAATAAATTTTCTGATCATTCCAAGTCGTGTAATGCATGGTTATATATATTGTCTAATTAAATTTAAGAGATGGAAAGTGTTTTACCAACTGTTAACCAACTTAATAAAACAATATGAACTTAATATGAACTATAAGAGTGGGTGGTCATTTGATTTTATATTCTTAACATTTCTCTCACGTGTATCATGCAGTTTGTTCACAGATTCATCACATGCAAAATCACTAATGAAAGGAAATTAATTTATAAACTTATGTTATTCCATGACAACAGAAAAAAAAAAACAATCAATTTTATTTCATCCAATTAATCAAATCATATTTTGGACAAATTACTATAGAGTTCGACCCTGCTTAAGAGTGAAAACGGATCGGATAGTGATAAAATTATATCTGTATTTGTTTCTATTTTTCGGATATAGATGCTGATAAGATGTTAGATAGATACAGATATATCAGATTGGATTTTTATTTAATGATATTTATTTAATTATAATGATGAATAACATAAACTTTTCGTAATATATATTTGACTATATAGTACACTATTTAAATACAAATAATTTAAATTTAAAATTATATATGTATCTGTATCCGCACGAATATTCAAATAATATCTGATATGTGTATCTAATTTTTCAATACAATTTGAATACATATAAGATATTATGGCTCCGTGTGGGTTGGGTAATAATTTGAAGCCACCTAGTTTTCCCTTTACTCTAATTAAGTAATGGCATTGCTAATGAAGTATTGGCATTGCTCTTATTCTTATAATAGAAATTTTGTCTAGGGGATAAGGGGTGGGTGAACTGAAAATTGTCTTCTTACCTTATTTTAGGGGCTTTTATGAGAATCACTTTTTTTTTTCTTCTTTTTTTCCAGAGCCGACCTACTGTCTATGTCATGAACTCATGCATGGATATACACCAATGACTTGTTCCACCCCTCTTAAATACTCTTGCCTATGGGACTATAAAACATGAATATCTTTGCGGATGTTTGACTAATATTATCCCATTTGACTTAATGTACCAAATGAAATAATATATCCTTTGAGAATACTAAATCTGTTGATTTTATATTCAAAATAATATATTTATATATATAGAGAGAGAGAGTTGATCTATCGTGCTTTATAGAGTAAAGGGCATGTTTTATGTCACGCTCGTATTTAACTTTCTGAAGTTCAAAAGTCCGATCTAAACTGTTCAACACGATCGATTTTCATAATAAAATATGTTTGAAGACAAAATTTTATATTTTTTTGAAATTCTTTTACTATTGTTTTAGAATTTTTTAAAATCGCTGCTTTTAGAAAATTCTGGACCATCGAAAACAGCGATTTTCAAAATAAAAAAAAATGTAAAATTTGGTCTCCCAGCACAATTTAATATGGAGATCATGTTGAACGGTTTAAATTAACTATTTGAACATTAAAATCACAAAATACGAGCGTAAAGTAAAATATGTCATTTACTTCATGAAACATAATTGCCCAACTACACACACACATACATATACATATATGTTTATGTAGATATGTATCTGTAAGTATATGTATATGTATATATTTGTATGTGTATGTGTGTATAAGTGTGTGTCTATATGTGTGTGTGTGTGCGCGCGCGTGTGTGAGAGAGAGGAGGGATCCACTTACAACATACAGTCGATACAAACCTTTTAACATTATCTCTATATTAAAATGTGCTTGGAGATCAAATTTTACATTTTTTTTTATTTACTATTTTACAAAAATGCTGTTTTCAGTGGTCCATAATTGTCTAAAAACAGCAGTTTTGTAAAATACTTAATAAATAGTAAAAAAATATAAAAAATATAAAATTTGATATCCAAGCACATTTAAATATAGAGATCATATTGAATGGTTTAGATCGACTGTTTGGACTTTTAAATTGCAAAACTGAATTGTCGTAAGATATTGTAACTTACAAATGTTGTAAGTAGATTCCTCCTCTCTCTCTACACACACACATATAGAGAGAGAGTGAGAGAGTTGATCAGCTACGGTGTTTCGTGAAGTAAAGCGAGTCTTTTACTTCACACTCATATTTTGCGATTTCAAAGTTCAAAACGTCGATCCGGACTGTTCAAGTTGATCTCCATATTAAATTGTAAAAACAAATTGGTAACACTAAGACTCAGGAACAACCATTTTGATCTTAGCGAATCCCCATCTCTATATGTATGTTCCTTTTTAAATTATTGATTTAGAACGAAGAAAATCTTAATGAGATTTAATTAGTTGTATTTTTGTTTGTAGGAAAAATGTGTTGTTTCTGCAGTGTTCCAAGTTAGAAAAAAAGAGGATCGTGATAGGTGTGACAGAGACCGGTAAAAAAACATGTCATTTAAAAAAATGTTGAATGGTTTGGATCGACTGTTTGAACATTGAAATCACAAATACGAGCTCGAAGTAAAATATGTCATTTACTTCATGAAACATAATAGCCCAACTATACACACACATACATATACATATATGTATCTGTAGATATGTATCTGTATGTATATGTATATGTGTATATTTGTATGAGTATGTGTGTGTGTGAGAGACGAGGGATCCACTTACAACATTTTTAAGTTACAACATTTTATAACAATTTGATTTTGTAATTTTCAATGTCCAAACAGTCGATACAAACCTTTTAACATTATCTCTATATTAAAATGTGCTTGGAGATCAAATTTTACATTTTTTTTGAATTTTTTTACTATTTATTATGTATTTTACAAAACTGTTGTTTTTCAGTGGTCCAGAATTGTCTAAAAACAGCAGCTTTGTAAAATACTTGATAAATGGTAAAAAATTCAAAAAATATATAAAATTTGATATCCAAGCACATTTTAATATAGAGATTATATTGAATGGTTTGGATCGACTGTTTGGACTTTTAAAATTGCAAAACCAAATTGTTGTAAGATGTTGTAACTTACAAATGTTGTAAGTAGATTCCTCCCATCTCTCTCTACACACACACACATATAGAGAGAGAGAGAGTTGGGCTACGGTGTTTCGTGAAGTAAAGCAAGTGTTTTACTTCACACTCATATTTAGCGATTTCAAAGTTCAAAACAACGATCCGAACTGTTCAAGTTGATCTCCATATTAAATTGTACTGAAATTTTTATTTATACCACACCTTAAAAAAAAATAAACCAAAAAACCACCGTTTTTGGAAATTTTGAAATTCACCACGGCCGCACAATGCCGGTGCGGACCCATTTCAGGGAGGCCGCACAATGCAGGTGCGGACCCTGAAATGGGTCTGCACCAGCATTCTGCGGCCCCTTGTTTTTTCTGTGTAGAAATACTTACAAAGCCTTTGACCCTTTGACCTTTGGTTTCTGTGCCAAAGCATGCCTATGCGGCCCCATTCTGCCAAAATTATTTCTCAACCATTCAAATTGCATTTATTGTGTCAAAGCCAACAATGCCTTCTGCAAAAAAAAAAGTTGGGCCGCAGAACCATTCTGTGGACCGTTGCTGGGGCCGCAGAACGCCTGTGCGGTCAGGGCCGCACCAGTGTTCTGCGGCCATGGTAGATTCTGAAATATTCAGATTTCGTGGTTTTTTTGTTTTTTTTTTTGAGAGAATGGTAACTTTAAAAATTTCGGTAAATTGTAAGAACAAATTGGTAGTATCAAGATTCAAGAACTACAATTTTAATGTTAGCGAATCCCCCTCTCTCTATATATATATTCCTTTTTAAATTATTGATTTAGAACGAAGAAAATCTTAATGAGATTTAATTAGTTGTATTTTTGTTTGTAGGAAAAATGTGTAGTTTCTGCACAGTGTTTCAAGTTAGAAAAAAGGAGGAGGGTCGTGATAGGTGTAGCAAGTCAGTGGTAAAAAAACAGTCTTATTATTGAAATGAAATTAAAATCCAATTAGATTTCATTTGTAACTTACATCCAACTTGTTTGAAAGGAAAGACTTAGTTGTTATTACTGTTGTTGTAGAAAAGTTTCAAGAAGTAATATAATTATATATGTTGTTGTAGAAAAGTTCCAAGAAGTAATATAATTATACATGTTGTTGTAGAAAAGTTCTTAGTTGTTATTACTGTTGTTGTAGAAAAGTTCCAAGAAGTAATATAATTATACATGTCATGTGAAATGAACTATTTACTCATTAGAAAGAATATATTATTGTTAATTTAATAATACTTAGTACTTTATACATATAATGTTAGAAATGAAAATTTTCAGCATAAATTATGATAGACCAACCAAACTAGATACACAATGAATTGTTGAATTTTTAATAATCTAAAGACCAAGTCAATAAAAGTCAAAACGGCAAAACCTTTTCATATAAAATAGTGCAAGTGGAAGTAAATCACGGTCAACATTATTTTTTTAATATAATGGTCAACATTTTTTGCGTCTTTTCCATTTAAAAGATAAAAAAATGAAAGAAGAAAAATTTCTACTGGAGGGGATGGTTTAATAATACAGCGAGAAAATCTCAACTACAGCTAGCGAAGCATATCCCGAGATTTTTATTAATATCCAAAGTTTAATAGAAATTAATATTTATGTTCAGAATTCTGAATTTTCGTCAAAAATATCCAAACTGGCCGGCTTACTCTTTTTTTTTTTTAGAGACACTATGAAGAGCAAGATAATGAAATCTAACACTGAAAATTTGAATTTTTTTTTAAATTATTTGATAGATTACTTCTTTTGATATATAATTAGCATATTTATACTAAAATACGCTAAATTACTTGAAATTATCTTGAATTACACTATATTAAGTTAAATTACACTAAATTACATTCATTACGCTAAAATACGGTAAATTACGCTAAATTACATATGAATAGGGACGATATCTTCACTGAAAAGGCGAAAAATGACGATGAAACTTCAAACGGTCATAAAACGGCGCTCGAGTGTCCGATTTCAGCAAATGACCACTTTTCGGAAAGCTTGTGAAAATACACATGCATTTGTGATGACTATGTCGTTTTTTTAAATTCAGAATTGCCAAAAAACAAAGGAAAGAGCCTCAAAACTTGAGTTGAAGTTACCGATTAAGATTTTCATTTCTATTATTCAATGTAAGTAGCTCAGTAAATTAGTTACATAATAAACTTGTAGAATACCCAATTTTACTATTTTCCAAATTTTTTTACTATTTTTTATGATTCATGAAAGATGGCACAAAATCAGTCAACTTTAGCGTAATTTACCGTATTTCAGCATAATTAGCGAAGTTATTGTAATTTAGCGTAATTTAACGTAATTCAACATAATTTATTGTAATATAGTGTAATTCAACATAATTTCAAGTAATCTAGTGTATTTTAGTATAAATATGCTAATTATAAATCAAAAGAAGTAATCTAACAAATAATTTAAACAAAAAATTCAAATTTTCTGTGTTAGATTTCATTATTTTGCTCTTCATAGTTTCTCTAAAAAAAAGTAAGCCGGCCATTTTATGGCCGGCTTGGGCATTTTTGGCGAAAACTCAGAATTCTGGGCATAAATATTAATTTCTATTAAACTTTGGATATTAATACAAATCTCGGAGCATATCTAACATTTTGAATTTTGAATTTTGATTTTTCAAGGATTATAAATTAGTGGGATTGATCATTGCATGCATTTATTTTTGAAGACCAAAATAAATGTGTGAAAGGGTGATTTGTTGTGCTTTAAATTAAGAAAGTTTTAGTTTGGAATTATCTCCTCGTGGCCAATTGGAAGTTGAGAGATACATGCATACGTAACATACACCAACGCCACGACTTTGAATCTCTGACCACCGACCCTCTTGGATCCATTCATCCATTTGGATCTAAAAGACTAAAAATATCTTAAAGCTTCATAAGTGAATTAATTGTTTCTCATTTGCTTTTGAGAAAAGGTGTCAAAATCACCTCAACTATCATTTAAAGTCAAAACTACTCAACATATCTATTACTTACCAAATAATATGATATATATATATATATATATATATATATATATATAGAGAGAGAGAGTGGCTAAGGTCAAAGTGGTATGACCAAGGCCTTGGTGCTACCAATTAGTTTTTGCAATTTTAAAGTTTAAATAGTCGATTCAAACTGTTAGATGTTCAATCTATATTCAAATCTGCTTGGAGACCAAATTTTACATTTTTTGGAATTTTTTTACTATTTTTTAAGCCACTTTGAAAATGGCAGATCCGGGTGAACAGTAAAAACAGTAAAACCAAATTCTGGACCATGTGATCAGCAATTTTCAAAGTGGCTTAAAAAATAGTAAAAAAATTCCAAAAAATGTAAAATTTGGTCTCCAAGTAGATTTTAATATCGAGATCACATCTAACAGTTTAGATCGACCGTTTGGACTTTGAAAATCCAAAAACGACTTGGTAGCACCAAAGGCCTTGGTCATACCACTTTGATCTTAGCCACTCTCTCTATATATATATAGGGGCTGGCTACTATACTTATATAAGCAAAAGCCCACATATGCTTATAACTCATTTTTGCGTTTCTAATGTTCAAATGGTCGATCCGACCGTTCATCTTGTTCTTCATATTACTATATGCTTGGAGACTAAATTTTATATTTTTCTGAATTTTTTTACTATTTATTAAGCCACTTTGAAAATTGCTGATCCGGGTGAACAGTAAAACAGTGTTTCCAAAATTCTGGACCATATGATCAGCAATTTTCAAAGTGGCTTAATAAATAGTAAAAAAATTCAGAAAAATGTAAAATTTAGTCTCCAAGCACATATTAATATGGAGAACAAGATGAACAGTCGGATCAACCATTTGAACATTGGAAACGCAAAAATGCTTATTTAAGCATATGTGGGCTTTTGCTTATATAAGCATAGTAGCCAAGCTCTATATATATATATATATATAGAGTATGGCTAATTTGCTGCTGGCAGCATTTCGGCCAAGTGCTGCCAGCAGCAAATCTGCCATACTGATGTTCAAACAACCGATCCGAACCGTTCAACATGTTCTAAATATTGAAATGTGCTTGGAGACCAAATTTTACATTTTTTGGAATTTTTTTACTATTTATTAAGCCACTTTGAAAATTCCAGATCCGGGTGAACAGTAAAAACAGTCTGGACCATATGATCTGGAATTTTCAAAGTGGCTTAATAAATAGTAAAAAAATTCCAAAAAATGTAAAATTTGGTCTCCAAGCACATTTCAATATTTAGAACATGTTGAACGGTTCGGATTGGTTGTTTGAACATCAGTATGGCAGATTTGCTGCTGGCAGCACTTGGCCGAAATGCTGCCAGCAGCAAATTAGCCATACTATATATATATAGAATCTGGCTAATATGCTACGCATATATAAGGGCCCCTCCGTGCTACGGCTCACTTTTTGAGTTTTCAAAATCCTAACGGTTGATCCGAACCATTCAACATGATCTCCATATGAATATGTACTTGCAAACCAAATTTTACATTTTTTAGAATTTTTTTACTATTTATTAAGCCACTTTGAAAATCGCTGATCCAATGGTCCAGAAAAGTTTACTGTTGTGTACAAATTAGTGTTTTTTCAAAGTGGCTTAATAAATAGTAAAAAAATTCTAAAAAATGTAAAATTTGGTTTGCAAGTACATATTGATATGGAGATCATGTTGAACGGTTCGGATCGACCGTTAGGATTTTGAAAACTCAAAAAGTGAGCCGTAGCACGGAGGGCCCTTATATATGCGTAGCACCGTAGCACTGTCCTATATATATATATATATATATATATATATATATATATAGAGGTTGGCTATTCTACTTCCATAAGTATATGCCCACATATGCTTATAACTCATTTTTGCGTTTCCAATGTTCAAATGGTCGATCCGAACCGTTCATCTTGTTCTCCATATTAATATGTGCTTGGAGACCAAATTTTACATTTCTGAATTTTTTTACTATTTATTAAGCCACTTTGAAAATTACTAATCATATGGTCCAGAATTTTGTTGCACTGTTTTTACTGTTCGCCCGGATCAGTAATTTTCAAAGTGGCTTAATAAATAGTAAAAAAATTCATAAAAATGTAAAATTTGGTCTCCAAGCACATATTAATATGGAGAACAAGATGAACGGTTCGGATCGACCATTTGAACATTGGAAACGCAAAAATGAGTTATAAGCATATGTGGGCATATGCTTATGGAAGTAGAATAGCCAACCTCTCTCTATATATATATATATATGAGTAGAACTAGGGTGCTCTCGAGTTCACCAAGCCCTTGGTGAACTCAAGTCCAAAACTCATCGGATCGGCTTCAAACGACGAATCCGACCGTTGAAACCCGTCTACCTTACGAGTGATGCGTCTACATGCAAAAAATTTAAATTTTGAAATTAATTTTGCATAGAGTCAAGTGGTCAAAATTAGAAGGTTAATAAATTAATTTTAATGCATTCATTTTTTGACGTTTTTTTACCACTTGACTCTATGCAAAATTAATTTCAAAATTTAAAATTTTTGCATGTAGACGCATCACTTGTAAGGTAGACGGGTTTCAACGGTCGGATTCGTCGTTTGAAGCCGATCCGATGAGTTTTGGACTTGAGTTCACCAAGGGCTTGGTGAACTCGAGAGCACCCTAGTTCTACTCTATATATATATAGAGAGAGAGATAGACTATGGTGAGTTGTGAAGTAAAACAACGTTTTACTTCACGCCATATTTTCATTTTGAAAATTCAAACAACCAATCCGAACCGCTTAACATGTTCTCTATATTGAAATGTGCTTGGACACTAAATTTTACATTTTGTGGAATTTTTTTACTATTTATTAAGCCACTTTGAAATCGCTGATCCACTGTGAACAGTAAAAAACAGTAAAAATTTCTGGACCACCAGATCAGCGATTTTCAAAGTGGCTTAATAAATAGTAAAAAAATTCAAAAAATGTAAAATTTGGTCTCCAAGCACATTTCAATATGGAGATCATGTTGAGCGGTTCAGATCGATTGTTTAGATTTTCAAAATAAAAATATGAGCGTGAAGTAAAAATGACCTCTTACTTCACAACTCACCATAGCCCAGCTCTATATATATACACACACACGTGTGTATATCTATATATACATATACACACGTGTGTATATCTATTAATTAATGTATAGGGAGGGGAATTAGAAATTACAAACCTTTTCGGATGCCTCTTGGACCCGACCCAATAGCATCGAAATCTCAATTGTTTGGGTTGACTATTCAAAGTCAAAGCCCCCTGTATATATATCCTATAGATAGCAAAAACCATCCCAACTCATCATCCAAAAATCAAACCATCCAAAAAAAAAAAAAAAAAACCTCATCATCCATAGTTCCATACCTAATTTAGCTATGGGTAATGGGGCCTCTCAGTGCTGTCTTCCCCCCACGCCTGGCACGGCCAAGCTCATCTTCTGGGGCGGCACCGTGCAGCTGCTACCGGCTCAGCATCCTGCCGGAGAAATCATGTTCAGCTTCCCGGATTGCGTCATATGCCACGCCGACTCTTTCTTCATTGGCCGGCCGCTACCAATCCTCTCTCTAGAAGATGAACTCCTTCCCGGCAATACTTATTTTGTTCTACCGGTAGATCGCCTACCTTGCCAGGACAGCACATTAACTGCTGCCTGTTTCGCTTCTCTCTCCCCTAGCCCGAGAAGGCCGGTGTTTTCTGTGTCGGGACAAAACAGCGCTTTTGTGTGCATAAATGGTGGCGCTGATGGAAGGGCGGTTATTAAGGTGCAACCCGAGTTCATCATAAATCTTATCACAGAACGAGACACCGAGAGGACGAGCGTCAATTGTGGGGACAAGGAGGAGATCATATGTAGCACCCCAGAGCTGAAGAAGCACTACGCGCAGCTGGTCGGTTCCAGAGACAGGCCGTGGTCACCTCGGCTCGAGACAATCAAGGAGAGAAGCAATAAGAACAGGTTAAAACTTAGCCCGGCTCGGTTGCCGCCGATAAAGGTCTTCAGATCACCGAGAGGAAGTACTATTAGCTAGCCTGGCCAGAAATATGCATGATCATATGTAACTTCTGTTTTATTTCCTTGAGGTCAGTTCAAGATCTAGTAACATGAAATTAATTTGTACATCTAACTTCACACCAAAACCAGGTACCTTCTTGTGTTGTGAAATCCTTGAGGGACACAACCTTTTGCTTAATTTCATGGTTTTATTTCTTTATCCAATTTTGTCAACATAATCTGAGACAGATATTCATATTTTGCAATTCATATAAAAAGTTTTGATAGATTTTTAATTTGCACCCATTTTGAAGGATCTGTAGACGCTATTATATATCTAGATCTAGTCATTTCGACACTTAATTAATTAGTAGAAATTAAGGATTTAATCTCCAGTTGTTTTACAAAGAAAGCTAATTAAGTGTTCTGTTTGCATCTTTATGGTGCTATATTATTGAGATTAATTCCTCAATTTACATTTGGATACTTTATTTTTGTTAATAATTACTTAATTTTGGGATCATATACAGTTAATTAATCATTGGATTTCTCTCATGGTTAGTGCGATTTTGTCTGGTAAAGAGATTTAAGAGTGATACTAACCATTATCAAGAAAAGGTATCTTGAGAATATTAATTGATATTTTTATTTACGAGAGAAATTTTTTCTGCTGGTTGTATACAGCCTAATTTTGCCATATCAAGGTACAAAATTAATTAAGTTGTAATCGATACTTTTAGTTTCATATTTAGTTTGCATGACGGTACAAAATTTAGTGATAAGCATATTACAAATCGGTATGTGCTATGAATTCATATTTTCATTTTTTAAATCTAAACAGTTAATTGAACCGCTCAATATGATTTCCAATATGAAAATATTCTTCGAATCCAAATTTTTTATTTTTTTAATTATTTATTTCAATAGATAGAATATCACTGCTTTATATGGTCCAAATATGTCATATAGATCATGTTTGGTTGTGGAGTAAAGTTAACGAGGATTAAATGGCTTATTCCATCTTACTCTACGTATTTTACATCTCGTTTGATAGTTTAACTTATGACTTAAATTAATCTATATAGAGGAGTAAGGTGTTGGAAAATGAGCCTCTGCCTTTAACAGAGGGTCCTACAGGTGGAGTAAGTTAATCCACTTGAAGAAGTGGAATAACTTACTCCACCTTACTCCTCTTCTTTTACTCTCCTCATTTGATTAATTACTTAAGTGTGGAATAAATAATTTACTCCACGTACCTCTTACTCCACAATCAAACATGATCATAGTACAAATTAATTAAGTTGCAATCAATACTTTTAATTTCATATTTAATTTGCATGACGGTACAATATTTGAGTCAGGTTATGGTGATAACCATAATACAAATCCGTCTCTGCTATTTTCATTTATAAAGTTCAAACTGCTCAATTTGAATCGTTCAATATGATTTTTGTAGAAAATATACTTCGGCTCTTTGAACAGCCCAAATTTCCATATTTTTTTAATTATATTGTTAGATAGCTATAAATATAATACACTACTTTATACGGTCCAAATATTTGAATTTTCTACTCCGGCCCTTTGAACAAATAGTTAAAAAAAATTAAGATCTAAAATTTTGGTCAACAAATACTTTTTATCAGAGATTATATTGAACAGTTTAGATTGACTGTTTAAACTTTAGAAACAAAGATATTACTTGGTAGTATATAAATAGAAAGTGGGCACATTTTTCAAATGAAGTTGGTATTACTATTACATCATGATCTAGGAATAATATATTTTTTTGTGACGGCCGCAAACCAATTTGGTGTTTGTTTTAGTTCAAATGATACAAACCAACAAAATTCAATAAGATGCTATTCAATTCAGTTCGTCTAAAATATATAACAGCAGAAGGAAGCATAGCCATAGATGCAATGTGCTGTTTTCAATAGTAACAGTCCTTACACATAATATTTTCAATAGGGTAAATTTGTAAGATAACATAATTTTTATAATTATTTTAAACAACATGAATATTTTTATATGAAAAGTATAATAATAAAACATTTTTTTATTTTTGGAATGGGGGTCACAAGTGGAATGACACTTGCTATCGATCATATATATATATAGGAGTTGGCTACGGTGCTACGCATAGTATAGAGAGCCGTAGCACGGAGGCCCTCTATGCTATGCATAGCATATTAGAGGTGCTTCCTCTAAAAAATGTAAAATTTAGTTTGCAATTAGTACATATTCATATGGAGATCATGTTGAACTGTTCGGATCGACCGTTAGAATTTTGAAAACTCAAATATTGAGCCGTAGCACGGAGGCCCTCTATGCTATGCATAGCATATTAGCAATTTCCTCTCTCTCTCTATATATATATAGATATAGATTCAAGTGGCACTGCCTCATGGGAAATTAAAGACAATTTTCAACTGTGTAATATTGTCCACAGACTTAAATTTTTGCTCACAATTTATTAACACAAACAAAATTATTTGCCTATGAATGATGCAGTGCACGTTGATTGATGCACAATAAGTGTAGTCTGTCCAGAGCAAGTTGTGTCCGATTAGAAGTTTATATTTGTTTATCCTGTTTCAGAGTTCTAAATATAATGGGCAATACAATAACTAAAATTGAATATGCCTGAAAAGCAAAAGTTCACATCTTTTTTCTCATATAATGCTACTATTTTTTTTTCTTTCAATTAATATATACACGCGTTGTGTGTGTTTACTTAAATTGTTAATTAATTTGAGCTATATATATATATATTTCAACGCTAATATAGGACTTAAGTCTATTTGAACTAACTCAATTTGTGCCAATAAAAAAAGATACATCACTTTTACACGAATAAAATTAAATTCTGATGCATATATTGCCTTTAAAAGTTATTATAGTTTTGTTAAGGCAATATGATGAATACATGTACAACACATTATAGCTCTCTATATGTGTTCTTTATATATCAAATTTTGTATACATTAGTTAGGAACTAATGTATACAAAATTTGCGTTGCCCCCATTTTTTTCACCTTTAATCTGCATCTTCAGTTACATTATTTCCCTTCTCTATATATCATGCTCTCCAAAGTTGTTCTTCTCTTCTCCTCGATCTCCACTAAAAACACCTAAATCTATCACCTTTGCATTGTTTCTCGTTGCAGCAACGAACCACATCGATCCTTCTTCAATCCGCCGGTAGAGCTACATGACTACATCGATCAAGAACGAGACGTTTTCTCCTGCATGCATGCATAGTTTTCTTCTCCATCTTGGCCTCCATCACCTTCTCCCTAGCTAGCTCTCACCACATCGGACACAAGGCATTTATATATTAACTACAAGAATTTATTTAAAAAAAGGTGATAAAAAAATAACTGATGCTGTGAGTAAGAGCACAGAGATAGCTATCTCCGAGGATATGTTTATCTCTGATACAAGTATTAGCATGGATACCCATGCTGGTAAGTAATTAAATCCACGCTGTTAAAACAGATTCTAAATAGTTAATTATATAAGCTATTTCTACTTTACCTCTTCTTTTTTCACTCACCTTTTCTCTCTACCTTTCTCATGATGATCAACTCCATTCACTACTTATTAGATATATTAGATATACTAGTATCGTGTATGTGCGTTGCAACAGAAACATATATAATATAAGATTGAACATTAAAATTGAACATAGAGGCAAATAATAAAATGCAGTAAAAGAAACAACAACAAATGACTGTTTGAATTCAACAACCTTTTGTGCATATCAGTGCATATACATTTTTTTTTTAAATTTCATAATTATGTACAACACAAATGAAAATTATATACTAAATTCGAAGATGAATAGGAACAAATAATTCTTTTATTTCTTCATTCAACACAGACGATAAAGTTATTGTACATACCGATAAATTGGATCTGAAGTTATTGTAAAGACCGGAAAATTGGATCATTAAGCTACATTAGTCTCTAATTGGTCTAAAATTTATCTCAGGATGCTAAGAGGATGCTGCTCATCAAAAGAATGCATGTAAGGGTGCAGGAGTAAAATATATTTGTGAAAGGATAAAAGTTTTTGTAAACGCTAGTACAACTTAAAAGCAGAAAATTTAAAATGTTGAAGATCATTAAGACTGCAAATAATATATTTCTCAATACTTCCATGTCATATAAAAATTTTGGCACTTAACTTAAATTGTGACATCTCTTTAAAATTCAGGTACAAGTACAACTTATATGTAGTATTAATGTAATGAAATTGTCTAGCTAGAATTCTCAGTTTCATGACATGTAGCAAATTAAAGGAAGGATTACCTATTCTCAGTTTCACGGCATGTAGGAAATATTCCTTATTCGTGATATTATATATATTGAAGGAAGCATCAAGAAATGAAAGGAAAAAGTGAGGAACGATGTTGATTTGAGTATTCAAGCTGTCAGGATTGCTGTTGCTGAAAGGTACAACGGCTAGCATTTATATTACATGAACGTAATCAATAAATATTGTAGTGATAAAACTGCAGAAGATGGTTTTCTAAAATCGTTTGTTCATTTGTTCTACAAGGCTAACAAGGCTATCAAGTATAATTATGGATAATGGGTTGGGTTATCACTACAAAATATGATCATTTATTGGGCCTTTATTGGGCTTCGATATAACTTTTTTAATTTGTTAAATATGGAGGCACAACAAAAAATATATAGGGACATTTCTTTGTTTAAAAAAAAATACCTTGTTATATATGCAACTTTGAATCCTCAATAAAATTTGGCAGTGGCTGCCAAATGTATTTTATTAATACTTTAAGTAAATTACATCATGCAACAGCCTTTTAAGCCTTGCCACCTATGTCATCTAATACAAGTACATCCTCCCTGTTATTCTAAGTTAATTAACAGTATTTTGTCCACATCTGGAATTCATGAATAATTCTCTCTGCAAGTATTCTTGGTGGCAATCTCTTGGTAGGTATTAAGGTGTCCCTTAATACCTACCAAGTAGCCGTTCAAGACAGGTGTCTCATCAAAATCACATATATATATATAGGATTATATATTTTGTAATTAAGGTTCTAACCACCACATAGCCATATATATATATAGAGATAAGACTATGGTGAGTTGTGAAGTAAAACGTCGTTTTACTTCACGTCATATTTTTATTTTGAAAATTCAAACAACCGATCTGAACCGTTCAACATGTTCTCTATTTTGAAATGTGCTTGGAGACTAAATTTTACATTTTTTGAAATTGTTTTACTATTTATTTAGCCACTTTGAAAATCGCTGATCCACTGTGAACAGTAAAAATTTCTGGACCACCGGATCAGCGATTTTCAAAGTGGATTAATAAATAGTAAACAAATTTCAAAAAATGTAAAATTTAGTCTCCAAGCACATTTCAATATAGAGAACATGTTGAGCAGTTCGGATCGGTTGTTTGAATTTTCAAAATAAAAATATGAGCGTGAAGTAAAAATGACCTCTTACTTCACAACTCACCATAGCCCAGCTCTATATATATATATATAGAGAGAGAGAGAGAGAGGTGTATCAATATCATTATACCACATAGGTGATTATATGTTCTTTTCAGTTTTTAAATATTTGATAACTCTATGTCTATCTTCTAAACGCATACATTCATAATAAGATCTTACACATGTAATACATCAAATATATTTAATTTTAAATTTAAACAATGTTGCAACACTAGCTCAACTTCCAAGTTTGAACGTAGAATTTTAATGTACAGAAGCATAAATTGTCGTCCTTACACATTATCCGTAAACACATTAATAAACAATAGAACTGGAGTTTTCCATTCCACACATAAACTTGAGATGATCTCTTTACAAATGATTCTTCTATTCCCTGCCAATTCAAAGAATTACCATAACCCGTTATTTTGTTCTATATACACCTCATTAGCTTAATTTAACTCGTAGTACAGCAAGGATTGTAATGGAAAGCCTATTTAAAGGCATGTAATCATCTCTTAATGAAATATACAAAAATACAAAGATTCAAATATATCTACTTCTTTCTTCTTCTATTTACCAGTACAAATGATATAAAACAGTAGCCTTTATACACATACATTCAGAAACATTCAATAGCGAATTTAAGCAAAAATAAAAATAATTTGATAGATGAAAATCAATAAACACATACAGAGACGTAGCCGTGATTTTTATTAGAGGTAGAAAAAAAAATTACTGGTACAACAGTACAACTAACATGTTGTGGACTGCCGTGAATTAATTAATTCAGACTGTGCACTGTTCATGAGTAGGTAAATTTTTTTCTAGAAATAGACAGCAACTCGATTATATATAGACCTATATATATATAGAGTGAGGCTACGGTGCTATGCATAGCACAGATGGGGGGTGTACTACGGCTCACTTTTTGACTTTTCAAAATCCTAACGGTTGATCCGAACCGTTCAACATGATTATAAAATGAATATGTACTTGCAAACCAAATTTTACATTTTTTCGAATTTTTTTACTATTTTTTTAGATAGGCTGTTTTTGGATGGTCCACAATGTTCAAATCAAGTGATTTTCGAAAAAATAGTAAAAAAATTCGAAAAAATGTAAAATTTGATTTGCAAGTACATATTCATTTTATAATCATGTTGAACGGTTCGGATCGACCGTTAGGATTTTGAAAAGTCAAAAAGTGAGCCGTAGTACACCCCCCATCTGTGCTATGCATAGCACCGTAGCCTCACTCATATATATATATCCGGTTTTCAATATTTAAAAGTAGATAGTTGTCAATCCTAATTCAATGTGACTTCGCCACTGATCACGTGTTTAGATATTGTTGTAGACACACTTGTGCAGAAAATGAACATAAAGTTACCAAATACTTTAACACTAAAAAAATATTATTGTAATATACTTAAAAATTGGAATAGGTAAAAAGAAAAGAGTTCCAGATTGGATACAGAAATTTCAGAAAAACAACGATTTTCAAAAATTCTAAAAAAATAGTAAAATTTTCCAAAAAATACAAAATTTGGTCTCTAAGCACATTTTAATATGGATAACATGTTGAGTCCTATAGATCGACTGTTTGAACTTCGAATTCAACGACTTATAATCCAATGTACAAGAGGACATATACATTGCAATGCACCATAGCCCAACTCTATATTTTTTTAGAAAAACAACGATTTTCAACTCTATATAGAGTTGGGCAATGGTGCATTGCAATGTATATGTCATCTTGTACATTGGACTATAAGTTATTGAATTCGAAGTTCAAACAGTCGATCTATATAACTCAACATGTTCTCCATATTAAACTGTGCTTGGAGACCAAATTTTACATTTCTTTAAATTGTTTGCTATTTTTTTAGAATTTTTGAAAATCGCTATTTTTCTATGGTCCAGAAATTTCAAAAAAACAATGATTTTTAAAAATTCTACAAAAATAGCAAACAATTTCAAAAAAATGTAAAATTTGGTCTCCAAGCACATTTTAATATGGATATCAAAATGAACGGTTTGGATCGATTTTTTAAAAATCAAAACTAACGATTTATAGTCCAATATACAAGATGGCATGTACATTGCAATGCACCATAACCCAACTCTCTCTCTTTCTATATATATATATATATATTCGTTATCAAAGAAATATCCTATGTCTATGTCTCTTACTGTAGGGGTGAAAACGGATCAGATACGGATCGAATAGTGGTAAAAACATATCTGTAATTTTTTTTTCTGGATACAGATACGAATTGGATATCGGATATCCGTAGATATATACATAAATATTTTCATAATATATATTAAACTATATGGTATATATCTATTATTCAGATACGGATAATTAAAATTCAAAACCATATCCGCACGGATATTTGAATATCGGATATTCGTATTTAACTTTTGAATACAGATCCGGATTCGGTCGGATAATATCCGACCCGTTTTCACCCCTACTCTTAGTTTAGAATAATAATATTTATATATGCATACTATATATTAGATATGCTAGGTCAATTATTTTCTTATGTTTTTTTAAGTTTACCTAATATTTCAAGTACTTGATAATGTTGGTGTATTTTGCAATTAAAGAAAAAAAAAAAAGTTTTGATGTATACAGTTGAGGTTAGAATTGAAGGAACTATTAAATAGGCAAGTCAATGTTGTTTCAATGAACATCGGCCGATCAAAGAATTGAAAAAGAATACTCAATTACAAGTTTAGATAATTTTGAACCTTCAAATTTAAATAACTTTTGTCCACGAGTAGCAATTAATTGTACTTAAAATTTAACCATGCATTAAATGATATTAATAGATGGCAATAAAACTCAAAATTACTCAAATATAATGTTTTATCTCTCATAATTTCATATCACTTAAGAATTAATTATAGTATGAAAAAACATTGAAGATTTTATCACTTGCGTCCTCTAAAGCAAAATTGAAGAGGTCTCTGTCGTAAAATATTATTTCTAGCTAAGAAGCTTGAACGATGAGATGACAACCTTTTTCTTTTCTCTTTCCTTCCATGCAAACATGCTCTTGTTCGTGCACACCACTATCGCACAGAATTAATCGAAAATATCTGTACCTATCATCATAGCTTTCAACTTCATATATTATATTTCTTGGAATAAATGGTACGACAATAATATATTATATTGTTTAATAACAAATAACATCCTAGCTAGTTGTGTATTCTAGAACAATTCTTGATGCACCAGCAGTACATTACCTGTTACAGGTACAAATTCAACTTTCTTTTTTTGGTTGTAAACTCTCTGGCCGGCTGAGTTTTCTTTTGAAAAAAAATATGAGTCATGTCTACATTAAATTGATAATTGCAGTTACAAAGATTGTATCCACAGTTTACAGAAGTCTAATACACTCAAAACAATTGATCTTAAAATAAGAAATAAAAGCTAAGAGGGAAATAAAACAGAATGAAGGTCCTGAATGGGAAAAACTGAAAAAACAAAAACAGAATTTCATGAGTTGAAGCAGCTTCAGGCTTTGAATTCGTATCCTCTGCATTAACTCAAAAAATAATCTTTTGAGTTAATGTATCTGGACCGTCCGATTCGCTTTAAAATTCATGTGGACTAGATCTACACTAATATTAAAGAGCCCCATGAATTATAGGTTGTGGCCAGATTGACTCTGTTTAAAATCAGACGGCGGAGATGCGTTAACTCAAAAGATGCTCTTTTGAGTTTATGCAGACGATGCGGACTCGCAGACTTTTGGGTCACCTCTCTTTCGTGCCAAAACTAGTCCGGTACGCTCTTGCCTCTCTGTCCATGTAACAGTATCTTTTACCAGCACGTACCAGTATGTTACCCTTGTACCAGCACCAGTCCGGTATCCTCGTACCAGAATGAGTCCAGTACCCTCTTACCAGCACCAGTCCGGTACCCTTGTACCAGCCCTCTGCCCCTAATTTTGATCTTGATCGTCTGGCCGAGCTTTGTTGTAAATTCTTTTATGTTACTGTTTAATTGATTTATCTCACTAGGAATTCATTATGAACAAGCAATAGTGCTCTCATTTTGCAGAATGAAAATTGAATAATTGGGCCTACATAAAACAAATGAACCATGCATTTTTCATAAAAAAATGGACAATAATCATGTACAGTGTATTGTTTAATGCTTCTCAGGAGATGAAGAATTTTCATCCTGATACATTTAAAACAAGAACAAAACTGGTTACAAAATAGTGAGGGGAAAGAAGCAATAAAAGGCAAAAAAAAAAAAAAAGGATTTTTCTGTCTGTTAAATATTTGCCCTCAGCCATGCCAATTTACAAAGACTGATTTTACGCACTCGCTTGTTTACAAATCTCTATCTATGAGTCCAACAGTATGTTAAAAAAAAATTTACCTATATCACTAAATCACAAAATAAGTTAGCCGTATATGTATACGTATATTCTTATCTAATTATATTTACGGTAAAGCCAGGCCACTCTCTGCATCAAAATCTGCACCCTAGCCTGCTGATGCACCTCCAATGACCTATACAATCTTCATCTCAACTTGCATGAAACCACACTTTCATGTGTCTTCAGAGAATGCCTTGAAGATGAAGTCACGGAACCTTCTAGAATACTGCCTTGGATCTACGGCTGAGATAGAGGTGGGGTCATACTGCATGGACTTGTATGCATGCTCAAGCTTCTTGCTGATGTCATAATCTTGTAAAATATCGATTATGCCGAAAAACAAAATCACATCGTAGAATTCACCGGTTGGTTCCCCGATTAGTTGCGAATCATGCTCGTTTCTCCGCACTGTCAGTGTGGCTTTCGCCGGCATGTTTGTACCGAACCTGAACTTGGCCCACCTAAAAATGGCAAATTATTGACGAAACAAATTACTCAAGGCCAAAATATTGTGAGCAAACGTATCTTGTTCACTGCAAATCCCCGATTTTTTTCTCCTTTAATTTACATTATACTTTCCTTGTTCATTGTGATCATCTATGAAGCATTACTTAAGGATGAGGGCTTAATCAAAGCTTTACTGCGAATTGCACTGATTAATTTAAGTGAGATCCATCTTTCATCAGAACAATATCATTTATTGTTTTCAAATTTTGCCATGTGAAAGGAGCCGATTGCGGCATGTGGAAGAATGACTTGATCAATATAAGATTAAGGATAAAAGTAAGTAAGTGTCCCAATCAAATCAACTGGAAGACCATTTATAGCACATAATTTTTTTATGGAAAATGGAGATGAAAATGTGGTAACAACAATTATACCGACCAGGCTACAAATTGCCGGGACGAAGAGTAAAGGCATGCAAAGCCAGATACATTAGTATTTGTATTTTAAGGGTATTGCACAAATTTACCATGTGCAATTCTCATGTGGTTTTTGTTAAAACCCCGCCATTGGTGCTGGTTTGTTCACAAAACCATATTTGTGGGTGATTTACGCATAAATCGACCTAAATATAGCTAAATGATTACCTGTCTGTAAGGGTTTTCCATTTTTAGATAATTTCAGGACATCCACAAATTTTGTAAAACATGCGCAAAAACTAAAAAGATATCACATCAATTATTACCTATTTGGGTCTATTTGTTGATCCATGCTTACTCTTGAAAGTCGAGGAGTTGTTTGTCTCTGTAGGTGATCCATGTCAACTGAACCTTTAATTTAATACAAGGAGATTGTAATCAATTAGCATACTTCAAAAAAAAAAAATCAGATTTTTATTGAACTTAGTAGTTGTTTTTTTGCAATACAAACCTTCCATCTGGTACTTTTCTCGTGTATCTCTAAAATGCACACCAACTAAAAGACTGTAATCCATTATTCTCTCTTGCTCAAGAAATTCGCAATCTTTTTCAACTTGCCTATACAATTAAAATATAAAATGCCAATGAGTAACAAAATCTGTTTTCAATTTTTAAGCAAGGGCAATTGTGGTATTGGAATTTTGGAAGAACCTTCTAGGCTAATTTGGCACTCTTTCTGTATAAACTGAATAATTATTGATAATAGATGAGACAAAGATAATTAAAGTAAGCATACTTCACAAAGTCTTGGAACCAATGCTTTCTCAACCTAAATATGAAATTAAGGTCGAGATCTTTCAAAGTTGTGTATTCATCGATTTCAGATTGCGACTTTTGAGTGGTACGACCGAGTGATGACCCTTTCAAGTCGAACCGTCTGTGAATTGCATACTCAGAACAGAACAGATTCCCCATTATAACAAAGCGAACCTGTTTTAGTTACATAAACAAAATGTTAGGCCAATCTCTTCTTAATGCATAATTCATGTACTTCACTCTAATGGTCGCTATCCTATACAGTATCATTTTGGTCCTTGGGTTTTGTAACTCGTTATTATCCTAGTACTTAAAAGGAACTGGACAAGAAATTGCTCCAATCTATAGGGTATCATTTCTTTGTAACATGTTTGGATTTGTGCAACATTTAAAATTCTAGGAAGCAAAGTCTAAATAGCTCAAAATAGAAACAGTCATATCACATAATTTTTTTTCTTTTGGAAATCATTACAATTTAATATTCACATCGAAAGGGAGTTGTACTCTAAATTTTTTAAATATAGTTCTTTTCTCTAACCTTCTTTTGATTTGTGCCGGTTAATTTTACACAATGGAGACCAAAAAATTGGGTCACCAACGTATTATCATAGGCTCGCACATGGTTGTAATAGGCTGGAAGCATCCGCAAAAGCACCTATATGAAATAAAGCAAAAGGCAAGCATAAGAAACATTGTCCATGTAAACCTCGATTTATTTATTTATTGAAAACAATAGCAAGAATTTTGCCAACTAATACCAACTGAAGTTGCAAAGAATGAGTAGTCACTGTTTGTCTCTCATAGCAAACAATTTTCTCTTTCAAACACTCATGTCCACTACTGATTAGCACTAGTTGAAAAATACATGCAACTAACAGATTTGAGCTTTAAAGGTGCTAGCTGGAGTCTCAAACAGATTAAATTGAACAATACCAAATCTAAAGGCAAAAACAGCCCAGTACCTTTACTTCGGCCTTCTTCATCGTTTTGATCATGTACCGGTCATCATTTGTCAGGTAAAAGAAACTACCGCTCTTTCCTGGAGAAGAAAGCTCTCTAAGTGCATCATTTCCACAAAGAGATAGCATATAATCAGCTGCATCTACCTTAAAAAGTTTCCGTAATGTCCTGGAAAATATTTATAAAATGTTACTCTACGAAGAATCTATTATCCAGGGAAAATAGACTGGCATTTTGACCTCATACAAGTAAACCTATGGTAAGGTTACCTGTACGAACATACAAAATTCATTGTATTTTTTCAGAAGTAGAATCTTCATTGTAAATTTGTAATGCTATGATGTCACAGGTTAGAAAATAAAACGGCAATATATCTGTAAAATCTGGTAGGCTACAAAGCCGTGGTACCAGTATGGACCAACTGGTGTAGTATTATATGATTTTCTTCTCACCTAAAAACAAGAGGGCAGTAGTCTTTCCATCGGAAATCACAAGATTGGTGAGGTGGCGTGTGCTTGCTCCCCTCAGGAGGAAATTTGGTCCACACCTTTTCCCTCGGATCAAAAGCTGACGGTTTTAGATCAAATGTAATCGGACCCTGCTTGCCTACAGCATGCCTATGCCACACACACCATTGAGATTTAGTGTTATTTACAGCAAGGAAGAATCAACACTTATTTGTTTAACATATGTCAAATTACTTTTGGAAAAATAAACAAAAACTACAATTAATAAAAGGGTGAAACATTAATCGAAGTAGGCTATTGAATGTCAAATTAAAGTTAATTTGAATATGGAAATTATTATATCGGTTCCAGGGATGTAATAATTTCCATATTATATCCTCATGTGGTGGAGCCTGCAGGTTAGTGATGATGTAAGACATACCACATGCAGTTCATGGGATAGCAATTATAGGACTTGAAAAGGAAACGTATCAAATGAAACAAATGTAGACAAGAGAAGATAGAAATGCCAGCATGCCAACTAATTTTCCACATAGTGATACTCTGATTGCATTTCAACCTACCACTTTAGAATCTGATGTGAGACATAAAACGTGACCAAACAATTGACAAAAGGAAGATGGAAGTTCACATCATGTCCAGCCCACTCAAATTGCCCCAAATTTTCCACAATACGCAAAAATATTAATTCTACACAAATTTTTAAGGACTTATACGGACGGCATCACCGTCAAGGAAATACTATAATTGAAAGGATATGTTCCATTTACCCGAAATATCACCATCAACTGAGCAGTTGGGACAACTTTTTTAACCGGATTCGAGAGACTCCACACATTTACAAGGCCATTTAGGAAATCAGCTCATGGTGCTGTCAGGTTACTCGAACTTTGATCTAAAGACAAGAGCAATCGCTCGATAAGTAAACATGATATGCTAGTCCATGACCAGAATCAAACCAGTAAAACACCAACATACATAAAATATTCAAACTCTAGATTCACACATACAGGATATAAAAAAATATTGATTTCAATGCCTAACGTACCTTATACCGAGTTGCAAATTAAGCATGAGATCATAATTCTTGTGCCCTTTAGAAATAGTCTCTCCTTGCCGCTTGCGGCCCCGGGGTGGGCCCCACCTCATCTCAGGCGTACCTGTCCGGCTTGGCACTGTGCTAGCCACACCTGACGATGCCTCATCCAACCCAAACCCTGAAAGCAAATCCTCAATACCACCCCCAACAGAAGCCGATATTCTGCTAATACCATTCCCATCCCCATCTGCCACCCACATGGTCAATCCATCCCCCGTTGAGCCCGACAACCCGTTTAGCCGCCTGCCAACTGGTGAATGCTGCAACCGGGGCGACTTCCAATTGCCCGAATCCGTCCCACTGCTGCCCGACCAATTTAACCGCTTTTGTGATGGCAAGACCGAGACCAACTCGCCAGAGCTGCTAATCTTGCAATCTGGCAAATTCATGGCGAAGAAGTCTCTCGGATCCCGTGCGGTTGGCGATGATGCAGCCGGTGACGGGTAGTACACCCCCTTCTGTTGCACACCTTGGCTGGCCCCACCCAAGTCACGGGTCCAGAGACCAACATACACACTGCCATCAGCCCATCTGAAGCTCCCATTGCCACATGGTGACCCGTCCTCCCAACCGCCTTCATACTTGTTCCCATTGGCCCATGTCAGGGTTCCCCGACCATGTATCAACCCGGCACGCCATTCGCCATTGTACTCTGTGCCATTGCGCCATACGTACCGGCCCTTCCCGTCTTGGAGGCCCTGTCGCCACTCCCCATCATAGAAATCACCATTCGCATAATACTTGCGCCCCGGTCCATGTTTTAAATTCATTGACCAAAGGCCCCGGTACGTGTCACCGGCTGCTCCAGTGTACGTACCTATTCCGTCCATGTACCCTTCTTTGAAATCGCCTTCATACGTGGCACCACTTGGCCAAGAGAATTTCCCCTTGCCTGTTGCTTTGCCAAGGCGCCATTCTCCCTCATACATGCAACCGTCATTCCATAGGTACTTGCCAGTACCGTGGGGTGTACCGCTGCACCATTGACCGGTATATATATCGCCATTAGGCAATGATTTTTCTACTTGGTATGATGAGTTGCTGTTGTCTGGATCATCAGAGGAGGTTGATGAAGACGAGGAGGTGGTGGCAGTGTCGGTCTCATCGGTGGTTGGCGTCACTGACATGGAGGAGAAGAAGGACACGCGGCGCCGCGTCATTGGCTGAGATTGAGAGCCAGGAGGGGGTGGGTCCCAGCCTTTGGCGCGGCTCTCCTCGTGCATTGTATGTTGCGGATGTTTTCTCAGTAATGTATATGGAAGAGGTTTATGATTGGAGGTGTGGTCGTAGAGGAGACGACATTGGTGGAAAGAAGGGAATTGGAGAAAGGTCAAGGAAGAGAGAGAGAGAGAGAAAGGAGGGAGAGAGGTGGTGGGGGTGATGCTTTTGTTTCTTTTTTTCTTTTTTTGGTTTTGGGTTTTTGTTTTTTCTTTATTTCTTTTTTCTCATTTTGTTATTCATTTGTTTTGGTTTCAAGTTTTTTCTTTTAAACCCTTCTACGTTTTGCTTTTTGCATTTTTATGTCACTCAAGTTGCTTTTGCGTGTACGCCCCTAGAGCTCATTTAATTTCTTTGGATTAGATTCTTATACATAATTCATCCCTGGCATAAACATCGTAAGGACATAACGTGGAATCCATTGAACAAATTTGTTTCATAGGAAAATACATACTAATTTAGAGAATAAATGGGGTGTATTTGTAAAATTTATTTGTTTTCGGTTTGTGTGAAAGTCGTGGTCAAACGTAAAACAAAAAAGAGAAAGAAAAAGAGACACCGGTTTCTCTATTACAAACTTCCTATGCGAACCTATCAGATGTCGCTGACAGCGGGCCCAAATTGAATACTGTTTCTGACTTCACAAGCATTAAATGAAACCGATCCATAAGTGACTTGTAACAGTATGTATCAGGGAATTTGTAACAGAGAAATAGGACTAATTGTGTTGGAAGTTGGAACAATCCCTCTTTAGTTTCTACAGCTTTTCTCTAAGTAGGTGAATTCATCCGAGGAGACCTACAAAGAGGTTGTCTATTTGTCCCTTTTTGTGTCTTGTGATTGTGGGCCCACCTACCAATTAATAGCCCAAATCCCGCAACCAGTTAAAAAAAAGGAACATCCTAATCTTGGACCATAAAAAATCTCATGTTTTTGTGTCTTAGAAATTTTTTACTATTTTTTTGAAATTTTTTAAAATCACATGTTTTTCAGAAAATCGTGGACCATGAAAAATCAGTGATTTTAAAAAATTCTAAAAAAATAGCAAAAAATTTCTAAAAGTTGTCAAATTTGGTCTCCAAGCACAATTTAATATGGAGATCGACTTGAACGGTTCGGATCGACGTTTTGAACTTTGAAATTGAAAATATTGACGTGAAGTAAAATACTCGCTTTACTTCGCGAAGTACCGTAGCCCAACTATATATATATATATAGAGAGAGAGATGAGCTATGCTACTACATGGAGTAAAACGCGTTTGTACTTCACGCCGTATTTTTATTTTGAAAGTCCAAACGACCGATCCGAACCGCTCAACATGATCTCCATATTGAAATGTGCTTGGAGACCAAATTTTACATTTTTTAGAATTTTTTTACTATTTATTAAGCCACTTTGAAAATCTGAAAATCCGGGTGAACAGTGAAAAACAGTAAAAATTTCTGAACTGCCGGATCAGTGATTTTCAAAGTGGCTTAATAAATAGTAAAAAAATTCTAAAAAATGTAAAATTTGGTCTCCAAGCACATTTCAATATGGAGATCATGTTGAGCGGTTCGGATCGGTCGTTTGGATTTTCAAAATAAAAATATAGCGGCGTGGAGCACCAACGCATTTTACTCCATGTAGTAGCATAGCTCAATTCTATATATATATATAGAATCTGGCTAATATGCTACGCGTATATAAGGGCCCCTCCGTGCTACGGCTCACTTTTTGAGTTTTCAAAATTCTAACAGTCGATCCGAACCGTTCAACATGATCTCCATATTAAGCTGGGCTATGGTGAGTTGTGAAGTAAGAGGTCAATTTTACTTCACGCTCATATTTTCATTTTGAAAATCCAAACAACCGATCCGAACCGCTCAACATGTTCTCTATATTGAAATGTTCTTGGAGACTAAATTTTACATTTTTTGGAACTTTTTTACTATTTATTAAGCCACTTTGAAAATCGCTGATCCGGTGGTCCAGAAATTTTTACTGTTTTTTACTGTTCACAGTGGATCAGCGGTTTCAATGTGGCTTAATAAATAGTAAAAAAATTCCAAAAAATGTAAAATTTAGTCTTCAAACACATTTCAATATAGATAACATGTTGAGCGGTTCGGATCCCGACATTTTATTAATATCCAAAGTTTAATACAAATTAATAAATATACCCAGAATCCGGCCCAATATTGATATCTACCCAAACTGGCCATTTTCTGGCCGGCTTAGGGAGGGTACATAGCCGGCCAGAAAATGGCCGGCCATGTACCTTTTTTTTTTTTTTTTTTTTTTCCCGTTTGAACCCCTATATATATCCTTTTTTCTCTCTCTCCTCTCACAATTCTCTCATCCCAACCCAATTCCGAATTCTCTCTTCTTCTTTGAGGTAATTTTTTTTTTATCTAATTTAATTTTTAATTTATTTATTTTAGGGTTTAGGGTTTAGGGTTTAGGATTTTAGGTGTTATAATTTAGATTATGTTGTTGTAATTTAGTGTAATTAGCTAAGTTAACTAATATTTAGTGTAATTACCACAATTGACCAATATTTTAGGGTATTTTAGTTTTTTTTACCCTAATTATGCCGATTAAGCGTAATTTTACCGAAATTAGCACGTTTGACCAATTTTTAGGGTATTTTGGTCTTTTTTACCATAATTAGACTGATTAAGCGTAAATTAGTGTAATTAGCACAGATAACCAATTTTTAGGGTATTTTGGCCTTTTTTACCATAATTAGGCTGATTAAGCGTAATTTTACCGAAATTAGCACGTTTGACCAATATTTAGGGTATTTTGGCCTTTTTTTACCATAGTTATGCTAATTAAGCGCATTTAGTGTAATTAGCACAGATAACCAATTTTTAGGGTATTTTGGCCTTTTTTACCATAATTAGGCTGATTAAGCATAATTTTACCGAAATTAGCACGTTTGACCAATTTTTAGGGTATTCTGGTCTTTTTTACCATAATTATGCTAATTAAGCGCAATTAGTGCAATTAGCACAGATAACCAATTTTTAGGGTATTTTGGCCTTTTTTACCATAATTAGGCTGATTAAGCATAATTTAGTGTAATTAGCACAGATGACCAATATTTTGGCCTTTTTTACCATAATTATGCTGATCAAGCGTAATTTCACCGAATTTAGGTTATTTTAGATATCAGGATGCCTAGAGCACGGCCTACCCAGCGTCCATTAGTGGACGAGCCGATCAGTACTAGCAGCACGGAGCACATCAGTCCTCTCCTGTGGATTCCCCACAGCGAGCACCGAGTCTCACTGGCTTCTCGTGAGGTACGTTCCTTTTCTTATATTTTCATTAAATTTTTTTGGATTTAAATTTATTATGTTGTCACCATGCGGATTACATTTTTCAACGCAGGACACGGATCTTCTAGATGTGAAGTTGAGATGCGTTCACATGAGGTACTACGAGGTGATGCGGCCGTACCTCTTCAACCTGGGTCTCCACCACGTTGTGGACATCGTGCGCACAGAGAAGAGCATCATCAATGCATCTCTCATCGCCGGACTGGTGGAGCGATGGCGTCCCGAGACGCACACGTTTCACATGCCTTTCGGAGAGATGACAGTGACTCTCCAGGATGTGAGTGCTCTCTGGGGTTTGGCTATCCGTGGCACACCCGTCGGCGGCGTCTCTGACAGCACCAGCTTCGCAGGTTATGTCCAGGAGTTGTTGGGAGCTGACCCGGAGTATATCATTGGGGACCGAGGGAGGTCCAAATTTCATCTGCGGATGACGAGGCTACGGCAGCACTTCATCGCAGGTCTTTCGGCAGATTCCACCGAGCAGGAGATTGTGAGGTAAATTTTATAACTTGTTTCTACTAATTAATTTATAATACGATGATTCTATTAGAATTTTTATATGTTTTGTATTGCAGATATACACGCGGCTACGTGATGGACCTTTTTGGTTCTGTCATGTTTCCTGATTCCAGCGGTGATCATGTGCCGATGATGTATCTCCCGTTGCTGATGGGCATTGAGCGGCCGTCGTCGTACAACTGGGGTGGAGCTGTCCTGGCGTATCTGTACTCCCACCTGTGTCGCAGTAGTGAGGTAAGTCACCAACTCTTATTTTAGTGTAAATTATTTAATCAATCAATCCATCAAAATACACTGACGCGTAATTTTCTTGAAAATGAAGCCGACGGCGAAGCAGATGTACGGGCCGGTACTCCTGCTTCAGCACTGGTCGTGGTCACGGCTACCAGTGGGCCGTCCTATCCCCAATGAGGCGCCGGATTGGGGAGAGCCAGATGTGTTTCACTGCCCGGCATACGCCAAGAAGTGGCACGGTTTCCACCGCTACCAGGATCGGACCCACGGTGCTACCGTTGGGATCAGGACAGTCCGGTCAGAGCTTCAGAGTTTGCCTGAGCCTCTTGTTGAGTGGACGCCGTACAGAGAGTTGTACGAGGAGTTCCTCTTGCCGGGCAGTGTGACTGACGAGCAGGAGCAGGCGATGTGGTTCTACCGAGGTCCGCTCATACATTTCTGGACAGTGGAGCACCACTACCCAGATCGGGTGCTCCGACAGTTTGGTCGAGCGGCGTTGATTCCTGCAGACCCATCTTTGCCGAGTTACACGCACAGAGACGAGCACCAGTAAGTCGTAGTCTATTGTATTTATTAAATAAATCATATTACTTGATAGTTTTTTATTGCAACTAACGTCTTCTTTACAGCGTTACCCACCGAGCGCGGCTGGATAAGGACTGGAGCACCCATTTTGAGGCATACTACCGGACGGCCCTGGCTCCTCAGTATTCAGACTTCTATCACTTGCCAGTTGGGATTCAGCAGACCCAGGGAGATCCCCAGTTGAGGTACGATGTATGGTACACGCAGGTCTGCATGGCGAGTGTCTATCTGCAGGGTGATTACGGTGCCCATCTCCGCGACAGGATCCAGACCGATGATGGTTACCATCCCACCGGTCGTGGATGGGCTCGCCAGGTAAAGCACATAAAACCACATAGTTTTGGTCTAACTTAGTAATACATCAAGGTTTGATCTGACATGCTAAATTTTTTCAGCTTTTGTCAGCGATCAAGGAGTGCGGGCATGGGATCCGCATGCTGGGAAAGAAGAACTGGAGACTGCTTGGGTACCGCACCCTCAAGAAGAATGCGAATACAGTGGAGGATGCCGGGCACGGTGGAAAGATCATCGGTATGCTGCGGGACGCCAGAGAGAACATCAACTGGCGTGAGATAGATCCGCATGAGCCCGATCGGAGCCCGGTTCTGTTAGATGATATGCCATCTTCCCCCGATTCACATCCAGAGTGGGACTACCACCGTTGGGTATTGTCCGACGTTGGGTGGACGGCATGGTACGACGAGCATGGACGTCCGGTGCAGCCTCAGGTATGTCATACTTCAGTATCAGCTAGATGTTTTAATAAATTTCTTCATTCAGATCAAATTTAATAAATTATGTGTATGATTGCAGGGTCCGGCAGAGATGCCGCCACAGCCACCACCTGAGATGTCCGATACTTCTGAGTACGAGTCCCTCTCGTACAGTCTCCAGGACTTCGGGGTATTCGATGAGGATTTCAGCTCGGCACCGAGGGTACCCCGATATGGCACAGAGATGCCGCATGATGGAGAGGCTAGTGGTAGCGGGTCTCATGCTCAGCCTGCCTTTGGGAGTGAGTTTGCCGCATCTATCTTCGCTACACCTCCGCCAGTACCACCAGTCTCCACAGGCGATGCCAGTTGGGATACCGCCGAGCAGATACTGAGGTCTGCCGATGCCCCAGATGAGCTCGAGAGAGACGGAGCCTGGCGGCGCTGGCCGCGCCGGGCGAACGCCGGAGTACCGCCTCCTCGATATTCCCCCTCTCCGTTTTAGTTGTATTTTTACTAGTTTTGTACTATTTATATTTGATATACTATTTATGTTTGGTATATTTGGATTATCATATATTTCGGTTCTTGTGTGGACTCTATTTGCATTTTGTGTGTACTTTATTATTTTTTACGAACTCAGAAATGAAATATTTGACTCTAATAGAAATCACCTAAAACAAAAATAATGCGGTTTAAACAAAAATTTATCGTATTTCAGAGTTAGATTTCAATATTTTGATCTTCATAGTCTCTCTCTATTAAAAAAAAAAAAAAAAAAAAAAAAAAAAAAAAAAAAAGGAACATAGCCGGCCATTTTCTGGCCGGCTTAGGGAGGGTACATAGCCGGCCAGAAAATGGCCGGCTTGGGTAGATATCAATATTGGGCCGGATTCTGGGTATATTTATTAATTTGTATTAAACTTTGGATATTAATAAAAATGTCGGGTTCGGATCAGTTGTTTGAATTTTCAAAATGAAAATATGACATGAAGTAAAACGACGTTTTACTTCACAACTCACCATAGTCTATCTATTATCTATATATATTCCTTCCCTGACAGCACTAATTGTTCCACAATTAAAAAGTTTATAACACAAATATCCAAAATATTACAACATAACGCATGAACTCTTCGTCTAAAGGATATATTACAAGTGTTTTGCATTTTGGAAAACCTTTTTTCTTACATGTGTTTTTCTTGATTTTTCTGTCTAATTATACCAAATTAGTTTTTATTACGTGTAACAAATACAGTAATGAATATATCCAACATAAAATAATATATTACGTGTAACAAAAATAGTAGATGTTTGTGGAATTGGATAATATAAATGTATATATTGATAGATTTTCAATAATATAATAAATTCTTTAATTCGTGTAATATATTAAAAATCTTAAAAGTACGATGATATAGAAATAAGGAATATTATCAAATATTTATTTAATTTACAAATTTAACTTTGAAGAAAGAAAATCATACAATAATGTATGTGAAAGAAGATATTATTATTTTCTTAAAAAATTTAAGGAAAGAAAATCATGTAATAATGAATGAGAGAGATACAGTTTTTAAAGAAATAGTTTAATTAATTAAGGGTAACTTTGTCTATATATTAAAATATTTAAATAGTGTTGTGTTGATAAAAACATTAGTAGTGTTAATACCATCACCTCTATTAGCCTCCAAAGCCACTGTTGTTGACAAATTTGAGGTAATGCAGAGTCTAGCTAGTATGATATTAGTGTCATTTCATTATCAAATGAAAATTCAACTGAAATACTTGTTTAAATAATTTAAAATAATAATATTTTTTTATTTCTGAATGGTAACAAATAAATAATTTTTGTAATCAAGTATAAATATTTTTCGAAAAAATACCACTTTAAGCACAGGTTGGTTAATTCATCTTTCACAACTCAGCAATATTTTGCATCATTTTATTATTATTTTTTCTTGTAGGAATTGAACATTATAACATTTAGTTTTTTAGAATATCCTTTCTGCAGTTTATTAATAAATTCGGAAAATACATTACGTGCATTGCATACCTCAACTACTGTATATTATAATAATATGTAATGCAAGGATGTTCGTGCAAAAAGGCCTCTTTTGTGGTTCTTTGTCTCCTCGCCGAATTTTTTTATGGTGAGACTGAGATATGTGAAATTTGGGAAAATAATTGTCATGCAGAAATAACTTATTATTGTTTTCTAATTCTAATATTTAATTAAAGTTTGTCCCCAGTCGGATCAATGATCAATCTTACTTACATAACTAAAAAAACGGCCTGCCTTCAATGTTAGATCTCATGTTGCAACCGTCTTTGTTTTTCTCTGTGTGGGTGTGGCTGTTTCCTTCATGCTAATGCTGGTATTCATTACCAGAGCAGAGCAGAGCAGAGAAGAGAACGAGAGAATGAGAGAATCAGAGATGAGAGATGGTGATATTAATTAATCTCGACTTGACACCCCGCCCGCATGACATCAGTGACAGTCAATTTCGCCATGATTGCTTCACTTTTTTCTTGCAACTGCAACCTGCTCAGTGCCTCCTCAGGCCCTCACTGCTTCATTTAACAAATCACATCTATTATCTATTATGGAAGTGCATCTGCTTAAATCCGAGACAGCTAACAGGAATTCTGAAATCTCTGCAATTCGAATTTAGCTGTCGAACTGTTCCGAGTACGTGCAAAAAAAAACCAGCTGCTTTGAGATGCGTTCTCGAAAAAAATTCGATGGCTGGATTCAGATTGCAGGGATTTCAGGATTACTGTTCATTAGTTTCGGAATTTCAACTGATCCGAATCCATCTATTATCCAAGATTCTAAATAGCGATTATAACGCTATAGCTTTTAAGATCCGAAAAAGCTTTAGCGCAACTATAACACAACTATAGCTAGCTATGTAGAATCATTATAAAAGAAAAGCGGTTAATAGCATTATAGTTTTTGAGGTCCGAAAAAACTATAACTAGCTATTTAGAACCCTGCTATTATCTTATACCTATCTCACTATCTCAGTATCACACCGCCAATCTTCTTTGCCGATTCATTGGCTTTAGACTTCGGATATTGAAAATCAGATCATGGATTGATCCGGTACAACCGCTGCCAACACGCAAAATCCGCATCCTCTGCATTAACGTACTGTTTGGATTAATTTATAGACCCTACGATCAGAATTTGAATCAATCCGATCCACACGTGAATAGAGATGAAACCAAATATTCGGTCCAACCCTCAGAAATTTGATTCGGTCTAGTGTTTTTTTTTGTTTTCTAGATTTAATATATTAAATAAATCGAATAAAATAAATGTCTTTAGCAATTTTTTTTTATTTTATTGATGCTTTTTATATTAGTATTGTTAATGATTTTATGGACTTTCTAATTATCTATTGAATGAAATTATCCTGATTAATATCATATTTCGTTCGTTAAATGAAATTAATAAAAAATGTAAATAAATTAATAAAAAATATAAATAAATTAATTTGTAACAATTAACTAATTTATTGACAATTATTTTTGTAATCAGTATATATTAATATTTAATACGCAGTATGAAAAAGTTCAACAAAAAATGCAAATAAAAATCTGATTTCAGAGTATGACCCCACTTCTAGAAGCTCTTAAAAAGAAAATTAATTTGAAGTTTATTTGAAGCTAAAAGAACATTATCTGATACCTCAAAAAATGAGTTAAAGTTTATTTGAATTAATAATAATACTAATATTATAACAACACACGCACATATAAACAAAAAAAATAATTCACTAAAACTGTTTTTTACGATTTATTTATATATATTAAATTTATTTACTTGCTTTTTTTGAAGGAAAAAAAAAGACAATCAATCTATATTTGACATTTTAATTTTTTACTTTCTAAAAATAAAAAAAATCTTCTTTGTTTTCCATAGTCAATTGCTTTTTAATTTCTTTTTAAGCGTCTCTCTCTCTTATTTTTTTCCTTTAAAAAGGAGAATTTAACTGCGGAAATTTTTGACCCTGACTTCTTTGTTGATATTAATTTGTATTAATTTTTTTTTATCAGGATGGAGCTTTTCAGAACGGTTCATTTGAGTGACTGTTATTATGAAAAACCAATTAATTATGAAAAAGAAGCTGTCAATCATGCTTGCCATGAATTAAAAAAGGCTATAAAAATAAAATAAAAGTTACCATCAATCCTAACCTATGTAATAAGTGTCAATCATACGGACATTAATTTCAATTATTAAAGATGAATCCATAATTTGTATGATTACATGTCTATAGGCAAGATTTAATAAACAAGCATCAACAAAGTATTAATCATGTATTTATATTTTATAGACACCAATCAAACTTTAATAAAATGTTAACAATATATAATCTCCAAGCTAGGTAAAATGAGTGAAGTTCTTGGGTGTTGAATTTTTTTATGATACATAATACTAATAATACTACTAATAATCATCATCATAATCATAATGATGATGATGATATAATAATAATAATTTATAAAGTATCAATCATATATTAATAAGGGCCAATCAAACTTTAATACACTGTTAATCACATGAAGAATAATATCCGGAGTCCAGTCAAGAATTAATCACATGAAGAATAATAATCATATACTAATATTTTTGTTTTCTCTATAAAACAAAAATGATTCTTAAAAAGTAAAACAGCTAAGTGTTAATAAGAATGATATTTTCAAATAAAAACTTGTTAAATAATTTTAAAAATACACAATCATATTATTCATGATTACATCAAATACAACTATTTATATTTAAAAGCACAACATATTTGCTAAAAAATTTAAACTTGGGATTGAGATAGAGAGCAGGTTGGGTCCAATGGGTTTCGGGACCATTAGATCTGCTTTATTTGTGCGCACGGATTTTAAAGCAGGCGCGAAAATTGCGGGCACGAATCTTAAAGCAGATCGGATGGTCATCGAACCCATCGAACTCACTTTGAGTCCGATGGCCCAAATTGACCTAATTGAGATATGAACACAAATAAGTTAAACAGCTAAGTAAAGTAGCCATCAACCTATTCTGTCATAGATAGAGCACAGGAATTAAGAGCTAGTATTTCGGCGTCAGTGACAATCCACAAAGAAGAAATCAATGCAGGAGTGGAATTTGGTGAGAAAGGGGAATGAAAAGGAGAGAAATAGCAAAGAGGGGAACAAGCAAGAGACATAGCACAAAAGTGTGGAGCCACCACTAATAACACATGTTGTGTTGTTGGCTGTACCCATGGCAAATGCCCCCATTCCTGGTGCATTTTCTCTCTCTTTCTCCCCTTTAATGGAGACGCCAATTTATTATGAATTGGGACTTCCAACAAGTTCCATAAAGTTGTTCATTTTATTATAAGATAAGATATTAACACACTTGATTTGGCTCCATGTTGCGCATCAGTTATATATTTTTTGTTTTTTTCACTATTAGTTATGCGTTGCATGAAATCAGACCAGCTCTGTTAGTATCTTGTATCTCGCAACTTAATTATTTGATTATATAAATTGAGAAACCACAACTGTATCTTGAATGAGAAACATATGCAAGTGAAATAGAAGTTTGCAGTGTGGGACATATATGCATGTAGACATTGCAATTCGTCGGTGTATGTGCCACTAAAAGCCGACATTTTTATTAATATCCAAAGTTAATTACAAATTAATAAATATATCCAGAATTTCTTGGTTTTTCGAAAAATGTCCAAACCGGCCAGATTCTGGCCGGTTTTCTCAATTTTTTTTTTTTACACCCTGGAGAGTTCATTTGATCAATATCTAACACTGAAAATTCAAATTTTCTATTTAAATTATTTGTTAGATTACTTCTTTTGATGTATAATTAGCATATTTATACTAAAATACGCTAAATTACTTGAAATTATGTTGAATTACACTATATTACATTAAATTACGCTAAATTATGTTAAATTACGCTAAAATACTGTAAATTACATATGAATATGGATGATATATTTACTGAAAAGACGAAAAACGACGACGAAACTTCAAACGGCCATAAAACGGCGCTCGAGTGTCCGATTTCAGCAAATGACCACTTTTCGGAAAGCTTGCGAAAATACACATGCGTCAGTACCCGCGATGCCAGATTTCAAAATTCATAATTGCCAAAAAATAAAGAGAAAAGCCTCAAAACTTGAGTTGAAGTTTCCGATTAAGATTTTCATTTCTATTATTCAATCTAAGTAGCTTAGTAAATTAGTTATATAATGAACTTGTAGAATACCAATTTTTACTATTTTTGGAATTTTTTTACTATTTTTTATGATTTATGAAAGATGGCACAAAATCGGTCTAATTTAGCGTAATTTTGCGTAGTTTAGCGTAATTTACCGTATTTCATTATAATTAGCGAAATTAGTGTAATTTAGCGTAATTTAATGTAATTTAGTGTAATTTAACATAATTTAGCGTAATTTAATGTAATATAGTATAATTCAACATAATTTCAAGTAATTTAGCGTATTTTAGTATAAATATGCTAATTATACATCAAAAGAAGTAATTTAACAAATAATTTAAACAAAAAATTCGAATTTTCAGTATTAGATTTCATTATCTTGCTCTTCATAGTGTCTCTAAAAAAAAAAAAAAAAAAAAAGGAAGAAACCGGCCAAATTGGACATTTTTCGAAAAACCAAGAAATTCTGGGTATATTTATTAATTTGTAATTAACTTTGGATATTAATAAAAATGTCGGCACTAAAAGTACTTGTGTACTAACAAAAAGTTTATTTCACACACTTATCTTAATTAATATACCTAGGATAATGGTGGTACAAATTAAACAAATTAGGATGAATCTTCAGTATCACAAAAGAGTGCAAGTTGTTAATTAATTTCATATCATTAGCACTTATCTTAATTGGAATTGTTTTTAATCACCACGTATTAGTCGTATAGGCATGCGCCGGACAGCAGCAGGTGTTGGCCGGGAAAGAAGATTGAAATTTTCATTTTGCCCTTCAAAATTTCTGATTTTATAAAAAAATATATTATTAACCCTCCTCATAAAAAAGTTACAGGATATTTATTTATTTATTTATCCAGCTCTTCGATCTCAATTTTCTGATTCTGCACCTGCTCGTAATTACTCACAAGCAGGTTGATATACAGAACGGAGTAGGTCCGATGCCCATAAAGTAGGTTCAATGAGCATGATGACCGTCCGATCTAATTTAAGATTTGTGCGCACGAAAATTGAAACAAACACACACAAAGTTTAAAGTGTTTCACACGAATCTTAAAGAAAATCGATGGTGATTAAACCCATCGAACCAGAGTAGGTCCGATGCCCATCGGACCTACTCTCAAGTGGGTTGATATAAACAATAACAGCAGCACAAGCTCACTAAATCATCGTATGATATGACAGTTGAGATGCAAATATGATTTCTGACTTCTCTACAGAATTGATTATTAGGAAACCTGATAATTGAAATTTATGGCACTGAATTTGTTTGTGGAAACAAAAACAAGGTTGCAAGGGAAGATATTAAATTGGGTCCCATCTGTAGCCTCTAATTCATACAACTTAACATGGCAGTGAAAGGAGTTGTAGTTGTGGTCCACCACTCCTCTGTGGTCCATGCCTACAACCGTACATGTTGACTTCTGTCAGCTGGTCCACATAGACCATAGTTTCTAACAAACTTTTGTATCATAGTAAGCTACGTCTCTCTGATTGAACATTATGCATTGCATGTATCTTAATTAAAATATGTAATTCGCAAAGAATCCAATGTTTAAGATTTATTGGTTTTAAATGGTGGAAAGATCTTAATTTGATACTCAACCAATATATGTATATATGACGCATAAAAGATATACCCAATTTACCTATTTTCTAATGTACCTGAGTTTTGACTAGTAGCTGATGTTGCCACATGTTTACTTTATATTATACTGTAAAAAAATGGAACTCAAATAATAGATACACAGTTTATTACCGTACACCACTATTTTTATGAGAATATAATATATCAGATTAAGTGGCTAAAAGAATGAAGTTACTACCTTAACTATAACAGATGAACTTTTCAAGTGTTTACTTCTTGGTTCCTCGAACTCGAACAAGATATTCTCGAAATTTTACATAACTTTGTACAGGCACGCACCAATCATGATTTAAAACCAGATCAATATTTTACTCTTCCTAGATTATAACATGTCAACTATTATTTTTTGGAGAAAACAGAATTACCATTTGGTGACACAACTAACTAAAAAAAACCACAACAATTCCGGTGTAGATTAAGAAGATACACCAATGATCAATCTTTGAATTCTCTCGACTATATTTGGATGCAATTTCCTAGTCCAAAACACATGATTTGTACTATTTTCATACACGAGACAGAGAAACTATTATACTGTTTGGAAACCAGAATCGTATAGCAAGTAAAATGTAAAAGATGGAGCCCAGCAAGATCCTCCTAATTTAAATCTACTCAGGCATCATTATCAAGATATCAAACAAGGAGAAAAATGATAAAGACCTCCAACCAATGCATTTATATACTCTACCAGCAATACTACAAAGGACTGACAAATAGAACAAGTTAAGAAACAGTGACTCCCTCGAGCTCTGCTTGAGCAACTGCCGCATTTATCGCATCCACCACCTCCAGTTTTCCTTTGCATACCGCTTCATCCACTGGAGTTCTCTCATGGCTGAAAGACAACCAAATATTTATGACATTAAAGAACATTACAGATGAAAAGAGACTAACAGTTTACTAGACGCTGATGTACTATTGGCTATATTTCTCAATGATTCATCAAATGTTTGGGTAAAAAAATTTCATGTATTCATGATTTCATATAAATAATATAAATCATATTTAAGCTTCCTCTTGTTAGCTAAAACCACAAACACAAAACAAACCATGATACAAAATGAGCACTAAAACCGTGCAAATTTGTACCGACTACAGAAATCATATGCTATGGTACTTGATTCAGGACTTCAGGATACAGTTCAAGTATAAAATGATATCCTAGGTGGTCACCTGAAAGACCTACAAATATGCAATTATTTTTCATGGAAAGATACATAGACTCAACAAGAACTCAAAATATAACATCTTAAATATCATTACAAATTTGACACAAATATCACATACCTGTTTAGTACACTGACATTGGCTCCAGCACTGATCAAGGCCTTGATCACCTGAGCAATATTTTATATTATTACTAGTATTCTGGAACTGCAATTTTATGTACTCAGACTAACACTAATAGATAAACAAAAACAAATAAAACAAAGGAGATAAAATAGTAGATACCTCCATGTGTGTCCATTGAGGCAAGCCCAGTGAAGAGGGGTGTTCTTTTCCAAGTTGGTTGCATTTACATCCTGCATTTAGTATACAACATTGATAGAATGATGGCATGCTGGACAACAGCTTTATACTCCCAATAAGTTCAAAAATTTTCAGTTATGCGGAGAATATTGAAACAGCATAAAATAATACTTTAGATGTGAAATTCTTCCATACAATGTGTTCACACTTGATAAATAAAAATCATCCAATTTAGTGTAGCACAAGGTCTAGTGTATAGTAGTTTGTAACTTTGTATCGCTAGATACCCTAAACAATTATAAAAATTGTTAAACGAAAATAATCAATATTATGAGTATACAGATGGTCAAATGATCATCGTTTGAAATTGTTTTACAGTGCCGTATGATAATAATAATAATCAACATATGATTCCAGCTTAAAGAAGAGCAAAATTAGGAAAAAGTTGCCAACTTTTGTAATTCACAAACACGCAACATCTGATCTGATTGTGCTCTTCACCATGATTATAAGAACAAAGAATATTTTTCATGAACACAGGATATGGAAGCGTTGCTCACTTAAGAAACCAACATAAGTGTTTATAGAGCTATCTATCATCGATTCATCTCTATAATTTTGGTATTTCTAATATGATTTTATTAAATGGTGTTACAGTGCCTGCCAAAATCCTGTATCAGCGCCTAATAGCAACAGTCTTAATATGCTCTTATAAGGTACATACAACAATAAGAGGCACATACCGCTCCATTCTTTATCAAATAGTCGACAATAGCCAGATGTCCATTGGCAGCGGCCATATGAAGTGCTGATGAATTCAGAGAGTTACAAAATTAAAGTTAGATGCAAGCAAGGAATAACTTGAAGGACAAAAACTTGGCATTAATTACAAAAGCAGACTATCTAATAAGAACTCAAAAAATATTTAATGAATTGACACTGATAGATTACCCTCCATCTTAACCATGGTATGCTCCTACTATCTATACGGCAATGGGTCCCCACACAAACAGCGGGCCCGCTCTAGACTAATATGGTATGGTACAGAGCCTACTGATATGGTATGGTACTGAGTCTAATAACTGCAAAGAAAAAACACGGATGATTATTCAAGAGTTTGAAAAATGATAGAAAGAAGAAAACCTGTTCGTCCTTGGGAATCTTTTGAATCAAGGGGAACACCAATTGAGAATAAGCCTACAATATCTTCAATCTCATCATATCTTGCAGCCTGTTACGGAAAAAAGGAAGAACAAATGATGCATTACATAAAACGAACAACATTCAGCATCGATCTACCAAGTACTCACAGAATGAATATTATTGAAACCCAATACATAAATTACAAACTAAAACATTAGCATATGATTTTTTGGTACTTACAAGAGATCACCATTTCTTCTTCTCTGGGTATCCTGTGTTTAACCTCTTTTTTGGTGTTTAATTGAAGTGTTAGGAAGCATTAGTTGCCAACAGTAGGTACCATTATACGAATGGGAAGCTTATTGTTGTAAGAAGCCTTAGATTGATTCCAATTTTGGAGAAAAACCGGTGCAAATCGTATTAATATGCATAACAGCTAAGCTGAAAAATGCGTAGCAGTATACCTCGAGAAGCGCTTCGACTTGATCAGGAGTAGGTCCGGCATGCTCATTTTCCGACGAAGCTACCATGGTAGATTATTGTGATCCGACGAAGAAGGAAGAGGATTTAGGCCTTTAGGGTTTCAAATGGGCCACCGCTTTTTCTTTAGAATGCAATGTTCAAACGAAAATCGAGATTGGAAGTAGGCCTTTACGGTTTAATAGGCCACCACTTTTTATTGGATACTGAAAAATGATCTCTTTTACCATTTGTCGGCTGGACATAATGGGCTGATCTGCTCCGACTATAAACTGGATCGTACCTGTTACTTTATATCTCAGACGACACTTGAGAGTAGGTCCGATGCTCTGGTTCGATGGGTTTAATCACCGTCGATTTGCTTTAAGATTCATGCGGAATGCTTTAAAATTCGTGTTTGTTTCAATGTTCGTGTGCACAAATCTTAAATTAGATCGGACGGTCATCGTGCTCGTTGAACCTAAAAGTAGGTCCGATGAGCATCGGACCTACTCCGTTCTCCTCAGACGATGCTGCTTCACATCGTTTTCTTTTGACTGTGGACTAGAACTAAGGAGGTCTAAATTGATTATTCTAACTTAGGCCGGTCTAAATTATTCATATTTGATTGAGGTTTAAAGTTAGATCATGGCTTAAGGTATTTCTTATTTGATTAGAGATGGTGGAGGACTAAAGTTTTGGAAGTCTAAATTAGCTAATTATTAATAATAAGATACTAATTATATAATATTAATATATTAATAATAACTATAATATATTATGAGTTCGGCTCATGTCATAACGTTATAATTTCAGCCTAAGCTATAACGAGTCAGTTTTTATGGTTTCAAAGTCCGAACAGTCGATCCAAACCGCTCAACATGATCTCCATATTAAAATGTGCTTGGAGACCAAATTTTATATTTTTTCAAATTTTTTTACTATTTTTTAGATAGGTACAAAATCACTGTTTTAAGATAGTTTTGGACCATCCAAAACAGTGATTTTGTACCTATCTAAAAAATAGTAAAATCATTCAAAAAAATATAAAATTTGGTCTCCAAGCACATTTTAATATGGAGATCATGTTGAGCGGTTCGGATCGACTGTTCGGACTTTGAAATCGTAAAAACTGACTCATTATAATTTAAGCTGAAATTATAACGTTATGACATTAGCCAGACTAATATATTATAATATTATTAATATATTAACAATATAAGATATTAATTATATAAGAGGAGGGATCTGATTACCACGTTTTTTGTTACCACAAAAGTTACCACAACCATTTTATACATTTTCAAAGTCCAAATCGTCGATCCAAACCGTTCAACATGATCTCCACAATAAAATGTGCTTGCATATCAAATTTGACATTTTTTTGAATTTTTTTTTACTATTTATTAAATATTTTACAAAAACTAGTCAACTTCAGACCATTGAATTTTGTACTCATCTTAATAAATAGTAAAAAAATTCAAAAAAATGTACTATTTGATCTGGAAGCACATTTTATTGTGGAGATCACGTTGAACAGTTTGGATCGACGATTTGGACTTTGAAAATGTAGAAAATGGTTGTGGTAACTTTTGTGGTAACAAAAAACGTGGTAATCGGATCCCTCCTCATTATATAATTATATATTAATAATAATAATTAATAATAATAATAAGATACTAATTATATAATATTAATAAATTAATAATAACTATGATATATTATAATAATTATTTAATATATTAACAATATAAGATATTAATTATATAATTATATATTAATAATAAGATACTAATTATATAATATTAATATATTATAATAATTATTTAATATATTAATTATATATTGAGGAGGGATCAAGTTACAACAAAGTTACAACAACCATTTTTTTCATTTTCAAAGTCCAAATCGTCGATCCAAACCGTTCAACATGATCTCCACAATAAAATGTGCTTGCAGATCAAATTTTACATTTTTTTGAATTTTTTTTACTATTTATTAAGTATTTTAAAAAAAATAGTCATATTCAAACCATTGAATTTTGTATCCATCTTAATAAATAGTAAAAAAATTCAAAAAAAATGTAAAATTTGATCTGCAAGCACATTTTATTTAGATAATCATGTTGAACGGTTTGGATCGACGATTTGGACTTTGAAAATGAAAAAAATGGTTGTTGTAACTTTGTTGTAACTTGATCCCTCCTCTTATATATTAATAGAGTTGGGCTATGGTGCATTGCAATGTATAGGTCTTCTTGTACATTGAATTATAAATCGTTGGTCTTGATTTCCAAACAACCTATCTAAATCGTTCAATTTAATATCCATATTAAAATGTTCTTGGAGACCAAATTTTATATATTTTTTAAATCGTTTGCTATTTTTAGAATTTTTAAAATCGTTGTTTTTCTATGGTCTAGAAATTTCTAAAAAACAACGATTTTCAAAAATTCTAAAAAAATAGTAAAAAATTTCCGAAAAATATAAAATTTTATCTCCAAGTACATTTTAATATGGAGAAGATGTTGAGCCATTTAAATCGACTGTTTAAACTTCAAATCCAACGGTTTACAGTTCAATGTACAAGAGGGCTTATACATTGCAATGCACCATAGCCCATCTCTATATTAATATAATTATTAATAATAAGATACTAATTATATAATATTAATATATTAATAATAACTATAATATATTATAATATTATTATAATAATTATTTAATATATTAACAATATAACATATTAATTATATAATTATATATTAATAATAACTATAATATATTATAATATTATTATAATAATTATTTAATATATTAACAATATAACATATTAATTATATAATTATATATTAATAATTATTATTAATAAAAAGATACTAATTATATAATATTAATATAATAATTATTTAATATATTAACAATATAAGATATTAATTATATAATTATATATTAATAATAATATACTAATAATATATTATTATAATCATTCGAGTTAGGCCATGACGTGCAATAAAATTAAACCACCATGTGAAGTGGTTTAATTTAGGCCGGCCTAAAGATCGGCTTATGCCATCTTAGTCCGACTCAATTAATACTCGTTTGGTTAAATAACGAGGACTAAACCCCTTATTTCACCCTTTAGGCCACAACCAAACACGAATAAAAGAAGGAAATATGGTTTGCAATATCTACGAAATTGTTGAATGTGTTTTATTGGTATTATTAATCGGTAAAGTTTAAATTTCAAGTTGTATAATTATTAAAATTCGCATTCATTTTCTAAATCTTATTTATTTATATGCTCGTATAAGTTTTACGCCAAATAAAAAAAGATAGATCAAATATTATAAATAAAAAATATATTGGAATGCATTTAAGCTGAATATCTATTCATTTTTTTATAAATGAAGGTCACATTTCGAGTCATATAATCATCAAAATTGACATATTACCTCTACATATTTTCATCTACATGCTTGTTATTTCTTTTGTTTTAAATAAAAAAGATGCTTCAAATATTACTACTATCATGTTTGTGCATTGCAACAGGACATTTTATAAAAGAACAAACGAAAAAAACTCATTACATATTTTCATAAAAAATAGACCAATAAAAAGAATAATTAGTCAACAATATATCTATGAATATTAAAATATATTGGAAAAAAATAAAAACATGACCAATCAATTATTAATCAATTCAAAAAAAATTCTTAAATAACATTTAAAAAATGAAAAGAAATCAAGACCAATTAGAATTGAGTATCCGACAATCAAATAAGGGGGTTTATGAAAGTTTTCGAAAAAAATAGGAAAAGAGGAGGAGGCGTCGGCGAATACATTTCTAAATAAATTCAGACTTCTACACGTAAAAAAACATCAAAAAGATGCATAGAGTAAATATAAAGAAAGACTATTTGATCGGAGGGCTGATAATCAATCCGAAATTTCATCTTTTAATCACAGTTGTTGACGGATCTGAACATCTACATACTTAATAAGAGAAGATGTACCAAAATCTACTGGAAAGCATTTAAACACATTATCCGCATTTATTCTAGGTGAATTTGGTTGGAGCAATAATAGAGCAAGAATAGTACTAATTTTTTGAGCTAATTCACATTTGGATCAAGAGCTATACCAATTATTTTTTATTTTTCTTTTGTGGGTTAACTCACTATTCTACTAACCCAACAAATAGTTGAATTAGCTCTATTCTCAATTTTAATATTAGCTCACTGTTCTCACTAATTCATCACTCCATTCAAATGCTCTGCAAGATTCTAACAAATGAGGATCATATTTTAAGTCATATAATCATCAAAATTGACAGCTATCATCTAAATATTGTCATTTAAATGCTCGTTATTTTTGCACTAAAATTTGTTGGAATGCATTTATTGCACGTTGTGTGCTTCTATTTAAAGTTTCAATTAATAGGGATACATTTCAAATCACATAACCGTGCAGATTATCATTAATATATTATCATCCACTGGCTTGTGAATTCATTTATATATGTTAAACAAAAAAGGTACATCAAATATTTTGTAAAAAAAAGCTTATTCTTATTTTTAATTAAGAAATGCAACATTTTTAACTCAACGTAGTTACCAAAACCTACAGATATTCTCTAAATATATTAATTTACATGATTGTATTTTCTGTTGTAAATAAAAAAATACATGTAATATTAAGCACAAAAATTTATATATTATAATGTATTTATAACACATAGTTTGCTATTATATATGTTTTCAACCACGAATGACGACGCTTCTAGCCATATTATCACCAAACTACGATTGTAATACTTCAGATCTAAACGTTCCAGATCGTTGTGGGAAGCGACGTGTGTTCAAATGTCTCTATTTTTTGTATCTCCATCATACCTCTATTTTTAAAACGTTAATAACTCAAAATTTATATATTATAATGTATTTATAACACATAGTTTTCTATTATATATGTTTTCAACCACGAATGACGACGCTTCTAGCCATATTATCACCAAACTACGATTGTAATACTTCAGATCTAAACGTTCCAGATCGTTGTGGGAAGCGACGTGTGTTCAAATGCCTCTATTTTTTGTATCTCCATCATACCTCTATTTTTAAAACGTTAATAACTCAAAATTTAAAACATAAATATTAAAATAAAATTGTTAGATGTGATCTATATGATTTTCACTACATGCTCATAAAAAATTATCACATTTCGATTTTGTTTTTATGTGAATCAATAAGTTGAAAAATGAACGTCTAGAAATTAACCACATCAGTATATTTTTACAAACTCTTGATGGCAAACACAATAAAATTGAAATATCATAATTTTTTACACGTGCATAGATAAAATGATATAGATCACATCTAACGATTTTATTTTGACTTTTAAATTGAAAATCATAATTTTATTTTGACTTTAAATTTTAAGTTTTTTTTATGATGAAAACATAAAAAATGAAGGTATTTGAACTTTTTTTAAATCAACTCAAATTTTAAAATATCTATGTGAATTCACTTTGTGGTGCCGTTCAAACCTGGATCCACAGAAGGAGACAATTGACGAGTGAGAAGAATAATATAATTATGTATGGTGTACGGTGTACTGTGTACAGTGTGCGTGTGTGTATATATATAGATGGGCTACGGTACATTGCAATGTATAGGCATTTTTGTACATTGGACTATAAATCATCGGATTCAAAGTTCAAACAGCCGATCCAAATCGTTCAACTTGATCTCCATATTAATATGTGTTTGGAGATCAAATTTTACATTTTTTAGAAATTGTTTACTATTTTTTTAGATTTATTGAAAATCGTTGTTTTTTTATGGTCCAGATTTGTCTGAAAAACAGCGATTTTCAATAAATCTAAAAAAATAGTAAAAAATTTCCAAAAAAAAATGTAAATTTGGTCTCTAAACACATATTAATATGGAGAACAAGTTGAACGGTTTGAATCGGCTGTTTGGACTTTGAATCCGACGATTTATAGTCAAATGTACAAGAGGATCTATACATTGCAATGTACCGTAGCCCATCTATATATATATAGAGAGAGAGAGAGAATGGCTAGTATACAAACGTTTGTTCTTGGACTCAGGAACAAACGATTCAGTTCTCTGATTTTTAAAGTCCAAACAGTCGATCCAAACCGTTAGATATTCAATCTATATTAAAATGGTTTGAAGACCAAATTTTACATTTTTTGGAATTTTTTTACTATTTATTAAGATGGTTTGAAAACTGCTGTTTTTCAATGTTGCAGAAATTTAATAAAAACAGCGGTTTTCAAACCAGCTTAATAAATAGTAAAAAAATTCCAAAAAATGTAAAATTTGGTCTCCAAGTACATTTTAATATATATTGAACATCTAACGGTTTGGATTTGTTGTTTGAACATCAAATACTAAGATATGCCTCCGTAAGCACCTCGTCGAAATGCTTCCGGAAGCAAATTAGCCATACTCATATATATATATATATATATAGAGAGAGAGAGAGAGAGAGAGAGAGATGGGCTACGGTGCTTTGCAAAGTAAATTGGGGGTTTACTTCGGGCCATATTTTCATTTTGAAAATCCAAAAAACCGATCCGAACCGTTCAACATGTTCTAAATATTGAAATGTACTTGGAGACTAAATTTTACATTTTTTGAAATTTTTTTACTATTTATTAAGCCATTTTGAAAATCGCTGCCGGTGGTCCAGAAAATTTTACTGTTTTTACTGTTCACAGTGGATCAGCGATTTTCAAAGTGGCTTAATAAATAGTAAAAAAATTTCAAAAAATGTAAAATTTAGTCTCCAAGCACATTTCAATATAGAGAACATGTTGAGCGGTTCGGATCGGTTGTTTGGATTTTCAAAATGAAAATATGACCCGAAGTAAACCCCTCATTTACTTTGCAAAGCACCGTAGCCCATCTCTCTCTCTCTCTATATATATATAGAGAGAGAGAGAGATAGAGAGAGAGGAGGAGGGATCAAGTTACAACAAATTTGAGTTACAACAACCATTTTTTTCATTTTCAAAGTCCAAATCGTCGATCCAAACCGTTCAACATGATCTCCACAATAAAATGTGCTTGCAGATCAAATTTTACATTTTTTTTAAATTTTTTTACTATTTATTAAGTATTTTACAAAAAATAGTCATATTCAGACCATTGAATTTTGTACCCATCTTAATAAATAGTAAAAAAATTCAAAAAAATGTAAAATTTGATCTGCAAACACAATTTATTGTGGAGATCATGTTGAACGGTTTGGATCGACGATTTGGACTTTGAAAATGAAAAAAATGATTGTTGTAACTTGATCCCTCCTCATATATATATATATAGAGAGAGAGGGAGTGGCTAATATCAAAACGTTTGCACCAAGCCCCTCGTGCAACCAAGTCGGTTTTGAATTTTCAAAGTCCAAATAGTCGATCCGAGCCGTTAGATGTGATATCTATATTAAAATCTGCTTGGAGACCAAATTTTACATTTTTTGGAATTTTTTTACTATTTATTAAGCCACTTTGAAAATTTCTGATCACATGGTCCAGAATTTGATTGCACTGTTTTTACTGTTCACCCGGATCAGCAATTTTCAAAGTGGCTTAATAAATAGTAAAAAAATTCCAAAAAATGTAAAATTTGGTCTCCAAGCAGATTTTAATATAGATTGAACATCTAACGGTTCGGATCGACCGTTTGAACTTTGAAAACCCAAAAACAACTTAGTTGCACGAGAAGCTTGGTGCAAATGTTTTGATATTAGCCACTCTATATATATATATATGGAGGACAGGAGGAGGGCTCAAATGTCTCGTTGCTTCATGTTCTAACGTACTCCAATATCTTTATTTTCAATCTACGTTAAAATATAATTGGAGATTAAATTTTATATTTTTATGAATTTTTTTTACTATCTTAAATAAAGATAGGTACGAAATTACTGTTTTTTACTAATCATGTATTGTGCGTTTGTGAGTGAGAAGAATATCTCGAAATTGCCGCTAATTTTTGCCTCTTCTCTCTGTAACCTTCCCCTCTCAAATTTCTCCACATGTGCACCGATCCAAAATCCCACAACCCAACAGTACTACAGAAAAAACCCACCGTAATTTCCACATAATTCCAAGATCCATTCCCCCGTACCCATCCCACAACACACAACACCGAGATCTTCCAATCGCACCACTCCAAGAACACCGTGGCATGACGCGGCTCGTTTCTGTTGGTTGGACGAGGACAAAGCATAAGTGGGGATAGTGGGGTCACAGGGTACGAAGCATGCACGATCCCCTGCCTCCTACAGCACTCCATCTCATCACGGGTGCGCCATGACAGACACAGAGCAAGACGTAATACAGTCTGTGCCTCAACACCTTGCTCTCTGCCCTTTTTTCTTTTTCTGACTCTGGATGCGTCCATTTTAGACTTCCAGGTCACAGCTGGTTTCAACACTATGTAAAACTGCTAGAATTCAGATCCAGTGAACTAACCCAAAAATTGGGTTTTGGATCGGGACCGTTCGATTCGAATCCGTGACCATTCATCTAAAGTGGAGCGCACGCATCCCAGCGATAAATTTGAATTCTGAGTCGATCTTGAGCGACGGATTCGATTCGGACGGTCCCGATCCAAAATCCAAAAATTGAATTACTTTAGAGGATCCGGACCCAAACTACTATGTAATTCGGCAGTCGGCACAAATATTACCGAATTTTTTTATTAATATTCAAAGTTAATTAGAAATTAATATTTATGTCCCGGATTCTCCAATTTCGCCAAAAATATCCAAACCGGCCATAAAATGGCCGGTTTTCTATTTTATTTTATTTTTTATTTTTTATTTTTTAAACAAACTATTTTCTTCTTGTATATGATCTGCTTTGTGATTATGTAGTGTAAATTTATTTTGTCATTTGTATTGTAATATTATTTTCTTGACTATTTTTCTGGGTACTTGTGTCACTCACACCGATTCAATTTATTTCGAGATGCGCCAATTGGTATGCCTTTCATCTTTAAAGTACTTATTCTGTTGTTTAAAGCACTTATTCAATTTTTTTTATTTTATGTTTATTTTTTATGTTGTACTATTATTTTAATGTTGTAATATTTTCTGTTTAGCATTATCATGATAATTTATTTTATGAAAAATATAAAAATAGTACAATAAAAGTACACAAACAAAAGAACCGAAATATATGATCCAAATATACCAAATATAAATAGTACAAAACTAGCGACGATACTATTAAAACAGAGAGGGGACCATCACTGAGGCGGTACTCCGGCATTCGCCCGGCGCTCGCACGGCCATGCTATATCTCTCGGGGTCTCCACACCAGCATCGGCATAGCTGCGTATCCGCTCGGCGGTATTTCATATGTCATCACCCTGATCACTCAAAAGAGCTTTTTTAATATTTATAAACTCGGAAATGCTATCGGTTCGGACTGCAAGCGCACAATCCTATCGAGTAGTATGTTCGAGGTCGATCCACAGGGAATATTGATTCAGAGTTTTGAGCGATGGAATCACAATCTTTCGAAAGGCTAGACGAAATCTGAAAATTGAGAGATGTTGTTGTGATCAATGTAAATTAGGAAGCAATTAAAAGTAATTAAAATAAAGATAGAGATGAGAATTCCTAGGGTTTCGGCACACCATTGCCACTCAATCCGTCTTGATAATATATTCCTGTTGCGTCTGATTTCCTGTTGTTGTTTTATGAAAGACACCACATAGGTCACTGCGATTTATGTTATGCAAGAATGACAGATCTTTCATCGAGATTCTACATAGGACACTGCGAGTTTCCTTACGCAAATGACTGATCTCTTAAACACCCCAAATTACTACACAAATCACTGCGAGTTTCCTTACGCAAGTGATGGAATTTGGTTCACGTTTTGTTGGTCTGGTTTATGGTTTTCCCGCTAAGGTTTTCTTCACATAAACCTAATAAATCTCAACGAGGCTAATTCATACAAATAGTTTCTCTTACCATTAAAGTACTGTCACTACCCTAACGGACTAAACTAGATCATTGAAGTTAGATGAAGAGATAGTAAATCACAAAAGCATTTCGATTCAACAACAAGAAATCATAATCAACAGAAAATATATATATCAAAGCATCAAGAGTAACAAGATTTACTGCCTAGCCTTAATAAAAGGAACTTAGCCGCGGGACGGCATAGTTACAAGCACTCATCTCTTCTCTCTTTAATCAAATCTAACCCTAATTACAAAGATAACTTCTTCTTCTGCCCAGGGGCCTTATATAGGAGTGGAGGGACATCTGAAGATTGAGTAGAGGCTAAGAAACTGATCTAGATACAGCTGTCAGCAGTTATTCCCCAAGAGGCGCCTTTGGTTACGGACCGTATCAGGTGATACGGTCCGTATTAGGACCTTGTTGGTTAGGGTTTTAATGCTTCCAGCGCTATCTCCTGGTCTGTGCTAGGCCTAGTTCGTATTAGTCAATACATACCGTAACAGAGACTTCGTCGATAAGCATCGCTGATCCGATTGACCCGATTCTAGCTCTATTTGGTGTAAAATAGTCCCAAAACCTGTTTTCTGCAATAAAACATAAAGAAGGGTGACAGTAGCCTTTTTCTCTAATAAATCAAACATAAGTGTGAGAAAATATGCAAAATCTAAGCCAAAACTCTACGAAAATCATCATTATTTTGACTCTGATCACACCCCTAGAGACTGTCAAGACTGGCAGAGGTCTACCGAAGATAGATGCAGCGAGCCCAGTCACAAAGTCATGCTAAGTACGAGACTCTCTACCACTAACATCTCTATCATGTGGCATATCTGTGCCATATCGAGGTACTGGCGGTGTCGACATAAAACCCTCCTCGTATACCCCGAACTCATAGAGACTGCACAAGAGGAACTCGACATCCGTAGTATTGGGCTCCTCAGGCGATGGCCCTTGGTTTGAAAGATGACATCTGGCTCATGATAGAAGTCTAGATACTGGGGATCCTCCGCCGTACTGTAGTACTCATGCAAATGGTTGCTCCAGTCTCAGTCCGTTCACCCTTTGTGGCTCATCCTGTAAGGAACACGTTAGTTGCAATACAAAGCTATCAAGTAATATGAGATAGTTGATAACAGGATACGACTTACTTGTGCAGGTCTATGAACGTGGACCTCGGCAAAGATGGGTCTGTGGGAGTCAATGGCCCTAGTCCAAACTGACGGAGTATCCTATCTGGGTAGTGGTGCTCCACTATCCAGAAGTGTACAAGTGGACCTCTATACAACCACACCTCCCGCTCCTGCTCTTGCAGACACATCCCCGGTAACAACTCCTCCTCGTACAACTGATTGTACGGTGTCCACTCAACAAGATCGGCAGGCAAACTCTATAGCTCTGAACGGTTGATCCCAATGGTACTACCATGGGTCTGATCTAAGTAGTGGTGGAAACCGTGCCACTTCTTCCCGTATGCCGGGCATCTCCAAGTATCGGGCGCTCTCCATACCGGAGCCTCACTCTGGAGAGCTCAGGCAACCGGTAGCCGTGACCACGACCAGTGCTGAAGTAGGAGTACCGGCCCGTACATCTAGTTCGCCTTCTTCTACATTTTCAAGAACTTTAGCCGTCAGGATATTTAGATTGATTGATTAAATAATTTAGTAAGAAAAGAGTTAGATACTTACCTCACTACCACGGTACAGGTGGGAGTATAGATGGGCTAGGACAGCCCCACCCCAGTTTTACGGTGACGACTGCTCAATGTCTGCTAGCAGCGGGAGATACATTATCGTCATCATATCACCGCTGGAATCAGAAAACATAACAGAACCAAAAAGGTCCATCACGTAGCTCCGTGTATATCTGCAATACAAAACATATAAAAAATCTAATAGAAATAATTTATAGTAAAAGTATTAGAAACAATTTATAGTAAATAAATGGAAACAATTTATTGGAAATTGATTAATAGAAACAATTTATAGTTTTTACCTCTGAATCTCTAGCTCGGTGGAATCTGCCGTCAGACCCGTGCTGAAGTGCTATCGTAACTTTGTTATCCTCATATGGAATTTGGACTGCCCACGATCCCCAACGAGAGAGAGAGAATCAGCTCCCAACAACTCCTCGATATCACCTCTAAATCTCTGGCTGTCAGATACGCCGCCAACGGGTGTGCCACGGATAGACAAACCCCAAAGGGCACTCACATCCTGGAGAGTCACTGTCATCTCTCCGAATGGCATGTGGAATGTGTGCATCCCGGGACGCCATCGCTTCACCAGTCCTGCGATGAGAGATACATTGATGATGTTTCTCTCCGTCCGCAAGATGTCCACAACCTGGTAGAGACCCAGGTTGATGAGATACTAGTCCATCACCTCGTAGTACCGCATGTGAACGCACCGCAACTTGACATCTAAAAGAAACGTGTCCTGCATTCAAAAAAGTAGTCCACAGGGTGTTACCATAACAAAATTTAAATTCAACAAAATTTAAAGAAAACCTACAAAAAGGTACGTACCTCACGAGAAACCAGTGAGACTCGGTGATTGTTGACGGGCATCTACAAGAGAGGACTGATATGCTCGTGCTACTAGTACTGATCGGCTCGTCAACTACTGGACGAGCCGTAGACCGTGCTCTACGCATCCTGATGTCAAAAATAACCTAAAATAGGCCAATTGCGGTTAAAACATGCTAAAACAGGCTTAATTCTAGTTAAACATGCTAAAATAGGCCAATTGCGGTTAAAATAACCTAAAACATGCTACAATAGGCTACAATACCCTAATTTCGCTAAAATATGCTACAAAGGGCCAAAATAGGCTTAATTCTGCTTAAACATGCTAAAATAGGTCAATTGCGATCACAATAACCTAAAATATGCTAAAAAGTGCCACAATATGCTAAAAATAGGCTAAAATAGGCCAATTGTGGTTAAAATAACTTAAAATATACTACAATAGGCTACAAAACATAATTTCGGTAAAATGTGCTAATAAGGGCCAAAATAAGCTTAATTCTGCTTAAACATGCTAAAATAGATCAATTGCGGTTACAATAACCAAAAATATGCTACAATAGGCTACAATAACCTAATTTCGGTAAAATATGCTAAAAAGGGCCAAAATAGTCTTAATTCCGCATAAACATGCTAAAATAGGTCAATTGCGGTTACAATAACCTAAAATATGCTACAATAGGCTGCAATAACCTAATTTCGGTAAAATATGCTAAAAATAGCTAAAATAGTCTTAACTCTGCTTAAACATGCTAAAATGGGTCCAATTGCGCCTAAAATAACCTAATTGCTGTTAAAATAACCTAAAATATGCTACAATAGCCTAATTTCGGTAAAATATGCTCAAATGGTCTAATTTTCTTTTCTAAAAAAAATGGTCTAATTTTCCTAATTATGCTAAATTCGGCTAAATTGCGCTTAATTAACCTAATTATGTTTAAAAAAAGCCAAAATACCCTAAAATATGGTCAACTGTGCTAATTACACTAAATTACAACAAATTACCCTAAACCCTAAACACTAAACTCTAAATAAAATAAAATAAAATTTAAATAAAATAAAAAAAATTACCTTAAAGAAGAGAGGAAATTCAGTTGAGAGATGAGTGAGTTGTGAGGATGAGAGAGAAAAAAGGGGTATATATAGGAAAATTACGGGTAAAAAAAAAAAAAGAAAGCCGGTCATTTTTTGTATCCGACCATTTTCTGGGGAGAGAAAACCGACTATTTTATGGCCGGTTTGAATATTTTTGATTAAACTTGGAATCCGGAACATAAATATTAATTTCTAATTAACGTTGGATATTAATAAAAATGTCGGCAAATATTAGGTACATGTATTATATATCATATCATATCTTTGCGATTTAGTAAATTTTTAAGCAAACTTTTATAAACAATAATTAAGTCCGTGGAAGTTACAAATCTTCTTCATTTAATCAAAATTACAACAATTAAAAAAATATTATTTTTGTATCCGACCCAACTCAACGAGTTACACGTCAAATATATCCTACCAATGCAATAGAAGTTACCCTATTATTAATAAAAATGTTTCCTTTATACGGAGAGAAAAAATATATTATTTACTATTCTAAATTCCATAATTTAACACCTAATTAGAATTAAATGACCTGTTCCCATTTTATAGTGCAGTTAATTAATTATTAGTGGGCTAGTTAATTTCAATTTATCTTACACAAATTTGGGCTGCTCGATCCCTTGTACATATTTTTTAAATCTATGTTACAACACACTATATATATATATATAGGCAAATTCTTCTATGGACATAAGGACCTATTTGTAAAATAAGCATATTTTCATTTTCAAAGTTCAAACAGTCGATCCGACCGTTCAACATTATCTCCATATTAAAATGTACTTGGAGGTCAAATTTTACATTTTTTTGAATTTTTTACTATTTATTAAGATGGGTACAAAATTCGGTCTGAATTTGACTAGTTTTGTAAAATACTTAATAAATAGTAAAAAAATTCAAAAAAACGTAAAATTTGACCTCCAAGTACATTTTAATATGGAGATAATGTTGAACGGTCGGATCGACTGTTTGAACTTTGAAAATGAAAATATGTTAATTTTACAAATAGGTCCTTATGTCCATAGAAGCATCCCTCATATATATATATGTTCATCACTTGAAGCTTTTTAAACTTGAACAAAATTTCGTAAACACAAGGCCATATATATATATAATCCAGTAACTAATTAACCTAGCTTATTCCCTAACATCTTTTATTAACGTCCATGTAAAACTTAATTAGATCACAGAATCGTTGTTCAGAAGAAGACAATAAATACCTTCTTTTCCGTGAAAACTGGAGAGTATCTGATGCTAAAAAGGCATCACATTATGCTCCATTCATCTATATATAGCCAAATAGACCATTAACCATCCAATCCTCATATACAAATTAACCACGCACATTAATTGAATGGCTTCTTCTTCTTCTTCACTTCCACTTCTTACTCTCTTCCTACTCTCCACTCTACTCTATACCACCTCCGGTACCGGTACCACCAGTACCGGCTCCGATGCATGTTCAACTTCGCCAGACACCGGCTCCACGCTTCGCATAATTCATGCATTTGGTCCCTGCTCGCCTCTTCGCCCTGCTGTGCCATTTCCTTCATGGGCAGACTTTCTAACTGACCAAACTGAACGTGACACGACCCGCCTTCTCTTCTTAAACTCCCTTGCCACTACTGGTACCGGCAAGTCATTTGTACCGGTTGCCTCAGGCAAGCAACTACTCCAAATCCCTAACTACATTGTCCGTGGCCGTCTTGGCACACCTTCTCAAAACCTTCTCTTAGCTTTTGACACCAGCAATGATGCCGCATGGATGCCATGTACCGGCTGTACTGGTTGCCCGGCAGGTTCAACTTGGTTTAACCCTACCACTTCAACCTCGTACCGTCCGGTACCATGCGGCTCACCTCAATGCAGCCAAGCTCCAAGCCCAACATGTTACCCTCGTGCAAATTCTTGTTCCTTTAACTTCTCATATGCCGCCTCGTCTTTTGAAGCCGGCCTTGGCCAGGACTCTCTATCTTTGGCATCTGACACCGTCAGTTCATACACTTTCGGCTGCCTACAGAAGGTTGTGGGCAACTCAATACCACCTCAAGGGTTACTCGGTCTCGGTCGGGGCCCACTATCCTTCTTGACTCAATCAAAATCCATCTACGGATCAACATTCTCGTACTGTCTCCCAAGCTTCAAATCACTAAACTTCTCGGGCACCCTCCGTCTTGGTACATACGGCCAACCAAAGCGTATCAAATCAACACCTCTCCTCCTGAACCCACATCGATCTTCTCTGTACTACGTCAAGATGACCGGCATTAAAGTCGGCCGACGTACTGTTGCCATACCACCATCCTCCCTTGCCTTTGACACTACAACTGGTGCTGGTACAGTCATCGACTCAGGCACCATGTTCACGCAGCTCGTACGCCCAGCCTACGAGGCAATGCGCTTAGAGTTCAGACGCCAGGTAAATGCACCGGTCACATCTCTTGGAGGTTTCGACACATGCTACAACGGGCCTGTGAAATACCCAGCAATTACCCTCCTTTTTCAAGGAATGCAAGTTACATTGCCAGAAGATAACGTCATGATACATAGCACAGCTGGAACTATAAGCTGTCTGGCTATGGCAGCAGCGCCTGAAGGAGTGAATGCAGTGTTGAATGTGATAGCAAACATGCAACAACAGAACCATAGAATCTTGTTCGACGTACCGAATTCACGGGTTGGGTTTGCCCGTGAGCTCTGTACCTGATGAGGAAGAGAAAGAGATTAAGGAAGACAGATTCTACTATTAGGCTTTATCTTGGTTTTCTTCTTCTTCTTCTTCTAAATTTTAGGGTTTAATTGTTTGTTAGTCCCAAGGTGTTGTTGTAGGGGTGGGGCCGGGAACTTCTTTTTTTTTTTTTTTGTACTTTTGCTACCGAATTCAGATTCCGAAAGCAAATTAATGAAGTGTAATAAGAATTTACCCCGAGATTTTTATGAATACCCTTAAAAAAAAAAAATAACAAATCTGCTCTCAATATGATATATTTTTCAAAATGACCCTGACTGCCTTACGTGAGAAGAATGGACCATCCAAACGTGAGGCAGCCAGGGCCTTTTTGAAAAAAATTCATAACGAGAACAAATTTACTATTTTTTGTTTTTTGAGGGTAATAAAAATCTCGGGAATTTAGCTTGTGTCCAATTACTGACTCAGCGCACTCTCTTTCTCCTCCTATTTATTACGAAATCCTCTTCCCTGGAAAGGAGCGTGGGTCCCGCCGGTCATAAGCTCTTCTAGTGATTTGCTCTCGGGTACCTCGGGCCGGGCAGGGCAAAACCCGGGACAGGTAGCGGGCACAACGGGTACGGGTACAACGGGTACTCGGGTACAACGGGCACGGGTAGACGGGTTTTTTTTTTTTCTGTTTCTGTTTCTGTTTTTTTTTTCTTATTGTTTTTACAGTGTCGTACGTGTTTTCAACAAATATAGATGCATGCAAGTAAAATATATTATAATACAACATCTAAATTCAATCTATATTGTATGTAAATACCTAACATTTTATATCATACAACATTTAAATTTAAAAAAATTCAAGAAAGTAAAAAAAAAGAAAAATCTATAGAGGACCAAAATTTAAAGAAAGTCACAAAAATCTTTAATGAAAGTGAACAAAAAATTAATGAAATTACATTAATAGATATATTTTCACAAGGTTTGGGATCAAAATCGACCACAAAAGAGTCAGTACCATTTTAATACTTAAAACCTTCCCTTTTATCTTTTTTTTTCTTTGATTGAGTACTTTTTGTATGAAACTGGAAGTCCGATCAAGGTTGCTAAGTATGTATATCAAATCAAAGTAAAAATACAGATGACTAATGTCGAATTAGAATGAAATAATCACAATTCTCAAAACCATTCTTCAATAAACTCATTTTTTTACTTCTAATTTCTACTCAAATTTAAATTTGGATTACAAAAATAATATCATACCTGACCAAAAAAACAAATCCGATACTCTACGAGAAGAGAAGATTTTGGTGGGTGAAGGAACGAATTAGGGTTTGAGAGAAGAAAAAAGAGAGGCAGCAGGTGTTATATTCCGAACTTTTGAACAAAGTTTAATTAGCTATAAACTAAAAAATTTAGACAAATTAAATTTCTATCTAATGGATAATTTTAATGGGGGAGAATGTTATTGTCTGAAAACATTATTTAATTAATTAACCAACAAATTATAATTATAAATTACAGCTAATTAAATTTTTTCTAATTAATTAAATAAATAAATTAAATTATATAAAAACAAGTATTAAACCAACATAAAACTTTCAAATTATTAAATTAAAGTTCTCATAATTTAAAATACAAATTTTGTGACACGCTTAGAAATAATACAATTATAAAAATAAAAAAATAAAATGGTAATGAAAGCGTTACTAGGAATTTAATAAAATTGGACGATGATTATAAATAAAGTATAAATTAAATCAACGAATATTCGAAACTGAGTAGAAAGTTATACACACAAATACTAAGGAAATTAGTTTGATTAAACGTATTTTATTCATCTGAATATGATCAAATTATATTTTGATTTTTGGGATTATCTCCACCGTTCACTTTAATTGTTGCACAGATCTCAAAGGACCCTCTCCCTCTCTTTATTACTCCTGGAGAGGACTTGCTCCCCAAAACCCATTCTAAAATTTGGGTTCGGATCCGCACCCCGGGGCCCCTCCCTCTCTTTACTTCTTTCTTTGACAATTGGACCCCACCAAACCCATTCCTCTTCATTTCCTTCTCTAAACGCTCCCTTCTCACTCATTTTCTCCTCCGTACGCAAGCGACTGTTCTGTCGCTTCGGGCCACGCCGCGCACGTCACCTTCGACGACTTTGCGCGCACCTACGCTCAGTAGGCGGTAGAACCGCTCAGACGGTCAGACCCCGCTCCCTCTCTATATCTCCCTCTCTCTCGGACTCTATATCCCTCTTTTTCACTCTTCCCTCTCTGCTCTCTTTCATCTCTACTCAAATCGGACTAAGCTTCGTTGCCCCCTTGATGTCTCGGTTCGGGTAAATCCGGGCGGGTACACGGGTCCGGGTACACCCCGGGCGGGTTCGGGTACACGGGTATTCGGGTCCGGGTACGGGTACACCCGGATTTTTTCCAAAAATAGATGACCTGCCCGTTTGAAATCCGTACCCGTGTACCCCTTTACCTGGGCTCGGGTACGGGTACCCCGGGCACCGGGCACGGGCGGACCGGGTTCGGGCAGCCCCCACGGGTAGTGTCAAACCACTGCTGCTCTTCTCTATTAATTCTCGGCGCGGGCTCCACAATCTCATTAATTCTGACTACGGGCCCCCCGATCAGTCACAAGTGGCAAGTGCAGTCCTTGATTTGATGGTTAAGGGGAAATTGGGAAAAATTGCTCCGGTAAGTGGGCCGATTTTTAGGTCCGAGAGTAGGTGAGGAAAGAAAGAAGATACAAAGCCTAACTTAGATCTCTAACGAAAACTGTACCTTTAGATCAAATTTTGTATTTTTTAGAATTCTGTACTATTTCTTAATAGGTAAAATAGCATCTAAACTAAATATTGTAGACTATTTAAAAATAATAATTTTCTTCATATGTAAGAAATAGTAAAAAAAATGTAAGAAAATATAAAATTTAGTCAATAAGTATATTTTTTTTATAAAAGTCATGTTCAAATTGATTATTTAAATTTTGAAAAGAAAAATATTACTGTGCAGTTATGTCCAATTCGTGCCGTACATAGTACCATAGTGACATAACTCACGTATTATACGCGTATAATTCGTTTTTTCGACGTAACCGAACCGAACTCCGAATAAAATGCAGATAACGTACAATACGCTTTATTCGCGAATAAAACACATATAAAATGTGAGTTGACAAATTATTTGCGATAAAAATGCGAAAAAAAAGCCAAAAAAAATTTTTGAAATTTTTTTTTTGCTTCCTTGTTGTACCGAATTATTCCCGAATTATACCCGAATTATACCCGAATTATATCCGAATCACGAATTTTTGACCTCGCCAAACCGAACCCAAACTTTTGATTTGTCACTATGCATAGTACCATAGCCTCCCTTCATAAAATTCCATACCGTTATTTGAAAATGTGGTAGAATAAGAGGGGGCTAATAACTAACAAGGTTTGAGTTGGGCCGGGATTGTTCTTTTCTCTTTCCTTCTGTATTGGGCCATGTTGGTTAGGGTTTTGGGCATCATTTCAGTTTTTCTTATTCGGTCCAGCTCACAGGGTTTAATCTTTGCTGGGGTTTTTCTTTAATTTGGACATAAATTATCCAGTTTTTATAGCCTAAAAGTAATGATGATATAAGTTAGCTTATTTCATGTTACGACGGTATAAGATATTCTTGTTTGGTTGTGGGTTAAAGTTGAGTCATGAATTAAATTTGAATAGGTGGATTAATTTAAGAGGAGAGACACAACATAAGTTATGCAACCTCAATAGGTGGATTAATTTATAACGACATAAGTGATTTCTTATGCTATACTATTCCATCACATTTTATCCATATTTAACAGCATAAGTACAAAACAAGATACTTATGGAATAATGCCACAACCAAACATAGCCTATATCCTTAATATCAATACCAATTTACTTCTAATCTATAAATAAAATTGTGCCTCAAAACTTTTCAACTATATTAGATTATCAACACTTTCATCCAATTCTATTTTTCTTCTTATTTATTATAATCATCATACTCTCTCCTCAATTAAGGAGAAATATATGTATTTATATTTTTCTGTAATTTTTTTAAACGGTTAGTCTTGTTGTATTTTATAAAAATATTTATTTCCAAAATTTACTTAAATCTATGATCATTTAATTGAAATAATCGTTCTAGCAAAATTTGACACAATTCTAATTTAAATAAACAGCAGCAGAGGATATAAATTGAAGAAGCTAAGAAATATAATTAAAAACTATCATGACTAGTATTCTTATAGTAATAACCTGACAGCACATTATTACATCATGCATTGAAGAAAGTTAACGAAATATATATATAATACTTAATTTATTCTGCTCTCACCTCTAATTTCCCTAGAGATTTTGCCATATATAATAAGTTGATCAATATTCAATGCTTGGTTCATTTTCCAACTAAGGAAAGCAATGCATCCTTGTAATGGCCATGAGTGTTTTTTGTTATCATATCTTCTAGCTTAATCCCAAATTGCTTATGATAAGTCTCTTTGATCACCTCCATGTCCACATCAGCACGTGATATGATCACACGTGTCAGAGCAATCTTTGATTGTTTATCAGCTCCTTCCTTGAAAGCATTATTTATTGCCTGAAATGGTGAAACCAACATAATGAAAAAACTTCGTTGTCTCAAACCTAAGGTTTATTTTTGTACGAGTCACAATTTTTATTCAAACATAATTATTTTGCTCTAATTTTTTTCATCGTATTTTTTCTTTCCCTCTTTCTTTTTTTTTTTTTTTTTGATAAAAGTGAGGTTTTATCCTCAGCAGTTTCATTAAGAAACTAAGGTTTTTGAACTGGTACCAAGTCCAATGTGTCTTACAAACACACAACTATTACATCAAAATAACAGTATCACCCCTCAAGATACCAACTATTACCAATTACAACTAAAATATTACACCCAAAACAGTCAAACATCTAAAACAAGTTCATTTATCATTTTTTCTTTCCTTCTAATCTCAACTAAATGAAATGTAAAGAGATTAGAAACCAAGTTTCACTAAAAAAATTGCTTTAATATGGAAAAACTATATCACCTCGCTAAAATACTTTGCTGGTCTGTCAATGCATTTTACAGTCTCTTGTAAGCACAAATTGGCACCCAAATCCTGATAAACACAACATCAAAGCTCTAATTAGGAATATTAATAGAAATATTTACAGTAATATTATATAGCACTAGCCAGTATGAGGCAAAAACTTGTAAACTGAAAGTGTCTCCATATTGATCCAGGCTAGTACAAAGGCAGAACTGATACAATCAATCCTTCAGGCATTAGAAGAATGTTTCATAATTATGTTCACTTTCTATTTATATAGGTGGATGAGTGATTTGGTGGTTAGATGGTAAACTCTACTGATATCCATTTGGTACAAATTGAAAGTTTACAACTAGGCTCCTTAAAACTTACATATATACAACTAGCAATATACTTGATTAGTTAATTATGGGTCAGTAAAATGGTCACTAGTTAACTGATATAGTATGACTGAAACTGATCAGTTCAATGGTACCAAAGTACCAAGCTTTGCACCATTACCTAGTGTGTAGCTCTATGTCAATTTATATATAGCACTGATATCGAGTAATTAACCAGTATGGACAACCTGATATATATCAAACTTTCTGATATGATAAGAAAAATAGTAAGCTGGCATAAATGAGCTGTTATATTTTGCGCGCATGGTGTGTCTAGGTAAGAGCGCATAACTCTGTACCATTGCACTGCATACCTCACATACCTCTTCAATGGGCTTGCCATGCAATTCTTTGTAATGTTTAAAAATTGCCTTGAGATGACGCTTGCTCCTTGTAGTCAGTATCCTGACAATTTCTTCATTTTGAATTAGCTTTCCTGATCCGGCGCTTTTTATCGCACTGTTAAGTGCCTTTGCTTCGCATTTTGCCATTTCATTGTCTACTTGAGAGCCCTCATACCGGAATGAACTTACAAGGCCAACAAGAAGCTGTTCAAGAAACCAATTGTAATGATTAATTAAAATCAAATTGATATTTGAAGTGAATTTATTAATAAAGAATGAGAAATGAGTTCAAAATGTTTAAATAATAATTTTTAAGGTTGCTTATTTCACTGAAAAGTTCCATGCACAAAATTGATTATTTCTGGTAAAACGTAAATTTCAAAAACAGAAGGTTAGATAAAAAACTATTCAAATAATTTGAGATAAACAGATTAAAAAACAGAGTTGCATAATCTCGATTATTAGGTTTTATCTCACCATTGCTGAAAAATAATATGGATTATTACCTATTCAGAAATATCATTAATTTGACTTTACTAGTTTATGATTCAAAATGCACATTACAACTTATAATTCAAATCATCTACTTTAATCAGATTCGAGCAATACACAACTCCTATTTTATTTGAATTTAATTTCATATCCTAGGTCGTCAATGATATATATAGAGGTTTGAAAGTGTGTTGGGTGGCTTGAACTCCAATCCATTTTGAATTAAAAAAGAAGAAGAAGAAGCTAAATTAGTCTACCTTTGAGTAGTTCTCTTTGATGTGGTACGCAACATCCTCCTCGACAGAATGATCGAAGAGAGCTTGGTACGCTCGCTTGGCACCAAGTAGCTCTTCTGACGAGCGGGTACATGCAATCTCTATTATGACAGTGAAAGGATATGATTTGTGCATCACATGATGCATCCAGCGTGCATCTCTCTCCCAAGGATGCATTAACCACAGCACCATGATGTTCTGTAAATTTAAGGAAATACACCAAGGCATATAACATCTTTTTGCCAATATTTTCTCTTCTTGTCAGATTAAGATAAGTTAAACTTGAAATGTTTTTTAGAATATATTTGATATATCAAACAAGGTCAGAATAATATCAAATACTATACCTCTCTCAATTTTATAAAGTTGAACTTGTTTTTTACTTTGTTCCATTATAAATACAAGTTAAAGCTGCATGTTCAAAGTTGAACCAAAATTCCAACAGGAAGGATTATTCATATTTTGTCAATTATTCAGAAAATAAAATTATATATAGCGAAATATTTATGCTATGTTGCTGCATGCTGTCATTAGTTTCTTTCTTTCAGACATACTTTTGAAAAAGTAGAGGAATATAAGAAACAGCTTTTTTTAGACACACACATACACACACAGCAGACAAATGGATCAAATCTTTTCCAGCTTTTATACTGTACCTTAATGTAGTTTAATGATCTAAAGAAAATATAAAAATGCTTTATGTAGAATTATAATCATTTGTTCCATGACAAGCATCATTTTGTTAGTTGTAACACATCATAATAGCATAATGGAAAGTTATGAGACACTTGAAAAAACATTGATTTGATAATATACGCAATTGTTACCTTGAACCGAGAAAACTCGGTTTTAAGACGGAGCAAATAATCATCCTCGCACTTCTCTATGCTGCCAATTGTTGTGAAAAATTCAGAGAAATCTCTCCTAAAGCGTGATTTTTGGTCAGGCTGTCGGCGCCATTTCGTGACCATTGCCACCATTGTTGCCTCATCCACCCCAAATCCTCCATGACCTTAATTATGAACAAAATTACAAGGTCAAATTTGGTTACGAACGCCGGATTTTTGCTTTGTTTTTGTAGTTAATTATACCGAAATAGTTGTTCATGTCAAGATGATCAAACCTGAGAAAGCCTTTTTCAGTAATTGATTTTCATCAGCCATTTTTTCTTCTTCTGTTAACTTGAATTTCATCAGCCATTCAGCAGTATATATGCATGAATAGAAAGAAACTGCTATATAGGGGTTTCATTTTTGATACTCTGTATTATAAATGACATTAAATTAATGTTCAGACTGATGAAGCTACGGTTTTCTTTTGGTTATTTAATGCAATTATTTAAGGCAAATTTTATAAGAAAGAGAAGTTTTGTAAATAATAACGCAGCTCGTAGTAAAATCATTTTTCATCAATGTTTTTTTCTTTCTCATTTAAAAAAAAATATGTATTTGATGTGTCTAAGTTTCAATATAACTTAAAATAATATAATATTTTTAGTTCCTCAGTTATTGCATGCTTATTATATATGTCGTCACTATTTTGAAAAAAAAATATTTATTAAATTTTATGATATAAAATAATTTTCTATGAAAGTTATAATATTTTAATTAATATTTTTTTCAGTTAAACTTTGTAGAAATTGAATTTGTACATGTTTGCATCTATCAATTAGAGTGGAAAAAACGTGCCGTGCCGTTACTTTGGCCTCGTGCCGTGTGTGTCGTGACCAAGTTAATTTTTCACGTGCCGTGCCGTGATCAAAATGTCAAGGGGTGGTCACGCCACGTGAGTCACGCCGTGCCTAAACGTGTCGTGACCATACGTGACTCGCGTAACCATTTAATCATAATTTAGGTTAGTTTATTCAAGATTCACCATTAAATCAATATCTAATGGTCCTAATTACACGTGACTCGCGTGACTACGTGTCGTGCCGTGACTAAATCTTTCACGTGCCGTGCCGTGCCGTGCTGTGCCGTGCCAAAGTTTCAAAAGATGAGCACGGCACGTGAATGGTCACGGCACGGGACACGCGAGTCACGGCACGTAACTGACACGCGTGCCGTGCCGTAATCGTGCCGTTCCGTGACGGAGCCGGCTCCGCCGTGCCATTTTTCCCACTCTATCTGTCATGATATATTCGAATATAATTGGCATTTGTTAAATGTGAGTCATACCCATTTAATTTGTTGTTATCAAGTAAGACGAATGTACAAATTTATACTTGTGAGAATGTCTATAAAGGCATATAGTAAACTAAGTTTAAAATAATTTTGTTTTTATCGACGATTATTCCATGCTCATATTTGAAAGTATTATAGTGGCCATATGATAAATGATCCAAATTTATTGCAATTGCTGGGTAACAAATTAAGTACTGTACATGTCGCCAACACCATTAGAACAAAGAAGATAATTAAATCTGTTTTATTGTTGTTCCACCTGTCATTATTTATATTGAAGGGATAAATAATTAAAAATGTCATGTGTATCACGTTATGGGGAAATTAATTTTAATTGATGGTAGGTACATGTAGTGCAATTCCTTTTCCTCTTTTTTTTTTTTTTAAACTAATTAATGGCTGGAAAATGATAGAATCAATCATAGAGGTCCCAACCATTAAAAAAAAAAGGGCAATGTATCTTTTTTAAGGACTAAACTAATTTGGTCCTGATTTCACAATTTTATGTTATGGGGAAGCGCATCTGCTGAAATCCGAGACCGGTAATAGTAATTTTGAAATTCTTGTAATTTGAATTCAACTGTCGAACTGTTTCGAGATATGTGCAAGTAAAAACCAGCTGTTTCGAGATGCGTTCTCGGGAAAAGTTTGATGGCTGGATTCGGATTGCAGAGATTTCAAGATTACTGTTCGTTGGTTTTGGAATTTCAGCTGATCCGAATTCATGTTATGGAAGAAGTACATGAAAATTGAGACGAAACAATGTAACGATATCAATTCTACCTCACTGTTCATTTTATTTTCAGGGTCGAAATAAAAATGTATGATAATCTAGGGACCTTCTTGTAATTTGCGCATCAGAATCGAAGTATAAATAATAGTGCCTCAGAGCCTTCTCTTTCAAAATATGGAATAATATTGGGAGTGATGTGCATAAACACCTTAACACTAATAAGGAACCATAATCAGGCGTGTTAGTATAACGCTTCCCTCCAGCTTTAGAGGAGAAATAATCTCAGCTTCAACACCAAGGAGACTAAGAGAAAAGATAGATGTCTACCATAGATGTCCCAAACCCTCTTCCTTCCCCAAAGGAAGATGCTCAGGAGCTCAAAAAGGCATTTGAAGGTACTATACTTGTCTCAAATTTCAATCTGCATGCTGTCTTTTTCTGAAGGTAATTTCCCAATTTCTTTGCCCAAGAGGAAGGATCTATAATGCATTGCTTGTATGATTGAGATTACCTCCAATTGGAGTGTTTTACTAACATTCTACTTGTGTTATTTACAATTTTTGTGGGGGTGTACCGAGCTGCTTAGCACTGGTATAGGAGTCCTTTTTTCAATTAGAGAAGACCGGGCTGTTTCAAATTTTGTTCCTTTAGTGGTTGGTACCACAATTCAAGCAGTGACTATTGGTCAAGAACATGGCAAGTTTGAAAATTACAAGTTCATTTTCTATAACTTGATGTGATTCTATATACAGGATTGGGAACAAATGAAAAGGTGGCTATAAAAATTCTCAGCCGAAGAACAGCTGAGCAGCGTGCAGAGATACGCCGCGCCTATGCCGTCCTCTACAAGAAATCCCTCCTTGATCGACTTCAATCTGAGCTCTCTGGGGATTTTAGGGTACTAATTTTCTCTAAGCAATACTCATTGTATACAAAAAGTAGAATCCACCAGATACCCATGTATTTGCAGTGTTATTCAACATTTTTGGGTCATTTTTTCTGTATGCATATAGCACCAAACTTTTTAACAAATGGTTAAATCTAGAGAAAAAGGACCAAATTATCCCTGATTTTTCTATTATGCGCACCCAATTTTATAATTAGAAGGGTATGCATAACCTAAAAAGAGAGAAACCGTTGCACCAATTTTCAGTTCATTGCTTCCATTGAAAAGGTATCATTATAGGGAGGTATGACACTTTCGACACTTAACCAAATGCACCTTGCCATCATACTAATTAATCATCTGGTGTGAATAACCTAAATAAGGTGGGTGGTTTTTGAAAGTGAGAGAAATATCGGGCAAAATTTGGAGTTTGGACAGAAAACCACATCTAGGTAATTACCATCTCCAGGGGAAAATACCATTATCTCAATTCATTTTTTCTTTCTTTGTTTCCGTAGTTGTTTGAAAAGACAGTATACATTTAAATGCCAAACTGACAGTTATTCTCTGTGATCTTCACAGAAAGCAATGATATTATGGATGATGGACCCAGCAGAGCGAGATGCAAAGCTAGTGCATGAGGCATTAAAAAAGAAGGGTGAAAAGGCAATGTGGGTTATTATTGAAGTATCATGTGCTTCTACTCCCGACCATCTCATAGCTGTTAGACGCATTTACCGCTCTCTCTTCTTCTCTTCACTTGAAGAGGATATCGCTTCCTCTTCCTTGTACAAGGAGCCTTTAAGAGGGGTATGTATAAATTCTTTGCAAAACCAATGCTAGCTTGCACATTGTTTGAGTGGTATCCAATTAAAATAGTAAATAGATTATGGACCATATGGTATTGCAGTGCAGACAAATGGAGGAAATAAGATAAAGAGTTACAAGAAAAGGCATATCTGTGTTGATTTTATCCGTGTAAATAAGATAAAGAGTTACAAGAAAAGGTGTTGTTTATGTGCAGTTTTTGGTGAGGCTGGTGAGCAGCTACAGATACACAGATGATTATGTAATGAGCGAGTTGGCAAAATTTGAAGCTTCATTGCTTATAAATGCTATAAAAAAGAGAGAACTTCATGATGAAGATTTTCTCCGCATAATCACCACAAGGAACAAGTCTCAGCTCAAGGCGACCTTTCTTCACTACAAGCGACTCTCTGGAAAATCCATTGATGAGGTAACATTGACCTTCCTACCCCTCTCCTTTGGTTAAGAACTTAATCTGTTTGTTTTCTGCGAATTTTTTGTTTGGTTTATTCAAGTGTGCCAAGGATTTTAATTCAATGGTGGTACAGAACTGTTCCTTACCTGATTGGTATGTGAAGAACCCATCTCCTGATCCCCTTATGACTAATTCTGGCCCATGTAAGCCACAATTCTTTCATGCCGTGCAGTCAATACTAAATTAAACCCAATTGGGGCTCATGTTCCTTCTGATATCAATTAACACGCAAAGCAAAAATTGCAAGTAAAAGCAACATAATAAATTGCCGAAACCAATTCTCTAATATTCGCTGGTTTATTCAAGTGGGAGCCTGTCCAGGCTGGCATTGAGATCCAGTGTTCCAATATTTAACTCCTGTTCTATGGGCTATAATAGTGGAAGGGTTTCACAGAGCTCAAAATAATTAAAGAAGTGAACTCATACAGGGACTTTCAGCTATTTGTAACATTACAATCTATCCAATCATCTTACTCGTGGACAGAAATTTGATGAATGTTTTTTTTTTTCTAAAAATCCGCAGGATATAGATCATCACAGTAGCAGTCAATTTGCCAATATGATGATCAGAGCCATTTGGTGCTTGGCTTCTCCAGAAAAGCACTTTGCAGAGGTAATTAGTCAAGCATAACGATTCTCATATTTTATCATATATGATCAGGTCAGTTACTGGTAACATACGGGTTCAGACCTATGATACCAATACGGCCACATGTTTTCCTATTGATGTGTAATCTGTGGGCTCTTTAGGTATATAGCAAATATAACACAATTTCAGCATCACATAATTTTTTAGGCTGTCAACACATGTCAGTACTTTTAACCTTTCATTTATCTCTGTGGTTCCACTAACTTCATTCACTCCCCCCCCCCCCCCCCCCCCCCCCTCTCTCTCTAGGTGATTAGGTATTCTATTGAGGGACTAGGTACAGATGAGGATACACTAACAAGAGCAATTGTTTGCCGGGCTGAAATTGACATGAAAAGGATCAAAGAAGAATACAAAGCTACATTCAAAACTACAGTCACTTGTGATGTTATTGGTGACACGTCTGGTGATTACAAGGAAATACTGCTAACACTAGTTGGCAGTGAAGAACCATGATAATTGCAATATTGAAGAATTGAACTTTTACATAAGTGGGCTAATTACAGTTTAAGCATGTTTGTGTGGAGTTGTTTGGTGTATGCCTGGTATGTTAATAATTGTTATATGCAGAGCATGTACAAGTTACATGTCTGTTTAATATCACTATATAAACAGACATGGGCCAAGTTTATTTAAGATGAAGATTCTTACACTGTTACTATATCTATTACGATCATGCCAAGATTACGTAGAAATTATTTGCAAATTTTAATATTTTGAGATGTTTGGCAAATTGTATGAATGTGATAGAAGATGGGTTGATGACACTTGGTCTTATTTTTTAAAAACAGATTCTATTATTGAGATTATCAAATTATTCTCTATGCGGGATAGCCGATCCTTTAATTTAAACTATCACTGTGCAAATGATCTCTTCACGAGGAAAAACGGTATGTAATATTCAATTATCTCCGCTTAAATTTACAAACGCAACAAGTAACCATTTATCATTCACAAATTATTCAGAAAACCAATTCTTTCCTACTGACTTGCACACAACTATTGGGAAATTATTTCTTTTCTGTTGATTTTCTCGTAGCCGACGTAGCAGCAGCCACGATTCCAGCGATCGCAAGCCCCCCAACTCCAAAAGCCCCGGCCACTATTCCCATGCCAATCATCCCATCTATTATCAAAAGTATAAATCAATTAGATTCTAGAAACCAACCTTTCTGTTGGTTTTCAAACCAAAGCTAAGAATTACTGAAATCAATCAAGTAGCTGTAACTGCATTTTTTCACCATTAATTACCAGTTGGATCTCAAATAATTATTTTTTTGGAGAAATAATGAGTCTTAGTGGATGCTGTGAAGTCCAAGCCAGGATAACTGAAAACAACACAGGAACCTTATCATACCTTTTCTTTTGGTTCAGTTTGGGGTACAATATAACTGTTATCAAAAAGCTCAGATTCCATTATAATACCAAATTCTAACCCTGCTCCGCAGCAGGATACATTCAGTTCCTCCTAATTAACAGACGAATGCTGTCTAAACTTGTGAAAGCTCCTCAGATTCACAGGCAAGAACTTCCAAAAAAAGGTTGAGGAATATGATATAATTTTTAGTTTAGTTATTAGGAAAGTATAATCACAAAACATCAAAATATTCTGACCTCGAGAAACTTGGTCGTCCACAAGTTTTGACAAATTTTGTGCCTGTCGCCAATCAGGTGCAACCTTTAAAGGCAAAAATTAGCATGGTTAAACAATGATATTCACGTTGGAAAACCATAATACATTCTAGAATAGTTAGAAACTAACCTCCAAACAACGATCCAAAAGATGGCGACTCTTTGAATAATTGGCAGTCCGATAACTGCCAACAGCTAACAGGTAAATCTTTTCCCTTGTTTGAAGTGGGCTGTTGGAGTTCTCCAGTGAAGCTGCCCAGAGAGTAAATATTTATAAGTGAACCGATAAATAAATAAATAACAGATGATTCAGTGATTATTAACTCAAAGCAATAGGTTGTATTTATCAGCAAAAAAGTTAAAAGAAAAAGTTCTCAAATACCATTAATCCAATTTAGGTTAAGAGAATTCAACCAGTAATTTCTTGAGCCTGCCATAACCAAGATGTTATGGCATACCCAACAATTATTCTTCGCCAAAATCAGCCTAAGACTCAAATTTACAATTATAACTCAAGCTTAATTGTGCAACTCAACCTAATTTTTTTCTGTCGATTCTACAACTATGCTCCAACCAATGGTAAATTTAGTATCAATGCGTAATTACATCAATTCTGCACTTACAATTCGAATTAAGCTTGCTTATTAAGCCTAGATCATATCCCTTTCCAATTTGAAATCAATTAACACTTAGACTATTTGACTCAGTACCACAAAGTTTAGCCTTAAGTATCCTGAATTGAGCATGTAAGATCCCAATTTTAGGTCAAGTTGAACAACTAACCCAACATAATGCAATTTTGCCACAATTATCCCTCACTTGCAAAATTATCCTCAACTGACCGTTCTCATCATTATTCTCAGATACATATTTAGCATTGACTTACTCTCAATCGTATGAATGAACACAAGATAAGCTCTCAAAGAAAAACATTCATATTTACCTTCTAGCATTCCGATACCACGATTAACATCATCGGGTTGCCTTGAATGCACGAGAGCCCAAGCTAAGCGCATCAGACTCTCGTTCTTCTGCTCCTCATTTCCCGCCTCCGCAACCTCTCTCTCGCAACCCTGAATTCAAAAATTAAAACACCAATTCAATGAGAAATTCTATGGACTCCGTATTACGGATCAATAGGAGTTGGGGGGAAAGGTTATGGATTTGTACCGCGATGATGTCAGGATCGCACCATGGTAGGTTATCGCCTCCCTTGAAGATGGATCCGACGGAGTCAAAGAATTTACCCACACCCTCCATTGAACAGGAACCGTCGATGTTCTCTCTCCTAGGGTTTTTCTGGAGCTGGGAAAAAATAGCTAGATGACAAAAATCTAGAGGTCTTGGGTTAAGCTATGGTTGGTCTTGGTCGAGTCTCTTGCGGGACTTTTGTGTTAGCGAGAGCCGAGAAGGGCGACGGCTTCGATGCTAAGAAAAAGGATGTCGGTATCTCTGTGGCTACTGCGTACGGAATCCATATCCTCTGCGTTAACGCAATTTTTGAGTTTAAAGATCTTGACCGTTGGAATGCATCTACGGTTCAGATTTAACTAAACCTATCTCATTAAAAATCAATCCTTATTCTTATCCAGTCGTTTGCTCCAGTGGCGTTAGGTACCCTTTTCCCTCTTGGCTCTTTACTTCCTCATCTGCTTCTCCGACGAATCAAAACCCCTTGCACCCCTCTGAAGGATTTGATGAGGCACTAAGGCGGTAAAAATTAAAATTTTTGACTCTTTTATAAGCATCTACGGACCTACTTTATTATGCTAATTTTATTCAAGTAATTCATATGCACAAATAATTATCTATTCATTCATTCATCACAAATCTATTTACTAAAGAAGATTTGGATATACCTCTACCAAATGTCAATTTGGTAAATAGAGAGAAGTCGTATTCTCTTTTAGATCTCTTGAATATTTTCATTTGTCAAAATGGCCTTCTAGTGTTCACCTTGAACTAAACTAGAATTAGAAAGACCTTGCTAGATATCTTAATCTAATCTAAATTTAGAATCTAGTTAATAACTCTTCTTGTTTTTCTAATAATTCTTCATTAGAGAGACTAATAATATGAGAGGAAGAAGGGGCAGCGGCTAGGAGAGAGAGGAAGAGAAGGAAATAATTTTCGAAAAAATTGCTTAATGAAAAACTTCTCTACCTCTCCTTATATACAAATATACTAGAATTTCTATTGTGTAACCTTCCTAGCATAATTCTCCTTAATTAAAAGAGCCAAACTCTAGCCGCTGCTACAGTACGCGCTAAGTACCAGCTTCAATTCATACTAATTTTGAACTTTAATAAACTTATATTATAACAATGTTATACACATCATTATATTTATGTGTCATCTATACTATACTATGTAATGTGCACCACATATACCAAATAATATATATGCACATTTCTCATAAATTTATCTTCGTTCTAAGCTGCCATGATATTTAACATTTTATCACATGTATTTTATTTCATATCATATGAAACAATATACATCATATAAATAAAATATTTTTTTTGTTTCTTGTTCAATTGGTGTGACCTATATAGAGGATCTACATTATGTTGATAATGATATAAAATATTTTATTACCATAAACTATAAGCGGTATTCTAGCTATACATTATAGTTACCCAAATAACATAGATGTAAAGTATCATTTTACAATATATGATCTTTTAAAATAATGCTATAAATTACATTACTTGTGTCTATTCCTTGTTGCATGATATTATGAATAATATACAAAGTAGGACCGTGTCATCTTTATATTATAATCATTTTTTGATGTCTATTAAGTAAATTATAAAATTATAACTGCACTTTAGTTATATTGGATCCATTTATAATTCTACTTTATCAAGGGGCTCGTAAAATATCATTTCTCATTATTAATGAGTGACAATGATGCTATTGACATATATCTTTTTCTCGCACAAGTTACATATAAAGAACTATTATTTTTATCACCACTTTTATAAGTAGCTTTTAATATTAATTACATTATATATTTCTCATGTGAAAAAGAAATACATCTCATATCTTAGAATTCTGAGACACAATGAAAACATTAATGACACTAACATAATTCATATAATGTTTTCATTTGTTAGGTCTGTTCAATATATAAAATCTTTTATATACTCATGTTATTAAACAATAATATTTCATTAACATTTATAGAACTACAATGTATTTGAATCAACATGACAAACTTATCATGTATATTAGTGTTCCATGCTAATAACTAAGTTTGTGAATATTTTAGAGATTTATGTTTGTCATCGTATAAAGTTCTATAGTTCAAGATCAAGAGCATCTTCTTGAACACTTCTAAAGATAAACATAAAAATAATTGAACAAAATGCATATAACATTCAATTCATAAACATAATATGTAAAAGTAATCAACATAATATAACTTTTAGAACACAAAACTAACACCCTTCACGTGAGCGATACCGTCTCCCATGACTTCTCCGCCTCCTCCCTGAACTCGACTCAGGCCAACTCCTTCACTAAGACCTTTCCGTGCTTACGGAGCATGAAGACAGAGTGCGTCAATTCCCCACGACGGGATCGCTGCAGTTTTTAGACCTGAGAACTCAACTCGAGATTTGCTCCTTGTTGGATTACGGATCAGATGTGGTCGTCGGCGTGTGGCCCGAAAGAAGGAGCTTTCCGGATCAGAACTTGAGCTTGTAATAAAAAGCTTGTAGGAGCAAGTTTTTTGGTCAATGGCCAATTTGCAAGATATGGCAATGATAAATTTGGGTTCACCAATGCGGTACCTAACCTACCGTGTAAATTGGCACCTTAATATGCATATTACCATAGACTAATTTACTATATAATAATCGAGGAGAAGGGTTCAAATGTCTTTATTTTTTTGTGCTTCTATCATGCCTTCATTTTTCAAATTTTAATAACTCAAAATTTAAAACTTCAAATTAAAAATAAAACCGTTAGATATGATCTATCATTTTATCTAAGGATGTGTAAACAATTATGATATTTCAACTTTGTTGTGTTTGTCATCAAGAGCTTGTAAAAATGTACTGATGTGGATAATTTATAGATGTTCCTTTTTCAACTTTTTGATTCGCATAAAAACAAAACCGAAACGTGATAATTTTTTTATGAGCACGTAGTGAAAATCATATAGATCATATTTAACAGTTTTATTTTGACTTTGAAGTTTTAAATTTTGAGTTATTTAAGTTTTAAAAAAATAGAGGCATTTGAACTCTCCTCTTATAAATCAGTGGAGTCAAAATTTGAACTAGAAGTAAAATATTAACAATAAAAAAATTATGGTTACCAGTAAATTTTTTAATTTTTAAATTAAACAACAACCTAATAACATATTGGTTTTGAAATTATTTTTTCAAAATCTAGGATATGAGTCATATGACAGCTGTTCAATCCTTGACTACTAATATTTTATCAAAAATATATTTTTAATCTTTTCTATAAAATAAAATTACAACACTCAGTTTCCCTGTCTCAATTTTCTGATTCCACTCCTGAATCTTCCACGATGCAAACTAAATATCTGAATTTAAGATTTTTTATGCTTCAATTACTTATAACAAAACCCAAATTTTCACGCTATCCAGTATCCAGCCTTATGAAATTATTATCATATATTAATTTATTGATTCTAGTTTAATAGTTTAAACTAGTCTTTCTCACTCAAGAGTGTAGGGAGAAGGATTAAAGAGGGATACACTGCATTTTTTGCAAAATATCACTTAACCTTTTTAAAATCAAAATTAACTAATAAATTTATAATTTTTAAATGACTACAGTCAAAATTATTTTGGATCCATAGTATTAACTTGGCAACATAATTCGAGCGGGAAAATTATATTATAAATTTGAATCATGCTACTTATATGAATAATATTAATTACAAAAAATATTATTGAGATATAAAATCTTAATAAATTAATTTTATAATTTTAGAAAAATTAAGTTTCTGAAAAAATAATTAAACACGATGTGTATAAATGTTCGATTAAATGCAAGTTTGTATGTATTTCACTTGTAATATTTTAAGGGTAAATTTCGCTGGAGGTTCCTTTGTCACGAATTGATCACTCAATTTTGATTTGTCTCTCTATAGCCACTGAACTTTTCATTTGTCCCAATCAAGTCACTCTCTAACTTTCCATCCAAAAAATTAACTGAATATAACTTTTTCGTTAGTATTTTGGATGGAATGAACATATTCAGTTAATTTTTTGGATGAAAAAATTAGAAAGTGACTTGATTGGAACAATTGTAAAATTCAGTAGCTATAGAGGAACAAATCAAATTTAAATGACCAATTCGTAACAAAGAACAAAGTTTAGTGACCTCCAGCAAAATTAACCCTATTTTAAAGTATAGCTTAGCCTACTAAAAATAAGGAGTTTAGACATGTTGTTTCTCTGCAACAGGAGATAGGAGTAGGTATGATGGGCATCGGACCTACTTTTAAGTTCAATTAGCTCTAACACCGTACGATTATCATCAAGATATGATTGCACGGAAATTGATATAGACTCACACGATTTTGATGCGGAGAGCACGAATCTTGATGCAAATCGGATGGTCACCACACCAATCGAACCAAAGTAGGTCCCATGGGCATCGGACCTACTCTGGATTCCTGCAACAGACTTTCCTTGCAACTCAAATTGTATTGCATTAACTGTGAAATAACTGAGAAAATGATTACCAAAAAAAATTAATATTATATAAACTATAGATTGATAATTAAATTGGTGTAACTTAAAAAATTGCCAGGTCAACAATCCAAAAATTGTTTGAAGAACTAGACGAATGACCAAACGATTTTCAAATTACATTAAATTTGATATACAATTTTTTATTTATTTGTCTCTATATTTAATTAGTTGTTATGATTGTCAAATAAATTTGTTGTTAATATAATTTTTTTTAATACAAACTAGAGTAGAACTAAGGTGTTCTCAAGCACTTGAGAGTAGGTCCGATGGGCATCGAACCTACTCTGGTTTGATGGGTTTAATCGCTGTCGATTTTCTTTAAGATTCGTGCGGAACGCTTTAAACTTCGTGCTCGTCTGTTTCAATTTCGTGCGCACACATATTAAATTAGATCGACGGTCGTCATGCTCATTGAACCTAAAAGTAGGTCCGATGGGCATCGGACCTACTCCGTTCTCGTTCTCAAGCTCATAAAGCAATTCAACCTTGTGTTGCAATTCACCTTACAGTGTCGTCGGTGTTCGGCGCTCCCAGTGGCCCAGTCGATCCCCACCCCACGAAACAAACCATGTCGACCACAGAAGCAGCACCTGCACCGTGGCCGCCGTCAATCTCTCTCCGCCTCCCCTTGAGAGAAGGATTCGCATTCGCATTCGACCTAGAGAAGGCCGTGTGCAGCCACGGCCTCTTCATGATGGCCCCTAACCGCTGGGACCCGGTCTCCAGAACCTTCCACCGTCCCCTTCGCCTCGCTTCCTCCCCCTCCACCTCCCTTCCCGTCTCCATCTCTCAGTCCCCTCCCTCCGATGCTCTCGAGATTCGTGTCTTTGGCACGGATTCCCTTTTTACCCAGGATCAAGAGGCTATTCTGGTAGGTTCTTGTTGTTTCTCTTCTTCTCTTCAAATTGCGCCTAGTATTAACTCCTAGTATAAAAGTTACAAAAGAAAGCAAAAGTTTGTCATTATTGAATTTAATATAATATATCCAGCAGCTGGAAAGTTCATTGTTAATTTGAGCAAAAATTAACCTGACTGAACCACTTCAATACTCTGGTTTATGAAAACTTGGTTACTGGCTTTGAGTTCTCACCGTGATTTTAGTTTGACATGGGCTTAGGAAATAGGAAGTCACCAGAGAGAGGAAAACTCTTCGCATTTGACAAAAGACTGCTAATAATGATTAGAAATATAAAAAGGAGCACCAGTGAAACTAGATATGTCTAAAAATGTATTTTGGGTAGAAGGTATAACACTATGTTGGCTCGACCAAAGATTAAAAATTAGAAAGATATGTTGAATCAAAAGAGATAAATAAAGTTAGTTTGGCTATACTTTGGCAGCTCAACTTACTTCCTTGAGTCCTTGGTAACATGGTTTGTTTAGACTTAACTGACCTGACGGGTCAGTCTTCGTTACAAATAAGCTAACGATTGCAACAAAGCCAACGGTTCAAATACAATATTACAAGGTCCTACACTGCACTTCATAATATTGCTCTTTTTACAGGGTCAAGTCAAAAGGATGCTTCGAATTTCTGTAAATGATGATAGAGTGGTACGGGAATTTCATGAGCTGCACGAAATAGCTAAAAAGAAAGGCTTTGGCCGAGTATTTCGGTCTCCTACTCTTTTTGAAGACATGGTCAAGTGCATTCTTCTCTGCAATTGCACGTGAGACACTAACTGGTACTTTTCTTAATGAGCTTATGATGTTTTTGGAATGGATGATCTAAACCAACAACAATCAAGGAATGCTGGTATAAATGCCAAGTTACATCCGATGAACTTGCTTTGTTTTTTGCCCCCTCCTTCAGTTTCTTTAAAAAGGGGATAATTTACCTCATGGGCTGTAGGTTGAAATTTGTTAGGTATTAGCTTCATCACGGTCATACTCGTACACCAAGACCAAAATCTTCAACCAACTATATATACAAGGAATCCTTTTGCTCCAAAAGCATGATACGTAAAATTTAATATCTCTAGTTTGTCATATCTTATTATAGATGGCCAAGAACTTTGGCAATGGCTAAAGCTCTCTGTGCCCTCCAACCAGAGCTAAAAGCGGGCATCTCTTCGGAAGATTTTAAACCAAAGACCCCTCAAACCAAGGAGCTAAAAAGGAAGTGTGCAAAACCAAAAACAAAATCGAAGACTGCCATTAGATTAGAAACCAAGTTTGGAAAATCTATAGAAGAGCCAGTAGACGACAAGACCGAAATAACCAATGATTCTAAAGATCATGCTGATGTAATTGAAATTGGAGACTTCCCTACTGCTGATGAGCTGGCAGCTCTGGATGTAAAGTACTTGGCCGAGCGATGTAAGCTGGGTTATCGTGCACAGAGAATTTTGTCTCTGGCACAAGGTGTGGTGAGAGGAGAGGTGCCAGTAAAAAAGATGGAAGAGTCATGTAATGATTGTGATATGTTGTCATGGTATGATACTTTATACTCTCAGCTCTTGGACATTCCTGGTTTTGGGCCCTTTACATGTGCAAATGTGTTGATGTGCTTGGGGTACTTTCATAAGATACCAGCTGATAGCGAGACAATACGTCATTTTAAAACGGTATTAAACTTACTTGTTTCTTGTTTCCATTCTTGCTTGTTATTAACTCTCAAATAGCAGAATAATCAATACAAGAATATACTGGTAAAGGACCTGACTGACAATGTATGTAGCATTGTTTGGTTGAGCACTCACATAAACACTTAAACATCATAAGCACAAAGACAAATGCCCAAGAAAAAGTATCTGCAGTCATAACAAAAGAGAAGAGAAATTAATACCCAAAAAGTATCCGCAGTCATAACGAAAGAAAAAAAAAAAATGATAAATAGTTGTTGTTCGAACTTGCCACAAAATATGTCATAAATTACTGTTTTATTTCTGAAGCTCCATAATGTGTTTTTTTTTTCATGAAATGTTATCACAATGGAGCTTCTGACTTAATCAAAGTATGTTTTCTTGCGTAAGCATTGCTACAATAGTTAGCTTAACTTATTGACCTCTAATTTTATTCTTTCAGAAAGGTTTAAGGGCTTTGTATGTTCAGATCAGCTTAAAAAAAGGGAACTGCTCATCTAATGCATATTTTTCTACTTTACAGTTCCATAAAATTAATTGTACAATTACCACTATCGAGAAGGAGATTGTCGCAATATATGGGAAGTATGCGCCTTTTCAGTTCTTGGCTTATTGGTAAGGAAAACAAATGATTTATCCTTACCTTTGTGTATTTACCATACATATTTTTTATCTGGTTTTATTGGGACAATTTCATTTCTACTCTGTTAATATCAAAATATGGCATATTTCCAATGCAAAATGAGAAATGTTACCAGAAACCCTATAGTACATGGAAAATGTTCAGCCTTTAAATGATGGGCAAGCCATACCTTTTCCTTTTGCCTTGCTGTTCATTTCTGCATAAACAACGGTAGTTTTGGACATCTTTGAGAACATAGAGAGAGCTGGTAAACAGTTGACCTTCTCCTATCTTTTATGCATTTTTGAGTACTTTAGGGGTATATTGGAATTTTCTTTTCAGGGGTATACATGAAATCTTTTGTTTTTGTTTTGCTTTTACATAACCTTTTCACCCCTTTGTTCAATTTAGGTTTGAGTTGTGGGAATATTATGAAGAGACATTTGGCAAGACGAGTGATATGTCAGCTTCTGAGTACCTGCGAATTACTGCTACCAATATGAAGACAAAGGAAAACAAGAAAAGAAAAAAGTAGATTTTATAAGGTGATTGTTGCACGTTTCATAATTTTTAACTTGCCTTTTGCATTTATTAAGCTTAACCATCAACTTGTACCAGTATGACTACTGACTCAAATGCTATGAAGCTGGTACACAACATTCATGTGTTACATTATCCTTGTTAGTTACACAAATGTTCCATTAGTCGTCATTCAATTCTCCTTTACTCTGCATATGCTTTAGAAGTTTAAATTTTGGTCTTAAACTCTGCAGCTCGAATCAGTTAAACTTCAACGATACTTATTTGATTTTATTCAGTGCTGATCCAAACCAGCAGTTAAGCATTTCCCTTGATTGGTTATTATTGCCAGAACATTTTCAATAACAGATCAAAATTGCATATTGCTGAGAAGTTTAAAGGCCGAAATAAGTACCTTCAAATAAGAATGAAACATAAGCTGGGTAATGATGTGAGGCCCAAAATTCCTTGAAATGTACCGATATGTATTTATAAATAAATGCTCAAGTTCATTGTGCATAAGAAAAGAGAGAATTTGTTTTCATCACTTGTTTTGCTTGCATGTCAGAGCCAACTTAACGCTGTGTTGGCAACTTTTGATTAAATAAATGGTACCAAAGGAAGATAAGGCACATGATATGATATTTTGACTTGTCGACATTGACAATTTTTACACTTAAGTTACCACCCAATTCAATGCCACATGAAATTATATCCAACTTTTTGTTGGGCAAATGAGGTAAATAAATAACAAAGTTGTACCACACAAAAACTTTTAAGAGTAATTTTTTCAAACACTTTGTGTGCATACACTAAATCACAAATAAATGAAGAAATAGAGAAATCACACAAGATGCCAAACAACAAATAAGCAAGCACAAGAAATAAGAGAAGACACAAGATTTACGTGGAAATTCTTTCAGGAGAAAATTACAGGAGCACATGACACAAATCTACTTAGATCAAAGAGTCTTACAAGTTACAAGAGATTAGAACTCACATTAGCACTCTCTCACACATTCTCTTACAATTACAACAATAAGAGAGCAAAATCTTAGAAAAGCTTGATGAAAAGGCAAGAGAGATATCGGCTCTCAAACAATCACAAAATAGCACTCCAAACTCTCAACCAAAAAAAGTTTCCGCTGCACCTTTTAAATAGAATAAAAACACTATCGGGTGTTTTCTTGTAGCCGATGGGAAAAAGCCCAAATGTCATCGGTTTGGTCTCAAGACCGATGAAAAAGCTAAATGGGCTGCGGCCCATTTAATTATCTTCAACTTCAACACTTTTATACTGATTCAATGCCACATGAAATCACATCCAATCCTAGTTAGCTGTTAGACTAATAGAATATTAAGTAATTAGCTGTTTTGCAGTTGTATTACCAATGATGAACTAGGGAAGAAGCAAAGAAGGACCCTTTTAAACTGTCCAAGGAAAAGAAATGTTATATCCTGTTAGCTAGCCGTTCTGACAAGTCATGGAAATCCAATCCAACAGTAGTATGAAAAGATGTTCAGAGGTTGAATAACAAGCATCCATTTGCCCTTAACCGACTCCAACGGTATTAATTTCTGGTTTTGATTCACTGGTTTGTAAAAAGAATTTATTATATATAATATATATATGCATGTTAGACCAAATGCACGCCATATATATTATGTTGCATGTCATAATGATTTGAGTAAAAGGAGGATTTGCTCCAGAACTCGAAAGATGATCGAGACATTGTTTTGATAGAAAGATGGTTTGAGTACTGGGGGCAAATATCTTTTTGAGTCTTCTGATTCTTAATTTGTTTATTGATATTTTTGTGCGAATGGACTTGCCTTGCCTACAAGTCTGCAACTACTTCCGTTTGTCAAAAAGAAACCATATTCTTAAAGATATATATATATATCCTTCTGTTGTCACAAGATTTGATGTTTTTTCTTTGGAGATAAGTCACAAGATTTGGTGTTAGTTAGTTACCTAACATGCAAATTAATGTCGTTAAAACATCCGAAAACCGGTGCTATTATAAAAAACAAAACAAAAATAGGTTAGTTTTAAAAAGAAGTAGAATTCCAGATATATCCAAATGTTTACCCAAATTCCTAAATGATTTAAATGCTTCCATTTTTTATTCTGTTTTATAATAGCTATTCTAAATGAAGTACCGGTTTATCATGATTCTACAAGCTTCAACTCCTTGGAATCAAATTAAAATTCATCCAAGCATTTTTTTTTTTTTTACTTATCAAATTGTCTAGTCAATACTGGTCAAATTTTACTGGGCATCGTCTAAGTAGCAATTTCCATGTTTGCTCTAATTTGTTTCTTAAATTATTTTATCTTCACAGTGCATTATACTTTCTTGATCTAATTAATATGTCGTTTCTATTCTTTCTTGCATAAGAGGGGTGACGTCCGCATAGTTCGACGGTTACTAAATCGCACCCACTCTGTACGGACGCGAGGGTGGTGACCGTAAGCCGAGTCCGGGCTGGACTCATGTTGGATGAGGCCTTATGGGGCCTTATTGGGCTTAATTGCTAACGGATCTCGGGCACTCTTCATATTGATCTCGGGTTGGCCCTTGAAGAGGTCCGAATCCCGATCTATTTATAGCCTGCGAGAGATCCGTGAGGGCCCTTGGAACATGACCCTATCAATCTCGGAGTAGGTCCGATGCCCATCGGACCTACTTTTAGGTTCAACGAGCATGATGACCATCCGATTTAATTTAAGATTTGTGCGCACGAAAATTAAAACAGACACGCACAAAGTTTAAAGCGTTCCGCATGAATCTTAAAGCAAATCGACGGTGATTAAACCCATCGAACCAGAGTAGGTCCGATGGGCCAGAGTAGGTCCGATGCCCATCGGACCTACTCTCAAGTGTATTCTTATTCCTTGGGTTTTTTGAAGCATTATTCGGTTGCCAGCGAACAACGATTCTTACACAGGTTGGTTTTTGTGGGTCACCAAATCATATAATTTAGTACAAGATTTAGGTTTCATTTTAAAATTTAATTAGTTTGAAGGCGCTAACCAATGTGTAGTCCAACTGCTTTATGCTTCCCATTGAATAGGGGATTTCTTGGGTGCTCCATGATCACTTGCACCAGCATTTCTTTTTTGAATTAAGAACAAATGAGATATCTAATTAAGTCAAATTAGATCCGGACCGTTTAATTTAAATTTGTACGAATTTGAAAACATCCTTCTATATTCCAAATATATTTCGAATTTTTGTTTAACTTGGTTCTGACTATATTTGCATCAACCTCTTGTTATTTTTTTTTTAGCAAATGATGAATTGATTTGATTGGAATAAAATAAAAATGCTTACTTTGTGATAGACAAATCAAGATCAAGTGGTCAATCAGAAAATGGAGCTAAGTTTTCTAGCTTCTTAATTAAGATATTTTTTCTAACATAAATTTTTGTTAAAAAATGATTTAAACCTCCACCATGCAAAGAAAACAATTTGGAGTATAAAGTTTCTTTGCCTAACCCCAAATATCTTCAAAAGAAAAGAACCTTTTGTAGGTTTACAAGTTTGTTAAGTTCTATAAATTTTTTGTAAATTTTGCACAAAATAAAAATAGAAGTTAAATAAGTTCATTAGATAAATTTAATGAAGGATAAAACCTTCCAATAGTCGTTATCATGTCTTAATATGATGTTTAAAACAATAAATGAGAATCAGTCATTGGTTCAGTGATTAATCCAATATTTTCATTATGGGAGGTCGCATGTTCGTAATCCGACCGGAAAATCTTTTGTGAATTTTTAAGTTGAAATATTTGACTCTAATTTTTTTTTTTCTGAAAGAAATAAAAGTAGATAATTAGGAGCACACAAAATTTGGTCAAAGCCAGTAAATTTTGTTGACATAAAAAAGTTGTTACTTGTTATTACAACCTTTTATTATCTTTTTATAGCAAATGATAAGTTTATTTGATTAGAATAAATTGAAAGTATGTACTTTGTGAGAGACAAATGGAGATTAAGTTACCAATCAATAGATCAAGTTAAGTTTTCTCAAGATAATATTTTTTGTTGAGAAATGATCATCTGAATCTCTCACATTGGAAATATATTTGGGAACATAAAGTTACTTTTACCTAACTCAAATATCTCCAAAAAAAAAGGAACCTTTTACAAAGTTCCAGTTATAAAATCCCACTTGAGAGTAGGTCCGATGGCCATCGGACCTACTTTGGTTTGATGAGTTTAATCACCATCGATACTTTAAGATTTGTGCAGAATGCTTTAAACTTCGTGCACATATGTTTTGATTTTCGTGCGTACAAAATTAAATTAGATTGGACGGTCATCATGCTCGTTGAACCTAAAAGTAGGTCCGATGGGCATCAGACCTACTCTGTTCTCATAAAATCCATGATGGTAAAAGTAAACTATAAGAACCTAATATAGTCTGACCATCTCATATTTTGGAAAAGTTTATTTAAAATGCTCCAATTCTGACTTTTCAACTCATATATCTTATCTCCATATAATTTTTAAAATTTTGCAAAAATTAAATCTTAATGAGTTGATGAAATACAAAAAAATCTTTAAAATAGTAAATTCAATGCTTTAGTAGAATATTAGTTTTATTTTATAAAATGAAAAGGGAATTTAATGAGTGTACAAAAATATCGTCAAAGCCAACAAATTATACGAAAAATAGAGTACTACAAAAAAAATACTTTATTAGAAAAAAAATCATGTAATATTAAAACAAATACTAAAATTAATATTTCTTGGTAGAAACATTTTCAAAAATAAAAAATTATGCGTAGAACTGAGATGGTGGCGGTATCACAGTCCTAGAAATGTGGTTACTCAAAGGTTGAGAGTTTGAGTTCCTCTCACGACTTTATAGCTTATGCGAAGCTTTTAAAAAAATATGAGTAAAACTAGGGTGTTCTTAAGCTCACCATGCCCTTTGCGTGCTTGACTCAAGAACTTATTAGATTGGCTTCTCTCGATGAATCCAAAACCGTTAAATGATCTACTTCATGAATAATGCGTTTAAATATGAAATTTATAAATTTTCGAATTAATTTACTATAAAATTAAGCTGTCGAGAAAAGACAGTTTTTAAGTTAATTTTAATGCATTCATTTTTCATCATTTTTTTACCACTTGCTTTTATACTAAATTAAATTCAAAAATTCAACATGTAAACGCATCACGTGAAGTTGATCTGTTTCATCAATTTAGATGCATCATTTAAAGCCAATTTAATATATTTTTTTAAGTTAAGCTAACCAAGAAACTTGATGAGCTAAAAAACAACCTAGTTCTACTATAAAAATATTGAGGTTTTCAATTTCATGTTATTTTTGTCAAAAAAAAAAAAAAAAAAGCATTTCCCACAACGAAAAGTTCAAATTTCTTTGAGTTGGTAGTGCACCAAGTTCAGGCACAGCATTTTGTTGTTGGATAGGCCGCTGAACTACTTCACCTTTCTGTGTTGTCTTTTCCCTCCATTGGCCCAATCCAAAATGGCATCTATTATATTATATATATAGAATCTGGCTAATATGCTACGCGTATATAAGGGCCCCTCCGTGCTACGGCTCACTTTTTGAGTTTTCAAAATTCTAACGGTCGATCCGAACCGTTCAACATGATCTCCATATGAATATGTACTTGCAAACCAAATTTTACATTTTTTAGAATTTTTTTACTATTTATTAAGCCACTTTGAAAATCGCTGATCCAATGGTCCAGAAAAGTTTACTGTTGTGTACAAATTAGTGTTTTTTCAAAGTGGCTTAATAAATAGTAAAAAAATTCTAAAAAATGTAAAATTTGGTTTGCAAGTACATATTCATATGGAGATCATGTTGAACGATTCGGATCGACCGTTAGGATTTTGAAAACTCAAAAAGTGAGCCGTAGCACGGAGGGCCCTTATATACGCGTAGCACCGTAGAGACATAATAAGGAGAAAAACATAATTCATCCCTTGATAGAGACATAACCCGTTAACAGAGTTTGTTATTACATTTATTTTAATATGTTTCAGGTGCAACATCAGCAGTATTATATTTTTATAATTATAAATAACTTAATAATTTAAACGATGGATCTTACAAGGCAACCCTCAATTTCTCCATTGACTTTTTAATTTATTGGATAATAAAATTTTGTGAAGCAAACAGTACTATTTAGTTGTTCAAATTTACTTATCATATATGCATGTGATTTTCAGATGAGTAGGCTCTTAGTGGCCAACTCTTCTAGTGACATATTTTTTTATTGAATTCTTTATTTTAAAAATAGAAGGGTTAAGAAGACTCTATAATAATTTTTTAATATAGTACTTTTTATGAGAATTATTTTTAATACAATTAATTTAAACTATATATTTCTTATAAGAGGTTGCAAGATCAAAATTTAATATCAGTTTTGATTAATAAAAATGAGGAATTTTAGCCTTTCTTTATTAAGAAAGCTTTATTTTTGGTGGAAAATTAATAAGCTAAATAATTAAAGTGTACAAAGAAAAATAGCAAGCTAGTTGTTTGTCATTTTAATGGAATTGTTGAATTAGTTTAGATCTTAATCAACTTAGTAAATGAAATATATGGAACCCCTCTATTATTTAAAAAAAAAGATATGTCGAATTATCTACGTGGATCGCTAACTTTTACGAGCTCATGTCCGAAGTTAACTCTTTGGATACTCATTCCTTCAAGTCCCTTTTCACTGCTTCGTCCCATGTCAATTGTGGCCGACCTCATCCTCTTTTTGTGTTTTCGATACGGCTTATAATTTCAGTACGCATCGGTGCCTCGGGAGGCTTCCGTTGGAGATGCCTAAACCATCTCAAGTGGTGTTGGACGAGCTTCTCTTCAATCGGTGCTACCACAAGTCTGTCATGTTTTCATTAAATAAAAAAAAAAATAAGAGCTATAAAAAAAAAATATCTCAAGTGTCTCATAATATATCTCAAGTGCTATCATCAGCTTTTCATTAAATAAAAAAAAAAAAATTCAAAAAACACTGATTTTCAAAAATTCTAAAAAAATAGTAAAAAATTTCCAAAAAATGTAAAATTTGGTCTCCAAACACATATTAATATGAAGAACACGTTGAAAGGTTCGAATCGACTATTTGAACTTTGAAAATGCGTTTTTTGGAGGTGTGCTCACCAAACCCGTTGGTGAGCACAGCTCACCCTAGTTCTACTCTTTAATATATATTAAATATATGATATTGATAGAAAATATAGAGCAAGACTAGGGTGTGATGTGCTCACCAAGAGGGATTGGTGAGCACACCTCCAAAAAGCGCATTTTCAAAGTTCAAATAGTCGATTCGAACCTTCCAACGTGTTCTTCATATTAAAATGTGCTTGGAGACCAAATTTTACATTTTTTGGAAATTTTTTACTATTTTTTCAGAATTTTTGAAACTTTGAAACAATAATTTGAACTTTGAAAATGCTATGATTTTCAAAAATTCTGAAAAAATAGTAAAAAATTTCCAAAAAATGTAAAATTTGGTCTCCAAGCACATTTTAATATGAAGAACACGTTGGAAAGTTCGAATCGACTATTTGAACTTTGAAAATGCGCTTTTTGGAGGTGTGCTCACCAATCCCTCTTGGTGAGCACATCACACCCTAGTTTTGCTCGAAAATATAAGTTGCTGAAAAGAAAATTGAATATGGACAAATGAGGATGTGAAAAGAAATTTGATAAAGGAAGTAATTTTGTTTGTTCCTTTGAAGTATGCAAAATATAACAAGCGCATTTAATGGAACTATTGTCATTAATTAATAATAAGAGCTGACTTAAGTTGAAAGGTGATGATAGTAAAGAAAACTAAAACGCCAAAAATGAAAAAAATAAAATAAAAATACTTGCCTCAACTTCTATTCCTTCTTTTGTTTAAATACAAACTAAAAATTAAGTCCTCGAACTATTTAATATCTATAACAATTAATTTTTCATTCAAATTTTAAATATATAAAACAATATCTTTATTGTTAAATCAAAAGCTAGTTGTCCTTTGACCTTCTATTTAGCTCGGTATATATATATTTTTAGATAGTATATAATAACAATATGTTTGTAATCTAGTATGCACTTTTAGTATCTGACCTTAAAGGGAATTAAATGATTAATAGAAGCTTAACCAAAAGACAAAAAACAAAAAGAAAAGGCCATTAGCTAATAATGACCCACATCACTTCCCACCTCCAGCCTGGCAAGTCACCTCATTATTACTACTAATCATTCTTTGTTTATTGCTGCTTCTCCCTAACCCCCCTCCCTTTTATACTCTGTTCAAGCCCAATTCCTTCTACTATCCCAAACAGGATATCAGAATCATCAGAATCAGAATCAGAATCAGAATCAGAAATGGGACAGAAACAGAAGCAGAAGCAACAGCCACAGCAGCACCGGCGCATATACGTACTACAGCTGCGCAAGGCGGACACTATACACTGCGTAAAAGAGCCTGACCACCTCATGTGTTATTACGATTATGCTGCTGGTCGAAGCAACAGGTCGAAGCAGCACCACCATCCCCTCCGCCGCCTCTTCTTCCTCCTCTCCTCTCTCTGTTTCTCCCTCTTGTTTCTCTCTCTTCTCTTCTGTAAGTACACATCCTACCAAGTATTTCACGTATTTCATGTATTTTGTTTTCTTATGTCTGCTTTGCTTTAGTTCGCTTTGAAAAGAAAAATTGATAACAATTGCAAGACTTTATGTCTTTGAGTAATCTACATTCATTTTATCTATGTATGTTCCTTTTTCTTTTGTGATTAATTAATTTGTTATTTTTTTGTTTTAAGAAAAACCTGATCAACGAATAATAGTTGCTCTGCTTTTTGTAGATAAATCGCCTGTTTGGTTTTTCAGAATTTTTCCTAGAACCAATTTTTCTAGTACATCTTTCCTCCTTTAATTATGCACCCATTTTGAAATAAAAGAAGAGATTTATTGCAAGTCAGTTGATCATATCTGTCTTTTTCCTTGTTATAGTGATTTGGTTGTTTATGAATGAAAATCATGCATAAAACTATTTAATTTGTACTCAATTACCCAGTAAAGTCTAATTCTTTCTTTGATCATTATTTTTCAGACTCTTTGGGAACAGAGCAAATTCGACAAGTAGAGAGAAATCTACAAGCTGTGCCAAAACCACCTTGCTCATCGATGGGGAACAACTCGATCTGTTGTGATCGTACATCTTTTCGCACTGACATATGCTTCATGCGAGGAGATGTACGGACAAATTCACCCTCCAGTTCAATCCTCCTCGCCTCTTCTCCGGCAACACCAAACATCACAGAGGAGAAAATCAGACCGTACACTAGGAAATGGGAAACAAACGTCATGTCCACAATTGACGAGCTCAAGCTCAAACAAGTCACTGACAGCGGGTCCCACAAGTGCGATGTCACCCATGACGTACCAGCCATTATCTTCTCTACCGGAGGTTATACCGGTAATGTGTACCACGAGTTCAACGATGGTATAATACCTCTATACATCACCTCACAACACTTCAACAGGAAGGTGGTATTTATCATATTAGAGTACCACTCATGGTGGATAACAAAGTACGGCGATGTTGTATCCCGTCTCTCTAAATACAAGCCTATTGATTTCACAAATGATAAGAGAACTCATTGTTTCAAGGAAGTGATTGTAGGGTTGAGAATACACGATGAGTTGAATGTCGATCCAAAGAAAATGATCAGAGGTAAATCTATTAGGGATTTCAGGAGGATGCTTGATGTCGCATACAGGGGGAGAATCGATTATATCAAAAGAGTAGACGGAAGAAGAAGTTTGGTACCGTTGCAGAGTTTGCCAGTGAGTTTGAATCGTGAGGTGTACCGGCCCAAGTTGGTAATATTGTCAAGGAGCGGCGTGTCGAGAATGATTGAGAACGAGGCCGAGCTGGTGTTGCTGGCCAAGAAAATTGGATTTGAAGTTCAGGTAATAATTATTCAATTTTTGAAATTTAGATTAGTTGACTCATCAAGTAAGAAATTTTCATTGTGTATATTAAATACGGAAAAATAATTGTGTATAAATTGAAGCTACTATAGTATACAACTATACAAGTACAAAATCAATGTGTTCAATTGTTTAGTTGTAGTGATTAAAATATTAGTTATGGGTTGTTACTGGTTTAGTTGTTTAGTTGTTTAGGTGTGCAAGTTCAACCAGAAAAAAGGTCTTCAATGAAAGAAGAACTGCGACCGAAATTTCTAGATTATGAACTTCATTTTGGTACTGAATTTGTATTGGTTTCATTTCTCCAATCTCGGAGTCATCTTAAATTATTCCAAAGTAAAAGTACCAAATAGACACTAAACTAATAATATTTATTGAAGTTCAAAGTTTTGATATTGAGTGCTACAAATTTTAAGACAGCATCCAGCTTTTTTTTATATGGATTCGCATTTCTAGACAAATGTAAATTTGTGCACATATTTCTTATATATAAATTGTTTGAGCAAGTACCTTACTTGAAAGAGAAATGTCACATCAGCTCTAAATTTGTTGGTAGTCCAATCATTTTGCAAAAAGTTGTTACACTTTTTAAGAAATTATACAAGCTTTTACACAACTATAAAGTTTAAACCAAACATTCCATCGCAAGAAACAATAATTTCATCAGTACATACATGATACATCTAACTTTGCTATACTTGTGTATATGTACCAAAATGAAGTTTATCATTCAGGTGCTGAATGAACTTTGCTATACTTGTGTATACTTGTGTATATTTTGGTACTGAATTTATATATACATACATCTAACTTTGCTATACATTCATTCAGGTGCTAAAGCCAGACAGAACAACAGAGCTATGCAAAATATACAGAGAATTAAATTACAGTGATGCCATGATTGGAGTGCATGGTGCAGCCATGACACACTTTTTGTTTATGAGGCCAGGGAAGGTTTTCATGCAAATAATACCTCTCGGTACCGATTGGGCAGCGAAGACGTACTACGGCCAACCGGCTACCAAACTAGGACTATTGTACATGCCATATAAGATCCTAGCCAAAGAGAGCTCACTCTATAGACAATATCCAAAGGGGGACCCAGTTCTGACAGATCCAGAAAGTGTGGGTAAAAGGGGTTGGGAGGTCACCAAAAGGGTATACTTGGATAGGCAAAATGTGAGGTTGGATTTGGGAAGGTTTAGAAAGAGGCTGGTAAAAGCTCATGGTTACTTGGTTTCTAAGAAGAAGAATCAAAATGTGCATTCAAGGAATTGAGGTCAGAATGAGGCTACTAGGTCAATGATTGTGGTTGTCTAGTTAGTAACTTAGAGAAACTATTCTATTTGTGCATGTTTATCTCTGACAAAAGATTTTTGTAATTCAATTGTTTTAGATATAGAGTATAGCGGTATACTTGGTGGGGTGGATAGTGGCCATGTGAGGGGTGACAATTTGTGTAAATAATAAAGAAAAAAGAAATAAAAAGATTGTTTGGTTAATTGACTTTTTAGTTTGGTTTTTCCTTTTAATTTTACAATTTAATATTATGAAAAAAAAATGCTTATGCCTGTAAATTTAAGTGAAATTAATTGAACATTTGAAAGATTATGATTATTCATAACTAATATGTTAAACTTTGTATTGACAAATAATGCAAACTTTTGAAAGATTATAATTATCATAGCAAATTAATTGAACATTTGAAAGATTATAATTATCATAGCAAATTGACAAATAATGCAAACTTTGAAGGTGGTATGGGGCAAATTCAACTTTTTTGGGATGAATTGCAGAGATGGTTCCCTAGTCGTTATCATTTGGTTATCATCAGTGCCTTTTCTTAACTAATAATTGATTTTGCTGTCCTGAGATTAGTTAAGTGCTCTTAACTTTATTTGGTTGAACAATTGAATTAGATCTTAAGTTGACGTCTTCATTTGAATCAATATTTAAAGTTCTGTCATTCAATTCAATTTTGGAAATTAGAGCAAAACAAATTATGGTAAAAAAGTTGCAAATTGTATAAACAACTTGTTTATAACTTAGACAATAATTTTTTGTAATTTAATCAAACCTTAACACGCTAAATTAAATATTTTTTTAAGCACAATTTTATTCACAACAAAGTATAATTAATTTTTGCATTCAAGTCCCTTTGCTAATAATATCCATTAATCAAGAGATGGTAATTGCTAATAATATCCATTATTCACAACAAAGTATAATTAATTTTTTGCACAAATTTGGATGCATGCCTCATTCTCTTGAGATATGTTCAGTTTGTGCTTAAAAATTAAAAACCCGAGTTACAAACTAATAGGTAGGGTGTCAATGACACTTTTTTATCTGTTTACCCGACTCGTACCGTATCCGATAAGACGGGTACGAGTAAGATTTTTTTTCATAAATTTATCGGATACGAGTACGGGTAAATATTTTTCTTCGTTATCTAAACGGTAAGGGTACATGTTAAAGTCTATTTCGTACCCGTTACCCAATTGGGTAATTATTAAAAAAATTATATATATTATATATATTAATAAATATTGAAAAAAAATACTTTAATTGGTTTACTTGCACTTAGCATGATCAGAATTTTTTTCAATAAAGTACTGTACATGTGTAAAATGAATGTATATGTTTTAATAAGCAGACTGAAAGCAAAGCAAGGGGACGTGTACCTGTTGGTAACTGCAAATTATGAATCAAATATGGGCTAGACCCTTATTTTTTCTCAAAAAAAATATTTTATTTAATAAATAATAAAATAATTATTATATTAGTATTACCCGTTATTTATCCACTACCGTTTCGTTATCCAACAACCATAACGAGTAATGATAGAGTACGGGTAAGATAATTTGTAACGGATACGGGTATGAAAATGCTTCCACCCGATCCTTACCGTACCCGTTGACATCGACTAGTCTAAAATGTACAAATAGTATCGCCCCATCAGGATCGGACTTTTCAAAAATATGATACTAATACTTTTAGGATCGGACAAATAGTATCAGCCGACCTTGAAAGTATGTATCAGAATCAGTCGTCAATAAAGAACCGTTCTTGATAGTCCATGACATATCAGGAACGGCTGTTTATAAACAACAGTTCCTGATAAGCCACTATCAGAAACGGTCGTTTATAAACAGCCGTTGCTGATAGACGATTTTCCATTCGTACCCCTACTAATAGCGTAGAAGCAAGTTATCCACCATATATACTTTGCTTCAGAGTAATTAATTAATGCAAAACAAAGATAGAGTACGGCATATTACCAAAGCATTCCGGTTTAATTAAACTGTCAAGTGTGAACGGTACATTATGGGTCAAATCATAAAGAATTTATCTGTTGAGATTAATTGTCTATTTATATCCATATTCATAAAGAAATTACCTGTTAAGGTGAACATTAATTACCAATAGACAGATAACAAGTAATTTTAATGAAATAATAATTTATGATTACTTAATTAGTATCTTAGCCAAATAAATAGAAAATTAATAAAATCACTACTTTAAGAGTAACATGTACATTATATTATAAAATAGAAAAAAACTATAATATTTTTTCTTGTTTTTTGAAATAATAAAAATTATAAACGGCAAATTGAACAAAAACAACATGAAATATTTTACAAATCAATTTTGGCATAATTATAAACATCATGTTATTAAATGAATAAATACAATATCATTATTTCTGATCATTTTCTCTTTCCTCATTTAAAAAAAAATGCGTTTGATATAGTTAAAATGTAATGTAATTTTCTAAAGCAATTAATACAATTCTTTTTGTAATTATTTACACTAATTATCATGGAACTAATCATATTGTTTTTCAATGTAAACATTTTTAATGTTATGAAAGAACTTTATTTGTGCCCCAAGTTTACTACATTATAAAAACAATATGTATTTTTTAAAATTTATCTTATTTAATTTTTTTTTCCAGAGTTTAAGGACGAAGAATATTCCTGCTAGGCAGTAGATTCTATTTATAATTAAGCTTGCTTATTCAATTTGAACTTGGATTAGCTTGTAGTGGTGGTATTCATCCTGATTTTTTTATATTTTAATGCTACAATCAATCTGGCAAATCACATGAAAAGAAGAAGATATTCTGGGATCTCGGATCCTCTCCAGCGCTATGGAGTTTCATGAAGGTTGAAGGTTAATCACAATTTTAATGGGAGCAGTAGGTTTATCGCAGTGGCACGAACTCTTGTCTCTCTTCAAGAGACGAAGGTTTAATTCTAAAAAACATCTAAAAAGTGCTGAAATGTGTGAGAACCTTTTAATAAAAAAAAATCACGATTTAAATAAACACTATGATTCTTTGGGAAATAAATCTGTTGTTATTCCAAAGGAATAATAAGAACCTGTTATTTTGATCCCAACCGTTGATATTCGATGAGGTTCGCGCATGAAAAACTTTCATCTTTGAGATTCGCGCATGAAAAACTTTCATCTTTGAGATTCACGCATTGAAAAATTTAAACGGTTGAGATCGAAATAACATGTTCCCGTGCATATTTATTTCTGATTCTTTGACACTCACGCGAGCTGCTTGATCATACTTCATCTAAATTTAGAATATAAATTTAGTAAATTCGACGGATTACTTAAGCGTTCAAATAAGTATCAGAGCCAAGGTTTATAAAATCAGCTTGTTTAAATTTTAACAACTTTCGGATTTTCATTAATTTGGTACACTTTTTGTAACATTTATGGTTCAAATACATACCCGTCTTGGATTTCTTAGGATTGATTTATTTTGAATTTTTATATGAGACTATGTCTTTGATAATTCAAAATCAGATTTTATTAAGTTTCTAATCGGAGGACTAAAGACAATTTTCTCCCATTCAGATCAAATAACTACTAATATTATTTTTCGAACTTCGCTAAAAATATATATATTTATTGAAGAGAAGATGGAATTAAAAATAGGATGATTTTTAGTAAAAAAATTTCATGCAGTAAATTAAAAGTATTTTTTATAAATGTTAAAATTAAAAATGGAGATTGGAGAACAACATAATTCACTACATAAGAATTTATGTATAATAATACAAAAAGAAATCTCATTGTTATAAAATTGTATTACAACTTGGACACAAGGAGAGTAAAATAAAATTATATAAATCTTTCAGTCAAGAGATAAAAAGAGAAAAATAAATCAAAAGATTAGTATTGAACTTGATGTGGTATGAATAAGAAGTTTTAAAATTTAACAATTTTAAAGTATGGATTGGAGAGGATCCTGGTCCAAATTTCCAGAGTGGAAGCCTGAAGGTGAAAAAAAAAAAATCTGATATATATTGCATGGAAGTGCTGGCAGCATGCCACAGCTGTCTAAAATGCATCACATACTCCCTTGCATGTTTGAGCTGAACGATACCAGCTAGCTTAATTTTGTTGATTATTTTGCACGTGAAAGGTTTTTTTTTAATCTAGCTATATTTTTCATTATTTGTTTTCGGATAAGTATCAGTTCAAATGTCAACCTTAATTGTTGTAAGTGTTATGCTATGTGTGGCCAATGACAGCAAATTTCTTGCATGTTAAGCAAGATGATGTTGTCAAAATATGGCGCCATTGTGCTGAATTAAAATTGAGAAAAGAAAAGGCAAAATGTGGTTAAAAGCAAGTTTGAGAAATGATACAACCATACAATATGCTTTATAGGAAAGTTACAAGGACTATCTAACCATATAAATTAGAAGAACCAAACGATTTAGATGTATTGAAATTTGAATACAAGTTAAAATTATCTAGTTATATACGAATGTCATCAACCGAAATCATCTAAAATAACTAATTAAAACATAAACTAAGATGAATTTAGGGAGCCAATATTTGATTTGACGAGGATAATATTTTTGTGTGTACGTAGAAAGTTGCAAGTTTGAAATTCAGTTACAAGATTTTATGTAAATATTTAAAGTTGAGAAATTTGCCTTCATCTTTAATTTATTTAGAAAATAAGAAAAAAAAAACAATTCATTATTTTTTGTTAGTAAGAAATTTTTTGTTTTGAAAGTTGGAATAAAATCGACTAAAAAATGGAACCCAAGTTCATTTTTTATTTTTCTGAATTTTTCTGTGTTTTATTGATTTTACACACAAACATTGTTATTGTGTGCATTTTCCTTCCAACTCTCTGAAGTATCCTGACTTAAAAAAAAAATTCTAGAAAATGAGACGGTAGTGCAGTTGATTAGAAAAAATCATGAGACTCCTGAATACTCAAAGGTTAAGAATTCAAGTTCATCTCACGACTTCGTAGTTTCGGAAAAAACTTTTTTATATATTTACAAAAAAAAAATTAATATCTATATCACAAATCCAATTTCCAGAAATTTCTAACTCAACCTAGAAAATCCAAGTACCTTAAAACTTAGTCTATATCATGATATATAAACAAATTTTGGTTGAGGTTAGGTCAGGATATCTCTCTGTCTTGGACATTTTCAATATTATGAAAGGACATGAAAAAAAGGAAAAGGAAGATGATGATAAGATTATTCTACCATACTCATCCCCAAAATGTCCAAATAAAAATTTAATTAGTTGGGTTTCTACTCATCAATCATAAATTCATACCCCTTTTCTTGTTGATTACGTTGAAGTCTATCCACATCAACTTTCTCAATTGAAAGTGACGTGGCATGTACACTGACTCAACCGGTCAACATGCAGAGAGAACCCAGCTAGCAGCTGGTTCTTTTGGCATTTGATTTAACCAGACAGTACCCCAAACATGCAGTTGTGTTGATCACATTAATTCCACTTGGACATAAATAAATTAACCCAACCGGCCTGGACTAGACCAACTTTCATTTCCTATCTGGTCCCTGCAGCTTCATGTTGAGATTATTAATGCAATTATATATATATATATATATATATTAATCCAATATATACTTTGAGTTTTTACTATTAATTTGGTCAAATTAGGGGTCCTTATCCAAGAATCACACACCTTTTCATGGAAAGTGGGAGGCGGTTTTAGGATGAACAGTTTGTTTAGGATGAATTAATGGTGATTAATGTTGGTTTTTCATGAGCACTTAATTAATTGGGGACAGACTCCAGTTGTTATGATCAGATAACATCGAATAATCGAAGACCAATATTAAATGCAATTAATTAATTATAATGCATGACTTTCTCTTTATTCCCCACCCTTGCGACATTTTGATGTGCAATCTGATCTACTTTCCAATTACCTAATGTCTAATGAGCCTTCAACGTATACTTTAATTTTGTGGGACACTTGTAACCTAGTGATATTGACATAGCTACTAACATTATTTTAACCAAAATAATCAAAAGCTTAATTTGTATAAAGCAAGATGTATTATATTTGATATTGACATAGCTACTAACACAAACACAATCTAATTGATAATGAGATACAACATTTAGTCAGGGGCGGATTCAAATAGAGTCAGAGGTAACTGCCCTCTTGGATTTTGAATTTTTATAGGTATCTATAGGCCTGGACAACTTTCTCTTCTTAAATTTTAGTTGCCTCTCTTTGGATTTTTTTTATTTGTAATTATGGTTAATTTATAGTTAAAATTAGAATAAATTTCTTGAATACTGATTGGTAAGTATGATCAGAAGTTAGAGCATTGGAAATTAGAAGTCAGAACATTGAAAATTATAAGTTAGAGCATTGAAAATTATAAGTCAGATCATTGAAAATTATAAGTTAGAGCATTTTTTTTTTATCTAATACTTGATTAGCTGATGAGTTTGAACCTGATTTGCTATTTTTTTTTAACCCCCTCTCCGGTGAAAATCCTGAATCCGTCCCTACGTGTAGCTGCATCTGATCTGATCCGTTCAATGTGAGAAGAAGCATTAATCCTTCCATTTTGATCACACGACTAGAAGGGATTTTGATATAAGCAATTGATTTCAACTGATTGGATATATCTTTTGATATCTCGGCTCACACCTACCCGACTCTGCTGCTTTTCTCTAAGAAAAGCAGGTTTCTACTTTTCAGATCCCAACCATTCAAATTTATTGAGATTTGTGCATGAAAAAGTTTTTTATCGAGATACGCAAATAGAAAATTTTGAATGGTTGAGATCTAAAAAATAGAATCCTGCTTTTCTTAGAGAAAAACAGCAGAGTCGGATCCCTCTATGAAAGCCCTGTGTGATATGTGGGTCCCTTTCTCCGCCTTTTCCTTTTCTTGTTTGTCTTTTCTTTTTGGGTTTGAAAACAAAGTAAGAGCCGGTAGGCATCCATTCTCAGGCCACTTACCACAAAAAGGATTTGTATGGCAACATATATAGGACCTGCCACCTGCGCCGATGTAAAGTTCTTGGATAAGCATGTTTCATATTTGAAAGTGAAACCACATGATCAGCATACGATTTATGACATGAAATTAAATGTCAAAAAACAAACATATATAACAAATGAATTTCAAAAGCTAGTTGCAGCTTTTAATCGTTACGCAAATCTGCATAGATTTTCGGTTTAATCAACAAACTGTCCTTCTCCTTAGTTTCCTTCCATCCTTTATGGACTGAACCGGCCTCTCCAATCTGACGATATGCGGACCCCAGGTTCAGTGATTCAAACGGTTAGTTAACCTCCGTCGTTTGGTTAACGATAAAATACCGGGCCCCCGATATTCAATCACACTATTTAATTCGTTAAAAGGCTTGACACCGTCAACGGTCTTTGTTAATCTGACGAATCGACTCACATCACTTGGTGATGATCCTCTTCTCCCAGGAACCAATTTGGGTCCGATGCCCATCGGACTCAAAGTGAGTTCGATGGATTCGATGACTGTCCGATCTGCTTTAAAATTCGCACCCACAGCATCTTAAAGTGAATCAGACGGTCCTTGAATCCATTGGACCAAAATTTGAGTCTGATGGACTTCGGACCCAAGCTGTTCTCCTTCTCCCATCGTTCCCTTCATTTCCTTCTTCTACTGCCTTCGGTTTGACTTGGTCAAAAGCCTCTACGGCTATCCAATCCACAAATTATAGCCCGGGCCTGACAGCTTCTGCCCTATTTTCCGATTTTTAAAATACCCTTGAAAAAAATTACTGGATTTGCCCTCAATTTTTAATATTTAAAAAAAAATTAATTAATTTTTATAATTTATGAAAGATGACACAAAATGGCTTAAAAAAATGGAAGCTGATATGAGTACCCGCAGTTGAGTACCTGCATTGTACCCGCACCTAAACTGTCATAACTGTTTTTGGGGACCGCAATTAAATTAATTCAATACAAAATGGAAAGTATTTATACCTAAATTATCAAGTATTCATATATAATTCATCAAGTATTTATACCTAAGATATCAAGTATTTAAAAAAAAACTGGACACAATACCTACTCATCTTTACACGTTTTTCAAGGTGGTTTTTTTTTTCTCCGTTCAATCTAACCAATTTTTTGGACGATCTATGAGAAATTTTACAAATTTAAAATCACGAACGCGTTCTACACAATTTTATCTTTCAAATGAGATCCATGATGACATACTTTTACACGTTTTTCAAAGTATCAAATATTCAAATATGAAAAGTATTCATACAAAATAGAAAGTATTCATACCTAAGATATCAAATATTAATAGTAATTCATCAAGTATTTATACTTAAGATATCAAGTATTTAAAACCAATTTTTTTTTTGTCGGCACTTGTAATTTTATTTTACAAGTATTAATAGTAACATTGTGAAGTATTTATACCTATACAAGACAAGTATTTATATCTATACAATGAACTACATATATGATATATGAATTTTCCTTAAATAACTGTACCCGCACTTTTTTTGAAAAATTCTCGCGTCGTACCCGCATTAGGGGACCACACAACCGTTCCAAAGCTGTAATTTTGTTTTACAAGTATTAATAGTAACATTGTGAAGTATTTATACCTATACAAGACAAGTATTTATATCTATACAATGAACTACATATATGATATATGAATTTTCCTTAAATAACCGTACCCGCACCTTTTTTTGAAAAATTCTCGCGTCGTACCCGTACTAGGGGACCACACAACCGTTCTAAAACTGTAATTTTATTTTACAAGTATTAATAGTAACATTGTGAAGTATTTATATCTATACAAGACAAGTATTTATATCTATACAATGAACTACATATATGAAAAATTCTCGCGTCGTACCCGCATTAGGGAACCACACAACCGTTCCAACACTGTAATTTTATTTTACAAGTATTAATAGTAAACATTGTGAAGTATTTATACCTATACAATACAAGTATTTATATCTATACAATGAACTATTATATGATATATGAATTTTCCTTAAATAACCGTACCTGCACTTTTTTTTGAAAAATCTCCGCTTCCAGTTTCGAAATCGCTAGACGATCGTCTCCAAATCGCCTCCAAATCGCCTTGAAATCGCCTCGAAATCGATCTAAAATCGCCTCAAAATCGCGGAAGCTTCGAAAAAGGAAGAAACGACAGGATAATCAATTATTTCTATAATATTAAATCAATTATCCTGTCGTTCCGTACGGATCCGCATATCTAATCTTACAAGACAATTTTTTAATTCTTGTCTTATAAACATATGGATAATTATAATGAGAAAATTGTCTTGTAAGATTAGAGATGCGGATCCGTACGGAACGACAGGATAATTGTAATGAATTCGTATTCTTTCTCGCTGGATAATTATTAGGGAGCGTCTAGCTATGCCTTGTAATTAATAATCTCTCATTTCGTACCCCGCTAATTAAGTAGGGGACCACAACCGCTATCTGCTAAAAACAAAAGAAAACGCGTCCCCAAATATTAACTACCGCTAATTAAGTAGGGTACCACAATCGCCATCGCTAAAAACAAAAGAAAACGCGTCCACCGGGCGTTAACTACCTGGGAAACCAGTAATTAAGTGGGGGACCGCAAAAGGATGCATAACTGTCAGCGTAATTCTCAGATTTCTAAATCAAATATTCATCTATAATATGACAAGTATTCATACTTACTAAGTAAGGTTCCAACATCTGTGTTATAAAGTATATAAGGAAAACATTCCGACATCCTACGCGTTAAGAATATGGAGAGTGCTATTTTCATATCAATTATTACAAAATCGAGTGCTAAGAGGATTTTTTTTTCTCTAAATATCGGTTGTACCCTTTCACTCTCTCCCACTTTTAAATGTCTTAATTAATACAAAAGTTAAATAAAGAAAGGTCCTTCTTCGGAGATAAAAAAAAAATCTGTTCCAAACCCATAACGGACAGATATCCTCTCAGGTACCTGATTCAAGCAAATTGCAACGGCTGGCCTAGATTAATTCTATCTGAGCCAAACTCAATCCGGTGCCTATTGAGATTGTAGGGGGTCTGTTTTGAGATTCGTGTCATGTTAAATGGGCCGTCCGATCGTAATTTGCTTGAGTCAGATAACCTGAGGTGATGTGAACTCAACCCATAACTCCTTTCTCCCTTGCCGTATCTTTTCATATTTCCTTTCTCCCCTTCGTGTATCTCCTTTCTCCTTAATTTCTTCAACATATACGCACAGAAAAAAATGGAAATAAATCAAATCGTAGAATTAATCTGAGTTGTTACGGGCAAAGAACTGTTAGTTTTATACATTAGAGCTTATACATTAGGGTGATGTGACCCAAATTCTTATAAAATTTTGCAACATATAGGCAATAACATATAGTAATTTTGTAATTGAAATGATATTGTTTTCTTAAAAAAAACAATAGTTGCATTATATCATTGTGAACAATTGATACTGGTAAATTAAAGTGTCAGCAAAATTATTAGTGATTAATCTATAAACATTAAGATAGGGGTTTGAGCATATTGTCAATTTCTGCGTTTCTTCTTTGATTAAGTTTTGATTGCACACTCTTTCAATATGTTTTTATACCTAAACTAAACTAATATTTGTTTATTATTCTTGTAAATCAAAAGACATTCAAGATGATTTTTATTTGATTTGTTATTCTGGCGCAAGTTCTTTTGTCAACATTTTATTAATAATTTGCATTAATTAATAAAAATCAACATTTGTTATTCTGATTGCATACTCTTTCATCGTCTCCTTCAAAAGACTGTAACTTCATCCTCTTGTATTTCTCGACATGATTTCGTGAATCTTTTCGAGTAAAAGGCACCTTAGAATCCTCCAACACTTTTTATTACTAAATTTATATTAACTGACACTGCCAAACCCTGATCTTTATTAAAATCCAACAGATTCTGGTATTTAACAGGAATGTATTGGTATCCAGAAATTAGAAATGCAGATTCGGATTGTAAAATATGGTTGTGCGTCCCAATATATTCTATTACTACCCATCCTCCAGCCAAATTAGTAGGTTTCAATTTTAGACAAGTATTACAGCTTGTCCCCACACCACCCCTTCCCCTCTTTGGGATACGACCATTGTTCGAGATTACATGTTTTTGGAACTTGCTACATGTAAACACGTAGTGGTTGTTTTCGTTACCCCTCTTGTGGTTTGACCTTTTGCATACACCATCCAGATTGCATTTCATATAACTGATAGTATTAGTGTGCCTCTTCAATTGAGTCAAACTCATCCCCAACAACAGGTGCACTCACATGATGTTCATCATCCACATCATCTAGTTCACCATCTTTTGGTTGAACTTCACCACCTTAGTGTAAACCGTTGTTGACAGTTTCAATATTTAAATCCATCTCAAATGTATTCACTCTACTACTATCTTCATGTAAACCGTTATCGACAGATTCCATATTTAAATCAATCTCAAATCTCTCCTCTCTACTATTATCTTCATGTAAACAGTTGTCGACAGCTTCCATATTTAAATCCAACTCAAATATATGCTCCATGCTGCCAATATTATCAATCACTGCTTCGTTTGCACGATAATCCTCTCCAAAATGTTGATAAAGATTAACCTCATCAACTTCTAGATTATTATTTTGCATCCACAATTCATCTCCGTAAATTTTATTCAGATCAAAACTCATCCTGAAACATTAAACAATAATAATGATATAACACATACATACAATATATATCAAGTACTTATATGTCAATAAAAAATTGAAATATCAATATATACTGAAACATGTTGTAATACCAATTGCATAAAGTATTCATACCTTTCATATGTACAGTATCAAGTATACCTTTCATATTATGACAACAATATCTTATGCATACAGTACAAAATATTCATAGCAAAGGGATCAACTATTTACATTGCACAAATTAGACATGTACACAATAACAAAAGAAATTCCCAGTTAGTCTATCACATCAGATATTTATCCCAAATACATAAAGTATTCACACCTCAACAATCAAATATGTAAATAATATAACAAAAGAAAATCACAGTTTGTCTATCACATCAGGTATTCATCCCTAAATACATAAGGTATTCACACCTCAACAATCAAACATATACACATTATAACAAAAGAAAATGTTACCTGACAGAAGTTGATATTGTGCCTACCGAATCAGGTATTCAACAAGAGTAATGAAATATTGATATATGTCAAAACAACAATGTAAACCTCAAAATCAAATATCAAAATCAAATAAATACAGCTATATATTACATAATTGTGAATACCGGATCAAGTGCGAATATCGTATCAACAAAGTATACGTATCATATACATAAAATATTCATACTATATCATATTCTCACATTCATATCATCTATTCAAATTACATTAATAAAAAAAGGAATACATAAATATTAAGTATTCATACCAGAACTATAATATTCTAACTACTAGATACTCAAGTATTCATTTCAGCAAAAATTTGAACTAAAAAACTGTGAAATTAACAAAGTATACACATCTATTTTTGAAGTACATTAGATCATCACATTCGTACGAAAATCAACATAAAAAGGTAAACAAAATAAAACGATTGAAAATCAACTACAAAAAACAATCTCATATTTTTTCAACATAAATCACATATAAGAACTACAAAACGATGATTAGAGATGATGATCTGAGAGAGAGATGAGAAATCAATTGAGATCGCATGAATGAGTTACCTGACAAAATTTCAGATCGCCTGATCGCGAAACGATGATCAGATGATCGAAGATGATTACAGAGATGATAAATCGCCTGAGCAGAGAGTTGAGATGAGAGAAGAGATCGCCAGAGTTGAGATATGAGACCGACAGAGAGAATCGCCTCAGAATCGTCTCATAATCGCCTCAGAATCGCATTATACGGAAACAACACGGAAAAAAAAGGAAAGTTGAAAATTCAAAAATGGTACGTAATAAAGGTAGACAGGATCCACAAATTAGTTTGTAGGGACCACCAGATAGTTAGAACTGGTAATTATGGTTAGAATGGTAATCCAGTTAGATGGAGGACGAAATAGGGGAATATTAGACGGGATGTTATAATTACCCTATTTGTTATCCATGATCACCATTTTTGCATAATAATGCTCTGAGGTATAATTATATAATGTCAACCTTTGTTTTTGAAAAATAACAAGTATGTCAAGTGGATGAGCCTCTAGCAAATTTCACCAAATACACCAAGTAAAATGCGAAAGTTAAATTGCAGAACAACAGAAGACTGGGTATCTTTTTTTATAAGCCAAAAAAAAGTATTCTTTTTTGTAAGCCAAAAAAATAAAGTGGAGTAAACGGGGAGAAGGAAGGGGAAGGGAGGTAGGGCATTTTGTTAATAGTTTTAGAGGAATATTTTCCGATATTTTTGTTAAAACCCCAAAAAAAAACAAATTATCAAATCTGCTCCCACCCCAACTTTATTTTTATTTCTACCCCAACCGCCCGTGGGCTGGGCGGTCCTATTTCCCCACCTGACCGCCCAGCAGCCGGGCGGTCCACTTTTCAAACCTGACCGCCCAGGGGCTGGGCGGTCTACTATTGTTTTTTTTTTATAAGAGTTTTATGTTTTAATTGTTTGAATGTTTTATATTAAATTGTTTTAATGATTTGTTTGAATGTTTCATATTAAATTGTATGATATATATTTATTATTTGTTGACGATTATATTTTTATAATTGACGATTATTTGTATATGTTATGTAATTGTCTAGCTTTAATATAATTGATTAGTTTTATATTAAGTTTTGTTAATGTTTAAATGTTTCTAAATGGTAATCGAAATGGTCTAAACAACAAAAGTAGTAATCGAAATGGTAAGTCTAAACAACAAAAGTAGCAATCTAAATGATAAGTCTAAAAATGAAACATAACAGTCCAAACACCAAATATAATAATCCAAACTAAAATACTAGAAACCTATCAAACTAAAAAAAATATAAAAACCCTAACGGCGATGACGAGGGCGAGGTCCGGAGTGCTCCAACCTAGTAGGTGCATGGCGGTCCCTCTGCGACGGCGGACGCCTCTGGGGAACCTCATCCACCTGCATGTCATCGTGTACGGCCTCGCGCGCCCATGGGTTCGCCCCCAGGTGTAATGCATGCTCCCCATGGATCCCTGCCTGTGTACGCAACACCCACGGATCGGCCTCCCAAGTAGGAGGATACGTGGCCGGAGGCGGTGTGCCAAATATAGCAGCGGCAAAGCCATCTGCAGTCTGTGCCCCACTCCCACTGGCCTCGCCGTCGTGCTGTCTGGGCTCCATATACTGCGGTCGGTGGGGGCTAGCTAGCTCCCATCCGCCCTCATCTCCAGTGAGGTCATCCAATGAGAATGAGGCGGCGGCGGCAGCTTCATCCTGCATGTAAACAATGTTAAATTAAAGACATAGAAGTAACGAGTAAATTAATTAAATAATGAACTTTTGCTACCTCGGTAAGCTGCACTGGAACTCCATGCTCGTTGTAGTACGCGTTCCACGCGTTGTTGTTCAACACCTATTGGTGGATCGCCCAACCCGAGTCATCATCTGCAGAAATGAAGATAAATTAATAAGAATAATCTTTTAGAGAGACACTTAATAATGATCATTTGTATGACATATTATTACCTGCAGGAGGTGGCGGCATCTCCGCAGCGTACTCCAGGCTGCTCCGGATCTGGTGGTGGGGCCTTTATCTCGCGCCAATTGATGTCCTCCCCAGCATCGTGCAACATACCAACGAGGCGCCCGTCCCAGCCAGAGTCCTCCACGATCGGTGCACTGTGTTGGAGCATTTGACATCCTATCGCTCTCCAACTTTTTCTCGCCATGCACACCAAGCTGTGTGCCACTCTGTTCGCTGGTTAGCGCAACGCAAGTTTTGGTACGCTTGAGGGCGTACCTTTTAAAACCGCGTTTACACTTCACGAGTAAGGGTTGCAAGTGCACAACCCCTATCGAGTAGTATAATCGGGTATCGATCCACAGGGACGGACAATTACTAGGTTAGAATCTACCTAACTCGATTAAAAACTAGAAGTGAGAAAGGTTTTGTTTGGTATTTAATTTCCTAAAAAGGTCAATTCAAACAATTCAAACAATTCAGGAAGATGTAATAAAATGCTAGAAGAAATGTAAATTGTGTTTTGATTATGGATAAAAGGCGTTTCCAGGGTTTCATACTTCATCTGTGATCTGCCTCTAGTGGTACGGCCCGTACCAAGTTGGTACGGCTAGACCGTACTTCACTTGGTAAGGCAAGGCCGTACCACTCTGGTAAGACCCGTACTGGCTTTCCAGAACAGAGCTTACCAGTTCGAGTTGATGCATTTCCTTGCTGGTACCTTGTGCTAAACTCTTTAGAAATGTTCAATTGACCATACCTAAGGTTCCTAAGCCTCAACTGTCGTTTGTTGGATCAAGATCTAGGTTGGAATGCAATTGATTGCCTTTTAGGGATTTCTACACCTCAACTCTCGTGTGTTGGTACAGACCTACCCTAGCTGGTTGATTGGAGACCTAAGGCACCCTCTAATCTGTCGATTAGAGGAGAATTCAACCTCTCGGCTTCAATTCGAACTATTCTACCCTAAGCACTTGATTTGGATGAAAGATTGAGATGATCACATGACCTTGATAGGTTCGATCTAAACCTAGAGGTTCATCATACACAATCACAGCAAACAAAGCAAGAGATAGCAAAGAAATCACAATCAATCAATCAAAAGAGTTCATACAAGATACAAGTCAAAGAAAGTCAAAACAAATCAAGAATCCATCTCTAAACCCTAGAAACTGAAATAACTACTCACAGCACATGATCTGATCTAAAAATACAATAAAAGGGATAGAGACAGCCATGGATTGAAGGGATCGAGAGGAGGAAGCTTGATCCGTAGAGTTTCGCCTCTTCCTCTTCCTTCCTTCTTGCTCCTAGCTCCTTAGCTCTCTTTCTCTCTCTTACTGTGCTCTCAAATAGATCTGGAATGGAATGGATGTCGAAATTGGAGAGCTCCCCGCTTTAAATAGCCTCTGCCAAGATTTGAATCTGTCAGGCCGCCTTTATGTACGGCCCGTACCAAAGTGGTATGGCCTGGCCGTACCAGGCGTGGTGAGACTGTAGATCTTCTCGCTAGCTTTCCAAAAAGTGGTCATACGCTCAAAACGGAGTTACGAGTCAAAAGTTATGACTGTTTTAAGTTCGGTGCTGAAATTTCTGGATCTGACGCAGGTCGCGTGGGGGAAGTCAGAACTCTGCCTGCTTTGCTTGTTTTCGCCTATTTCCTGCAAATCAACCACAAAACTGCAGCAGTACCATATTCTATTGATTTTCAATGTAAACTATGCAATTTAGTGGTCGAAAACATAAGGTCTGGTATGAAAATAGGTCGAAATAATAGATAAAATATGGACATATCACACTCCTCTAATAGCGGTCAAAATCTGCACACAATGTATTTTTATTATTATTATTGGAAGATGAATAAATAACTATAATTTTTTAAGCATTTCAGTTTCATTTAAACATACCGAACGAGTATGGATCGGGCCGAAAGGCAAGTAAGTCCTAGATCCGTCACCCGTGAGTCTCCGTCGAAGAGCATCACCATAGTCCCCCTGTAGATAAACCGTCGGCATGCCCCATCTCTGGTACCAGACTAAATATCGTAATTTCCAAGGCCCGACCGGCATAGGGGCATCAATAGCTGGAGGCGGGGTCCATAAGTGATCCCCCGGTGATGCAGCACGCTGGTAATGCTCCCAGAAACGCGTGCTCCAGTTGACTTTGGGCTTGTTGTGTTTAGTGCTGCAATATAAATTAATTAGTAACGTGTATGGCTGAACAAGTAATAAAATAGGCAAATAATAAGGCAGTGGGTAGTTACCTGTGCAGCTGGGTGGTCTGCTGCTCGCCCAACTCTGGAAAATCAGGGACATAGGCATCCAAGCCAAACTGACAGGGCACTCGATCAGGATAGTGATACTCAACTATCCAGAAGCATACGCAAGGCCCCCGATAAAACGAGAGATGTCTCTGCTCTAATGTCAGCTGGCACAGAAGGCCCTGATCGTAGAACAGACGATAGGGGTACCAGGTGATGCTCGCCTCGTGAAGCATCTGGAGCTGACCTCGGACATATGAAATCCCCACGGTCCTCCCCCTGCCCGTGTCCTCGTATGTGTGGAGAGGAGCCCATATGGCACCGTACCCCGGACGTCTCTCGGGGTCATCTCCTGTCCATAACCCATGCTGAGCTGGAGGAACAGGCCGACACACCGGTATGTGCGACCAGGACCACTGCTGGAGTAGAAGAAGCGGTCTGGCAATCTGCTTGTTCGTCGCCTAAATTTTGGACATGCGATGCACTTCTGGTAAATATGGAACCCTAATATTTGTAATAAAAAAATTAAAATATTTGTATAAACTTACCAGACAAGCATGACACAAGCCCCGGTATAAGTGGGCGAGTACGGCTCCACCCCAGTTCCACTTCGACGGCCGCTGAATGTCCCTCAGCAGAGAGAGGAACATAATCGGGACCGCGTCACCGCTGGAATCGGCAAACATGACGCTGCCACATAAATTCATGACAAACGCCCTCACGTACCTGTAATATAAATTAGAGACATAAATAACTACAATTTTTGTTGAATCCATAACATATTTTAATTTGCAACTATTTGTGATTATCTCAGAACGGCCTGCTCGTCACGTGTCTCGGGGGTGATCCTACGCCGGTGGAAGTAACTGTGGAGCGCCGCAAGACTGATGCAGTATTTGGAATACCGGTACTCCTCCTCCTCCTCTCCTTTCTTCTTCTTCTTTTGCAAGTCCGTCGGAGCGGCCCCCAGCAGCTCTGGTATCATGTGCATCAGGTCCAGATCGTATGAGACACCACCGATGGGGTCGCCATCTATCCGTAAACCCCACAAGGCGCTGATGTCACCTAGTGTGACTGTCATCTCCCCAACCGGAAGGTGAAATGTATGCGTCTCCGGTCGCCATCTCTCCACTAGACCGCAAACGAGAGCCTGGTCAATATCGCAGTGAGTCATAGTGGCCAGCTGATACAACCCGAGATGCATGATGCACTGCTCCATCAACGGGTGACGGACGTATCGTATCTCGGGGGTGCGATGTCTCACTGTCATCATCGTCGTGTCCTGCATTTTACAATTATTTCAATATAAACGTCTAATTAAATAATGTTATTTAAATTAGGAATACAAAACCAACGTACCTCCATAGATGCAAGTGAGACACGGTGCCTGACATGTGGGGTCCACAGAAGAGGACTAAATGTGTCAGGATGGTGAGGGGGATAATCTCCAAAGGGAGCATCTGCACCGGACGTCTCTGCACCGGATGCCTCTGCACCGGATGCCTCTGCACTGGATGCCGCTGCACCGGATGCCTCTGCATCGTGATCATGTGAACTCTCCCCCGTCTCCAGAGGGGCATCCCATGCACGTCCCCGTCTAGTTCTGACCATACTACATTTCAATAAACAGAAGATTCTATCTTATAAATCCTGATTTATAAACCCTAACTTATAAACTCCAATTCTGTCAACCCTAAACCCTAATTTAACCCCTAAACCCTAAATTAACAATTCAACACTAAACCCTAATTTAACAATTCAACCCTAATTTAACAATTCAACATAATTTAAACAATTTAACCCTAAACCCTAATTTAACCCCTAAACCCTAAATTAACAATTCAACACTAAACCCTAAATTAACAATTCAACACTAAACCCTAATTTAACAATTCAACATAATTTAAACAATTCAACCCTAAATCCTAATTTAACAATTCAACCCTAATTTAGACAATTCAATCATAAACCTTAATTTAACAATTCAACCCTAATTTAACAATTAAATCGTGACGGGAAAATCAACAACCCGCACACGATAATTAACAATTCAACCATAATTTATAAACTTCAGTTTTGTCAACCCTAAACCCCTAAACTACAAACTCTAATTTTGGAAACTCTAATTTTGAACAATTCAATCGTGTCGGGAAAATCAACAACCCGCACAAGATAATTAACAATTCAAATTCTACCAATCGTTCCAATGCCAATACAAGATACAAAATATAAATTCAAAAATTTATTTAAAAACTTACCCGAAATAATCGGATTGTCGCCGAGATGGCCGAAAATTAGGATTCGGGTGAGAGAGAGAGAGAGGAAGAGGGAGAGGAAGAGAGAGAGCTCTAATGGCAGATTTGAAGAGAGAGAGAGGAAGAGAGAGAGAGGGAGAGAGAGAGAGAGAGAGAGAGAGAGAGAGAGGAAGAGAGGGAGAGAGAGAGAGAGAGAGGAAGAGAGGGAGAGAGAGGGAGAGAGAGGGCCGAGTGGGGTTCGGCTAGGGTGGTTTCGGGCGGCGACGCGGGCGGCGGGGCTGGAGGCAGAGAAGAAAGAGGAGAGAGATAGCGGTCTGCTGGGGGGCAGACCACTTATAAAAAAAAATTAATAGTGGACCGCCCAGCTCTGGGCGGTCAGGTTTGAAAAGTGGACCGCCCGGATGCTGGGCGGTCAGGTTGGGAAATAGGACCGCCCAGCCCACGGGCGGTTGGAGTAGAAATAAAAATAAAGTTGGGGTGGGAGCAGATTTGATAATTTGTTTTTTTTTGGGGGTTTTAATAAAAATATCGGGGATATTTTGTTTGTTGATTTGAATAGAAAGAGGTAAAATTTTCCAAATAATTCTCACTTTCAGTTTTGTCGACTTTGTCATGCTATTGTCCATAGTCCAAGCAACTTTATAACTTTTTCTTAAAACATGTTAAAAGGATTTAAAAATAAAAAATAATTATAGACATTATTTTCCTCATAAATTAATTGTATTTTAATTTTCATACAATTTAACTATCATTTAATAAAGAACCAGCCTTTGGTTTAGTGACAAAAGCACGTAACTCTCACGTGGGAGGTCATGGATTCGAAATCCACAAAGTAGAAAAATCCTTTGTAATATAAACACGAGTTTGAAGGAAGTGGATAGGCTAAACCTCCACCTTTCATTTCAAAAAAAAAAAAAAACCTATCATTTAATATTTTTTTAAAAGAAAATCATATTATTTGCTGAACAATGAAACTTTTAAAAATATCAATCATTTGTCATGTATATATAATTTTTTTTAAAATATAGATTATATTTTACTCGTCAGAGTTCAAAACTATAAACTATATTTGTTGATTGTTCAAATTATCAAACTAGGATCGCACCCTTCTAAATATTCACGTGTTGTATAAAACAATAAAACAATATTAACTGTTTACCAAGTATAATATCCTTTCAAACAGCTCCTTTTGTAATCGTACAATAAAATCCCATTGCTCACAAAAAAGAACAAAAAACCATTGACCAGAAGAACATTCATGAAGAAATATCAGCAAACTGGTCCTATTAAAAATAACACTATGCAATTAAGTTGCTATTTCTATTCCAATAATCTGAGCAAAAGAAAGCCAGTCCGACATAATAAGCAGACAGTGATGAAACACGAAAAAAATGGTCGACCTCCATTAAAAGGAAAAAAAAACGAAACAAACAAGGCAAGCCTAATTTCTGTTCAACAAGACTCGGACGATTTCAAAAAAACAAAAGGTTCTACATTATTCTATGCTAAGACATTAGGGAAGCATTTCTACTGGAAAGCATAACCTGGAGAGAGGCCAAGAGAGGTAACTGAAGATGCCCAGGGGAAAAATTAACAAGGTGATAGCAATGTTGTATATATAGACTATCTTGTCACAAGCACAAATGGGAGTCCTGGGTCTTATAGCCGTAAGCTGGACCTTACTTTAATCATACGCTTTAGTGCCACAAGCCAGAAGTTGCACTCATCCCAGTCGCTGGTTGTCAAAGAAACCTAATAAAGTACCAAATGAGTCAAAATGAGTACATTTCTATTACTTGTTTACTGTTTTTAATTGGGTGTTTGCCAGGGACCTTGGAGAATTGTCCTGCCTCCTGGATATTTTTATTTCAAGAAAACTAACTGCATTTGCATGGCAGGTAAATAGGTTGCCACAAGAAAGATTCTATTCTCTTTTATTTTTATAGCCATGTCTCAAGTATCAGAAGTACATGTTACCTGGAGTTGTAAGGCGGAGGCGAAATCACCATTATCCAGTGCCAAACACAATTGGACCAACTTAGATGCGACACTCGGAGAAATATCCCCACCATTCAACTTCACAAACAAGGCCCCGATTTTCTTTGAGTTGTCATCTATCTCCCGCTTCTTGGATGGGTTTGCTTGTGGCCCCCCTAGAGCTCTCGATGTCTCGTCAAAAAGCCGTGTCAGGGTCAATATAACAGGCCTCAGTTCAGCTGCAAGACAATATATATAAAAACAAATGCATTTGACTCCTCAAATAAAATGTACTATGGAACAGGTGAACTCCATGTGTACTTTTCGAGTTTCTTTACGCCTAATCAAAAGAGCTTTACAGAGCTTGGTATACAACAATAACAATGGGAAAAGAGTAGCTTTTCAGTATAGCTAAGTATGTTGCATAATTGAAGCTCACAAATATTTCGAGTCTATTTAATTTCTGCAGAAAGCACTTCAAAAAGCAGCTGGTAAGTTATGCCATGCGGTGCCGGTACAAGTGCGAAACAGATTCCATACAAAATTTTGTTGTGCTCTTGGTATACAACTATGGTAAAGCAATCCAATAATGGGAATCTCAATTATACCATAGAAAACCAACCAACACTCAGTTAACTGTATAAAACAACTGAACATTACCCGAAACTTTTGATGTATCAGCTGTCGGAACGGTAGGTGGAGGAGCTGCAGGGGCAGCTGCTGGCACCTGCTGTGCAGGTGCCTGAGTCGGGCTGGATGGCTGAGTAGTGCTCATGGGGCCCATACCAGCCCTTGGTATAAAGCCTTGATTAGCCATGGGCATAAACCCAGAACTCGGGTTGGTTGCAGCAGCTTGTGGGAACTTGTGGCCTGGAATGGAACCAGTCATCGGGGGGGCTGAGCTGCGTGGTGCAGCAGTACCAGGTGGTACTGGTGCTTGAAATGTGGGGTTTGCAAGTCCCTGCAAATGCCATGAAAGTAATTGAGATAACAAACTGCAAATGGAATTTGAGTTTGCCCAATATGGAACAGAGCAAGTTGAAACCAATTAGACCAATTATTGGTATAAAGCCTATTCCTCATTTAACCATGCACAATTTACCTAACTCGGATTACATTTTTACCCAACTAATCCCAGTTAGGCCCTCAAATTAAATCCAATTTGGCCTCCATAATGATTTTAAGTTTGCACAGTGTGATTGGTAACCGTATTAGCCAGAACAGTACACAAAAAACCCCATGGAAAAAAATAACCTAAAAAGGAGGATATTCTTTGTCAGATACAGTAGACTAATGCATACTGTAACCAACCAGCTTATGTTTCATAAATGCATCAATGCAGATAAAAGACCAGAATAAACCCAAAAAATACACATCTTGAAGAAAAATATTCAAAACAATAAAATTATACTTACTGGATAGAGCTGAGAACCAAGAGTTGTTGGTTGTTGATACTGTTCAGCATTTTTAAGAACAGCTTTATTTGATGGAACAAAAGATGTCGCAGTGGGCTGAGTTGCCGGCTGTTGGACGAAACTTGGCTGCAAGAGAATGGAAAAAGTAAACAATAAGAAAGCAATTATACAAGACATACAGATAGTGGATGACTACAAAATCATCAAAGTCTTAAATGAAAAAGATGCCTGTGGAGGAGGTGCATGTTGTGCCGGTGATGGAACAAACATCTGAGGGGCACTGGCTGGCTGAAATGATGGTACTGAATTGCTCTGGAATTGAGGTACCGAGTTAGTAGAAGTATAGTCTTGGAACTGTACAGGCTTCTGTTGCACCGGTGCATAGCTGCCATAAGTTGGATTAAATGGTTGCTGCTGATAGCCTTCACCATATTGGTCACTAATGCTCCTCGGCTGCTGAGTCTGCAATTTATCATACACAAGAAAAAAATATATATAACTATCAACTTAAGAGTACAAAAATTCTAACAATGATCAGAAACACAAGTAACAGAAATTTTGGCACAGTATATTCTAACAATATCCATCGCTTCGACAGTTTATGGCTTAATGTCAAGTTGTGAGCATTCTAGAATGACCTGCTCAAACTATATTAAAGGCCAGAAAGCACATAAAAGATATCACACACGAGAGGATGGAGCACTGAACATCAGAAAAAACAAATTAAAAATAAAAGACCGAAGTCTGGACACAAGCATTATGACAAAAGCAAAACCTGATAATCAATGCTGCTATGACTCAATTGATCTGCACCATAGTAAGAGGCAGTATGTTGCTCAGAAGTGACACCATCAGCTGCAGCTGCAAATTTAAAAAGTCAACTAAGTTAAATGTCTCATTCGAATAATTCAAGTATATTTTACTATATGGCAACAACAACAATTCCTGGCCCAATACAAAAATTACCCAAAGTGAATTTCGTCACAAATCATCTGTCAGAATAACTATAATAAAAAATTTGCCTCAAGGTCCCCCTACATCTTCTTAAATGGCTGCTAGCCAGGTAAACATGTAGGTCTAATATTCTTCTCATTTTCAGTTTAAAACACCCAAAATGTAACTATTGATAAAAAAACAGTAATTCTTGTAAGCTGTTACGAATAGTAGTATCCATGAACAAACAAACATTTCTGAGCTTGAAAGTTCTTACCACTTTCGGCAGAAAATGCAATTCTCTCTCTCAAGATGGTCAGCTCCGGGGAAGAACCATCAGATCCTAACAGCTTGAGGTACTCCATCGCAGTAGAAAGGAGACCCTGGCTGGCCAAGAGTTCAGCATAGTTCTCCACAAGCTTAGACAACGAAGCACTAAACCTCTTTTGCCCAGTCGCAAGGGCCAAAGTGATTGTCTTCTCCATCAAATCCTGCCCAGCAAGAAAAGAATAATGATGACAATAAATAAATCAAATCACACTAAAATTATAATTGTATACTTCATAACAAAACTATCTAAAGAAAATATAACTTTAAACATCATTTGGATACAAATCTTAGATGGAACTCAATTCAATTTATTTTAATTGGGTTGAGGAGCTTTTCAAGGAAGAAGTTTCATCAGCACATGGATTTTAAAAGGAACTCAATTTCATTTACTGTAGTTGATTGCATTGAATTGCAATTTTCCTCTCATTCCGAAAGAAATAACCTAAGATGGCTTTTCTATAGCATTTCTAAGGAAGTATCAGAAAATTATGTTCAATGATATCACTAAAATGAAGTTCCCCTGAACATACTTATTCTTACTTCTAGTTTAATGATACCCTTGCAAACCAGACATGGAAAAATGATTTACCATTACAGCACAAAAAGAATCCGAACAAGTCCCATAACAACGTAGTAAAGCTCTACAAATAATCCAAATAGTGCTGCTTTCCTTTTATTTGTCCCGAGCAAAATATTAAAGTGAGCATTTTGTTGCCAAGAGAAATTACCTGAAGAAGGTCAACATAAGTTTTGCCTTCATCTTCTGATTTCAAGTTAAGGGACCAAATTTCAACAGTTTTGTCGATATTGCCAGCAACAATGTAGCAGAGAGTTGCAGCAAGAGTGTTCCCAGCAGCTAGAAGTCTAGAAGCAAGTGTGTCGCACAGGACGGCCCATTCATCTTTGTTTGCAAACTGAAATTCAAACATAGACAAATTTACCCTCAACTACCTCTTAAAATAATGTGTAAACTCACTGAGGCTCAACATGAATCTCCTGGGATCCAACTATCCACACAAAATTTAGTGCCACACAAACAGATTAAAAGCTTTTACACACAAATTGGTAGTAGCAAGCTTACAGTGCAGAGAAGAGCCAATGTTTCTTTCCAAGAATTCAGTGGCCAGGTGTTGACAAAGCTCATGAGATCATTACCGGCCATAGCAGAAACAATCTGGGTTTTGAAGTAGATGAAAACAAAATAAAAGTCATCTTCTAATTAAGTGTAATACAGATATAGTAGAATTTTAGTAGCAAACTGAAAATGAAGTGGATGTAAAACATCCAATATAAATAAATTGTAGCTATACCAATACGAATAATTATAATCCCTTGGTTACCGATATGAATGTCTGGATTTCCATGAACCCATCCAAAACCCTTCTAATTTTCCTTTTCTTCATTGCAAGACTAATATTTCATGCAGTTTGTTATCATGCAAGTAAAATAGCTCATGCATGCTAGTTCTATTTTTTTTTTTAAAAGTTAACTTGTTTTACTTTAAAAAAGCTTCTCAATTATATCTTTATCTTTGTTATTCATATCAATATCACCAATATCAGTTGATTAATTCAATTAGCTCGTAATTTGTATTTTCCAATTCATATCTCCATTCAAGTATCAATGCAGACATAATTTTGAAATTAAACATCATTCAATATCCGTTGGAAAAAACATTGTTTTACTTCTATCTTGTCCACTCTAATTTCACCTGTGAGTTTCTAGAATCACAACTCAGAAAAAAGCCACTAGAATCAATTTTACATTAAAATTATGTATTGGCAAGTTCATGGCATCTGCCATCCTTCAGATTATCTGCCAGAATCAATCAGGGACTGATTTATTAAATAATATAAAACACAGCTTAGTACCTTCAGATAAGAGGAAACACTGTTCTTGAGATACAAGTTGCGGGTGCTCTCCCAAAGAGATGGACCTCCAACATGAGCAATAACCAAAGCATCTGCCATCCTATTAGCTGCCGCACACTGTGCAACAGCTGCTTTATAGTCACCCACCACCAAGGCACGCTGAATGCTCTCATCAACAGAAGGATCAGAAGGAACTTCTGGAATCTTCTGCTCTTCATCCTTCTTCACCTGTTCAGTTCCACTGCTGGAGACATTCTCTTCTGAGATCAATGCATCCTCAGAGGTAGGCTGCGGATTGTTAAAGAACTCCTCCCCATTGTCAACCAGGAATTGAGAATCCCTTGCCTCAGGAAACGTGCTGCTGTTGTTGTCAAAACTGAGGGAGTCTTCAAGGTTCTTCACAAGGTCATCAGTGGAGTCAACAGTCTGGCTTTCTGGTACACTGAAGCCAAGATGATCCAGCAGTTTTGTCCTTGCAGCACCCTCTTCATCAAACATCACTTTCAAAAAGCTCCAGGTTTCTTTCTCTTCTTCAGATCTATTCAATATATAGTGAATACATTAAAATGATGAGCAGATAAAGAAATATAGTTTCCTTAGTGATATCAGTAATGACAAAAAATTACTACTAATATATAGCGCCAAGCTAGATGGCTTTTGTAACAGTTGTATGAAGAAAAACATGGTCATGCAGTTCAAAATACTCGATTAAATGATATAAACCAAGAAAGGTAACACAACAAAATTGGGCATAACCTATTGGCCCATATTTCATTGGTACTGTAACTTGTAGAGATGATTTTATCAATCAAAGTGTTTGGTCTCTGCTCAGTACAGGGGAAGATGGTATTAATTAGAATGCCAATATCTGGAATGAGATAAATGGTCACTTCTAAGAGAAACAACAAAACATTTATATTGTAATATTTATATAGAACGCCTGTTGGAATACATTACAACACAAGGAAAACATGGAAACACCTGCAACAAGCCATTAATGATTTTAAAAGGATGAAGACATACTTGGACTCCTCAGATTTCTTCTCACACAATGCTCGGAGTGACGCTTTTTCCCCATTTTTTATCGCAGATTCAAATTCAGTTGATCGGCTAACCAGAGTATGCTCAGTAACCAATTCATGCACATAAACCTGAAGAGAAAACAGAGAGTAAGTGGCAGAAAAAAGATGACTAAGTTAGGGAAAAACAACGAGGCGTTGGAGTACCTCAGAATTAGCATTTGGGGCATTTGGCACAACTGGACTAGCACGAAAAGAGACAAACTTGCCTCCAAAACCAAAGGAGCCACCAGTTGGGCATTTCAGCCATTTTGGGGCCCTCAAGCGAGCTGGAAACAATGAAAAACTGAATATTAACCAATGAAACTAATTGAAACTAATTGAAAGAAAAAAGATGTTGAATAGGTACTTTAGAATACCTGGAGCACTACCAAAGGATCCCTCTCCACCTGAATAGCGGCCACAAGCCTGGAAAATGGTATTATTTAATATGATGTCATGAAAATCCATCATCTTTCTGAGTCAAAAATGACTGTTAAATTTAAATAACAACAAAAATACAGTACCTCTATGTTGTATATTCCAATCTTAACGTCAAAAGAGGAAGCTGAAATGACCCCTGGAATCTTCGGGTACCAGTGAACATCGAAGTTCCAGTTTGTGCTAGCTGGAAGTTCACTCGCTATCTGTATCACAATGAAGTAAATAGACACAACAAAAGTTATTTTATTAAGGTGGGATGCAGTTCCATGTAGATCTGTACAGGAATTAAGAATGAAACACGATGCTTTACCTCTCCACTATGAGTGTCCCAACAAATAGTTCTGTTATCCTTAGCACAGGTAAGCAAAAATGAGCTATCATAGGGACACCAAGACATGGCAATTACACCTGGTATCCAGAAACAAAAGCAATAAAAATATATATATATGACATAATAGTACACAAGTATAAAGTTGCAAGCATTCATAGGAAATTATGAACAGATTGGAAATCTTCAAGAGGAGAGCTAAATTAAACCTTTTGTGTGTCCAACAAACTCTTTCAAAGGTGATATTGTTTTCCTCACATCCCACACCTGTCAAAAGTAAAATGGAAAAGGTAAACAAGAAATGACTACAGGCAGCAAATCTTTTGCATCACTAATAACAACCACATAATGAAACTATGAAGTGATGGAATGACAAGTGCTTTCTTCTATTCTGATGAGTTATTTAAACCCTAATTGATAGCTTGTCTACCAATTATTGTCTTTCTTGGTCTCAAAAGATAGAACTTAGGCAAAAGCTTGACAAAAAAATAAGAGATCTCCTTCAAAGGAACTTTATTACAAAACACCTCATGCTATGAAAAATAAAAACAAGCAAAGTGACCCTCATGCAAACAAGGAACAGAATTCAGAAAGTTGCTCTTGCAATTTCAATCTCATTGTGGAAATAGCATTCCACATTTAAGTTTTAACATAACAATTAGAGCTTCCAGAATTTCAGAAATGGGCTTGCTCTTTAAAATTTCTAACAACAATTCTTCAACTCATGACAAATTATGACAATAAAAATTTAGACTAATAATAATCATACCCTGAGAGAAGGAGAGCTATCATCATCAGAGCCAACAATTAGTTGTGTTGACATATCAGGATTCCATTGCAAAACTGAGCACCTCCTTCTATTTGGGTCTGAAAAGCTGTTGATCATAGGAGATGAAAACAATGACAAAGTAAAGTTAAAGATGAGAAAAAGAAGATGTTGCATTAACTACTGGCAATCAAGTAACATCAAATTACGTACTTGCCTTGTTATGGGCTTTTGCTGTCTTAAGTCCCAGACAACTGGAAATCAAGCATAAGAAACAAAAAAAGAATGTAAGTATTCCACTCTCCCCACAGCAAATTGACAAAAAAAAAAATAACTCAGAAGTGCAATACCAGATATGCCATTATATGAAGTTGAAGCTAGTATGTGCTGAAACTTGGGATTCCAAGAGACAAAAGAGACCTCTGTTTGAGCCCCAGAGCCAACTCCCTATTTTGAAAGAAAGGAACATTCATGCCTTTATCAGAACATATGGAAAACTCAAAAAGAACCATGCAAGAATAACCGATCTTAAAATTTCATGTATTATAAAGGAGGTATAATACCTTCAGAGGTGGGAAAAGATTTGGCTCAGGAGGCTTTGCCAGATCCCAGATGCATATTTCTCCTTCATCAGCTCCAGAAGCAAGCAAATTTGGTGCCATCGTGCTAAATTCCAATCCACGAACCTATGTTTTTGAATTACACAAGAAAAACAGAGTCAACAAACTAACACAGACCCAGATACAGCAAAATGATAATAATGACAAGGTAGTAAATAAATTTTGGTGTCAACATTATTACCGGTCCGGTGTGATTCTCAAGCCTAGCCACCAAAGCTGCATCTTGATCTTGGGAGCTTTCGTGAATAACATAAAAGGACAAAATGTAAAGCATCATAACTTGCCAGGATAAAGAACAACATACAAAAGGCGGAATACTTTTGTTAGGCTGATGGCTCCATTGAATTATTCAGATTTTAAAACTGTTGGTTCAAACCAGAATTACAATACTTGGTTTGTTTCCATAGAAGATTCTCTGTACTGTATATAACACATAATAGAGGTTGGATAAATATCAGCACAGTAACTCTCACTTACTGTAAAATCTCAAATAGAACATACAATAGCTTAAAGAGCAAAATAACAATAAGCTCAGTGCAATCTGAAACTCAGGTTAAGCTCAAGTGTCCACATGAATACATGATGTTTTGATATGATCTTTTTATACCTCCAGATCAAATACAAAACATTATGCTTTATTCAAGAGCTCAGTAACAAGTCAAAATTTTAAGTTCCAGATAGCATGCATTCTCTTTCCCAAAATTCCATTCCATTTGGTCTCTATTTGTATGCCATTAAGATTCTAATTCCAGTATCTTGTACTAGGAATTACAAATCTACTAATCATAAGACAAATAAATTAACAACTAATTATATCAATAAGTTTCAACACTCATTATCCATCAAGGATAATTCGATCCCCTTCCTTTCATAAAATATGTAATTCCGTACTCACAAATGCAATCTACTTTTTCAGGTCTTACAAAACCATGGCTTATAATGCACCAGATCTGTTGAATTACACGCACCTGATCATAGTCGAAGGGTTCCAGACACCAATGGATCCGTCGCCAAGCCCGCCAGCAAGCAAGCCCAGCGAGAACTCTTCAGACGAAGCTGGTTTAGACCACGACAACCGATTGAACCGATCCGGACTGGGAACTGACACCGCAAGAGGAAGATCAGGTTCGTCGGATTGAAAATCTAGCTTAAATATCTCGAGATTCGCGGAGGAGCTGAAGGACAGATCCACCGCGCCGGACATAGTCCCAGCGGCGAGGTACGGCGCGTCAGGAGCGATCGCCACCAGCGCCGATCGCTGTGCACTCTTGATGCACGCCATGAGGGAAGATAGAAGGAAGAAGGGTCTCTGGATCTCGGTTTGAGTTATCTGAGAAGGATGTCTGGGATCTGGAGGGAGTGTTTAGGCCTTCGCTGTGGCCTTGCGGATCGGGGTCGAGATGAAAAATTACGGAACCAAGCAGAGTGGAAAATCAGAAATCGACGGAGGGTTTTATTTAGGTGCCTTGAGATAGTTTGTAACGTACTTTATAGATTGATTGTGTAACGAGCTATTAGAAACAAACCAGTTAGTTACTCCCTACATTAAATGAATTACAACAAAAAATACAGAAATATGCAATTTGGAGCGCCAGGAGGAAAATGTTATAGTCACTGGAGATCCTACGGTTAATCTTACGAACACGCTGACGGTGGAATCTTAGCCCTTCAAATTACAGTGATCTGCCATCTGTCGATCATGTTAAAGACCCGAGTAGTGTTGATTTTCTACTTTATTCAACCTTTTTCTTTGGATCAAAGGACTAATTTTTGGTTCAGTAGTGTGACACTTCTGCGTTATAACCTTTATTCGCCGGTTGGTTCATATCTTCTTCATTTTTTTAATCGTCAAAAAAAAAAAAAAAATATCACATCAATATTTTAATAAAAAATTTACAATAATTTCAGGTTTTCAGTACATCATTACGTCTTTAATTTTAATTTCTCTGACGTAATAAAAAATAATTTTACCAGTATTAATATTTCATCCCTAAAATTACTATTTATAACATCTGATATATGTGGTACTTTCAAACAGATTGCTAATTTAGCAAGATTACAGTAATTGACAATTGATCCACATTCCTATAATTAAAATTATAATTATCATATCATCATTTGTAATTTCTTTACAAACAGAAATTACATAACATTGTAAATAATTTTCTTATTCAATATATCTATTAGTGGAACTTTCCACTAACCCTAAAAAAAAGTAATTATCTGAAATTTATCTGAAAACTGTTATCTGAAATATTTTTATTTATCTGAAATTTATCTGAAAACTGTTACCTAAAAAAAGTAATTATTTGAAATAATTTTCTTATTCAATACCAACTTCAAAAAATATTTTTATCTGAAATTTAGAGAGGAGAAGCAAGAAACATTCTATTTGAATCTTTGTAACAGTTTTTCATTAAACTGTAATTGAGTATTACATGGTATTTATAGAGAGAATCAGCTATACAATCTAAGTCTCAATCTAATGATAAAACTGTTACAACAGCAAAACAGAAAAAAAATAAAAATAATAACAGAATACTGTTAACAGAGACTCTCTTCTATCTTGATAACTATTGGTCTCCGAGCTGGTGCTAGAAAGAATAAAATATCTCAAAGATAACTGTATAAAAAGAAATTGATTAAGTACCCGAAAATATTGGACCGGCTCCACCACATATTTCCTCATCAATCCAGCCATCCATATCCCACCACCTAACACAAGAAAATAACAAAAGCAACCGTGACGATAACAAAAATAAATAACAATAACAAAAGATTATTGTATACTTATTTGCGTTCTGTTTTTTAATTAGTGTAAAGTGAGACTGTGATTGAGGAAAAGCCAGGTGCCCCTGGCACATGTAAATATCTTTTTAATTAATATAAATCGTTAGAGGGCCTTGCCCCTAACCCTACAAAAAAAAAAAAAATTGCTGGGGCCACCTTTAGGTAAAGATATTAACAGAGCTGATTTGACTTCATACATCATATTAGTTACATAAATTTTATTTTCTTTGTTAGTTTGTGCACTGCATGAAGCTAAACTAGCTCTACCAATATCTTTACACCCTCTTTAGAAAATAAAGCTGAGAAGCGAGAACAATTACTTGAGTGGTAATGATAAGAAGCCAACTACCAATATCTTTACACTCTCTCCCTAGCCGTCAATAACCATAACGGCCACAACCTCATATTTTTTTTTCGGCTCTCCATGGCCGTTAATGACCATAACTGCCACACATTTTTTTTTTCCGCCTGGCCATGATGGACTATTACAGCCTGTGTTTTTGCTTTTCGTTAGTTAATCTGTGTTGCTAATTTGGCCGTGATGGTCCATGACGTCCCATGGACGTTATGGATAATCACGTTTTTGTTATATCTCGAATTTCTGCCAAATGCTTCTTCAATATCGATATTTATTTATTTTATTTTCTATTAATAAAAATTTCGGTAGAATGCTGGACGGGATTTGCACTGTTCATTGTGCATTGTGCGTTGGCTTTCTCTGTTCCGTACGATCCAAATTTGACGGTTGATCTTCGTCGCTGACACGTGCTTAGCGCGAAGTTCGCGTTGTCGACACCTATTCTTCCTCAGCCTCGCCTTTCTCTCGCCTATTCTAAATCCTTGGCCAATTCCGCTTCGCCGCCTCTACGATTTTGATTTATGTGTTTGTTTTGAACAGCAATCAATAATTCAGATTCAAAACATTTCTATTTTTTTTCAATAACACACAAAGGATTCGGGTTATTTGTCGCAGTCTTTCTAATAAATCAAATTATATAGTATTCCATCTATTTTAAAAAATATATATAAAATATATAAAATATTCTAATATTTTAATAAAAAATAAATAAATTATAATATTTTCTGTTTAATTAAATAAATAATCAGAAAAACCTAAAACTATCATGATTTCATGAAAAATAATCCTAAACATCAATTTTAATTTCTAGTTTTACGAAACTGTGAATTTATTTTGTGGTTTTGAGAGGGCTAAAATCGTAAATTAAATTTGTGTTTTCGGAGCCTAAAATTGTAAATTAAAACTGTGATTTGGACATTTTTGAAATCTTGTCAAACCGGACATAGAATTCGAATTTTTTTTTTTTTAATATTAATAAAAATTTCGGGAATACGAGGCACAGTTATTAGGTTTCATTAAAAAATAAAAATTTGTAATTGAGATCGGCAGGCTGTCGCAGCAGTCTAGCTCGGATGCAGTACTTGTCGTGGCAGTGACAGTGTTTACGCATGACACCTGTCACCAACTCCCTCGTGCATGGAGCATGCTTCAACATGCCACAGGGATGCAATTAATGCCACGACACCTATTCTTCCTCAGCTTCGCCTTTCTCTCGCCTATTCTAAATCCTTCTCAATTCCTCTCCGTTCTTTTCGCTTTTTCTGTTCTCCCTTGGCCAATTGTGGTTTCGAATTAAAATAATTCTAAACATCAATTTTAATTTTTAGTTTTACGAAACCGTGGATTTATTTTGCGGTTTTGAGAGGGCTAAAATTGTACATTAAATTTGTGGTTTTGAGGTCTAAAACTGTGAATTAAAACTGTGATTTGGACATTTTCCAAATGTAGAATTCGAAAAACTTTTTTTTGGATATTAATAAAAATTTCGGGAATACGAGGCACATTAATTAGGTTTCATTAAAAAAAAAAATTTGTAATTGAGATCGTGAGGCTGTCGGCAGTCGGCAGTCTAGCTCGGATGCATTACTTGTCGTGGCAGTGGCAGTGTTTACGCATGCATGACACCTGTCACCAACTCCCACATGCATGGAGCATGCTTCAACATGCCAGCAGGGATGCAATGCCACGTACACATCCGTACCTCCATCTGGTTCGGCGCCGCCTGAATTTCCAAATTCCAATAAAACTCGACATTCACCCCCCATTACCACGGAGAAACAAAACTAGCTAAGACCTCAGAGACCAGCTCCCATGGGAGAAGAAGCGAAGGATAAGTTGTTTGAAAATGGTAAAGTACGGAATACCATAAGCGAGATTAACGAGGATGTGATGCCGATGCCGTTCATGGCTCTCAATCACGTCTCACGGTTGTGCAAGTCAGTGAAGGCGTCGGTCGAATTCTATGTCAAGGTTCTCGGTTTTGTCGTCATCGAACGCCCTCCTTTCGACTTCAATGGTGCATGGTATGGTGATTTAATTCTTATATGATTAATATTAATTTGTCTCCTAATAATTAAACCCACTGTACATGTAATTAACATAGTATTTTTACATTCTCTATATATTCCATTGCTAGCTCTTTTGATATGATTATATGAAGGAAGCAGCAATTCAACTATTTAAGTTGATGGAAGTGGATTTTCATCCTATCTATTGGCACCATCCATTTCGCCAGTTTGACTTTGCACAATTTAGCTTGACCTAGTCTAATGCACCAATGGAACTTCACTATTCAAAATTTTCAAATTTAAAATATGTGTCAGCTTCATTTTCTAAATATGACTAATCTAAAGCAATGTAGATTGAAGGACATATAAGTTGGATGGCAATCGGCAGGTCTCTTCTTTCTCTAGCCATTTAGCATTTATATCATTTTTGTTTTGATCTTTTTTTTTTTTTCTTAATTTCACCATCAGGCTGTTCAACTATGGTGTTGGTGTTCATCTAGTACAAAAGCAGGATGGTGTAGCATTTCCAGACGCTGATCAAAACCACCTTGACCCCATGGATAACCACATATCTTTTCAGGTACAGAAAGGATTCTAATTTTGGGTATGTTTTGAGTAAATTATGAAAATCGATGAAACAGTATGCTGTTAATTCTCCAAAGAAGTAAACATCCTCTGATAGGATTCTATCTGTTAATACTATAGCAATCGCTGGTACCGTAAGTTGAATTGCATCAATTGCTGGTATGGAAGGACATACAACACTGATATTCAACAGAACTAGATCTATATTTAAAAAACAAAACATACACAAAACAATAATGCCACGCTTGTTCCTTTGGCATCATCTTTAGGCCTTGTAGAGTGATAATTAAGTGAAAAAATCAGGGAATAATTTTGTTCTATGTAGAATGATGGTAAGAATTATCTTTTATCCTCTACTACATCCCTCTGTTAAACATGGCCTTTAGAAGTTTAGATAACTCTTTGGATTGTACCAGTAATTTGAAAGTTCATGCTTCCTTGCATGGTTTATACTGGCTAAGCCCCGCCTTGAAATTTTGAACATTCAATGGTTTTTCTTTTTTTCATAGTGCGAGGATACAGGGGCAATGGAGAAGAGGCTCAAGGAGATGAAGATCAAGTATCTCAAGCGAACAATAAATGAAGAAGAAGGTTCACCGATTGATCAAATGTTTTTCAAAGATCCTGATGGGTTCATGATTGAGATATGCAATTGCGAGAATTTGGAGCTGGTTCCAGCTGGTGCGTTTGGTCGTATAAAACTGCCACGTGACCGCCACAATCCTCCCTTGCAGATGAAGTGATCCCTACACTTTGAAATTTGGTTGAGTAACGTAGCGAAGTTTCGTTCTTCATGTTTTTAAACTTTGTTTTAAGTAGTTCGTTGAGTTATGACGACCATGTTCATATGTTTTGGAAAACATGTTTAGTTGCAAGGGGTTTCAACCATGCACCAGAGAAGTTTTTATTGTGTTTAGTTAGAACTTCTAACTTAGAAGGAATGAAACAAAGACCGGAAGTTTTTTTTTATATGATTTCTAGCTTTTAAGTATTTGTTTATATTTAACATATTATTCATATCGGAATTTACCAGTATTTATATTTTTGGTATAGTACATATTTATCATCTTTTTGAATGATTTTACGAATTAAGGTCTTTTAAGTTAGAAGTTAAATTTTTTATAAGTAAATAAATTATAGTTTTTAGAATTTTTATTTTTAACAATGTGAAGTTCAAATATTTTTCTCATTGAATGAACATTTTAATATATTTGTCGTTAATTAGTTTAGTAGGTGTTTCATTCACGAAATATGTATTATATATTTTTTGTGGTCTTAACAGATTTAACAGATTTAATATATTTTTTGTGGTCCTAACAGATTTTTCAAATTTCTGTTTATAAAGGATTTTTCTACTTTCTGAATTTTAAACCAATGACCTTTTACATGAAATATTTTGAAGTTGATTTTAGTTAATTCTAGAATATTTTGAACTAAATCGGCTTGAAATATAGTGTCTCGATCGGAGATTTAGATTGTTGTTATAGTTTACGAAAGTATAATTGTTTTAGTTCTTCGATTATTTTTGGCATCCCTACCAGGAGAATATAAATTTTTTCATGTAGATTTGATGAACAAGAAAGAGAATATCATGTAAAAAGAAAAAAAGAATGCCTACGAGTAGCGCGCTATATAACATGCATATTAATTTATTACAATAAAATTTTTATTATCATAATAAAAATAAATAATATAAATTAATTTTCTAATAACTTTTTAAAGATATTTGGTCTCCTTGTTGAAAATAATAAGGCAGGAGTATAGCATGACACATAAATTTGTTTCAAAATATATTTTTAATTTACAGATTTTAGAGGAAACTGAAACAAAGAAACTGGAGTTTTGCATCACACATAGTCACTGCTAGTCTTTATAAAGTTTTGATGTTGGGAATTTTTTGAAATAAAATTCGTAATTTTCAATCCCATATAAATGTTTATCAGTCACATAGAGAATTGTGATTTTTTTGTAATTTCTGTTATATTCTTTTCATGTTTTCCAGACATATTTGTAATTATTCAAGATTAGTTACTTCTTGAGACAGTTCTTTTTATCTCTTCTTAATTATCTCTGAACCAAAGCTATTTTCCTGTGCCTAAGTCGAAGAATCAGTTCTTTCTGAGTCTTTTTCTACCTTTTTGAATTTATTATTAATGGAAGCAAGATTAATTTGTTTTCATCATTTTGAGTTCATGAGTTCTTGACAATTCTTGGTTGCTTTCTTTACGTTTTTTAAATACAATTATTAAGTTCTGATACTAATTATCATGATTGAAGAGCTTAAAAATGTTGAGTAATCGATCATTTTGGAAGAGAATGAATGAATAATTGTAACAATATAAGTTGGTTTAATTATTTTAGTGGAATATGTTTATTATAAATTAGTCATTTTACTCTATATAATATAAGTCATGATGGAAAAACATATTTTCTCATAAAATTTTACTTTTATCAATGTTGCTTTAAAATTACATATTTTCCCTCTAAATTAGATATTTTCGTCTCAAACTTCCAAAATGAGTATTTTATAAAGGGTAAAGGATAGAATGGGTATCCGATTTTCGGGTAGAACTAGGGTGCTCTTGAGTTCACCAAGCCCTTGGTGAACTCAAGCCTAAAACCCATCGGATCGGCTTCAAACGACGAATCCGAACCATTGAAACCCGTCTACCTTACGAGTGATGCGTCTACATGCAAAAAATTTAAATTTTGAAATTAATTTTGCATAGAGTCAAGTGGTCAAAAAAGTCAAAAAAATGAATGTATTAAAATTAATTTATTAACCTTCTAATTTTGACCGCTTGACTTTATCCTAAATTAATTCGAAAGTATAAAATTTTTACATGTAGACGCATCACTCGTAAGGTAGGCGGGTTTCAACGGTTCGGATTCGTCGTTTGAAGCTGATCCGATGGGTTTTAGACTTGAGTTCACCAAGGGGCTTGGTGAACTTAAGAACATCCTAGTTCTACCCCGATTTTCGTAAAACAATTATTTAGTTTTGTTTGCAGTAGTGTGATATTCATGCTTTAAATAATTCAAATGATTTCCTAATCTCAATAATTAATAGCTTTAACTTTGTTTCAATCTTTACATGCATCCAGTTGAGTAAAACGTTTATCACTCTCATACCTAATATTTGTTATTATATATTAATTCCATCGTTCATCCTAGCTATAGCAATTTAATAAAATTATTACAAAAAATATAAGTAGTGAATAATCAATTATAAACTATTGCCAATTGATCAGTAATAATCTAATATCTACATATCAAAATTGTCTTTTGAAGCAAATTTAATTATGTGCCATGTTACTTTTGAGTTAATATATTAAAATAACACGTCATTAAAAAAAAATCACTTAAGAATACAATTTATACTATTTATTTTTTATTCTGATAATAAATTTTTCACTGTAATAAATTACTATTCAAGTTATATACCACCTACTCATGATGCAGTTAAAATATTCCATCTTTAACCTACCAAAAATGTACATGGTTCTGAAACAACAACAACAACAACGGCCCAACAGCCCAAGCATTGTGCGGTCTTGCATTTGGGACAACGGCCCAAGCATGCCTCACTTAAAATTTCCAGTTTCATACCTCGCATTTGAAATATATATCTTTCATTCATCTCCATCATATATTCATCCTATGACATATGGATCTACATGTTTTTTTTTTCATATAAAAAATTACACGATGATCAGGTTATACTTCTCTTATAACTTAATAATGATTTATTTCAGTTCCAGTATATGATTTGACAAATCAATCAGACATTGTATCATTTTACCGTTGGAGCACTCTTCCTGTAAAAGAAAGAAAATTATACAAATTTCATGATACTGAATTAACAAATACCTATACGGCTATACCTGAGTAAGATCCGTTACAGAAAATTAATGAATAAACACATAGTAATAACCAAGACATGCATGTACCATTTTGAAATTCAAATTAAGGTCGAGCAAAACAAAACATAATTATAGCCTCAAATATATGTGAAACTTACAAAATTAACATGGCTTCTTATTAAATCAACAATATTATATTAATCCCATCCGGTGCAAACAATAGCTAAAGTTGAAGATGTGATGAAATTTTGAAGGCCAGATGCTCATATGTACATGCTGGTAAGAATAAATATCACATGACTACTGAAAACGGTACCTGGTTTGCGAAACAGTGTTCGCTTGGCTTCCATTCTGGTACCTGTTTGGCAGTCCCCTAGCCGGTTCATGAGCAAGTTACCCCAAATGTCTGTTATGTTAATGAGTTGTTCAAACCACCTTCTGAGTGCTGGTACAGTACAGAGTCTGAGAGGGGCCCATTTCTCAGCATGGTGACCATTGTAAATTCAGGCTCAGGATTTGATCACTACAATGAGTGCTGTTCTTGGCTTCTCGCTAAGAATAACATATTCAAGCTTGAATTTTCTATATACACAGATCGAAAATATAATCAAAACGCTTCAAAAATATATTCCTAGCTCCTCAAAATCATAAATCCTAAGCACTAGAGTTGACATATAAGAGAAGCAGGATTCAGGCCCAATTTGTAGCCGGAACGTAACAATTTTTTATGAGAAATTTACATATATGGCCCATCATAAACACATAATTTAGATATATTTCTTCATTCAAATTTAAAAATTAAATATTTTGCAATTGAAACTTAACAAACCTATTAATATCTTCAATTCTTAATTTAATCACTTATAAATACACTTTCATAATAATAATAAATTTAATTTAAGCACGCTAGTAAATCAGAAGCTCGAATGGCAACTAAATCATACGCTGAGCTAGACTTGGAAGTTTCAGTAAATAAATATCCTAGTTAATTATCTGAGGAAGAACTGGAAGCGGTAAATGAATTAACTTGATGAGAGAGCCAAGGATGAATTCGTGCAATCGCAATAAAAGTATCTAACAAAATTGCATAGGAATCTGAATCACTGTTGAATGAAGGTGTACTTGAATCTCCATTGTACTGTTCTTAAAGAAGCATAGGAACCTGATGCTTACCAGTATCAATATATATTTTCACCCTATTTTTATTTTTCATTTTTCTCAACCGAGCATTTCTTATTGGGAATTTATGGCCAGATTAGGGGGTATCACTCCAATTGGCTAATAAATATAGAAAACATTATTTAATACTTGTATATATACTCGTATAGATACTAGATAGAGTATTTTCATTAACATCTCGTACGGATCGAGCCCACTAGATCATGTATATTTATAAAAAGTTTAAGTTGAAATGGAAAATTATTTATTTTTAAATTTGAATGGAGAAATATCTAAATCATGTATATTTATATATGATAGACATATATCTAAATTTCTCATTTTTACAAGTCAGCCACTTTATGAGATAGATAAAATGCCAAATTATCAATTCATACGTATCTTTTTTTATTTTTTTGAGAAAAGTAAAATAAAAGAAATCAGCTTCGTCAACTATATTTTTTTTAGAAGATCATGTTCAGAACTCACACAATTTGCAAACCCAAAACAAACAAACAAAAATACAAATTAGTTTTTAACTTAGTGACAAAGACAATGCTCTATGTATACTAAATGTATAATAAGTAGATCATAGTATTGAAATCTGGATGAATTTTTTTTTTTCTAAATATTAAATAGATACATATAGCCAATGTTTTAAAATGCGGTTTCTATGCGGTATGCGGAAGGCTACCGCATACGCATATACGGTACGCGGCCGCATATGCGGATTTTTATGCGGACTTATATATGCAGATTTTAAAATGAGAATTAATATATATATAAACAAATATGCTGTAATATGCGGTATGCGGTAATATGCGGTATTATACAAACAAGTATGCAGTAATATGCGGTAAAAATATGCGGCCAAATATGCGGCCGCATATGCGGAACCCCATATTAGACCGCATATTGATTTTCTATGCGGTTGCCAACCGCATACGCATATGCGGCCGCATGAACCGCATTTTGTTACACTGTATATAGCACCAACACATAAAAAAAAATAGCCTAAGCAAACCAAAAACCAATAAATGTATGCCCTAGTTAGATTGCAAGGGAGGCATTTAAACAGTAAAAAATTGAGGTAATTCAAACTAAAATAAACAAAATTAAGATAACAATCCACACACGTAGTTCTAATTTGTTATTCATTATATATAGTAAAAGGGCAATGGGGTGTTACTGTAGCAAGAAACAGTAGCACCCCGCTCTATGTCGTATGATGATCAATATACGCTTCAGATCATTATCGATGATGTCATCTAGCGTCATCCCCTAAAAAATTATCTTTCGCTCGTATCTAACGGTTGATCTCGCACTTGCTTACACTTCTATTATGTCAAATTCCGATTCCGATTATGAGAAAAATATCTGCTACAGTAAGTAAATAAAATAATATAAAAATAATGTCACCCATGTACACAAACATGCACAAAAAAACAGTTGCGGCGGAGCAGCAACAACGCACCTAGTTGTTACTATTTTTAGACTAGGGTTTTGGTGACAGAGTTGCACTAATTAAGTATGGATATACATGTAAAGTCGTAATGAAATAAAGCATGAGGACTTTCCCTACCAGAGCCAGAAGCTATAAATTATAATTTAATTAAAGAACTTCAAGTGGGATTCACAGGTGCATTGAATCTTAATTAGACAGACAGTCTCCCGTTGGCGTGTTGTTGGATCTTTGATTCATTAAACTTATGCAAATGCTTCGTCCCTCCCAACATTTGTACCCATTTTTATATACGCTCCAATGTCAGAAATTATGTACAATATATGGCAGTTTCAATAACATGTCTTTTTTTCAAATATGATATTTCTCTATTAAAATTAATTTTTGTTAATTGTTTGCTTTTTGTTTGGATCATAATATAGTCTGTGTCGGACTAAATTTTGAGAAGTGCGATTGTGAAGTATTTGTTTTCAATTTAATTTGTCAAAAACCACAATGCAGCCGATTTCATAATATTTGGGATTTATTGTTGACATATATTACATTGTCAAAATCAAGAAATATATATATATATTTTTTTAAAAAGACTATTGTCCGTCTCATTTTACTGAAAAAACAGAAAAGTTTTTCTGATTGGACTCCACTGGTACTAAGGTATCACAGATAGCTGGTACACCATCATCTCCAGGGTGGCAGGTATGTACTAATTGAGTGAAAGTGCATTTTCTATAATTGGAAGCCACCCCACAGCTGCAGTCTTGGCCTTATTGCTCATGTTACTTGACCAATAGGATATTAAAGATTTGATTAGCGTTATAACTGTTCTAGCTGTTTTTATAGTACAATTATTAAAGAGGAGGGTTCAAATGCCGAGATTTTTATTAATATCCAAAGTTAATTAGAAATTAATATTTATGTCCAGAATTTCCAACTTTTGCCAAAAATGCTCAAGCTGGCTACAAAATGGCCGGCTTACTCTTTTTTTTTTTTAGAGACACTGCGAAGAGCAAGATAATGAAATCTAACACTGAAAATTTGTATTTTTTGTTTAAATTATTTGTTAGATTACTTCTTTTACTTTATAATTAGCATATTTATACTAAAATACACTATATTACTTGAAATTATGTTGAATTACACTATATTACAATAAATTATGTTGAATTACACTATATTACAATAAATTATGTTGAATTACACTAAATTACGTTAAATTACGCTAAATTACAATAACTTCGCTAATTATGCTGAAATACTGTAAATTACGCTAAAGTAGACTGATTTTGTGCCATCTTTCATGAATCATAAAAAATAGTAAAAAAATTTGAAAAATAGTAAAAATTGGTATTCTACAAGTTCATTATGTAACTAATTTACTGAGCTACTTGGATTGAATAATAGAAATGAAAATCTTAATTGGAAACTTCAACTCAAGTAGAGGCTCTTCCCTTTGTTTTTTGGCAATTATGAATTTTGAAAAATGACATAGTCGTCATGAACGCATGCGTATTTTCGCAAGCTTTCCGAAAAGTGGTCATTTGCTGAAATCGGACACTCAAGCGCCGTTTTATGACCGTTTGAAGTTCGTTGTTGTTTTTCGCCTTTTCAATGAAGATACCGTCCCTATTCATATGTAATTTAGTGTAATTCACCATATTTTAGCGTAATGTAATGTATTTTAACGTAATTTAAATTAATATAGTGTAATTCAACATAATTTCAAGTAATTTAGCGTATTTTAGTATAAATATGCTAATTATATATCAAAAGAAGTAATCTAACAAATAATTTAAACAAAAAAATTCAAATTTTCAGTGTTAGATTTCATTATCTTGCTCTTCATAGTGTCTAAAAAAAATAAAAAAAAAAGGAGTAAGCCGGCCACAAAATAGCCGGTTTACTGGGGGAGTAAACCGACCATTTTATGGCCGGCTTGGGCATTTTTGGCGAAAGTCAGAAATTCTAGACATAAATATTAATTTCTAATTAACTTTGGATATTAATAAAAATGTCGGGTTCAAATGTCTTCATTTTTTGTGCCTATATCATGCCTTCGTTTTTAAAAACTTTAATAACTCAAAATTTAAAACTTAAAAGTCAAAATAAAACAGTCAGATATGATCTACATCATTTTATCTATGCAATTGTAAAAAATTAGGACATTTCAACTTTGTTTTAGTTGTCATCAAGAACTTGTAAAAACGTATTAATGTGGATAATTTTTAAACGTTGATTTTTTAACTTATTGATTCACATAAAAACAAAACTAAAATTTGATAATTTTTTATGAGTACATAGAGAAAATAATATAGATCAAATCTAACGGTTTATTTTGACGTTTATGATTTAAATTTTGAGTTATTAATGTTTTAAAAAACAGAGACATGCTGGAAGCACAAAAAATGAAGACATTTGAATTCTCCTCGTTATTAAAACACATTTCATTTCTATGTTTCCAGACAGTCCAACAAATAGCATTGAAAACTATCAAGATCCTAGTTTGTTCATGATGTGCTAATTGTGTAGCATATGCAACTATGTCTTCACACTGTTTCTATAAGTGCATAATCTGTTGATTTTTTTCTAACTAAAACCAAATCTGTTGGGCAAATGAGCATGTAAGAAAGAGGTGATAAATCGTTTCATTTAGTACAAAATGGACATGTTTGGTCTCCTATCCAACCTGTAGCAGAAAATCAAGAAATATAATTTAAACTAAAAATATAATCTTAATTTATACTTATATTTTTAGAATATATCAGTGTAAAATTATTTTTAGTTTAACAAATAATACAATTACAATAATATATTTGATCCTTATAGTTTGAAAATCTGATTTCATATGTATATATAATCAAACTAGCACCATGAGAATCGCTGGAAATCTCCCGACGATTGTTAGCAACCCACATTTTTTTTTCTAGGATTTCCATTTTGTAATTTTTTTTAGTGTAATTATATCTTCACCCATCTATCCATCCCCCATTTCATCCCCCAACTAACTAACTACCTATTCTAACTATAATTACAAATTCTAACTACCTAATGGCCCTACAAATTAATTACCCAATGTTCTCCCTTTATTTCTTTCCTCTTTCTCCCTCCCTCTCCCTCTCCGCCTCCGCCTCCGCCCGCCTCTCCCACCTCTCCCTCTCGGCCTCCGCCTCCGCCGGATCAGATCCGTCATGTCTATGTTCCTCTTCCTCATGCAGTAGCGAGTTATTTGCAAAAAACAAAGCTTCATTAATGGTGAATTAGGCCAGTGCGTACTAAGTACTAAGAAATGACAGAAAAATAAAATTTGAAAAAATTAGAGGTGTATGAATGAATACTTGATGTTTTAGATATGAATACTTCAACGTTTATGGATGAATACTTAATATCTTGGGAGAGCCTAGCTATCCCCCGTCAACCATCCCCCGTTTCATTCCCCATCAGTTGCATTAATTAAGTGGGGGACCGCATAACTGTTAGTGCATTTTAGAAATTTGCAGAAAAGTATTCATATGTAACACAACTAGTATTCATCCATCTATATGAAGGTATTCACATTTGCAATAGAAACATATTTGGATATATTACAACATTCAGCGTATAAGAAAGTAGGGGACCACAAACAACATGTGTGGGGGACCGCATAACTGTCAGAGCATTAATTAAGTGGGGGACCGCATAACCGTCAGCGCATTAATTAAGTGGGGGGACCACATAACCTTCAGCTCATTTGCAAAAAAGTATTCATCTGTAACACAACTAGTATTCATCCATCTATATGAATGTACTCATCTTTGCAATATAAGCATATTTGGACACATCACTCACTCATCTTTTACACGTTTTTAGAGATAGTTTTTTTTTTCTCTGTTCAATCTAACCAATATTTCTAACGATCTGTGAGAAATTTTGCAAATCTAAAAGCACGAACGTCTTCTACACAATTTTCTCTTTCAAATGAGATCCATAATGACATACTTTCGAGTTGTCCGTTGCACAAGTATTCATACCTCGTCACAAATATTCATCTCTCATTGAGCAAATATTCATCATCATCGTATAAGTGTAAATAGTTAATGTACCAAGAGTATTACAAACATATGTGCATACCTCGGTTAATTTTACAAGAGCAGCCGAATAATATTCATCCATAAGATATCAAGTATTCATACATATAAGTTAAAGTATTTATACCTAAGATATTAAGTATTCATCCATAAACGTTGAAGTATTCATCTCTAAAACATCAAGTATTCATTCATACACCTCTAATTTTTTCAAAATTTATTTTTCTGTCATTTTTTAGTACTTAGTACGCACTGGCCTAATTCACCATTAATGAAGCTTTGTTTTTTGCAAATAACTCGCTACTGCATGAGGAAGAGGAACATAGACATGACGGATCTGATCCGGCGGTCGACAGTGATGGATCTAACCCGGCGGAGGTGGGAGAGAGAGGCGGCGGAGGTGGGAGGTGAAGGTGAGAGACGGAGGTGGAGGTGGGAGAGGGAGGCGGAGGCCGAGAGGGAGAGGTGGGAGAGGCGGGCGGAGGCAGAGGTGGAGAGGGAGAGGTGGGAGAGGGAGGGAGAAAGAGGAAAGAAATAAAGGGAGAAAATTGGGTAATTAATTTGTAGGGCCATTAGGTAGTTAGAATTTGTAATTATAGTTAGAAGAGGTAGTTAGTTAGTTAGGGGATGAAATGGGGGATGGATAGATGGGGGAAGATATAATTACCCTAATATCTTAGGTATAAATAATTTAACTTATATGTATGAATACTTGATATCTTATGGATGAATATTATTCGGCTGCTCTTGTAAAATTAATCGAGGTATGCACATATGTTTGTAATACTCTTGGTACATTAACTATTTACACTTACACGACGATGATGAATACTTGCTCGATGAAAGATGAATACTTGTGCAACAGACAACTCGAAAGTATGTCATCATGGATCTCATTTGAAAGAGAAAATTGTGTAGAAGATATTCGTGATTTTAGATTTGCAAAATTCTTCACAGATCATCAGAAATATTAGTTAGATTGAACGGAGAAAAAAAAAATCCATCTCTAAAAACGTGTAAAAGATGAGTGATTGATGTGTCCAAATATGCTTCTATTGCAAAGATGAATACATTCATATAGATGGATGAATGCTAGTTGTGTTACAGATGAATATTTTTTTGCAAATTTCTAAAATGAGCTGAAGGTTATGTGGTCCCCCCACTTAATTAATGCGCTGACGGTTATGCGGTCCCCCACTTAATTAATGCTCTGACAGTTATGCGGTCCCCCACACATGTTGTTTGTGGTCCCCTACTTTCTTATACGCTGAATGTTGTAATATATCCAAATATATTTATATTGCAAATGTGAATACATTCATATAGATGGATGGATACTAGTTGTGTTACATATGAATATTTTTCTCCAAATTGGAGTTTACATATGAATACTAGTTGTGTTACATATCCATACTAGTTGTGTTACAAATGACTCGAGTTGCTTGCGAGTTGATTCCAAATTGGAGTTTCTGACTCGGAACTAAATTAGCAACTCGGCTCATGAGCAGTCCTACCGTTTACATACCTATATATATATATTTATTTTTTTATTTATTTTTTTTTTTTTTTGAGAATTGTAAGCACGCACGCACACAACACCCCATACCCCAATCATGCCCCTCTGCAGAATCGAGCCCTGTTCTCCCGTGGGAGGGGAACTAACGCGCGTCTTAACCATCTGCCATAGGCAGCGGTGGCTACAGCCCTATACCTAGCTCATGAATAAGAGATGTACTGTGAGGACTGCAGCCAATTATGTTGGAGAGTATTTAAAGCACTTTTTCATTTGTTTCTTTGCCTTTGCAGAATCGGAACAATGCACGGGATGCGCTTTTGGAAATGCCAACTATCTTTTAATTAAATCTTTACACTTTATTTAGGTGTATTGCACTGATCAGCGACCAGCGTACTCTCCAATTAATTTGTACAGATGTTTCATTTAATAAACAATGTAGATAGTCTTATAAATATATATATATATATATATATATATTATGAGATGGGCTATTGTGCTTTGCAAAGTAAAGAGGCCTCCGTGCTTCGGTGCTACTTTTTGGATTTTGAAAATCCAACCAATCCATCCGAACCGTTCAACATGTTCTAAATATTGAAATGTGCTTGGAGACCAAATTTTACATTTTTTGGAATTTTTTTACTATTTATTAAGCCACTTTGAAATGTGCTTAATCCGGTGGTCCAAATTTTTGTACTGTTTACCGTTGGATTAAGCACATTTCAAAGTGGCTTAATAAATAGTAAAAAAATTCAAAAAAATGTAAAATTTGGTCTCCAAGCACATTTCAATATTTAGAACATGTTGAACGGTTCGGATAGATTGGTTGGATTTTCAAAATCCAAAAAGTAGCACCGAAGCACGGAGGCCTCTTTACTTTGCAAAGCACAATAGCCCATCTCTATATATATATATATATATATATATATATATATATATAGGATTTTGCTAATATGCTACGCCTATATAAGGGCCCTCCGTGCTACGGCTCACTTTTGGAGTTTTCAAAATCCTAACGGTCGATCCGAACCGTTCAACATGATCTTCATATGAATATGTACTTGCAAACCAAATTTTACATTTTTTAGAATTTTTTTACTATTTATTAAGCCACTTTGAAAAAACACTAATTTGTACACAACAGTAAACTTTTCTGGACCATTGGATCAGCGATTTTCAAAGTGGCTTAATAAATAGTAAAAAAATTCTAAAAAATGTAAAATTTGGTTTGCAAGTACATATTCATATGGAGATCATGTTGAACGGTTCGGATCGACTGTTAGGATTTTGAAAACTCAAAAAGTGAGCCGTAGCACGGAGGGGCCCTTATATATGCATAGCACCGTAGCACTGTCCTATATATATATATATATATATATGAGTGAGGCTATGGTGCTATGCATAACACGGATGGCTAGTGTACTACGGCTCAATATGATACTTTTTAAAATCCTAACGGTCGATTCGAACCGTTCAATGTGATAACCATATGAATATGTACTTGCAAACTAAATTTTATATTTTTTCGAATTTTTTTACTATTTTTTTAGATAGGTACAATTTTGATGGTCCAGAATTTTCAGAAAACACTGATTTTTCTACCTATCTAAAAAAATAGTAAAAAAATTCGAAAAAATATAAAATTTAGTTTGCAAGTACATATTCATATGGTTATCACATTGAACGGTTCGGATCGACCGTTAGGATTTTAAAAAGTACCATATTGAGCCGTAGTACACTAGCCATCCGTGCTATGCATAGCACCATAGCCTCACTCATATATATATATATATATATATATATATATATATATATATATATATATGAGATGGGCCATGGTGAGAGGCTTGTTTTACTTCATGCTCATGTTTTCTACTTTTGAAAATTCAAAAAGTCGATCCGAAAGCTCGACATAATCTACATATTGAAATGTGCTAGAAGACCAACTTTTACATTTTTTTTGAAATTTATTACTTTTTCGAATTATTTTAAATCACTTTTTTTTATGGTCCATAATCTATTCAAAAACAACAATTTTCTACCTATCTAAAAAAATAGTAAAAAAAATCTAAAAAAATGTAAAATTCAATCTTTGAGCACATTTCAATATGTAGATCATGTTGAGCGGTTCGGATCGATTGTTTGAACTTTGAAAACGGAGATATAAGTGTGAAGTAAAACAAGAATCTTACCTCGCAACTCATCATAGCCCAACTCTCTCTCTCTCTATATATATCCAATACATATATACTAGAAACCAATAAATTGTCTCATTAGTAAATGACTTTGTGAAATGAATATTATACAATAAGGGTGATTAATGAGCTAGTTTGAGCGAGTTGGGGTATGCTCATTCTCGGCTCATTAGCTTAACGAACGAGTTGATAATGAGGGAGTTGTGGTATGAGTGAGTTGATAATGAGTGAATCACGAGTTAATAATGAACAAGTTGTGGTATTCTGCAATACATTCCTTTATTAATTGGACAACCTCTTCATAAATCTCAAGTAATAAAGTGTTCACAGGTGATTATGAAAAAATAATAATAATTAAAAGAAAAGAACTCTAAATGGTATTTTTGTTTGGTAAATGAATAAAATTAGGCTAAAAATTTGTATGTTGTATAAAAATATTACTTGAATAGATCTCAAGTAATGTTATCTAATTTATTTGAGTTTGATTCAAGGAATTAGATGTGGCAGGATTTATGTAACTCAGTTCTTAATGAGCGAGTTGGAATATGATCATGCTCGGCTCATTAAATTAATGAGCGAGTTATAACGAGTTGATAATGAGCGAGTTATTAATGAGCTTTTAACGAACGAGTTATAAACGAATCACGAGTTATGAGTAATTTATTCACACCTATTATACAATATGCATGTCGACTTAGAATTAGCAAAACAATGTTCAAATAGTATTAATATTACTCGATCTCCATTCATAACAGCTCATCAAGAATTAGCTTAGCGGTACATGACGAAGTCATGTGTCAGTTCTGAATACATATATATCAGAGTTGCACGTTAGTCAAGAACAATTACGTACATTAAAATTAATAACAATGAAAGTCAAAAGAGATTTAAACCTCAGGTATAGATTCGACGAATTTAAAAGACGATCCAATAGCTCCATTCTACTCTTCTTTTTCTTTGAAGATGCAAAGATATATATATGTGGTGGTGTTATTCAGCTGCCACTGCAGTAGCGGAAGCCATCTGTGACTGGCTAAATCGGTTACAGAAGGGTAAGGCGCCGGTCACAGTTGCTCCGTCGCTGATGTCCTTCCAGTTGACGTCACCGGTTGCTGAAGGGTAAGAGTCCGGTCACAGATGCCCATATAGCGACCGATGAGATCGGTCACTGATGCTATATGCTGACGTGGCGGAATACCATCAGAGACCGATAGGGCGGTCGCTGATGGGCCCAAAATCGGTCGCAGAAGAGTAAATTTTTTTTTTGGTATTTTTTTGTTATTTTTATTTTCCCCAATTGGTACGAAATGTACCAAACAAATATAAAAACTATTGAACCCATTATGTTCATTTATTTTTCTCCAGCCCCAATTGGTACGAAACGTACCAAACAATTCACAAGCAATTCAAATATACAATATAAAATACTGGTACGAAATGTACCAATGACCAAGCAATTTAAAAGGAATTCACAAGCAATTTAATTGGTACGTACCAAACAATTCACAAAACGACATAAACATGAAATATCTAAAGTATGACATAAAAATCAAATATATAAAACTCATACAAAACGACCTAAACCTAGATATAGTCATCTCCGATATCATCCTCGCTGTCATCCTTTGCATCAGGGTTCGATGCATGGTGCGAGCTAGAACCTCCATGTGAGAATATAACTAAAATTTTTAGGGTTTAATGTTAAGAGTTTATTGTTTAGGGTTTAGAATTTTTAGGGGTTTACTGCTCCGTTAGTTGATTTGCCATACTTTGTGTCCTTATTGGTTGTGGATGCCCTTATTGGATTCAAACATACCCAAAAATCGAATTTCGTACCTGATGAGACGAAGAACGTCCCACGCTATGCCTCAACTCCTCTATGAATTGGTTGATCTGTGGTTGAAGCACGCCCAACACCTGATCTGAAATCACATTTATGTCTTCTTGCCTGAGAGGAGGCGACGTCGAAGAATATGATTGCGATTGCGATTGCGAAGAAGACGTCTGGGACCCACCTAGACGATATAGCGATCTCGTCTTGCCTGAAACATTAAAAATAAGATAATTAATATTACGTTACAAAATTTAAATACAAATTTATAATTTTAAGTATGTGTATTTTACCTAGAGCACCGAGACCATAGTTATTGCCGTGAGTATTATTGTCTGTATTGGCGTACCAGATGTCTGCGTCAAAAGAGGGCCAAAGGGCTCGATTAGGCCCATACTTTGCGCTCATATCCCGATCGTAGTCTTCCTGCAAAATTTATAAAATAAAACAACAATAAAGTAAGTACAACAAAGAATGAATATTATTAAAAGATTGTTATGTTCTATTACCTGTGCATTTTTCGCCCTCGCGGAACAAAATTGCCCCATCTTCTTGCTGGTATGCGTCGGCGTGAACAGCTCGTCAGACCACCTGGGCTCGCGCTGATTTTCATTCTCCTATTGTGAATAAACATTTCAACACAAATAAAATTATCAAGGTTAGTTTGAGTAAACTGAAATTGAAATTAATTGTTTTGATGAAATAAAACATCTTACGAATATTTCTTTGTGAACCAGCATCTTACGAATCTTTGCTTTGTTGATTTTGCTCGCTCCGTCTAGCAAAGTCTTCAGTGCACCAATAGTTGCACAATTTGGACCAGTTATTCGCCATTATCCAATCATATGTGCTTGGCACCCCTCGGTCCTTCCACTCTAGAATGTTATCTCCATACCTATCTTTCGCTTCGTCTCTGCACTTGTTAAGCAGGTTTTGGAGAGCTTTGTTGGCTATGCTGGCAAAGGTTTTCCATACCAGATCCATGTCTTCACCTGGAGAAACTGAAATTGCTTCTGCATGCATCATTAAAAAGTCGTTAGTTAGCTTAAAAAGAGAAACAGTAAGTTGCTAATTTTATAAAAGGAGATTTTACTCACCAAAAACTCGTCCTGGACCTCTAGTTTAGTTCCCTCAGGATAGTCATCAAATTTTGTGCACACGTCTATGGTGGGTAATCTAGTTTCTGCAGGACGTACTTTGCCCACCTTCCTTAAAAATGCATTACACCTTGGATTTAGCTGCACACAAAAAAAGATGTTATTTCATTTTCAGAATAGTCTTATAAAATATTTAATCTCCACTTTATAAATTAGACATACATGAGCAAACTCTTCGAACATCTATTTCAGCCTTCTTGGCTTCTTCTTCTTCGCTCTTTCTCTGAACCTCCATCCGTACCACTTGTCATTTCCACAGTTCTGGACCAGGTTGTCAGCAACATGCTACATACAAAACATGTGCACAAAAAGCTTTGGAGACCATCCGTATTCTGCTGTCAGTGCAGCTTTGATCCCCTTGTGCTGGTCCGATATAACACAGATGAATTTATCATATCCGAGCACTTCATTCCTCAACCACCGCAAGAAAAAACCCCAATTCTTGGAATCCTCCTTATGCACAATTGCAAATGCAATAGACAACAATTGGTTCTCAGCATCATAGCCGCAAGCTATCAAAAGCCTCCCCTCATATTGCCCAGACAAGAAGCATGCATCTATGCTGATCACTGGTCTCAAGTACTGAAATGCTGCAATGCATGGACTAAAAACCCAGGCGACGGCCCTGAACTGAACAACATGTCTCATAATTTCTCCTGATTCTTTATCTCGTATCGGACTGGTCAAAAATTAGTACTTCGAGCCGGTATTCTTGTCGCAAGTTGCCATCATCAGTGGTCTCACCAAGCTGTATGAAGTCTCCCAACTCTCAAATTGTCGGGCTATTGCAAGCTCACGACCCCTCCACAGTCGGTTATATTTCGAAGTTACATTGTCATACATAGATAAAATACAGTTTGCCATTGTCTAGATGCTCATACAGGGGTCTCTTTTAATGCTTCTCTCAATGACATCGGCAATAATTGATGCCGTCAGACATTCATTGTCGGTCCTTGTATACTCAGTCCTACATGTGTGAGGCTTGTCTTGCCTCGTTATAACCCATGCATCTCCATATCCCGCTGGTTATCCTCTAAGTTCATAATCACAACGCGGGTCATTGCACACCACATGAATCTGATCCCTATCACTTTTCTTCATTCTAATCTCATGATTCTTAGTAATATGATGCTCTTTAATCATCTTAATTAGATCATCTTTGCTTTTAAAATATTGGTCCGACGCCAGCTCACCTTTGTACTCAATCCGTTGCCCATAGTAACCAATATTTGCTTCTCTAAACTCAGATATATCATTGAAGTCTGGGAACGGGTGCATATCAGTCCGGCCACTAAGCGATATATTCTCATATCTGGCCACAAATTGAGCTGTTTCAACTGGACCATCTTCACCACAACCCTCCAGGTGATCAGAGTCCCAGTTTTCTCCATCAAATTCATCCCCACTTTGCATATCTTCCTCAGGAATTTCATTAATATTTTCAAAATCCGACCCAATTTCATCGTCTACTGGTGCCGGTCTGGGGTAAGGTTCTGGTGGCGGTAATAGTAAAGGCGCCACATGCACGGGTCTAGGTGGGGATGAAACTTGGAGTATTGGTTGAAGTCGTGATTGGGGTGCTGGTGGAGTGTAGGGACTGTCTGTTTCTGGGTCAGTGTATGGTTCTCGTTGTGTTGGAGGAACGGCGGGAGTGTATGTTCTCGTTGTGTTGTATAAGTTGGTGCAACTGAATTTTGGCCAGAACTTCCAACCCATGGCTCTATCGGAACTCTTCTAGCGTAGATTTCTATTATAAAATTTCCTGTGGCCTTTAAATGGACGTACACCCCTCTCTAAGTACTTTCATCTAGTAGCTTCGCAAGGGTATATTTCCCGAATTTCCATTGCAAACTCGAGTTGCCAATTCTAAGTTCTACTTTTCTGGGTTATAACCAGTGCATGCGTAAATCATGGATTTCAAGTCACAAAGTGAGATATCATCGAGAATCATAAATAATTAATTATCTCTTTGGAGTAATAAGTCTCATATGCATTACTAAGAACATTTCCACCATAGTGTAATAAAATCAAGGTTATGGCAAACAAACTACATTTTAAAAAATGATAAACAATTGTGAGGTTACTAATCTACATGTATAGGTTACTGAAAAATAAATAAAAATAAATAAAAAATTAAATACATTAATTATTTTATTAATATACAAATTAAATGAGTGTAAATTAAATGGATCATGTCTGTATACATGTAATGGTCAGTCCACTAAATCCTAAAAACTTAAATGAGTGTAAATTAATTATATTTAATAATTTAATCAATTATATTTAATAATTTAAATCAATTATTTTAAATAATTAAATCAATTATTTTTAATAATTAACTGAGTATATTAATTAATTTCTATTAAACTTTGGATATTAATAAAAATGTCGGCAGCTCGTCGTTACTCTTTAATACCATTAATGCCTAGAAAAACCATTGAAAACAAAAACAACGGTACCAACTTAAGTGAGTCTGACACCAAGAATTGACAAGCCGAGCAGACCCCCGTTAATGCTTAGAAAATCCATTGAAAACAAAAACAACGATAGGTGCCGGGGGCCTCTCTCCGAGGCTAGCTACGCTACTTGGTCATCATTAACAAGCGTACTAGACGCGACAACCCACTTGAGCACCTCAATGTCTCCAAATTCCAATACATACATTGCACCTTCTACCTTCTCTCTTCTAGTTTTAGTAAAATAATATGACGAATATTCCAACCTGGACCCCTTTTTGCTTTATCCGGTCTAGGAAAACTAAAATTTCTTTGTTTGCTAAACAACACCAAATGTTGTCCCCAGATGAAAGATGAACAATTTTTATTTACTAACATAACTAACTTTTTGGATATTATATTATATTTCTTTTTTTTTAGAATCATATATACTTATAATTTTGCTTCGACTGAGAAGACATATACATTAAATTTGCTTATAATTTTACCGGTGTTGCCGGTTAAAAAGTAAAAATATTCGAAAATTAATGATCTGTTTCTTCTCATTGACCTCTCTTTCTTATATACAACTGTGCTAGCACACTGTTTATATTTTTTTTATTTAGTTTATGAAATATAATAATAGGTTTTTGCGTGTTGTTTAGAGAAGTTGATTATATATATAAAGTTACTGAAATTCCATGCTTTGGTCCTTGCGTATATTGCCATATTTCAATTAAAAAATAAAATGTCATTGTCTGCACTCATGGCAAAAATTATAGAATGTCAAAAGATTAGAGCAATATTTTGAAATGTAAGGGACGCATCTGAAAATGGTTCTGAAAGTATAATTTATTCTTCTTTTAACAGTCCGATGTTCGCCCTTTTCAGCTTTGCTGGCTTTTCTGGCTTTTTCTGTAACAACCACTATCTGTCAAGTTGTCAACTGATAGAAATCCTTCTGAGTCTCATATCATATACTGTAATTTTGGATCAATATTTCAAATTTTTATAGCATGTTACAAAACAAGGATAATATCGTATTAAATGTTTATAGATTGGAGGACGATACATGTATCAAAGCATAAATTTGAGAAAAAATGCATATATTACAAACTCCAGTGGTTACAATAAAACCTTTGTAAGTTGTGTTTCTGGTATAACTTGTAGGCATTCTATTCTAATTTATCACAAATTTGCTAACGGTATATATAGAATTAAAATCTTCAATATAGTAATTCAAGATTGATTAGTTCATCATGATTAAAAACAAAAGTAATATGCTTAATTACATATCTTATAAGATTTTATGCATACATATTGTTACTTTTCAAGATACTTCAAATATTATAGTGCTAATAACAAATTTAATATTTGAGATGAAAGATCACGTCTAATTCTTTCTTTAAAAAAATAACAATCCAATATTTGAGATAAACCTTAAATTAAGGGAAATAAATCTGCTGTGATTATGTGGGAATAGCACATAATGAAGTCATGACTCAAAAGCTCAACCAGCACATAATGTTGTAGTACTCACTACACAGTATGCATCACAGATCAGTGCCGCAGAGGTACTAAATCCTCCTTCGTGTGCACGCCACGTGAGTACTGTATAAGGGACTTCCTAACTTAATATGAACTCTCTGTAGCACCGGCTCAAACAGACAGCTGGAGCACTTGAGAGTAGGTCCGATGGGCATCGGACCTACTCTGGTTCGACGGGTTTAATCACCGTCGATTTGCTTTAATATTCGTGTGAAATGCTTTAAAATTCGTACGTGTCTGTTCCGTGCACAAATTTTAAATTAGATCGGACGGTCATCATACTCGTTGAACCTAAAAGTAGGTCCGATGGGCATCGGACCTACTTCGTTCTCCAGCTGGAGACCTGAGGGGCCGTTGCATTAATTTGCATGGACCGTCAATTTGCCAGAGTTCTCTAAATGGAATCATACACAGCTTAATAAACAAAAAGAGGAGGAGGAAGAAGAAGATAGCACTAGCAGCTAGCGATCGATTGATCGATCGGTGCATGGCTTATCTCGGCCCCGGGGCTGTTGTAGCGCTTCTTTTGTTTGCAGCTCTTCTACTGATTCTCCCTTTGCTTTTGCCTCCTTTGCCACCGCCTCCACCGGTGCTGCTTCTGGTTCCGGTCGTGTTAATGCTCTTGCTCTTCTTCCTTGCCTTCACCCCTTCTAACGAATTCCCGGACAACTTCAGATGATCAGATCTCATCAGTAAAACAGAATTTGTTGATTCTTTATCGTCCTAGATAAACTTGCAAGGTGAGATAGATTAATTGTGTCTGTCTAGGAGTTTAGGATGATGAAAGACTGAATGAAGTTAGTATCTGAGACTAAGATAGAGAAAATTAGTTCCCCTTAATTTTTTCCGTGTTGGAGAGAAAATAACATAACTAGATAAGTAGCTGTTCTTGTTTATCAGAAATTCAGAATATATATCATGGCAATTTTGTTATGTACTGTCCTCTATCGTTCTAGAAACTGTGTTGGAATTGTGATGCTCAACTACAATAGCATATTAGTATGAGAGAACAAAAGAAAGAAAGATAGCACAGAAAAAGAGGGACAAAAATGTGGAATCGGATGATGATACTCTCTAGGTTTCTGAATCTGTCATTGCTGGTAGCCTGGTAAATATTTGAAGAGGCATCAAAGGAGAACTCTAATTTTCCTTGTATATTCTGAACAGATGTATAGTGCAGTTCGATCAACAAGAGGTTTAATATAGTTTATAAGGTAACAAAAAGATGGATAGGTCGACAGATTGCTCCGAACTTCCATTTGATTGCAATTAGGAGCTAGCATTCTGATGCAATACTACTTTGCAAACTAATTAATTTGGATTTTCTTATAGGCGATAACATGACGATATTTGATATACATTTTCTCTCTTCCTGTGCCACAGCATGCATGCATGGTAGTTAGTGAAAGTGAAAATTGAAATTTCTATATATCTCTCCATTAACAACTCTCTACAAATATATAGAGAAAAGAAAAACCTAATAAAAGGAAAATTTAAAACATAAAATATATGAATTACTGCTATCACCTAATTACAACCCTAATTACTATGATTTCTTTTCTTTAACACTCCTCCTCAAGTTGGAGCTATACATCTAACATGCCCAACTTGTTATATATACTATCAATGTGTGCTTTTCGAAGCGGCTTAGTTAGAATATCTGCGAGCTGAAGATCTGTTCGAACATGAATTAGTTGGATGCATGGAGGGTGCGAAGTTGTGCCTATGACAAAATCCCGAACAAGGTGACTGCTTGGTCTACTCGTGAAAGACCTGATTCTTGGCAATGTGCATTGCTGCTTGGTTGTCGCAGTGTAGTGTCATCAAACCATCATGGTGAACACCTAGTTCGTTGAGTAAACGCTTCGTCCACACTAGCTCACATGAAGTGTTTACCATTGCGTAGTATTTTGACTCTACACTGGATCAAGCTACAACAGTCTATCTCTTACTCTTCCAGAAAACAAGGTTCCCACCAAAGAAGACACAGACTCCAGTAGTGGACCTCCGACTGGTAGGACAGCCGGCCAATCAGCATCGGTGAAGCCTGTTATCTTGCCATGTCCCTAGTCAGATATAAGCCATTTTCCTGGAGATCCTTTGAGATACCTAAGGATCCGAACAGTAGCATCCCATTGTGTAGTGCGAGGGTGAGGGTTAGACATGAACTGACTCACAACACTCACTGGATAAGAAATGTCAAGCCGAGTAACTGTCAGATAATTCTATTTACCAACCAGTCTTCAATATCTCTCAGGATCATGTAGTAGCTCTCCATCTTCTGGCATAAACTTGGTCTCAGGGACCATCGGCGAATCAACGAGTTTGCATCCAAGCAGCCCGCTTTTTAAGAGCATATCTAGCACATACTTCCTCTGACAGATGAGAAGCTTGCCACGAGACCATAATACCTCAATGCCAAGAAAGTACTTGAGTTTGCCAATGCCGGTAATTTGAAATTGCTCGTTCAAGAACTTTTTCAGAGCATTGATCCCGTCGTCATCATCTCTATTAATGATGAGATCATCCACATACGCGACTAGCATTCTAGTCTTTCCCTTCAAGTGCATGTAGAAAACCGAGTGATAATTGGAACTCCTGGTCATACCGAAATGATTGAGAGCTTGAGATAGACGACCAAACCAAGCCCGAGGAGATTGCTTGAGACCATACAAGGATTTTCGCAAGCGACAGACTTTGGATATCTTCTCCTGAACAATAAACCCATGTGGCTAAGTCATATATACCTCCTCCTCAATGATGCCGGCCATTGAGAAAGACATTCTTAAATCGAGTTGGTATAGTGGCTAGTGACAAGTGGCAACCAGAGCCATATATATGCAAACAGATGCCATCTTGGCAACATGAGAGAAGGTCTCATCATAGTCAATGCCATATGACTGAGAGTAACCTTTTGCAACCAATCGAGATTTAAGTCGGTGAAGTGACCCATCGGGACGAACCTTAACCGTGAAGACCTACTTGCAACCGGTTGTTTGTTTACCAAGAGGGAGAGGACAGAGATCCCAAGTCTTATTTTTCCACAGAGCTGACATTTTCTCTTGCATAGCGCTAAACCATCATGGATGTTGCATAGCCTCTGCCACATTCTTAGGAACAGAGTAACTGTCAAGACGTGTAGTAAAGGCACGGTGATCATTGGATAAGGATGCATAGGTACAAAAGAGATCGAGAGGATATCTAGTATAGGTGCGTGATCCTTTGCGAAGGGCAATAGGAAGATCATGATCTGAGATATGAGGTAGAGCGCTAAAGGCAGGAATTGGTGGACTAGATGATGGAGAGTCAAGAGCTTGTGTAGGGGATTATGCAGATTCTATGGTTGGGTCATATTTGGTTGTTGAGTCAGGTTCTGATTTGATAGTTGGGTCAGGTTCAGAGTCGGTGGTTGGGTCAGGTTCTAATTCGGTGATTGGGTCAGGAGGTATATGTAATGTCACAGGAGATGCACAAGTCTCATGATCCTGCATAGTCTGGACAGAGTTAGTACCAACATGGTGTTTCTTACTCCTTCGAGTATATACATGAGTAATAGCAGGCGCAGGAGGTCAGTGACCCACCATTCTCAGGAGTTGAAAAAGAACTGATCAGAATATCAGGATATTTCAGAATAGACATGACCGGTGCAGTAATGGGAGAAGTACCAGACTCAGAATCTAAGTTATAGGGTACAGACTCCATTAAAGTAACATCAGATGATATAAAATACCGCCTAAGAGTAGGATTATAACACTGATAACCTTTTTAAGTCCCAGAATAGCCTACAAAGATGCATCGTAGTGATTTGGGATCAATTTTTGTACGGCCTGGTCGGATATCATACACATATATACACAACCAAAAATCTTACGTGGAACAAAAAATAAAGGTGCAGACGGGTATAAGACATTATATGGTATTGCACCACCAAGTGCAGAAGATGGAATGCAGTTTATAAGGTAGCACGCGATTAGAACTGCATCTGCCCAGAAGCAGTGAGGAACATGTCCAAGAATCATCATAGTACGAGCCACCTCAAGAATGTGTCTGTTCTTTCGTTCGGCTACTCCATTTTGTTGAGGTGTATAAGCACATGATGATTCATGGATGATACCATTAGTAGTCGTATATTGCACAAATTTATTTGTAAAATATTATTTTGCATTGTCACTACGAAGAGTTTTAACAGTAGTTTTGAATTGAGTTTTCACAAAATAACAGAAGGCTAAAAATTTTGCAAAGATTTATTGTCTAGATTTAATAATAAAGATCCAAGTTGCACGAGAGAAATTATTTACAAAAGTAACAAAATATCAAGAATCTGATATAGATTTAACCAGACAAGGACCCCATATATCATAATGCACTAAAGCAAAAATACGGTCAAACCGACTAATGACTTTAGGTGGGTGGGAAGCACATACATGCTTTCCATGGATACATGACTCACAAACTAATTCTGAGATAGACTGAAATCCAGGACGTATCTTCTTTCAAAACCTAGAGAGATGGATGCCCCAACTGATAATGAACCTCCTTAGCACTCCTAGTACTGAAGTATGCCACTCGTTGAGGTGAGCTCTCCATGCAATACAGACCTTTGTCCTTATATGTAGTGCCAATCAACCTGTTTGTACCCAGTTCCTGAAAGGTGTATTTAGTTGGAGAAGGTAACTGAGCAATATAGTTATTCTACTATTTTTCTTACAAACATAAGGTTTTCAAGAAAGGAATGGACATAAAAGACAGATGATAAGGACATATTTTGTGAAATTTAGGTGGATCCAATTCCTTCAATATTACAGGTATAGCTATTGGCTATTTGGACAGGCGGTTGTGAGGTAGTGGTAAGTCGTGACAGTATACTTTTGTTACCATTCATATGGTCAATAGCACCTGAATCAACAATCTATGATGGTCTTGACACTAAAAATCAGTTGAAAGTCATGTCTGAGTGGGCTAAAGTAGCCCTCGAAATCTGTGGATGAGAGGTCATGTCGGCACGAGTGAAACCCAACTGCTCAAGTCACTGAACAATTGTAGCAACTTCATATAATTGGAGCATTTGTTGGGTGATTGATCGATAGTGTCCACCTGAGCACGAGGAGGGTGTGGAGAACCCTTAGGGCGCTTCGAGCAGTCCCACTTCATGTGATCCCACTCTTTGCAATAATGACACTGCACATTCTTCGAGCACCTGAAACCTGGACCAGTTTCCATTTGAATTTGGAGTCAGAGAGCAACGTGGGAGAGTGGTCTTTGTGTGGTCAGATCGGATTGCACAGCTTGCGAGTCAGATTGAAAGCAGCGACTTGAAGCAGAAAACTTGAATGGAAGGAGGAATCTGGGTACAACAACTTGGGCTGATCAGAGCTACAGTAACTGCGTTAGTGTTAGTGTTGGTGTCCTAGACCCAGATCATATGTATGATATGTTTAGTTTATTAGTGAATGATTTTATCATTTTGTACCTTGAGTATTCATATTAGTGGATCATTTGAGTTGATGACTTAAATTGTAGAACTTCACAATGAATAAATTTGTTTACTCTTAAATTTCCCTTATCTTGGCAATCAGCAAGGTACACTGGTTGACCATATAAGATAAGTGTGGTGATTAGATGATGGCCATGTTTTACAGGTTATACGATAAGGAGTTATCGATCTAATCACACATGTGCATACATGGAGATGTATGGCACTGGACAGACCTAATAATGAAATATCATATGGATTGTGTTATGTGTCATTGATATTTCATTGTGTCTAGAATTCTTTGGTTGAGATATTTATTTTTCTTACATAAGGAATGTGTATTGTTGGTACTGTCCAACGCTCTCTTTGACCAGGAGTTATAAAGGCAGTTACTGCAGTGCATATAACTTATGCGGAAGAACGATACGTATCAAGAAACCATTGTCCCTTATATGTTATATAAGCGATGATATCTCTGGGCCCCTTGATAAAGTTTGTATTATGTGCATGCAATATGATTATATGATAATCATATCATAATTAAACTTAAGAAAATCAAGAAAGAATAATTGGTAAGGATGACACATTCCTACCTTACGATTATTTGGATATCATGTGGCAAGGAATTGACACAACAACATTTTAATGTTACAGGGATCGTGATTTTGCATTGTGCTTTTTCATCCACATCATTTGGGTAATCAATATACCATGGCTAGTTGTATCATTGATTTATGGAATTAAAAAGTTTAATTCCATTGCCATAATGATGGGATCCCATAGGGTCACACCATATGAAAGATTAAAAGAAAATATATTAATAAAGCATATGTGATATGTATATAATATGTGCTATGTTAATTATAAGGAGTTATAATTAATTTGTACAAATTATATGTTATTAATATATGAACAATTTTATGACATAGAGATGTTGTAAAATAATCCTAGTAATATTTAAAGTATGTATGACATATTTTAAATGACTTTTGACACATGAGATATGCATATAAATTAACATAGAATATTAATTTATATGTTGGCCTTTTAATGTATGGGATTATGGACTTAATTAAATATTAATATGATTAGTATTTTTTAAGCCCAAAGCCCAAATATATGCTGGAGAGAATTGATTAGTGATGGCATGATTTAAGGGATATTTAAATATGTCATTAAATCTAATCAATCTCATTAAAGAGGAAAGAAATTTCTGGACAGATTTTTTAGGTAACTTTGAACTGGAATTTGAAAGGGTAAAACCTAATCATTCTGGACGTATGACCTATGTAATCTGTAGCCCTTGGAGTCTAGAATCCAACGGTGAAGATTTCAAGTCATTTGGAGTTACCTAGAAAAAGATATAAGAGTTTTAGTACTGAAAGGTCAGAATTATTCTGTGAGAAATATCTTGGCCGAAATTTGCTCTTTTCTCCTCTCTCCCATTTTTCTCTCATGTGTTGAGATCTAGAAATTCTCTAAAAGTTTTCAGAAATTAAGAAGAGGGTTAAACTAGGATTAAGGTTCTACTTGTTAATCTCTTACTAGCCTTAGAGATACAAGTATTTCTTTAATCTTTCGGTGGATACCTAAGGAGGCTCGTCATTTGAAGGGCTAAAGCACAACCACCGTTGAAAGAGAAAGGGAATAAGAAGTTGCTAAGCAAGACAACCTTCTTGATTTGATTTAGAGATCAAATCCAAGGTATTATATGTTATTCCCTTATTCATTAGGCTAATTAAGATTGTTTCTTGCACTTATAATAACTAGATCGTTTGTTTTGAGTCGAATAAAATTTTTGTTTTATTCCTTGCTATCTAAGCATCAAAACTTTCAGTTAGTGCTACAGTGCGGTGAAACAGTGCAGTGCTACAGTGGCAGAACATTGCGGCGCTATAGTAACGGAACAGTGCGGCATCTAGGTTTTGATCAGGACTCTGATATCATGAAAGTGGAAGAATTACAGCTATCACCTAATTACAACCCTAATTACTATGATTTATTCCTTAATAGTTAGCATATGTTTATCGTAAGAATTTTGTTTCATTAATTCTTCATGGTTCCTTAAAGAATATTCGAATGGTGGTTAAGGTTTTGAAATATCGAGAGTGTGGTTTATTAATATGTGACCTGTGTAATTTTGTAAAGCCAGCTTGTAGTAGGTGATGATATTTTCCCTTCGTTACGTACAGGGGCGGAACCAGGATTCAAGTATAGGGGGCTAAATAAGAATTCACATCCTTTAGGATATCTCAAACTTTGAGTGTTTTTTTAGAATATCTTAACCGTTCAAATACATTATGCACGAATCTCAAAGTACAAATAATATTGTCCCTACGCTATCCCCAAAAGGCACCGTACACGTCTGTTACGCAAAAGTTGAGATATCTCAGAGGATTAGCTATCATTAATTTGGTTTTTTTGAATAATTGCTTAGTTAGAGCCTTATATTTCCTTAGCTAAAACTTGTATTTGGTTTTGTACTATCTTTCATTGTTTTCTTATTTGAACTTTGTAATCCACTTAGATACTGGTAAATTAGTTGCCATGCTGGTAAGAACTTAGCATGTAATTTTACATTTGTTAGCTTAATGAAATTTCAATGTCCGCAAATTTTTCTCTCTAAAAAAAAAAAGCTATCATTAATTTTTGAGTATGACATTTCCAATTTGGATAGGGTTCTTTATTTTTTTCCCACTGTGCACTTAGGCCGAATTACTCAAATAGAAATGAAGCCAGACAGCCGGTCCGTAATTTTTGTTTTTACAATTTACATTGAAACCCTTTAACTTTGTTATATTATTATAGGGGGGGCTTATACATATAAAAGAAACAAATTAGTAAGATTTTTATATACTTGGTAATAAAATTTTAAAAACTTGGGGTGACTTAGCACCCCCTAGCCACTACTATGATCCGCCCCTAGTTACGTACAAACATGGATAGGAGATCATCTTCTTGCATATTCCATTTCTTGCATCGACAGTTAATCCTTATCATGCCAATTACATGGTTGAAATTGGTCTCGGTGTATCATTTTCCCCTAATTGTCAGTAAAGCAATGATGTTTTTTTAACAGGATCTTAGCTGCCCAAAGGCTTCTTTAAACAAGTATATAAAGGAGATATTTTAATTTGGTTCCTGATAGTTGTTAGTAATAGGACTCCAATTGGGGGTGTCTGGTATTAGGATGAATCACGAAAAAATTGAATTGTTTCCCATTAATTTAGAACCAGATGTAGCTTGTGTGATGGCTGGAATTTTTCAGATGTAAATTGTCGAAATTCCCCTTGAAATACTTGGGAGTACCTCTTAGTGATACGAATCTCAAAGCTTCTGATTGGAGTTTCTTAGTAGATAAAATAAAGAAAAAGTTACAAAGTTGGAAAGGACAAATGATATCCTTGGAGGGAAGAATCACTTTGCTTAATTATATCCTCTTCAGTACCTTTATATACAATGTCTCTTTATCAACTTCCTAAAACAGTCATCAAACAAATAGACTCCATCAGAAAACAATTCTTATGGCAAGGGAATAGTTCCAAAAGGAAATATGCTCCTGTCAAATGGCAAGACATTTGTTTAGCAAAAGAATTTGAGAGTATGGCCATACTTGATTTACAACATATGAAATACTGCCATTTTGCTGAAATGGTAGTGGAAATATCATGATCCCAAATTAGTCATACAGCACAGAAGATTGCTTACAACATGTTAAAGTGTGTACCAACAATAATGATCCCCTTCTCATTGTTCGTTAATCAAGCACTTCTTTGCTAGAGCAAAATCAAGCCTTCCTTATTTTCATTTACTAGAACTACTATTTTTCTTTTTTAAGAAAAACAAGGATCTAATCTAAGTTCTCATTTGTTCTATTTATTAAATTTATTAAATTATGATTAGGTTAAAATAGTTTAAAATACATAAATACAAAAATTAAAACACAAGACTAATAATAACTTCAAATAGCATTTCAACAGTACAATAATAATTGATCAAACACAAAACTAAAAATAATTAAACAAAACAGAATTTAAAAGTACAAGAAATTTTAATTGAACAAAACACAAGACAAATTTTTAAGTTAAGTTCCTATTCTAATGTCAAACATAATTATTCCAATATCCTAACAACTTTCCCATGCATTTGTCAAACACTTATATTCTAAAATTTCCCATGAGTTAAATGATTTTGATTTTGACAAATTGAAATTCTCATTCTCATTTCCACAAAATTTCCATGTTACCAAACAGGCCCTTGTAATGATGATGTATCAACCCTCAAGATATCAAAGTTATAACCAAGACAACATGATCGGATCTACCTCTATATATCTATTTACAGGTTGTTCTATGTACATACTTTTGCATGCAGAAATTAGACGATCGATGGAAAATCAGACAGCGATGTTTTTGTTGAGACAAAAGCCAAAATCCCTCTTGGGAGCAGGTGTTCTGATGTATTAGTGTTCTTCAATAAAATGGCAAAGGTGGAGATCTCTTCTCGTTCGACTCTGATCCATTTCTCACCAAGGAACAATCTCTTAAACATTTAAAGCCATGCTTGCAACTCCATTTCAGGATCCCTAGCTAATTCCACTTTTGGTTTTCAAATTATTTTCTATAATAGAGCAATTCTGGGTTTGAAATAAGAAGCCTGAAGCCATGCTGGGTACAATACAATCGTACCAGCTGGTTTGGAATGAAAATATTTGGTGCATGAACACGTGCAATGCACGGTCCAATTGTAAACGAGCGCACCTCTAAATGTGTGTTCAGAACGAACCATGCCTGAATTCAAATGCACGCATTCACCATTTTGATACATTGAAACGCACGAGTGCGACATCTAGATTTGATATGTTGTATCCCACGCGTCTAGACACATGCTTCTATCTGATTAAAGCTTGCAAACATTCCGGAAACAAGCGTAAAGCTGTCAAATATTAAACAAATCCGGAATAGACAAAAAGAGTTCACGCAATTAGCTAGAACAGTGCAATTACGAAAGAGCTCAACTGTTTTATTTGATGGTACTTACCTTAAGGTTCTAATGCTCAAAATGAAAAAACAACAAAATGATAGTACGTCAATACATGATTGAGCATAGTACAACTTCACTAGAATGGAGCCTAGAACCAGAAGCCATCCGGTACTCTAATGAATTAAGAAGAAAACACACCTAAAAAGTAATGCGTACAACAGGTTAGCAAAGTCTCGAAATGGTGATCATAAATCTAAACGCAATAAAGAAAGAAAGAAAGAGTACACCCTGGAATTATGAAGTTGCCGTAGTGAACAAATTTAGAAATAATATAAAAATGTACTGCCCATAGGATAGATCTAGTCCACCTCTCATCTTTTTCTGACAAGGAGGCATTGTTATCTTTATGATTAGAACAGGAATTCCTAATAAGCAAGTTCTTGACAAATACACAAGTCTTGCTAAATTTATCAGATTTAAAAATTTAACATAGTTTTATACAACAACACAATTGATGTGAAAGAATTTTTCACGCAGTCCTCTTCTAAATCAAGCTACTTTCTTTATAGCTGAATAAAATAAGAATATTGAGATTTGCAGTTCATGCAGAAAAAGAGAGCTATACATGAAACCGTATTTACGGCAAGTATCAAGTGAAACAAATACACAAGAGGTCGGGACTAAACTCACATGCTTGAGATATATCAAATAGCCGACGAACATGCAAGCCAACAAGATCAGCACATCCCTCCCTTTCAGACTTCAGATGTGTTATTTCCTATGACAGACTCTTCAAGCAAGTCCAATTGTGAAAAATTGAAGTCGCTCGAATGGACTCAGGCAGATTGTAGTTGCTTGCTCTTTACTCTCTCAAACTCGGCACAAGCCTCTGGTGTATCTTCTTCGCTTGGTGGCACTAACTGCCAGAATAGCGGGAGGTATGCCTCCCACTCTTGCAAGATTGCAGCACCCTTCTGACTTCCAGTTTTTTCCTTCAAGAAGAAACAGATAAGAATTACATATATAATAGAATTGAGATATAGAATCCATGAATGAATGAGGAGCTATATTATGCTTACAACATAAGCCTCTATCAAACCCTTTAGCTGCATCTGTCCAGCAGGAGCATTCACTCTCTGGATCTTCACTATCTCCTTGTTGACCTGCTTCCAATAATTGGTTAGGACAAAAAAAATGATGCCTTCCGCAAACATGCATCATTAGACCCCATGCAATCATGCAAATTTGTACTTGTGACAAAAAGCAGTCCTTGCATTATTTAAGTTGGTCTGGGCATACTTGGGCATGCTCTATCTGAGAAAACTTTTATATTGCATAAAACCAAGTTGGAATTGCATGTACTGCTACTTTTTCTAGATTGTTAAATCCCAAGATTCCATTCTAACTCGGTATATGTACGATTTGCATTCCAATTACATAACCAAGAAAATAACCTCTGTCATGTTACTACAGGATCACTGGACCAAAAAGATTATAATTAACTTATTCCAGCCACATATTTAGCAAGACAATAGGAACAGCAAACAAAGTCATAGTACATACCTTAGGAATGAGAGTGTCATCTTCATCAAGAATATAAGCTAGGCCACCTGTCATGCCGGCAGCAACATTTCTTCCAACCCTGTTGAAAAAAATGTTATAATAACAGAAAAGTGGTTAGGTCCTGCAATGCAGGCTTCAATTTTTCTTGGACCAGGAGTGTACTTGTTCTATCTATAAATGCATGTCTTCCTAAAGTAAAATTTGTTTTGAAATTTCCAAAGGATTTCAAACATCCATCTGTTACTCCTGTTAACAGTGATATACATTTAAATTCAGAAAGAAAGAAACATACTTTCCGAGTACTACAACACAACCGCCAGTCATATACTCACAGCAGTGGTCTCCAGTGCCCTCCACCACTGCATATGCAAGAGAGTTTCTCACAGCAAATCGCTCCCCTGCCTTCCCTCTTACAAACACTTGCCCCCCAGTAGCACCATACAAACATGTGTTACCGACAATTGTGGCATCCTCTGGGCAGAACCCAGTAGTCTCAACTGGGACCACCACTAACTCCCCACCAGCCATGCCCTACAATTGATAATATTTGTTAATATAAAAAAAAGGAGAAATGGGAGTTGTGTTGGTTTTTGCATATCAGTGACCAAAACACCAGACTACAAATTAAAACCATCTACATACTATAAAGCAATTATGATACAAAGATATAAAGGAAATCTAGCTCAAACAGGCATGACTGCATGAGAATGATTTATTGGGAAGACACTCAATTACAAAATGTAATCAATTTAATACAAACCAATGAACAGAAAAATCAGAAACAAAGTAACAAAAACTTGAATTGTGGAAAGCATAGAACAATTAGTAAATAAAACCACAATAAGCAAGTTAACCCAAGTCACCTTTCCAACATAGTCATTAGCTTCTCCAACCAGACGAAGGTTCATTCCAGGAGTAAGGAAGCAAGCAAAGGACTGTCCCGCACTCCCAAGAAAGCTACATGTTACAGACAATATAATTAATATAACTAACCTTATTATACCACAGATGCACCGGAAGCAGGACATGCTACCAACTTTTGGGTTCTACATTACATTCTATTTACCCCATTACTTAATCTGTTTTATATTTGTGTTCACTTTATTACATATTTGTTCATTTATTTTGCATGTGAACTTGGGAGGAGGACAGGGTTGCCTAGACTACACATTTTAGTATCAATTAAACAATAAAGCAAGCATGGAAGAATATTAAAAGCTGAAGAAAAAGCAAAGAAAAAAGGAAAAATTAAAACCAAGCTTGAGTTACAAATATCACTGCTGACAGGTACTGGTAATCCTTAGAGAAGAGTAAAATAGAAATGTTTAAAAGAACTAAAAAACATACGTCAGATTAAGCTGACCAGCAAAACCAGTATCTCCATACTTCTTTGCAATAACACCAGCAACTCGCCCACAAACAGCACGATCAACATTGTATACTTGTATGGTCTTGGAAACCTCCTTTTCATGCTCAATGGCATCAACTATCTGCAAAGTGATGTGATTTGCAGAAAAAAAAAAAAAAACTAATTAAAAGTTACTACTATCCGACATAGCTTGAGAATTGTATATAGCTCACAAGCTTTCTCAAGAGACATTACGAGGGACAAATTTTGAAACTACAAGTTAAGGTACTAAAGTTAATAAAGATTATCGAATATTTACAGCTACATGTCCCGAAGAACATATTACAGAATGCAACTCCAAATTGACAACTTCTATGCTGCAAAATATATACTCGTACAGGATATGTAGACAAAATACTTAGGCAAAGCAAAATAATAAACATTAATTTAAGATATTACCTCAGGGTCTGATAGGATGGTCTCATCCAAAACAGGACCATTGGTATGCACTTCTTGCTTCCTTATCTGAGTGCTGCTCAATGCTGGCAAGGCAACACTCTGGATCATTAAAAAGCACCAAACTTTATCAGTGTAAAACAAATAAACTGATGCATGGAGTGTTGCATGTAGACAAATTTGTTATTTGTTTTCAACAATTTAATGTAAAAAGCCATACCGACATAATGTAGCTAAGATCAACATGTTGAGTTTTCATCAAGGGGATGTGCTTTGCTTTCAACAGATCTGTGTGTCCAATAATGTCATCCAGCTTCTCATAACCCAACTGAGCCAAAGCTCCCCTTACCTAGAAAATAATTTTACTATGGATGAATACCAGAGCATTTATCAAAAGGTACCAAAATTTACAGTGAAATGCATCCAACCAAGGGTTGCCAACTTCACCATATCAGACAAAGGCCCAAACCAGTATTGTTTTAACGAGGATATACTTCTGGTTTTGTGTTTCATCTAAATGTATTAAAGCATAACTAAGCACAACTACTTTGTCCTTTTCTTCATTTTCATTTTTTTTATTTTTCTTTTCCATTTTATTTTTTTTTCTTTATTTTGGGTTCCAAAACTATGACTCTAAAGAATGACTCAGTACCTCTTCAGCAACATACAAAAAGTAATTAACCAGATCACCCGGAACACCAGGGAAACGAGCACGGAGTTCTTCTCTCTGTATCATTAAAGTAATAATAAAGATCATATAAAATGGAAGAAAAGCATAAACACGTGAGTAAAATAAAAAATTTGTAACAACCTGACTCGCAACGCCAACTGGACAGTTGTTGGTATGGCATATACGGGCCATGACACAGCCTGTGGCTATCATGGCCACCGACCCAAACCCATACTCATCAGCACCCATAACTGCAGCCATCAGGACATCAAAGCCGCTCTTGAATCCACCGTCAACTCTGAGAACCACCCGTTCCCTTAACCCGTTTTGAATGAGAGTCTGCACAAGGTATACAAATTATAAAAACATAAAAAATTCCAATTCTTGATATGGGTTATAAAAGTTCTGTTAGGCACTTGGATAGATTGCCTTTGCAGTCTTTAGTTTTCCCCCTTTTCTCAATTCATGATTAATTTAGCTTCCAATTAACTAGAGTTAGCAGCTAGGCTCACTTGCAAAATAACAAAAAGTTGGAAATACAAATCCAGCAGAAACTTGAATAGAATTTACCTGATGAGTTTCCGTTAAACCGAGCTCCCAGGGACCACCAGCATGCTTGATTGAACTTATTGGGCTAGCACCAGTTCCTCCATCATGTCCAGATATCTGTAATACAGAGAAATACCTTTAGAAGTTTAAACAGACCATTAGAAGTAAACTCATATTTGATTTATTATTATTTGAATTTTGGTCTTTAGGTTATCAAACATTCTTTTGGTGAAATGGCTGACGATTTTAGCAATCAAAGAAATTGCAGGGTTGATTCTTACCTGTATAACATCTGCATTTCCTTTGGCTACACCAGAGGCTACAGTTCCAATGCCAGCCTCAGCTACAAGCTTGACAGAAACTTTTGCTCGGGGATTGATCTGTTCATTTGTGAAGTAAAAGAATAAATGAGGAAACAGAAGGATATTGAAAATTTAACCCCTTTGGACTTCCTTTTAATTTAAAAATCTGATGCTTCATCTGCTTTTGAGGTCTTCACCCTAGTCCCTCAGATGCATCGCTTTTTTTCAGCTTTCGAGGCATTTCACATATGTTATACAAATCTTAAATATATATTTACTTCCATTTACCTGATGAAGGTCATAAATTAACTGCGCAAGATCCTCAATGGAATAGATGTCATGGTGTGGGGGTGGAGAAATCAGAGGCACTCCGGGCTTGGAGTTCCTTAGCCGTGCAATATAAGCACTGACCTTCTTCCCTGGCAATTGGCCCCCTTCTCCTGGCTTGGCCCCTTGTGCAATTTTGATCTCCAGTTGTTCGGCATTCACTAAAAATGTTGGGGTCACTCCAAAACGCCCAGAAGCCACCTAAATTATTGTTTTGTTCCTTATTTGTATTTGCTCAAGCATATTCAGAAGCCAAAATAAATGAAAAATCCAAATAGGGATGTTCTTGCACCAATACAACTGATAACAATTGTTGGTACTGATACATACTACAGCACAACAGATAACAGTTGTCAGTACTGATACTTACTAATACCAGCAAGTCCTGCAAGATCTAAACTTCCTTGAAGCAATATTAGTATATTCTTAACAACAGTCAAATTAGAACGTAATTTATCAGCACAATATCAAAGTTGAGATACTACAAACAAAAGAACTTCAGATTATGTAAACAGCCCAACATCAAAATGCTGAAGCAAAATGCAAAATAGAATCTAAAAGAAGTCAAAAAGGACAATATCTTTATTGCCTTGTACCTGCTTGATAGCACTTGTAGCTGTGTCACCATTCTGAAGGCCCTTGAGATGAGGAAGTGTGGGTGAGTACCCATCTTCTACATCAGTTAGTGGACTCCAGCGAATTGGATCCTGGATAATAAATGGAGTTTACATAAACATAATTTATACAATTGCTAAATATTTAAGACCAACTTCAGTAAAAAGCTTTTGGATAAGCAGAAAAAAAAATAGGTTTATATTTAGAGATTTATTCATGATACACAAGAAGCCGTACAGGACAAAGCGAACGAGTACTAGCAAAAAGTAAATTTTAATGATTATAATGCAATACTATCGTCTTTTTTAATTGTTTCTGTATTATATGTGGTTATCTTTGACAATTAACATGCTATGTTTCCCTTCCATCATTTGCTCAGATATTTGCTTTCCTTTTCTTTAGGGTCTCAGGTGTTTCACCATAACCAAACCTATTCAGATTCCATAATAGAGTACCAGTCTTAGTCCAGATATTTCAGGTAATCAGGTTCAATAAGTCAGTCTCCAAGTTATAGTTCATAACAGCATGCCTATCATCATAACTAACTGCTACATATAAGAGATGATGCCGAAATTAAAACAGTTGGTATAATAATCAGCTTTGCTTCTTTTTCTTTTCTTTTTTCCTCACCTCACCACCTTCTCCTGAGTTGGACTTTCCACCTATTCTGTTCATGGCAATAGCGATAGCTTCATGGGTTTCTCTTGATATAGCCCCAAGAGACATCCCACCGGTACAGAAACGCTCCACTATGGATGAAGCAGGCTCGACTTTGCCAATAGGGATAGGCACTCGGTCACTCTTAAATTCAAGAAGATCACGGAGAACCTTTGACAAGAGGGGAAAATAAGAAAAAGAAAAAAGTTAACGAGAAGAGAGAGAGAGAGAGAGAGAGAGAGAGAGATACTATTTATGTATGCGTGTTTGTGCTTTAAATGTTATAAAACTGCAATAATGGGTGTGTAAATGCATACATTAACAGGCCGGTTTGCAAGATGTTGCTGGTAGATGGTGTATGCATTGTCACTCTTCTCCCTGATTGCTTTGTGAAGAAGCTTGGACATCTCCGGATTATTCCCATGATATTCACCTGAAAGAGGATGAGAAGTGCTATTATATAAAGCAAAGTGCATCAAATATTGTTTTGAACTGGAGGCAAAATGACTCTAGAGCAACTTGTTTGATTTAATGTAAGAAAAGATGACAAGAGCAATTTCCTTGACATAAGCTTGCTTTAGCTCTAGGTATCTATTTAATCTACAAAATGTAGGTTGTTCGGTGCAAATTTAATAAATATTAAGGACACTGGGGTCTCAGCAGTATGGAACTAATCTGCTATCAAGGAAAAGAAAAATGAAAAAAAAAAAATGAAAAGGCTAAAAAAAGCTCCAAGAAGAGAAACAAATAAGCATTGTTGCCAGACTTACCTCCAGGTCTAGATTGAATGAACCCAAAATTTTCTAGTCTCTTTGCAGTATCTTCTGAAAAGGCCTTAACCCAAAATGACAATGTTTCTCTTCCCAACTTCATGATGGACAAAAGGAAAGTCAACATTGAGAATTTAAGAATGACCGAGAGAGAGAGAAAAGTTGAAGAATCAAAATCCAATGTTTGAATCTTATAGCATGTAAAGAATAGGAACTATTTGGAAAATTTGTATTAAACTCGAGGTTTACCTCATCAAGTGTAAGACCTCCAATTTTTGACACACTTCCACAGAAGGCAAGATCAACGACATCTTGTCCCAAGCCATAGATTTCAAAAATTTGAGCGCCACAGTAACTAAGTAAAAGAAGCCCATAGACGATATACAATCACTAACTGTAGATGAAATATAAATCAAATGAGACAAGGAGACTCGTGAATCCAACAAAATAGTTGCATTACAAACCTTGAGAGCAATGAGATACCCATTTTTGAAAGAATCTTCATAAGACCTGATTTCACTGCCTGAAATTCACAGACCAAAAATTGAAAGCTAAATCTAACAGAATGAATTAACTAGAAAGGTCAAAAGGAGCAACAAAAATAAAATGAAAGATAGAAGTCAAAAACCTTGCTGAAGTTTCTCTGTGCTTGTTCAATGGTAACTGTAGGCATCTTGCCATTTCGCATCAGATTCACAGTTTTGTTGCTTAATCTCCACTGACGGCATGTTTCTAGTGCAAGATATGGGCACACAGCACTAAGAAGACAGCAATTATATTCACATAAGATATGGGCTCAAAGCACTAAGAAGAAAGAAATTACATTGCAACTGAAAATCAGAAAACCTTTTCCAAGAATTGGATGGGAATAAGACTAAAATCAGATTTTAAGATACATATGACTTGAATTCAATCACCAGATTATTTTAGTTGCCCCGACTCCATAAAATTTCACAAGAGAGAGAGAGAGAGAGAGTTTATAATACCTAAACCAACAGATAGTCAAATTTGTTTGGTAACTACAGTACTCAGGTATGTACTTCACACCATACCATTAAACACAGCAGTATTATCATTACAGACTACTGGTAACAAAGATTAAATAGCAGGTCATTGACCAGTAGTTCTTGAAACTCATTTAATGCTCGGTTTAGAATTTAAAAACCACAAGCCCCAAAGAGGAGAAAGATTCAACCAACACCATTCCGTATGTGTCCCATACAAATATTACACACCAACAACTCGACCTCTACAATACTGAAACCAGATGTTGAAATGATGGTATGTAGGTCCAGCAATACTTCTTAGAGAATACTTGTTAAGAAAATAAGGGTATATAATTATTGTAACAAGAACTTTTAGATTTTACCTGGCACCATATCCAATCAAACAAGCAAAATGGTGTGTACTAAAGCATTGTGCAGTGTCGGCAACGATGGAAGCAGACATGCGCAATCCGTTCTGAATCAAATGCTGATGCACAACACCAACAGCTAGCAGTATTGGTATAGCCGGCTTTGTCGGTTCCTACAATTGATATACATCGAAAGGCATACGTCCACAGGTAAGGTCAGTTTGTTACTTGTTCATAAAAATGTATATTAGTGTGAATTAGATATCAATATAAATTTCAGAATTTAAAACTACAGATCCTCATTAGTGTGCACCATTAGAAAGGTTTGAAATTAAGCCAGGTTAAGCTTTAGTTAACCCTGCCTTGCAGAATCAAACCTCAACTGAGCATCAGTTGTTTAATTATTTTTTCAAATCAATCCAATTTGCCTTGACTAAACACTGAATTTTGCAATGCTACCTCAGAGAAGGTTTATTTAAGACTCAACCGAACCTATCAAGCTTTGAATATGGGTGCCAGATCCATCAGAGAAGGTTCAGTTAACCCTGCTCAGTACATGGTAGTACAGAAAAAAAAAAAAAAAAAAGCAACTCACAAGTGCCTCGGAGCGGTCAGAAAGCACAAGCAGTTGAGAGCCATTGCGGACAGCTGCATCAGCTTCCTCGCAAAGCTGCTTTATCTTCCTATGAAGTGATCCATCAAGACCTTTTCGGATATCAAAATATGTTGATAGCACTTTAGTTTTTAGAGCTGGATCCTTCATCAGAGACTCTAGTTCGCCTTCATTCAGTACTGGACTTGATAGCATGACCTGAAGATATTTTCAAGACACACCAATTTGTAAATTAAATTCAGGTTGTATATGGTTGCAAACTCACATCACTGGTAACCGCACTGAATAGCAGAGAATATTTTCTATAATAATAAATGTGCATAGGCTACACCAATGGCACTGTTAAAATAGATCAACGCACATGCATAGCTACTAGAACCTGAATAGCAGAGAACATTACTAGCTGGAGTAGAATAACACTGACCTGGGAAGCATTCTCAGGTCCAGCTTCCAAGATGTTGCCGCGCTTGCCAATGTTAACCTCAAGGGACATCACTAAACCTTCTCTCAAGGGGTCAATTGGAGGGTTGGTAACCTGAAAGTTATTAATGTCAAGAAACAGATCAATGGATTGTGGTAAAATTAAATACCTTTAAATAGAATAACCTTACGTAAATACCAATACATGCATCCAAATATGTAGTTTTTTTCATGGGAAAAGGTTTCAAGACAGCTATGCCCAAAATGATTCGAGCTCAATGCTTTATTGTCATTGCATATTCCAAAGGATAATCAACACAACGCTGAAGCAGAGCTTAACAGAAGCTAAACCAGTAGAACTGATAAACATGTATTAACTCGTAAGTTAACATGGAAATTCAAAAATATCAACACCTAGTTGCCTAACCTGTGCAAACCGCTGCTTGAAATAGTCATACAACATGTGGGGCTTACTCGACAAAACAGCTAATGGAATGTCATCCCCCATGCAGAAGGTTGGTTCTTTCCCTTGAGATGCCATTGTTTCTATCACCATTTGTACATCTTCACTTGAGTACCCAAATGCCCTAAGACCCAAATCCAGTTGATTTAGAGAGTATGCACTGAACTCTAAGTAAATCAAGCAAACTTAAACAAGAAACTCAGCTTTAAGTATAAGTATATTGTATTCCCTTGAGTGAATTATAGATCTTTGCAAGAACAAGGTCAAATCATACTTATGAAGAACAGAAAAATCAGAATATCAGAACTATCTACATTTAGTAGTAACCACAATCCAGCAGAAGTTATTGAAACAAAAACTCAAAAAACTTAAAAAACACTAACCAATGGCAAACAATACAAGTACATGGATATAATTTGTATGGTTTTTATAATCAAGCAAGAAAACATTTTGCTACTTACTGCTGGTTTCTCAGAACAGTCTCTGTGTCCATGACGACAGATGAAAAGAAGTTGACAGGCTTTATACTGCGCATATTTTCCTTTAACCAATTGCCATAGGGCTTTGCCGAAGCCACTCGCTTCTTCACTTCTGTATTCTCAAATACCTAACAAAAACAAACAACCGGATCTTCCTGAGAAAAGCAAGTACAGAGTAAATGGAAACGGAAAAATTGTGTACACCAGAGTCCTGTATCTATAGACATGGTCATGCTTTCAGCTTTACAGACTAGTAGAAAAGAAGAGAGAATGAAAGAGCTAACAAATTTCATAGGCTTTTCATAATTGGTATATAAATTTCAGATTGGATTTTTGAATAAATGATCCAGTAGAGTTGTATAAAACCACATATTTAGCACATAAAACTGACATTCGTCATAAAATAACCATAGTTCGAGAAAATACTTGTTCAATAGCCAATAACATAAACAATAATAGCTCAGCTATAAATATGGCAACAAGAAGATCCTCGATTTGGTAGATAAATTTTTGTCAAGGAAACACATATTACTTTGCACATCTAATTTATTACTTAAACAAATCAGGCAACAAACCTGTCCACTTGGTAGATCAACTGTAATCATCATTCCTGGACCCAGTCGTCCTTTCATGATCACATTGGATTCATCCATTGGTAGAACACCAACCTGTCAATCATGATTAAGCAATTTTATTATTGTACCAATAACCAACAACGAACAAAACATCACAGAAACCAATTAGTGAGGACTATGGATCTTGTTGTCTTACCATAACTTGTAGATGGGTTTTATTGGTTTTAATTGCACACAAACCAATAATCAATGACAAAACAAAACACCGTAGTAACCAATAAGAGAGGACTATGGATTTCTGTATCTCACCATAACATAGTAGTAGGTGGTACAATATCCGCAATGTCAGGGTACTACTGTGAGCCAAGATTTTGAACTCATTTGATTTCATAGTTTCACCTTCTCTGTAATTGACGTTTTTATGAGGCTAATTATCAACATCTGGGTAAAAACCCAGTAATTACATTAGTATAACAGGTGTGACTATACCATACATTTGATCCAGTTAGTACATAATAACTGATGTAATAGCAAGTATAGAGTATATTGTGAACATACCTCCGATGCAACATAAACAATGTCATCCTTCGTTCGCCAATATCTAGCTGGACGAAGTCCATTTCTATCTAGACAGGCTCCCACAGTTTTCCCATCACTACATTTAGAATAATATTAGTCACTATTTAGGATATTATCAGTTCACCTTTTCCTGCATTTTCTTCTCTTTTGTCAATCTATAGATTAGTCAGTTACAGAAACGACTTTCTCCATGGAAGATGCACACTGATGAGTAAAATTATGAGCATAGACAAAAAAAAAAATTAAAGACTGCATTGAAAGTGATGCAATTAAGGCCTTTAGTTAGCTCAAATACAGTATACTAGAGACTGAAATTCAATTAAGCAAAAAAATCAAGACAAAAGGGTGTTTCCAAATAAAATTCACTCTTTGCAAAATCACCTAAAGAGAAGCAATGCCGGTCCATCCCAAGCCTCCATTTGTCCTTTGTAATAGTCATAGAAATCAATAACCTAATGCACAAGGAACAAAACAAACAAGATACAATTTTCGATTAATATAATATATCAAATTTATTATGAAACATATTTGCATGCGCAATGCATGCAAACAAAACAAGAGCAGAACAAGAAGTGCTTCAAATCAGAACTAAATGTCACCTCAGGGTATTTTATTGACAGTGTCGGGTGATTCTTGTAACCCTCAGGAACAAGGATCATCAGAGCTTCATCAGCATTCCGTCCACTTCTTAGCAATATCTGTAATAAATAAATATATGAAACCAACATTCTAAACTGCTTAGCATGCTAAGGAAAACTGTAAATTATGAAGTTATAATAAAGGATACCAGTTCCAGATATCTACTGAACAAGGTGAAGCAGTGCCCATTTGAGCAAACTTTTCTTCTTCTTTAAACTTTTCTTCTTCTTTTAATTCAATCAGCCAAATTGAATTATACCTAACATCAAGCAACTACAGCAGGTGAAGAGAACTAGGGCACACTCACAAGCTTGATGGGTAAATGGGGTAAGGGCATCCTTCCACAAATGTGGCATCCAAAACCATACTGATTTTGTACAGCCTGGTACTACTAGTTAAAAATTGGATTATATCTAAAATTAATAACAAAACATATCACAAGTACCCTCCATAAACTATGTAAAAGAAAGTAAAAGTAAAAAAAAAACAGTATTCATACTTCAGCAACACTATCAAGGTTTGCAGAATCAGATGCTTTTGGGTTGCCAACTGGGCACAGCTCATGCTCACGGCCACGCCAAACAGGAGATTGAAGTGTGGCTTCTCGTGACTGCATCCAGTTCAAGTTACCCTAAAGATAAAGGATAAAAGGCTGAATCTTTAGAGATAAGTAGCAAATGAAATATGCACTATATACAACATACAAATACTACCCCGTCCCCCTCTCCCCCACCACCACAGAGAATTTGTCTCAATTCTACAATGTTAATTGTTCCGTTTATCCCGGACCAAAAATTACGTAAGAATCATAGAAAAAAATATGACAATTACCAATTCAAAGAACCTAAAAACTGCAAAAGGTAACATCAGAACAACAATGAAACAATACAAGGAGGCCAATTAGGCTGCATAAATACGCTGGTGGCAGGGGATCAACTGATCAAGTGCCAAGCTGGGCAAGCCGAGTCACATGCATTTATATTTTGGAAGTTAATAGTAAAATAAAGAGCCAATAGTTGAAATTTGAAGGGGTTTTCTGTAACTTAACCAATGAATTACTCAAAATCCCTAGATGAACAGGAAAGAAAGGTACAAACCTGAATTGTATTTATTTCTCCATTGTGTCCAAGCAATCGCATTGGCTGTGCAAGAGGCCATCTAGGGCTCGTATTCGTACTGTATCTGCGGTGGTAAATTGCAAAAGAAGAAGTGTAAAGCTCGTCTTGCAGATCCAAGTAGAACTGCCCCAAAACCACAGATCGAAGCATTCCTTTGTACACCACCGTCCTGCTCGACAGAGAGCAGAAATATAGCTCATCACCCCATGGTGCAGATTTCGATGCACGCTCAACTAATTTGCGAGAGATGTAGAGCTCTCTTTCTACATCATCACCATTGTCTTCATGTGGGACCCGCACAAACACTAGTTGTATGTTAGGCATGGCCTCCTTTGCATAGCGGCCTACTATTGATACATTTGTAGGTACGGGCCTCCACCCAAGAACCTCCAAGCCTTCATCTGAGAATACCTTCATTATCACTGTGAAAGAAACAATTGTTACGAACTTCAAGGCCCAAACTATATTATACCAAAATATATCGTCCAATCCATGAATCACCATATTCTCAAGAAAGGTCTGAAAGAAGAATGTGACCATACATTACCTTCTTTTGCTTCAGTCATCGAGTTTTCATCTCTGGGCAGAAAAACCATGCCGACACCAGTTTTAGCAGTATCAAAAGGAGGAAGTCCTTGCTGCTTGGCCCAGCTGTTGTAAAGGTCCCACGGTATGGAGGTCATCACCCCGGACCCATCGCCAGAGTCATTGTCGGCCCCACATCCACCACGGTGCTCCATACATCCCAAAGCGATTAATGCATCCTTCACTATTTTGTGTGAAGGCACATTCCTCAAGTTTGCTATGAAACCAACACCGCAGGCTCCTCTTTCTGATATTATGTCACTCAGGTTTGCAACCTGACAAAATTGGAATTAATATCATCAGAATTCAGCATTACTCTAAGAAAGTACCTAAAAGGGAACTAACACCTGATACGAATGCCAATTTTGAACTGGATGAAATGCAAATGTATGTTTTTCTTTAAGAATACTTTTCTAACAGGGTCGTGTATGAGCACTACGTGTCTGCATACAAGTTCATGATGATACTCGAAGAAGTTCAGATGACTGTCATTCCATGTTTTCTTTGTTCAAAAACTCCACTGAATGAGGAACTTGTGGATAACTATTTTCACTACACTAAAAAGCTTGCTAAAACCAACTTCGTTAGGATAATTACTTGAAAAGGAATGAAAGAAAACAATTGCTCTGAGTGATCCCGCAAAGCCCAGTGTTTAGTCCCCTCAACAAAATAGGTAGAGAAAATCAACAGATATCAAAACTTAGCGTCTTCAAGTCCCTTTTTCATAATCCCGCTTCTGAGGATCAGAAACTAAAACCAACACCTCAAGTCAACTCCATCGAAAACACTTTGACCAAATAAAACTCCTACCTGGGGCTTTAGATCATCACTGTTCCTTGAACTCCCATCAACGGCACGATTCGAGATGCCACTGAGTTGTAGAACTGCGCGAACAGCAGACCGTCCGCCAGTACGGCCGGGCCCACTGTACCTGAGGCGCCTAAATCGGTCATGGCGGCGGCTGGAAACGAAGAAGAGAGAGGTAGAGGGGTGAAAGAGAGTCTTCGTGGGGACGCATCGGTGCAGTGTGTAGGTAGGGTTAGACTGGGGAAGAAGGCTTGCCATCTTCCCTCCCCCTTGTGATTTTCGAAGCTAAGCCACACAAGCGAAGGGGAGGGGGTGAGAATATTAGTGGAGAGAGAGCGCGATGATCGTGTGGAGGGAAATTGGGAGGACGGGATGAGGATCAGAGGATAGATGTCGAGACTCGAGAGAAGGACAAATAGTGCGACCAGGCTGAAATGAAATGAAAGGAAGTGAGTGAGAGGGAGATAGAAGAAAAATGGAAACCAAACAGCTCCTCTCACGTCTACCTCCACCGAGGGAGAAGGCAAATAATTTACAAGTAAAAACAATGTTTTCCATTGTACATGTCATCAGAATCAAACAAGTATTTCATATTTAATTGCATATTGAAAAAAACAAGTCAACAACTTTAATGGTTAAGATATGTTTGTGGTTTCCCTAACATGCATTGCTATTTTATTTTGTCTTCAATCAGTGACTACTGAATTGGTCAGTTGAGATTCTCACTGGTTGGTTTCCATGGGAAGATTTGAAATGGCTTGGTATTATGTCAGGTTTTGTGGTTTCGACAGACCTGAACTGAGTGCTGACCAATTCACATCCTCCCAGGTACCTGAAATAGGAATCTTTTACAACTAGGCCCCGTTCGGTAGCCCCATTACCTATGAGTTTTCTAAGATAAAAGTAAAAAGTTGGTATTTTTACTTTAGAAGTGTTCGGCGTCGTGTTTTTTTATCCAATAAAATTCCTAAATGGCTACCATTTTTCCTTTTAACTATGAGTTTGTATGGTAAAAAAAAATTTGATCATAGCTCCTTTTTTTTCCCATTTGGCGGAGCTGCTTCAATTTTGACGGAGTCAATTAATTTGACACATTAATTTGACGTTATATGTTCAACTTGATCCATGTTGGCGGAGCTGCTCCATGGAACACCTATATAACGTTATATGTTCAATTTGACTTAAAAAAGAGGAACCAATTAATTTGACCCAAAAGAATTATACTAATCAATACTTGTTTAATTAATTAAACTGAAATTAACTTGTACAATCAAGCACTCAATTAAACAAACACAATTTAATAATACAAAAGCTAAAATTAATTAAACAAGCACAATTTAATAATACAAGAAATTATTAAACAAGCATAACTAGCAACACTCAATATTAATATATTAAGCTAATTATTAAGATACGTTTCTATTATGACGTCTAACATAATTTTGCCACATAAGCTTAGCAATTTCATCTCTTTTTTCACTTCCTGCTTGACTTTGATTGTTCAGTCCTTCAACATCTTCGCCATACTCCTCATCACCATCCGACACATCCACAATATCATTCGAATCAATTTTCAAATTAGCGTTCGCAATCCAAGCGGCATCGCCGTTGTGATGTACAATAAAATTGTGTATAATACATGCTGCTTGAACTATGTCCGCTTGTTTATCAATTACATGATATGTTGCAACTTTTAAAATGAGAAACTGCATTTTTAAATTACCAATAAGTTTTTCAATATGGTTTCTAAGTTGTGCATGACAAAGACTAAAGATCTTTTTGTAATTTCGCGGTCGTTCATTAGCTGCACCTTGCTCTCGCACGTGACATCTCACACTCCTATAAGGAGCAATGAATTGCGGTGTATTGGCATAACCAGCATCAACCAAAAAATATTTGCCTCGTGGTACTGTGAATCTGTTGTCGAGTGCACTCTTTAGTATAGTTGTATCTGAAGTTGATCATTCCCATCCGGCCATTGCATAAGTAAATGATAGTCGAAATCACAAACGAGCATAACATTTTGTGACAATGTCTGTTTTCTATTACGATATGGAGCTTGATCTTCATAAGCAATAGTTATAGGAACATGTGTACCATCAATAGCACCAATACAATCATGTATATTAAAAAATAGTGAATAATTAAACTTACCTTAATTTAAAAAGACATTCATTTGAGAATGATTGAAATTAAATTTATCTTAAAGAAAGGATTAAATATTGTTCTCGATTGGATAAGTTGGGGCGTATGTAGGGGTGTTCATCGGTTTGGTTCGGTTGAAACCGAACCAAACTAGACAAACCAAAGTTATAATTCGGTTTCAAAAATAGAACCGAACCGAACCGAACCAAAGTTTTATTTCGGTTTGTTCGGTTCAAACCGAAATATATTAATTTTATTTAAAGCAATTGATTTATAATAAACCGAAGTATATTAAGAAATAAACCGAAGTATTTAAAGCAATTGATTAAGAAATAAACCGGGGCGGTTCGGACCAAATTCATAATATATAAAATTTCGGTCGGTTCGGTTATTTCGGTTTTCAAAATTTTCAAACCGAACCGAACCAAAATTATAATTCGGTTTTAAAAAGCAAACCGAACCGAACCATTAAACCGAAAAAACCAAACCGTTTAGTCCAAACTAATTCGGTTCGGTTCAAAACCGACTAAACCGGACCCAATGAACACCCCTAGGCGTATGAAGTCGAGGTGGTAATGATTTCTGCTGATAGTCGAGTAATAGCCTTAATTACAATATGGAAGTAACGACTGACTGTATCACCTGACCATTGGAATCGTTCTTGCACAGTGCGATTGTTTGCATTTGCCGAACACCTATATTCTAAAATTTTTCATGAGTTAAATAACTTTGATTTTGACAAATTAAAATTCTCATTCCTACAAAATTCCCATGTTGCTGAACAGCCCCTAATCCGAACTGTTCTTTTTAACTCGGCACGAATCTCAAAGCCCAATAATACTGCCCCACGCTAGTCCGAATCCCTAACCGTAAAGTGAAGAGAATCTTGATACTTAAATATGAATCCGCACTAAAACCATTTTATTTTGAAGTAAGATCAAATTTGAGAAATTTGTAGTTCCTTTCCATGACATGCGCTAAAATCTCTTGATTGTGTTTTCTTCTTTCCCATTCTTGCTTGCTCTTTCATGCTTTAAATTTTCTTTTCTCTGTAGCTACTTTTGCCCATTAATAAACTAACATAGAGTGTTGACCTTCATTTTTATTCAAAGAAATCACTTGAAAAGTCTCGTGTCGCGCTATTTAAAATTCCTAATCAAACCCAACTAATAATTTAAAAATATAAAAGTACAATGTCATGCTCATTAGTCATTACTCATCCCCTCATACCTCTTTTCGTCTATATAAAATACAAGTTCTTTTCGTAATATTGTAATATATATATATAGAATCTGGCTAATATGCTATGCATATATAAGGGCCCCTCCGTGCTACGGCTTACTTTTTGAGTTTTCAAAATCCTAACGGTCGATCTGAACCGTTCAACATGATCTCCGTATGAATATGTACTTGCAAACCAAATTTTACATTTTTTAGAATTTTTTTACTATTTATTAAGCCACTTTGAAAATCGCTAATCTAATGGTCCAGAAAAGTTTACTGTTGTGTACAAATTAGTGTTTTTTCAAAGTGGCTTAATAAATAGTAAAAAAATTCTAAAAAATGTAAAATTTGGTTTGCAAGTACTTATTCATATGGAGATCATGTTGAACTGTTCGGATCGACCGTTAGGATTTTGAAAACTCAAAAAGTATGCCGTAGCACGGAGGGCCCTTATATATGCGTAGCACCGTAGCACTGTCCTATATATATATATATATATATATATATATATATATATATATATATATATAGGAAATTGCTAATATGCTATGCATAGCATATATAGAGGGCCTCCGTGCTACGGCTCAATATTTGAGTTTTCAAAATCCTAACGGTCGATCCAAACCGTTCACCATGATCTCCATGTGAATATGTACTTGCAAACTAAATTTTACATTTTTTAGAATTTTTTTACTATTTTTTTAAATAGATAGAAAATCACTTGATCTGAAAATTCTATAACATTCAGATCAAGTGTTTTTCTACCTATCTAAAAAATAGTAAAAAAATTCTAAAAAATGTAAAATATGATTTGCAAGTACATATTCATATGGAGATCACGTTGAACGGTTCGGATCGACCGTTAGAATTTTGAAAACTCAAATATTGAGCCGTAGCACGGAGGCCCTCTATGTTATGCATAGCACCGTAGCCAACTCGTATATATATATTATAAAAATTGATCGGTGACAAACAAAGACAAGTCACACATCCCAATTTATAACTATTTTGTTCCTTTAAATACATGCGAGACTTAGCAACGCTGGACATGGCGACAACTAAATAGGTCACGCTATGAATTTCTTTAACACATCCGGAAATAGTACCAAAATAGTGTTACATTTTTTTAAAATAAGGATTATCTCATTATCGTCAGCTTAGATAATTATTTCTTTCATGTCTCTTGTGTAAAAAAAATATTTATTTTTGTAGAGAGACAGGACCCGTCATCATCTGTTAGGTTTGTGGTTTTTAAAATAGAATTATTGAAATAGTAAAAAGTAGAGGACATCCAACCCATTTTAAATTCTCATGTATCAATATAGAAGATTTTTTCACTTTGTAAGTTTCGAACTCATAACCTCCTACATAAAAGTCATGTGTTATTGCCAGTAGAATGTTAGATTGCATAATAATAACAACAACTACAATAATAATATTAGGCCCTGTTCGGCGCCAAGAGGGGAATGGGCGTGGGTGTGGGCGTAGGAATTAAATTAAATTTTACTGTGTGTGTGAAAAAAAAAAAAATTAATCAGAGTGAATTTTTTTTTTCACGAGCACAGTAACGTGCCGAACAGGCCCTTAATAAGAATAAAGTTTGGGTCTCCGAGTTATTGTTTCCTCCTAGTTTAACTAACAAAATCACCAATTTCAACCGACAAAATCTTTCTAATTTTTTTTATTCCTTTTCTTTTCTCCACTCCTCTCCGCTACCACCCCTTTTCCTTCTCTTTATGGACAACCACCGTTCAAGAATTATCAGAGGGAAAAATAATAGTGGGTGAAAAGAATCTTTTATTTTTTTAATTTGAGAAGAAAGTAGTTAGGAGTTGAACTACTCAGATTTCAGAATTTAAAAATTTGTAGATAGAGGTTTAAAATTTTGTGAGTAGCACTTTAAAAGGTTAGACATGACGCTTGACAGGAAGTACTCGGGGGTGCACTCGGGAATTTGTTTGGGAGGCAGTTTAATAATAATAATAATAGCAATAACTTCAATCATGATGATAACGATAGTTAAAATTTATTATGAGCAAGACTACAGTGATATGCATATTATTGATCAACATGTTCTATGGATCTATATCTTCATTTTTAAAGTTAAAAGAGTCGATCCGAATCGTTAAACACGCTCTTCATATGAAAATATATATAGACCAAAATTTACATTTTTAGAATGTTTTACTAATTTTTAGATAGGTAGAAAATTATTTTCGGATTATCCAAAATTTTTATATAAGGTGATTTTCTACCCATCTAAAAAAATAGTAAAAAGATCGTAAAAAATATAAATTTTGATCTCGAAGTACATTCTAATATAAAGATTATTTAATGGTTCGGATCAAATGTTTAAAATTTGAAAATAGAGATATGAATCTACCGTAATTTGTATATTACCAATCTCAGTCTTATATCATAATAAATTAACAACAACAGGAACATAATTATGATATTAATAATGTGATAATATTCTTAATATGGTAATAATAATATCATTATTGTAATTATAAATTCACAATGACGATGACAGTAACAACAATAACAATAATAATAATTAGAGTTATATTACAATGCTTCATGAAGCAAAGAGGCGTCACTATTTGATATAGAATTCAGTCAAATTATCTCCCAGCCAAGCAATTAGTATTCAGTATCTGTTCAGATAGAATTCAGATTCAGTGCAATACCTGACCGAATATAATTAGATCTGACTCGTCAGTTTTAACATGATACGAATCTCAAAACAGATTCTTTATGTCTACATAGACATTAAATTCCAATCGCTTGGCTAAGGAGTAAGGATTCATTGAAGTTCATTGTACTCGGTCAGGTACATGAGAGAATACAGATTCGCTTAAACATAGCATGTTCGTTTTGAAACTGGCGACTCAGATCTCACTGTACTCGGCCACACTGGATCTGAAACCGGAACTTCATAGTTCATAGTTTATAGCACTTATCATTATCAATCGGTGCCGTGTAGGTATATCATAGCTTCCCTGTAGGCTGTAGTAATGTAGGAAATGATCATGAATTCATGATGATGAGGTTACAGTGACGATCTTTAATAATACATTTTTTAGCACTACAACCTTGGATTGGAAGTTTGTGACCTGGTATGTGTCGTATTTGTGTTATCTATCCTGTTACAGCTTCTTAGATGTTCTAAATGGAGACAAAACCATTAACATTAACCAGGTGATTATCCGAGCTGTTATTGGTGGGACAGTAAGAAAAGCGCCACATCAGATCCTTCCTCTTCCCCTCTTTTCTCCCGACCAAATTCGCGGCTCCGCTCTCCAGCCTCTTCCTCGTGGAACCTCCAGAAACTATCGGATTCTTCGAGCGCATCCGCTATCCGGGATGGGGAGGAGCAACCCTCCTCCCATGGCGCTAAATATCCACTTCTTTCGCCTCTCCCCTCCCCTTTCTCTCAAATCCGCTCCAACTCCACAATCGCCGCCATTACGCTCCGACCAATCCCAACCCCAATCTCAATTCCAACCTCAACCCCAACCCCAATCCCAGACATTCAATTTCGTTTCCAATCTAAAAGCTTCTCTTCAATACATCCTCTCCTTCAATTCCTTCGCGCCATCAGTTCCTCCGGTCCCACCTGTCACCGATCCATCACCGCCGACCTGTTGCACCGTTCCCTTATTCCGCCCATACGTTGCCAAAGTTCCGTGGCACGGTGGGCCCCGCGCCTTGCTCTCGCGGCTGTTCCCGCGGTACGGCCATTACTGTGGGCCCAATTGGTCGAGTGGGAAGGAAGCGGGGTCGATGCTTTGGGACAGGAGGCCAATAGATTGGCTGGATCACTGCTGTTATTGCCATGACATTGGGTATGATACGCATGATCAGGCCAAGCTTCTCAAGGCAGACCTTGCGTTTCTTGAGTGCCTCGAGAGGCCCCGTATGGCGACCAAAGGCGGGGCACACATGTCTATCATATACCGAGCCATGTGCATTGCTGGTAAGTAACTTATTATGATTTTTTTCTGTGGCTTGAGTTCTTTTTCCTGTTCTGGTGGTAGAAGTTTGTGGTAATGTGTCTTTTAAAATGAGAAGGAAATATAAGTAAGCTTCTGAATTCTGATTATAGAAAGTACCTGCTGAATGTTATGAGATATAGAATGGCATTAAAATTAGAAACTAATTAAAGTTTTGACAGTTTTCGATTCGAAATAACCTAGGAGTTCCATGTTTAAACCTTGAAATGGTAGAACCAACTACCAAAATATTGTGTGATTTGCTCATTATTGTAATATAAAGCTTCTGTAGTGTACCAGTATGTTTAATGACACGACTGTGCTATTATCCAATCCAGGCTGTCAGATTGGAAAGGACATTTCGTACTGGATTAAATTCCATACATTATTAGCCGATTGACTTTAGTATGATGATTCAGGTTGAATAATTGTATAATCATCACAAAACTGGCAGTGGATATGACCAATGTATGGACCAGTGGGTATACCTCCCAAAAAGAATTGATGCCACTTGGAGATAACCATTTCTCCTTCCTTTTTTATTTTCACTCTCTTGTGCATGTTTAATTTTTTTATTGCTTAGTTGAGTTTCTAGGTCAATATTTTCACTCTCACTCGTGAGCTGAAATATAATTAAGCAAGCAATGGTAAACCTTGTTTACTTAAACAGTCGTGTAGTTTAAAGTATGACTAAATCCAGGGCAATTGACTTAATATCGAGTATTAAAATAAGTCTGTGATATAGCACAAGTTCTTAATGGAGACAGAAAGAAAACACAGAAACGTTGAACTGAGTTATGAAATTCGACCGAGGCAACCTGTTCATGCTAGATTTAATAAACTAAAAGAAAATGGTAGATTTGTGAACATATGAAGTTTGGATTGCCTTAGACTTCATTCTGGGCTGGAAACCTTAACACAAGTAGTTGCTTATTTTTGTAGGTTTGAGGAGTTTTCTGATACCATACAGGACGCATTTGGTGCGACTTCAGTCTGGTCCATCATTGTTTGATTATTTCGGCAATGTTTTTGCAAAGATACCTTCAATAAGCAAGGGTGCGGCAGAAAACCAGAAGGTCAGATTTTGAACTGAGGGGACTTGTACAAATTATAACAGAAATGAGATAAGAAAGCAAGGAAATCAATGACTTTTAAGAGTTGCTTTGTCTGGATCTAGCACTCGTTTTGCACTCTTTGTCTGGTTTGAGTTGCTTTGTACTGTTTGTTTACCTTCTCGGTGAATGTAAATATCACATCTTTCAACAAAGTTTAGCTTAGGTTTGTTGTATGTATTACTTGAAGAGACACTTTGAGTGTTGTATATACTGGACTGTTCTGTGAAGTTGGAGCTAGGCTTAGCTTGAAAGAAAAATGAAGATAGTATACCTGTTAATTGAAAAGACAGTATCTGCCAGCTAGCTATGTAAAGAAGAACGTTTGTGGTAAATTTTGGGGTTTATTGTAAGCTTAATATGCTGATAACAAAATAGATAGTCAAACAATTAAGATTTAAGCAATTTAAATATGATTGATTATGCATTAAGGATTGTTAATTTTGAATTGTTAAAATTTTAGCACATTTGATGTATTACGATGAAATGATATTAAATCTCAACATATTTTATAGATCAAGATGACAATGTTGGATTTTAAGTTTAATATAAAAGTTAATCAGGATTGTGTGAACATGATTTGGGCTGTGGGGTCCTCATTCCTGAAAATAAAATACAACCAACATTCTATACGCATCCTCCCTTGACCAAGGAATAACAGTATAGTATACCATGCTTTAGAGAAGCATATAAAAAATAAACAAGGAATATGTCCACCTTAGTTGTTCTGAGCACGGCCTTAGTTGCAAAGTTGTGTACACCTTCCTCACGAACAGATCCGCACCTAAATCTCTAATACATCATTTTGTGGAAATTTAATCCAAAAGAAAATCATCACTTTGGTGGAACAAGTTTATGCAATTCATTGATCGGATATATATATTCATGTAACTTATTTCATTTCTACATATAGAACTTTGTAGAAGGCACATTTCTCTCCAGTCTTATTATTTTATTTTATTTCATTCTGCTTCTATATTTTGAACTTCTTTGTAGTTATTACTTGCAATAATAAATTATTACTTCATCTTAATTATGATTATTGTTTAGTTGCAAAAACAGCTTGGTTTTCTTTTTTTTAGAAAAAGGAGCTACCAAGGTGTTACAAACAGTTTGGTTTTCTTGCTGAATCTGTTAGTATTTAAAAAAGCCATATCAGATCGCAGCAAATAGACCCATTTGCTTGTATAAAATAATTTTGTCCGGACTCGCTCCTAATTTTCTTATGCCACCTATGAAATTTGTGTAATTTTAACAAATTTAAATTTTAGACGTGATCTATATTTATGAAAAATAAATAAATTATGATGTTACTCGATAAATTTAGTGAAAAAGATCGACAATTATTAGTAGGCATTATCCGTCGATTTTAGAATTTTTTTTTCCTAAAGCATTTAAAATAATTAAAGTCGTGATATTAAATCCAAAACAAAAAATACAGATCTAACACAAACGTTGTCAATCTCGTTTAATTTTTTATTAGGTCCGAAAACGAGCGAGCCACGAGCTACACTTCTCGAGAGAGCTTCTCTCTCGTCTGAGTATCTCTTTATAATCTGTCTTTTATTTCTCATCTCATGGATCCCACCATCTACTGGGTTTGTATCCTCTATGGTACCGGACCGAGTCCAATGAGATAAGATTAATTTCTAACCGAGCGACTAGAATTCGGTGCCTATTTAGACACGGGAAGTTCGTTTTTGAGATTTGTGTTGCAATTAAAGAACAATCTAAATTTAGTAATTGAACGTGCAGTACCGGAGGTGATCCAAATTCCCATCAACCACCAGTGTAATTCTTAGAGAAAAAAGAGGAATGTCATTCAAAATCCAAATCTTAAACAAATGTCCCTACTTCACAAAAAAAAAGATGGATCAAAAACCAATTTCGAGGGATCAAAAACTTTTGTTGTTGAGAAAGAAGCGTCGCTCTAGGAAGAAAAAAAAACGCTAAGAGATTGAATTTCCATTCTCGTACTCATAGGCGAATCTACGTTCATTGTTAGAGTGACTAAGCTACTCTTATGATTTAAAATTTTAATTATTAGTTGAATTTTATTTTTTGAAACCTTTTATACAGTCCAGTATCTCTTATAAATTATCAAATATATATTTGTTGTCTGGTGGTTATAAATTTGGTCCCTAACTTGTGGATTTATGCAGTCCTTCATTTGTATAACATTAAGGTTTTGGCCCCTGGGCAAATATCCTCCCCGGTACCGTAAAAGATTCCCTTCACTTTACGGTTTGAGATTAACTCCCAGCCAGTTTGGGATTCGGGCTGACAGAGGGGGCAGTATTATTAGGCTTTGAGATTCGTGCCAAGTTAAAAAGAACGGTCCAGATCAAGTAATTGTAAAAGATTCCCTATTACGGTACTGGGGTGATGTGAATTCCTTGGCCCCTTGGCCCCTTGACCCCTTGACCCCTTGAATAGAATAGAGCCTTTGCGTCTCTCAAAGGATAATGCAGCAAAGCTCAGCTGATTTGGGGGTTACAGTTGAAATTCCTAATTCAATTGGTGAAGAAGAGTTAGTGGTCAATTGGGGCAGCAGTTTGGGGCAGCAAAGAATTAACGGGACTGAGGCTGACAACGGGTCCCAAGGACAGAACCAGAGAGGAACTGGAGAAGGAACAGGAGAAAAGCTTAGCGAACCGTTCAGCGACAATTTCCAGAGTTTGTTAAGCGGTAGTTTCACCAGCTCATCGCTAGTTGCTGACATGGCGCCTCCAGCTTAATTTCATTAATTCTGTACTCGTTTTTCTTACTTTTCTTTACATTTTACATCGCCTATATAAGGCCAAAGCTCCCATGGAGTTGTATCCAGAATTTTGATAATGAAGTAGGCGAATTGCTTTGAGCATTCGTGCGTTGGTTGCTTGTCAGCTCCTTCGCTTTTATCCCAAATTACTTGTTCTCTTTATCCAAAGTTGTTTCTTTTTGTTACATTCTGCAATTGAGATTCAAGCTCGTTGCAGATAAGGAAGAAAAAAATAGAGAATAAAAAGGGAAATTTAACAACCATATTAATGAGAAAATAAGTCGTTGCTCTTGATTTGAAGAATTTATTCTATTGACTGTCGACTAATTTTGTCGTCCTTATTTATTGGGACAACTATAGCCGAAATTTTTATTAATCGAAAATAAATAAATAAAAAATAAGGTAAGATAACTTTCGATTTTTATTTGGTTGTGCTCTATCGTTTCTGCTAGGGTTTGTGCTCTATCGTTTCTTTTGCTTGTTGTTAGTTCAAAGAATGAGTATTTGTTCTCTGATTACGCGGGAGAGGCTCTATGAGAAGAAGATCGCACTGCTGGTGAAAAGGAGGTCACAATTTTAAGATTAATTGATCACCATGGTTTCTCTGAGCACTTGAGAGTAGGTCCGATGGGCATCGGACCTACTCTGGTTCGATGGGTTTAATCACCATCGATTTGCTTTAAGATCGTGCGGAATGCTTTAAAATTCGTGCGTGTTTGTTTCAATGTTCGTGCGGTCATCGTGCTCGTTGAACCCAAAAGTAGGTCCGATGGGCATCGAACCTACTCCGTTCTCTTCTCTGAGAAGTACAAACAGACAAACCGATTAGTTTCTCCTATTTGCTACTCATCCAACTGATTTATGCTCTTGCTTGTTTTTGTTGGTTAAAAAAGCAGCCTTAATGCATTTTAATTAAGTTTGTTTTGTTTCTTTTGAATATTGTCATCATTACTTCAAAGAAGTATGTTTTGTTTCATTTGAATATTGTCTCTGATTTCTTTATTTTTGTTTTTGTTGGTTAAAAAAGCAGCCTTAATGCATTTTAATTAAGTATGTTTTGTTTCATTTGAATATTGTTTCTGATTTCTTTATTTGTGACATTTCAATTATATGATCTGTAAAATTTGATAGATTATTTTTATTTTGACAGTGAAACATTTTGTAACTATTTTTTATTTTCAAAAAATAAAATTGAACTATAAAGCAATAAAGCAATGTTCAATACTATTCGGCTGCTCTTGTAAAATTAATGGAGGTATGCACATATGCTTGTTAAATACTTGCAATATTTGACGAGGTATAAATTAATTGAGGTATGACGACTGATGAGATATAAATACTTGGAATATTTGATATTAATACTTTCAAACGTTATCTGATGTCATAAGGGAAAAAAAATGATATAATCTATTAGATACAAACACTTGATACATGAATTATTCACACTTGCTTTACGAGGTATATGAATACTTGCAATACTTGATATTAATACTCTCAAACATCATCCAATGCCATAAGGAAAAAAAATTGATAAAATATGTTAGATACATAAACTATTCACACTTGCATGACGAGATATGAGTACTTGCAATACTTGATATTAATACACATCATCCAGTGCTATATGAAAAAAAATTGATAGAATTTGTTAGATACAAACACTTGATACATGAACTATTCACACTTGCATTACGAGGTATGAATACTTGCAATACTTGATATTAATACTTTCAGACATTATTCAGTGTCATATGGAAAAAAAATTTGATAGAATTTGTTAAATACAAACACTTGATACATGAACTATTCACATTTGCAAAACGAGATATAAATACTTGCAATACTTGATATTAATATTTTCAGACATCATCCAGTGCCATATGGAAAAAAAAAATTGATAGAATTTGTTAGATACAAACACATGATACATGAACTATTCACGCTTGCACGGTGAGGTATGAATAATTGCTCGATGAGGTTTGAATACTTGCATGATGAGGTATGAATACTTGCGCGACAGACAACCCGAAATGATGTCATCATGGATCTTATTTGAAAGAGAAAATTGCATAGAAGACGTTCATGGTTTTAGATTCGCAAAATTCCTCACAGATCATCAGAAATATTGGCAAGGTTGAACGAAGAAAAAAACTCACCTCTAAACGTGTAAAAGATGAGTGTGTGCTGTGTCTAGTTTTTTTTTTCAAATACTTGATATCTTAGGTACGAATACTTGATATATTATATATTAATACTTGCGCACGCCAGTTGTAAAATCTTTTGAATATCAGGCGGTCCCCCAAATAGTTAGTGGTCACCCAGATAGTTAGTGGTCCCTCAAGTAGTAGTTAATGCTTAGGGGACAAAATGGAGGATTGTTGCAGAGGGACAGCTAGGCGCTCCCTATATTTTATCTCAAAAATGTGCTTTTATCAGAAAATTTTGAGTGTTTCTTAAGAAAATTTGCAACTTCTAATGACATATTTAGGTAGTTAATATCGTAGGTTTTAAATTTTATTTTGCATTAGATGCATGTAATGTAATGAAGAGTTCACAAGTGTTGGTAGTTTAGACTCTAATGAGTTGCTTGATTGTCCCCGTAAATGTGCAAAAGTAATATGGAAATTGTTCTTGTAGTTCATAATTGGAAATATTATTATTTTAAAAACAGTGATTTTGATTATGATACGATAATTTGGTATCAGGCATCCGATTTTCACTGAAATCTTTATTTATTTATTATCTTTTTTTAGGTTTCTTATACTGAACATCACATCTGTTCAATTTTATTTTGGCCTAATGTGTGCATTTTAGATTAGAGTTTACATTGAACCTTTTTTCTGTGTTATTTATTATGTGAATTTTGAGTTTACATTGAACCTTTTTATAAATCTTCTCCCTTCTATTTCGAAAGGCCAGGAACGGAAAAAAAAAAGAGAGAGCAGTGAGAGAAAATAAATAAGAAAAATGAATGATATAGAGAAATTTGTCCTTGCATAAATAAAAAAAAAATAGGCTAGTTCTTACTTTGAAGTGTTGATATCGATTCAATTCACTTATTTCAAGATTTCAATTATGATAATTAAGCTTCTTTATATTTGAAAATGTTAGATTGATATTTGTTCGTAGTCCTGTAGCAGCTTAAAAGTAGATTTTATTTTTAAATTAGATACTTTTTTTGAAAGCAATGTTTTATCATAAGAATCTCTGGCGATTGCTATCAATCCCTTTCAGTTGAATTGATTTACTTGAGAATTGTTGCTCTCAACTCTATTTTATCCCACCTCCCGTGCATTCTTGGCTAAGCGTATATCATCAAAAAATAATAAAAAAGCCATTTTATAAATTATCGAGTATGCATTCAAATTGAAAGTATTCGAATTTTGATATTAGAAATTATTATCTATTTAACCTTGCTTGTACAAGTTACCAAAACTGCTAGCTCGAAACAGTTATCACCTAACTAACACTTATTTTTTACTTGCGTTCTAGTGTGCATTAAAATTCAGACAATAGTCGATGTGTACTCTAATAGTAATAGAAAAGCATGCATTCTGATTTGAACCACTGCAAACTCAAAACAGTCCAAATAACTGGATATATGACAACCGTCTAAAAATAATAATCGTAAAATGTTGGCAGTATTTCCTGCACACCCTGGTAAATATATACAGGAATTAATAGCGGCAGTTCCGTTCTGACCGTTGCACTTTCATATTGTGCTGTGCTCTTCCAGAAGCATAAAATTTAACAACTCAAGAAAAATAAGCTTTTATACACTAATAATATAACATCTCGTGCTCCTCAAAATTCCAATGAATACCAGTAAAACAAAAGTCCTGCATCGTAAAATGAACAAAGATATAAACACATCAGTTGACTACCAAATCATTCTTTCTTCAGACTGGCACTTGAAACTACAAACGTAAATAAGGGGGAAGAAGAAAAAGAAGACAAAAAGGCTAGAGAAAAAACAAAAAAGAAGCCTGCACACATAAATGCGAATTACAACAACAAAAGATCAAAGGATGTACAAATGCCACAGGAATCTAACAACACTTCTCATCTAGGACTGTTCCATGGAGGCGACGGTTTGTTGTATTGGAATGCTTGTGATGTGGCCCCATGGCTCAAATCGAGGCTATGTAGCTGCTCCATTAGCTGGGACCTACGCTCCTTAAAGAAATCAAGGCGGGAAGTGAGCTCCACAAGGGTTGAGGATGCCAATGAAGGCTGCTTTGGATGTTCAATTCCCTGGCAAACAAAATAAAAAATTACTAGGTAGCACATAGTTGCAATTAGGTTGCATGTTTAACACCCGTTGAATCCCCAAAGGGTCATATAACTAATGTAGTACAGATCTTCACCTTTGTGCAGTTAAGGCAGGCATTTGTGTTTTAAAAGCTTGCAAAAGATATTCATTTATTGATTTTAAAAATATGGTTCCTTGTTTTAGATTATTGTCATTTGTGGTTTTTATTAAAATTAGGTCATAATTAATCATTTTCCACTTGATCTATACTGGCTAGAATTTGTAATTTCTAATTAAGGTTAAAAACTCTGGTATAGCGCCGAAGTTGGTACAAACATGTACAATGGCCTACAAGTACAGGTACTCACCCATACTGCAACCATCCCCTTGCCAGTACATTGTCTTGATATCAGCTTAAACAAACTAATATAGAACTGCTTTCTCGAAAATGAATGGATCACAAGGTGTATTACGTAGATACTTTGTGAAAGAATATTTAATTAAATTCTCAAAATAAATAAGAATGACAAAATTTATAAATAAGAATGACAATTTTTTCCGATTTTGTAAATATGAGTTCCATTACCTCGCTCAATTTGGGAGTGTTACTGGAAACGGAATTATGATCTGCTAGGTTGCTTGTTGATGCCTCAAAGCCTCTTAGCTCACTCGAAGATGATGCATCCAAAGAATGCTTTCGAGATAGTGACTTAGAACTGGCATACGGTAGCACATGTTGCTTAATGCTTCTCCAATGAGCCGATGATGTGCTCTCCTGCCATTATTTAAAAAAAAAAGGATTTTTACTGGCATCAAGAATAAAAATAGTTTTGAACTTGCGCAACAAAAAGCAAACAGCAATTTTCAGCGGTTGAATAGCATATTCCATGGATTTGATGGCCTCTGCTCTTTGTGACCATTTGTTCTGAGCCAACACATCAAATTAGAGCCTAAGTGTTAAATCCAAATAAACAACAACAACCAAGCCTTTAGTCCCAAACAAGTTGGGGTAGGCTAGAAATGAAACCCAACCGGAGTCACAATGTCAAGATAGTAAGTGTCAAATCAAAATAGAAGTATAAAACTACTCAAGCAAAAAAAAAGTGTAGCGGTCTCTGTCAAATTACATCAGTTATTCTGGAACGAGGCCTGACCACAATGAACCAATGTCATTGTTGGTACCCTAGGTTATACTTTTCTGTAGATGGGAAGAGAGTTTCAAATGACAAACCTCATTCCTTTGTTTACTTTTTTCATGGCTGCAGAAAGCAAGATTCATGTCAAAGCCTTGCTGGATAATACTCCTGCAACCAAATGATATAATATTAGTTGCTGATTTACAAGCTTAACATTACAAAGACTACAAAGACAAGCAAATACTTTTTGAGGGAACTATAATTACTAGTCCAATTGGATTGACAGTTTTCCAGACAAAGCAGGACTGCTATCAGCCTATAACGATCCTTCACGTTATCAATGTTGTTAATATGGTGTTTAAAGGCACTGGCTACTATTGGCCAAACCACCATTGGGATCTATGTGAATCAAGCCCAAGCCAGCAAATTTAATTTATTTTGACGCCGGCATATGAACAAATGACATTAGCAGACAAGCCCATTTTCAGATTTATTATTTGAATCTGGCATAAGAACAGATGACAGTACCAGATAACAGTTTATACCAAGGTAGAGATAACTGGTAAAGAGTAAGGTCTACTACCGAAATGTATTTGCAGTACCAGTACCGGCTGTTAGTACAACATCATATTTGTTTCTACTTACGGTTGTGAAAGATGGCTCGGAAGGTGCTGATATCGATCACTTGCATCCACCACAGACCCATAAGGATGCTGCCGCTGTTGATTAAGTTGAAGGTGCAGCTCAGCAACCTTTTGTTTTAACCTTGCCACATCAGCCTCCGCAAGTGCTATCTCCTCCAGCTCTGCCCTGGTCTACAAAAATCAGACCCAAAAAAATTACAAAGCATTCACGAGCTAAATAAGTCTTATGTTCCAATAGCACCCAAGTTTACATAGCTCCAACGAACAACTACAAAGCTTCAGATACTTGTGAATAACACCTAATCAGTTCAGTGTTATGTCAAAATTCAAAACCATAAAAATTTGGACACAGAATGAATAATTGAAGAATAAAAAATGGAATACTAATCCGGTAGGGGAAGTTGACAGCTAACAAATATGCAAGTATGAATAAAGTAAGCAATTCTAATAAAAAAAAGAATTTTAAAATTGCAAAATTGATAACAAATTTGCATATATTATTTGATTTTCAGAGTCGATTTCAAGTACACAAAATATGAGTCTTTCAACAAAAAAAGGGGCAAGAAACCAGACTTTTAGATTAGTAAATAAAAATTTGAATAATCTGGATATCCACATCTTTTTGAAAAATTGACATAATAATTATCATTTCATAATTCATATACATAAATAGATAATATATTTACGGATAATTATGTGGACACAGACGTGGTGAAGGGTTCCACATTCATCAGAACAAGCTCCGAATATAATAATAGGCTACAAAAATCAGTTAAAAGGCAGCTTGGCTATATTTTCTAAGACTAAACACTAGCATTGATGGGTGCTGCTATTTCCAATGAAAAAAATTTCTCACTTGCAAATTGCAAATGCAAGGTCTTATTTGAGAAATAGACTGAAAAATCAGGTACAGTTTGCAAAAGTATTCCAAAGAACTCAAATCAATTAGTGCAGGCACTAATAGATCAAAGAGTTGGTTCTCCCATACCTAACCTAATAGATCAAATAAAGCAGGTCAAGCCTAGGTCAGGCTGACCCCTTTACCTAATAGAACCAGCAGGAATGGATTTAACTTAAACTAGTTGTTTATGGTCACCCAGATAAATTCCATTTGGAGAATTTAGGATTGTTCAATATTAAATAAAATAATTACCTTTGAATCCATAGCCCGTGCACTTGAGAACTGTCCAGACGACATACTTAACCCAACCTCAAGAGCAGCTCTAAGATCCCTCTCAGCTTGCAACTGCTCTTGCAGCCTAGAAACCTATAAGAGCAATCAAAAGTGTTAACACAGCTCACAGAAAAGACCATACATATAAGATCTTATAACAACATAAATTTATATTGAACCAAAGTCTGACCAAATTGCTATCAAGATCCAAATAGAATATATTAAGATTCATCAAAAAGTGTCCATTTAATAAGCATAATTAGTAAGCTTGAGCATGCAGTAAAAGAAAATAACTAGCAATCATGAAAATGTAAAAAAAAGGATGATCCAAACACAACCAACCAAGAAGCCCAACTTTCCAATAAATGACAAGAAAAAGATTGATCCAAACACAACGTGCCAACTGACCCAACTCATCAATATATACTCTGTTCCCAGCCTTCTACGATCTAAAAAATTTAGTGTTGCTCATTAAGATTGAGAAAATGTACTTGCCAGACATAATCAACTACTTATTACAAAAATCCTATTATTTTTAGGGGCTTATTCCATTTGGGCATGTTATAGAACGTGGTCAACATATTACACTCTATGAAGATTATATCAGCTTTTAGAGCAATTCTAAATTCTAAGCAGGTGGTTGGGTTCAACCAGCATGCATATTCTCCAAATCAACAGAAACCATCCCTGCAAGTAAAAATAATGGAGGTACAAAACTAATGGGGAACGGGGATAAAGTAAAACTAACATACATCTTGTTCAAGTACAAGACGACGCTCATGCAGAGCCTGCTTTCTTCTTTCAAGACTTGCCTGGAGGATTGCATTTCCCCTAGCCTGAAAACAGCTCCTCTTTTGTCAGTAAATATATTTAAATAATTAATGGCTTGACAATATCTATTTAAGAAATGGTATAATGAATCAGTAACTTTTGCGTATATGTGTTGGTTAATGCTGAGTAAAAACTATAGGTTTTTCTGGTGAAACTTTGTATGTAGGAACCTTAACCAAGGCAAAAGAGCACAGCATGCTGGATAGCGGATCACTGATTTAAGCCTCAGGGTGGTACAGCTTAAGCAATGTAATATATTAACAACAGTTTAATGACACAAGGACTCCTGTGCCAGCTGGTGCTGGTACATACTTTCCTGTATGTATTATCCTACAATAAGCCTTGCATGTCATCAATAAGACTCCAGAGAACCACTGAACTGTACCCAAACCAATTTGGAAAAACATTTTTCCACAAAAAAATTAAAAAGAACAATAACAGAAAAAGTATAAGAAAACACCTATGAAGAATTAGAGAACCAAACAATAAAGAAACTTCAGTACAGAAACTGAAATCATCCAACACCAAAAACAATAATTATATGGGTCCTTACAAATCAAAATTTACTGTTGTCAATCATAACCAAATAGTAGTTGTGTTGGGCGCTTATTCTATAACGCAATGCTAGGATACTAGTATGTCTACTTTCAAACATACCTCTTTGGCAATTCTGATTTGAAGATCGTTCTTTGTGATCTCGAGTCTTTGAATAGCAAGCCTGACAGCATTGGAGAATTAGTTTTAATTAAGGTAGTTTCCATGGAATATTAAAGTTACTACAGGAAGCAGGGAGAGCACTTACTCTTCTTCTCCAGACGAGTCCACAGATTCTGATGATAAGTTCTTTCGAGCCTACAGTTATCATGGAACTTAAAAAATGAGAACTGCTAAAGTTGGCATCCATTAATAGAGATAAAACTCTGGAAACAAGCTACCCAGAATACACAAGTACCCATAGTAAATTTCTTACATTGCTTCTGCCCCAAAAGTTGTTGCGCTTCACATGACCATGTGATCCATTAGCCTTAATTGGCTGTTTATCTGTAGAAAATTCACCTCCATTAGCAGCAAAGGATATTCCAGGGTCCAATGAAGATAGTATCTCTCCCATTGACAAAGGAATTTCACTGTTTGGTGTTGAATTAGATATACTCCTCTCAAGCGATGACTTCTCAACATTTATGGAACCATTTTCTTTCAATTGATCTGATGTCCCTTTGTTTAACTCTATTTTTGCACTAGACGCACGGCCATCTTTAGGAGATTCTCCATCTGAGTCATCTCCGTCAAAGACCTGTTTACCACAAAAACATAACCAATTAAGATGAAAGATCCCAGCAAGCTGCCTTTCCGAGTCTATAGAACTGTTCTTTCTGGGTCTATGCAGGCTGAATCTAGTACTACACAAAGAACTATTAAATTGTACCCAATAACCTTTGTAGCTTAGCTTGGCATAGAGTGATGTGGATATGAATGAAAGATGATGACACATCACAACCACAAAAAAGTGAGTAATGCCCAACAGTTGATGACTGACATATGTGAGTATTCATAGCAACTAATAGTATAAATATAAAAAATCGAGATTGACATATATAAGAAAACTCCATTATTGCCAAAAATTGTTGTCTGCTCGTGTACTATGAAAGCAAAAGCACAAAGAACCAAGTAAATAGTAACTAACATACATTCTGGGTTAGTTAATATAGAAATCTGGATTCAGATTGAGAAATAATCGAAGCTTCAGATAAATAGAAATGAGGATTCAGATTGAGAAAGAAACAAAGCCTCAAATACATACTGCATTTAGAGTAATGAGATTAGGGTTAGTTAAACTAACATAAACATTTTTCATGTTACTTGAAAGTTGCAGTACTGCAAATCAGAGATATCATACTGCAACTTCAATTGTCACCTATAAAACAGCCTTGCATTTGTAAATACTTTTTTATCAATGGAAAATGTGAGATGGCAGTTGCCAACTCACCCTAAAAAAAAAAACAGCCTTGCACCAGTTTGAAATGACGAATTGAGCATCCAAGTAACTAAAAAGTTGAACCAGCTAACCTTATAGTCATATAGGTCACTGCCAGCATAACCGCTACTTTCACTAAGCTTTCCGCTAAGAACACGCTCAGCATCATCCTCATCCATCTCCTGATCAGCATCATTTTCTGCATCATGATAACCATTGCCTTTTGCATCAGTAGCCTCATCAACTACTGATTCCTCACTGGCACTTTCTTCAGCGTGAGAATCAGGAGAAGGAGAGCATCTGAGTAGGTTCTCATCCTAAATATCAACAAAAAGAAAAGGTCAAGTCAGAGTGTTGAATGTATCTAGTTAGTTCTCTAATACCAATATGACCCAGATCTCATCTCACTATTAACACTTAAGAAATGCCACAATCATAAACATCCAACTCGAAGCTAATTCATAGAGAACTTTGAAAACAATGTTAAAACAATTAATAAGCACAAACAAAACAACTTATTAAGTATAATCAAATGCGTGAAACAAACAAATATAGGACACAGTTGCAACATCAATTGTGCTCACAAGAAACCCACAGGACACCGCTATAACCTTAATGTTTTAATGTTTGGACACCAACAAATTACAACCATAGATTTAAGTATAAAACCAGACGAATTCAATACCAGCAGATATGGTAAGCACTACCCAGAATGATCTGATGCACTTGATTGTATCGATTTATGCCCTTCATTTTTCTCTTGGTTTGCAGTGCTTAATAGTACAAAGGAGGTAAATAAAGGTGCAATGAATTGAATCTTTATTAAACAAAATGGAAATCAAATAAATCAAAATTGGCTTATGAAGTTCAATTGAGCAACCAATGGTTAACTAAGGAAGATGGTATTTAAAGAGATACTTAATCACAGCTCCTTTTAATAGGATCCAGTATATTGAGGAAAATGGTACCGTATTGGTATAGTACCCTGTCACTTAGGCCCATAATAGTGTGCCCTACAATAACTCAGAATACTAACCAAAATGCAATCTTGGTAGTACATTAACAGAGTATTGTATCCACTAAAAGTACAACAATTGAGAGTCACCACAACAAGGTTTCTCAGGGAACATACATCAAAAACATTCTCGTACTCCTCCAACAGAGTAGTGATGATAGCCTGGGCATTGTTAGCCGCATTTGCAGCAGCAAGAAGCTGAGCTGATCCATCGCCACTCGCGTCAAACTCATCCTCCATCTCACATTCACCAGCAAGAAGTGGACGTAGCAAGAGAGGCGCCATACATGCGGCAACTGCTGAAGGGGTCATTCGGTTTTCGGCCGTGTGGGATGAGACTGCGTGCATCATTCTCAACACCCTAATTGTAACAATATAAAAGATAATGGATGTGGGTAACTTAAATCAACAACAAGAGTTTCTATATTTAGATAGAGTTCTTTGATCATGATCAGAACTTTCACATTAACATTGGTGCACACAGTGCTCTTTTTTTCCTCCTCTTCGCTTAATTTTGCATTTTGGACTCTAATCAATAGAAATAGCTTATTTAAGATGGATAATAAGGGGTCATTAACTTACTCTTCTAAGGTTAGTAAAGGAAAATTGAATATGAAACACATGATCAGACTAACGGAGAAAAAAAAAAACCTAACCTCTGAAGCAGCCGCCTATTAGGCTCAGGAAATGTCTCTGAAATAGCGGATCGCATGGCACTAATGCGAGCTTCCCTATTTTCAAGTCCTGAGCAAATAAAGAAGAGAATAGAAGATTGTGAATCCAAAATCTATCAAGAAAGAAATAACTAAACTGATTATAATACCAAATGATATATTATAAAAAAATGGAATTTGCTTACTGTAAGCTTCTAGTAATGCAGTACAACAGGATGCAGGGACAGGTGACGATGGTAGCTCCCTCAGCACATGCTATACGTGTTATCACATATTCTGTTAATCAAAATAAAAGGCAACAAAGGTTGAAGAGAAAAGATGATGAAGAAGAAGAACAAGAGATGTTACCTTCACACAATCACCGACAACATGAGCATCTTCTTCTGGTGCGAATTCATTCCTCCCTGGCACAATACAAGAGCACAAACGAGTTGAATTAAGAGCTGTATTGAAATGAGTTATAAGCAGCAACAGGCAACCAGTACTACGTTGTTGATATGATAGAGCACACCAATAAGGCAATAACACGTTGGGCAATTCTCTGGCTCTTTTTGGTTATTTTTTTTTTGTCTTGAGAATTAAGATCAAATTGATGCTAAATTTAATGTTACAAGATCTGAATGAAGGCAACATAAGTTCCTCCATAGAATGTCACCTTTATGAAAACCTTTGGTCAAAAGCATTTAAAAGCTACAAGCATTAACCACATGTAAAAATCATGGTTCTCAAACTTGGGATTGAAATCAGCATCATCATGTAGTCTGTGGAATCAGAACCGCATAACTCAGTAGGTGACGACTGACTCACATTAGAAACTCGGACCTTTCATAAATATTTTTGTGGTTAAAGAAACTATGAAAAATACATGCTTGTTGAGGATTATGTTATGACAAAAGATTGCACTCATATAATCTACTAATATAATACAATACAAGCGTACTAAAGTAAACAAATGCCTGATAGATATAATTGAAAGTTAAAAAACAAATAAAAATAACATATTACATATTAAATGCAAAGACATAATTTAGAGTAATATACAAATTAATGATTAAATCATAAGAACATTGTTTCCATTATTTCTTTTATGGTCAGCAGACTTGGAAATTAAGACCTATAACACATTTCAGCTGGCTTATCAATTTCAAAATTTTATGGCAAATAAAAACTTTCAAGAAAATATCATATAAATATTCTCTCCATAATCTGTAGTCAAGGTGAATACATTACTATTTGACCCAACACATATTAGACAGCATGTAGTTTCACCCATGATACAAATAAGGCAAATAACAAGAGTAACAAATGTAAAGATACCAAGTAAATGCAATTTGTCAAGAAGTAAGCGTGATAGGAATTTCGAGATAAGCTAAGCTTGACTGATGCTGGTTCATTAAGACCCAATTAATAGTGTTTTCTTAGAGGACATTACTGGACATCAGGTCTATTAAACAGACCAGAAGAAATTCAATTCAGGCCCCATCTTTCTCCTGATCCTTTCTTCTTCTTCCTCCCAAACCAAAGCTCAAAATCCCTAATTCCGCCCTTATCAAAATGTAATCGACAGGCTATGTCTATTTCCTTCCCAAACTGTAGTGGAACTTCTTCAATTTGGCCAGTGTCTTAGCAGAATAGGCTGATTCAACTGAGATTCATTGCGGAAAATCACTCAAGAGAGTAAATTGGGTGAGGATCGACTCGCCAGCCAGTTCAGTCTAACTCATCCAATCAAACTCGGGATCAACCGAGCTTTTTAACCATGGATAAAATCTAGTCAGTACCATTACATTAACAGAGGCATTAAAAGCATTTTGAAATACAAACCTTGCTCATACTCCTGTACTCTTCGATCGACTTCTTCAACATCAGCTGCTTGACGCAAAATCCCTTCCACCTTTGTTCCTGTTACACAACATATACAACAAACAAATGAAATTCACCAGTCACAGAAATGCTAGGACAATCTAGGCGATGAAAGGTCAAACTCTATGATGTTGTTCTTGCTCAGCACCTACCATACTTCTCCAAGAACCTCAAAGCTTTCTCTAGGAAAGAAGGACTGCCATCTATATCTTCTAGAGCAAGCAGGATTGGTCGGCCGACGACTAGCGACTTGATTGGTCTCTTGTCTCTCCCTGTCATGACAAAATATACTCCTGACTTGAATTCCAGAAAGTAACTTGATAACAAGCAAGCAACCTTAATCAATACCCCAAGCAATTGGTTCTCTTGCAATTCCTTCCTAAAATTGCAAAAAAGGCTATATATTTCCACCAAAATATATAATAGAGCATGTTCTTTTTATTTTCTCAATCTCAAGACAATGAATTCCACAAAATTTAGATTATGGAAAGGTTCAAGAGGCAAACATGGAACAAAAATTAAATTTTTATGTAGTGAACACTCTGTCCCTGGTATCAAACCAGCAACGGAAAAGACCAGCTTGAACCAATAATAATATCAGACTGTGACAGTAACAAACAGTACAAAATCATACTAGATCTCTTAAAGCAGTACAGGCACAGTTTTGACGGTTCAAGAATTTTTAAGTTGAGATTTGATCATGACCAAACACTCAAGGATAAGCACAAATTGAGCTAGAGTATGACTCAATCAGCATAAATGTCATGGAACAGCATTCTGGTAAGTCCATACAAGTGACGGCCTCGACAAGCCCACGGTTTCTCTACCCTTGCCATCTTCTTTTGCACAAAATTGAACATATCAGAATAGAAGAGACATACACTGTGGGATAGGCCCTTCATAAGAATCAGTATTGTCATTGCGAAAAATTCCATTATGTCCCATCACAAGAGCAGCATTTGGAGCTTGTGCAAGAGCCTGCTCCAATGCTGCTTTCCATTCATATAGATCCTCTGATGTCTCTGCCTACATCATATATAAGCAAGTTATAACACAACATACACCAAAAAGCCTTCTTATTTGCTCCAGCAAAAGCAAGTATTTTCTTAAAACTCTTCTTAGAAATGTGTATAGGCATCTTAGAATTCCTCATGGTAAACATCACTTTAAGAATCAATGCGGTTGTGGTTTCATGTTTATCACCATTATAGTGCTTCGAGCTTGTGGAAGTCAAAAAGGATAAAGGGGAATGGATTGCCAATTTGAATCAAATTTTATATTACCAGTTAATGTGCATTCCATTAATGGGTTGACAAATTACTATAAATAGTACAACTCTGTAAAATAATCCAGAAATACTTGAAACATAAAAAATGGATAGTGTAAAGAAAAACTACAGAAACTTTTCCCGGGCCAGGAAAAATTTAAATACAGAACTATATCATGGGTGATACAAATCTGGCAACAACAACAAATTACCTTAAGGGTAAAGGCACGTCCATCACGTCCATCTGGGAATAGAACAGTCAACAACTTCTTATCTTCTCTAACCACCACACTGCATTCGAGAATATGCATTAATTAAAGCATGTTAATTCTCGTGAGATTAAAAATGGAAGAACTAGCAATATGTGATCATTCAGAGATGTCGTAAGTACCTTCCAGAATTATTCAAGTCAATGCCCCCAAGTGTAAGGTTCACCTCACCACCCCGTTGTGGTAATGAGCTCTATAAAAGAAAATTTGTAAATACACCTATGCAAATATAACCTTGGAAGAAATGGTTTTGAGGGTGGAGGGTGTCAGGGTGGGGTATAGAAAAACAGGGAAGAAAAGAGTACAGATGGATTGTATTCAATGTAACTCGCGGGCATCACTGTAGCATAACCATAACTAGAAAGTAATGCAAAGAATAAATGGAACTACAGGATAATCGCATCGCATGACATGTATATATTTGGGTTTTCTAATTCAAATTGTATAAGAGCCTGCTTCAAGTTTTGACCAACACGATTTTCAATGCACAAGGACAAGGGTCCAATTACTAGACAATGACGACGAATGTATATTATTAGGTCCTTTATTATTAGATTGCGCAGGATATTCTGTTTTGTTTTGACCTTTATTTCAGGGAAGGGATGTAATGACAACCAACTTATTTTGGCAAACGACGTTAAAATCCATTGAAATAAAAAAAATTATAGATGTGTTGTTTATCATTTAGATAGACTGTGCATCAAATTTGGTGCCATTTGAGAATTGTTTAGTCAAAGCAAAAGCCAATGAAATTAAACCGTTAATTTTTCCAATTGCTTGATGGATGACAACCATAATATAAAATTGCGACAAATTTGACAGTCTGTCTAAATTATAAAAAAACATAAATGCAAGTTTTTTTTAATTCAATAATCCTTGTGCCTATTGTAATGGTTTCCGAGTTGATATAGCCTATAATTACTTTGAATACCTAATGCTTGTTAAACATTGACATCAATTGATGTGTAAAACCCAGTCTAAAGTCTCAACAGAATGAAAGGAGCATGCATGGGACTAGGAGAGTGCTTTTAAGATCAGACCATGTTATGGCAACAGAAAAAAGTACTTTGGATCAAACAATTAACTGCCAAACCAGCAATAGCAAAAGGAAAGGTACTAACAGGATCACTTTTGAAAAAGACAAGAGAAGTTCGTGTAAGGATAAACCAACGCTTCTTCCATGATTTCCATCCGATTCCTGAAACAGAAAAAAGAAGCCATGATCATGGGATTTACATCCAACTCTTAACTTCTCCGCGCAACATATCCATTGAACAATTTAGAAAGGTAGAAGCCAAATTTATGTAACCTTTGGACGATATGAAGAGGTGTCCGCTCTTGAAAACCTGTTAAAATAAACATGGTCAAAATAAGAAACAAAGCATATGCAACTTACTATTTATTCTAGAACATCATTTCAGATCTATAAATTCCTGGTGATTGCTTTTACTGCCTGCATAAATGTACTCTTTATTGAACCTAAAGAAAGTAATTTAACTAAAAGACAGGCTATCAAACATACTAAGGATTGCGTAATAGTATTAAACCCTGAACGTACTTTTGAATTTAGGATCAAAATTTAGTTAAGTTATGATAAATCAACATTTCAGGTTAACACCAGTTAAACCTAAACTAAATGCCATGGCTGATTACGTTTTTTTTAAATGGTATTCTAGATCATTTTGACCAAGAAAACTCCCACTAAGATCATTTTAAGTTAAAATATTAGAATATCTAAAACATGTTAGAATTCTCAATTAATTAACCTGCAATTATCAATCATCTTTTCACTTCTGAAAAAGAATTCTGCTTGTAATTTTTGAAAAAAATGAGATACTTTACTTGATCACTAGACCAAATTGAAAAAGAAACACAGTTGGCCAACAAATATCTTGGTAGTTGCATGTAAAGCTAATAGGCCAGGGTCCTAAATAGATCACCAAACAATCTACATTTTCATTTTTTTGCCTTTGTTTAATCTAATTGAATCTGTATATACTATTCTAAGAACCCTAGAGACCTAGTCAACCAACCTAACAACGCTGCTACCTGCTTAGTCATTTGTTTAATAGGACTATTTAATCATCTACGACAATAATTAATGTCTCAGTCGCCATTTATGCCTCTCTTTAAAAAAAAAAAAAAAGAATTCTAAGACAACTGACTTGAACACTTCAAAGCTTTTTTACTGATTCGATGATATAACATCCCATAGAACCTCCATTAGCATGTAGCCTCAATTAAACCCTAATACAGACAGCAGCGCAGATTTTCTCTATATAAAAAGTAAATCGCAATGACCTTAAAAGAACATTCTAAATACCTGGCAATGGTTGTTCACTTTCTTATTCAAAAAAATAACAAAATATCTCAGCAGCATGGCAATTTTAAAGGACCTAATAGCATGCACCATCTCATGCCGGTTCAACAAGTGCTACCTAACTCAGTTGGGTAACTGTCCATGCGGTTACAACGAGTTACTTTTCAAATAGCTTCATTTTTACTTGAAATTTTTACTTTCAAGCAAGACCACTCACAGAAGAAACCATATATATAAACAACCGAATCATCCCAAAAATTTAAAAACTTACACATGTAATATAAATTAGATAGCACCAAATGATCTGTGATCTATACAGACCAAAAGTTGTCTGAGAGGTTTCAAGCAACTACAATCAAAGCCAATAAGAACTAATAAGATTTCTAAGTTGTACTCAGTACTTTAATCACTTGCACTCGTCGGCACTTGCTGGTAACCAAATTGGCACTTGCTGGCAACCAATTGGCCCGATTAAATTAAACGTTTCTGTCCTTATTAATAAAGAAAAATCCACCAGACTTTATGGCGCATCTAATTACATCTCTACAACCTAATAAATGCAATTTGTCCCGTACAGTGTTAGAACGAATTATTCTGCAATAACTGCAGTAATAATGTAAACAATGTTATCGTGTTATCGTGTGGAGAAAAAAAAACATACTGTAGTAGCTGATATCGCACGTGACCGCTCAAACTGCGGCCCAACAGAGGGAACCGAAGACATGCCTTGAGATCAGATCAGCCGCCACAGAACAAAACCTCCATCTCCAACAAGTGCGAACAAATTAGCCAAAATGCACTCAATCAAAGCGAAAAAGAGAAGCAAGCTTGAGCTGGACAAGCATACACGGATCGAACCGCTTTCGATCTGGCTAGCGTGCGGCTAAAGGATTAGGATTAGGTTAGGGTTTTTAATTGTGAGAGAGAGAGGGAAGGGAAAGGTGAGTGGGGATTGGAAGGGGAGGGGAGGGGACGGGACGGGTGCTGTGAGAAAGAGACACGGATCTTTCTCTCTCCTCCAGCTACGGAGTGGGTGCTTTTTAGTTGTTGTCTAGTTCGCTTGTGAACTGCTTCTTCCAAAAGCCTTCTCTCTCTCTCTCTCTCTCTCTCTCTAGTTGTGACTTGTGAGTGAGTGAGAGAGGTTGGGGACAATGTGGGGATGGATTAGGTGGGTCGGTAAAAAATAGAAATCGGATGAAAAAGTAAAGAGTATTTTCGCTCTCATTGAATTGGGAAGGTGGGTACTGCTTTGTGTTTTTCACCAACTGCGGAGAGAGAGAGAGTGTAAACTTGCGGGAGAAAAAAATTAAAACAACGGGGACCAGAAACCAAAGGCAAAGGGGGTATGTATTGTATTGTTTCCTCTACTTTTTTGGAATTTCTCAGAAACTGCCCTGTATTTATCCCTATTTACAAACTCATTAATTCGTAGAGTTATTTTCACCAATTTTTTCTGCGAGCTCTGAATTATTTGACTTTTTGAACGAATAGAGTTTGGTATTCTCCTCTCTCGAAGTAAAAAAATATGAAAATAATTAAATTATGATTAAAAAGTGGGATTAGAGAGCCGAACATTAAAGTGTAGGCAAATTTGACATTTATGAGTTAACTTTAATGAATCATAAAGAAAAAGATAATGCATTTACTAACAATGTTGGAAATTAAAGTCTAATTAAGCTTGCCCCCTATATGGATCAGGGGCGAACCCAGAGTGTTTCAAGGGGGGCAGCTGCCCTCCTTTGATTTTGAGTTTTAGTAAAGATTTATCGGTTCTGACTGACTTTGCCCTCCTGAAAAAAAATTTGCCCTCCTCTGAACGTTTAATTTGTAATTCGAGTTAAATTTATGATTAAATTGAAATAAATCTGTTGAATTTTGATTGGTAATTGGAATTATAAGTCAGAGCATCATAAATTACAAGTTAAAGCGTTGGAAAGTATAAGTTAAAGTATTGTTTTTTATCGAGTAACCAATTAATTAATGAATTTAAACCCAATTCGATATTTTTTTACCCCCTGACGAAAATCCTGGATTCGCCCCTGATATATGGATAATGGATATGCCGTGTGGTTAAATGAAGAAATGATTAACATTATTTTCTTGAAATTACACGGACTTATAGCCGACATTTTTATTAATATCCAAAGTTTAATACAAATTATTAATTATGCCCAGAATCGGACTCAATATCGAAAAATACCCAAGCCGGCCAGAAAATGGCCGGCTTACTCCCCCCCTAAGCCGGCCATTTTCTGGCCGGCTTACTCCATTTTTTTTTTTTTTTTATAGAGAGAGACACTATGAAGATCAAAATATTGAAATTTAACACTGAAAAATTGAAATTTTTTGTTTAAATTATTTGTTATATTACTTCTTTTGATATATAATTAGCATATTTATACTAAAATACGCTATATTAATTGAAATTATATTGAATTAAACTATATTATGTTAAATTACGCTAAATTACATTACATTACATTACAATACGCTATATTAATTGAAATACGTTATATTATTTTTTATGTTGTGCTACTATTTTAATGTTGTAATATTTTCTGTTTAGCATTATCATGATAATTTATTTTGATCTGTAAAATATAAAAATAGTACCATAAAAGCACACATACACAAGAACCGAAATATAGGATAATCCAAATATACCAAACATAAATAGTATATCAAATATAAATAGTACAAAACTAGTAAAAATACAACTAAAATGGATAGGGGGAATATCGCTGATGCGGTACTCCGGCGTTCGCCCGGCGCCAGCGCGGCCAGGCTCCGTCTCTCTCGGGCTCATCTGGGGCATCGGCAGACCTGAGTATCTGCTCGGCGGTATCCCATCTGGCATCACCTGTGGAGACTGGCGGTACTGGCAGAGGTGTACTGAAGATAGATGCGGCAACTCAGTCCCAAATGCAGGCTGATTATGAGACCCGCTACCACTAGCCTCTCCATCACGCGGCATCTCTGTGCCATATCGGGGTACCCTCGGTGCCGAGCTGAACTCATCATTGAATACCATGAAGTCTGGAGACTGTACGAGAGGGACTCGTACTCAGAAGTATCGGTCATCGCAAGCGGTGGCTGTGGCGGCATCTCTGCTGGACCCTGCAATCATACACATAAATTATTAAATTTAATCTGAATGAAGAAATTTATTAAAACCTGACAGATACTGAAGTATGACATACATGAGGCTGCACCGGACGTCCATGCTCGTCGTACCATGCCGTCCACCCAATGCTGGACAATACCCAACGATGGTAGTCCCACTCTGGATGTGAATCGGGGGAAGATGGCATATCATCTAGCAGAACCGGGCTCGGGTCGGGCTCCTGCGGATTTATCTCACGCCAGTTGATGTTCTCTCCGGCGTCTCGCAGCATACCGATGATCTTTCCACCGTGCCCGGCATCCTCAACCACATTCGCATTCTTCTTAAGGGTGCGGTACCCAAGCCGTCTCCAGTTCTTCTTTTCCAGCATGGCAATCCCATGCCCGCACTCCTTGATCGCAGCCAGAAGCTGAAAAAAATTTGGCATGTCAGATCAAACCTTGATGAACTACTAAGTTAGACCAAAACTATGTGGTTTTAGGTGCTTTACCTGGCGAGCCCATGCACGGCCGTTGGGATGGTAACCATCATCGGTTTTGATCCTGTCGCGGAGATGGGCACCGTAATCACCCTGTAGATAGACACTCGCCATGCAGACCTACATGTACCAAACATCGTACCTCAACTGAGGATCCCCATGGGTCTGCTGAATCACATCTGGCTCGTGATAGAAGTCCACATACTAAGGATCCTAGGCTGTCCCGTAGTATGCATCGAAATGGGTGCTCCAGTCCTTATCCAGTCGCCCTCGGTGTTTTACGCTGTAAGGAAGACGTTAGTTGCAATACAAAGCTATCAAGTAATATGATGTATTTAACAATAAATACAATAGACTACGACTTACCTGTGCAGGTCTCTGTGCGTGGAACTCGGCAAAGATGGGTCTGCGGGAATCAACGCCGCTCGACCAAACTGGCGGAGCACCCGATCTGGATAGTGGTGCTCCACTGTCCAGAAGTGTATGAGTGGACCTCGATAGAACCACATCGCCCGCTCCTGCTCGTCACTCACACTGCCCGGCAAGAGGTACTCCGCGTACAACTGATCGTACGGCGTCCACTCAACAAGAGCCTCAGGCAAACTCTGAAGCTCTGACCGGACTGGCCTGATCCCAACGGTAGCACCGTGGGTCCGATCCAAGTAGTGGTGGAAACCGTACCACTTCTTGGCGTATGCCGGGCATCTAAACACATCTGGCTCTCCCCAATCCGGCGCCTCATTGGGGATAGGACGGCCCACCGGTAGCCGTGACCACGACCAGTGCTGAAGCAGGAGTACCGGCCCGTACATCTGCTTCGCTTTCGGCTGTATTTTCAAGAACATTACACGTCAGTGTATTTTGATGGATTGATTGATTAAATAATTTACACTAAAATAAGAGTTGGTGACTTACCTCACTACTAGTGGGAGTACAGATACGCTAGGACAACTCCACCCTAGTTGTACGGCGACGGCCGCTCAAGGTCCATCAGCAACGGGAGATATGATACCTCGCATATTTAGTCTATTTTAGGCCTGTTTTAGTACCGGATTCGTGCCCTAATTCACCAGAATCATGTGCATTTCATCAATATATCTTTAGAATTTGGTATTGCTGAGTGTTTGTTTGTTTTCTGCAGGTTTGGAGCAAAACACACGAAGAAACGGCGATTTGGGATGATCTGGTACGGGTCTCACCAGACTTAGCCGATTTCAGCTCATCACACCTGGTACGGCCAGGCCTTACCACTTTGGTACGGCCCTTACCTAAAGGCGGCCTGACAGATCCAGAAATTTCAGCACCGAACTTAAAACAGTCATAACTTTTGACTCGTAACTCCGTTTTGAGCGTATGACCACTTTTTGGAAAGCTAGCGAGAAGATCTACAGTTTCACCACGCCTGGTACGGCCAGGCCGTACCAAATTGGTACGGGCCGTACATAAAGGCGGCCTGACAGATTCAAATTTTGGCAGAGGCTATTTAAAGCGGGGAACTCTCCAATTTCGACATCCATTCCATTCCAGATCCATTTGAGAGCACAGTAAGAGAGAGAAAGAGAGCTAAGGAGCTGAGAGCAAGAAGGAAGGAAGAGGAAGAGGCGAAACTCGACGGATCTAGCTTCCTCCTCTCGATCCCTTCGATCCATGGCTATCTCTATCCCTCTTATTGTATTTTTAGATCTGATTATGTGCTGTGAGTAGTTCTTTTAGTTTCTAGGGTTAGAGATTGATTCTTGATTTGTTTTGACTTTCTTTGACTTGTATCTTGTATGAACTCTTTAGTTTGATTGATTGTGATTTACTTTGATATCTTTTGCTTTGCTTGCTGTGATTGTTGTATGATGTGCCTCTAGGTTTAGATCGAACCTATCAAGGTCATATGATCATCTCAATCTCTCATCCAAATCAAATGCTTAGGGTAGAATAGTTCGAATTGAAGCCGAGAGGTTGAATTCTCCTCTAATCGACAGATTAGAGGGTGCCTTAGACCTCCAATCAACCAGCTAGGGTAGATCTGTACCAACACACGAGAGTTGAGGTGTAGAAATCCCTAAAAGGCAATCAATTGTATTCCAACCTAGATCTTGATCCAACAAACGATGGTTGAGGGTTAGGAACCTTAGGTATGGTCAATTGAACCTTTCTAAAGAGTTTAGCACAAGGTACCAGCAAGGAAATGCATTCACTCGAACTGGTAGGTTCTGTTCTGGGAAGCCAGTACGGGTCTTACCAGGGTGGTATGGCCTTGCCTTACCAAGTGAAGTACGGCCTAGCCGTACCAACTTGGTACGGGCTGTACCACTAGAGGCAGATCAGAGATGAAGTCTGAAACCCTAGAAACGCCTTTTATCCATAATCAAAACACAATTTACATTTCTTCTAGCATTTTATTACATCTACTTGAATTGTTTGATCTGACCCTTTAGGAAATTAAACACCAAACCAAACCTTTTTCACTTCTAGTTTTTGATCGAGTTTGATAGAATCTAACCTCGCAATTAACCGTCCCTGTGGATCGATACCCGATTATACTACTCGATAGGGGTTGTGCACTTGCATCCCTTACTCGTGAAGTGTAAACGCGGTTTTAAAAGGTACGCCCTCAAGCGTACCGAAACTTGCGTTGCTCTAACCAGCGAACAAGATACATCATCGGCATCTGATCACCGCTGGAATCAGGAAACATAACAGAACCAAAAAGGTCCATCACGTAGCCCCGTGTATATCTGCAATACAAAACATATAAAAATTATAATAGAATCATCGTATTATAAATTAATTAGTAGAAACAAGTTATAAAATTTACCTCTGAATCTCCAGCTCAGTGGAATCTGCCGAGAGACCCGCGATGAAGTGCTGCCATAACTGTTCGCTCCCAGATGAGAGGTACAGAGTTTCACCACAGCTTAGGCTGTGGAGTTTAAACCCTATTCAACTCTTGGACGAAGGTTGCAAGTGCACAACCCTGTCTTTGTAGTTAGAACGGGTGTCGATCCTCAGGGACGGACTATTTTCTGAATCTTAACTAATCCTAGTTAGGTACTAGAAGTTGAATGATTGGGATTTTGTTTAACTATTCCTAAATTGTATGAACAAATCAAATGCAATCAAAGAATGAATGAACAAGTATTTATGTATTAACAATTGTACTAACTATGTATGAACAGGTAAATGAATCAACTAAAAGTATGTATTCTGTACTATGTGTAGGGCGCAGAAAGTTGCACAGCTGGTATGGAAGGTGTGTGCGTATGTATTTGAATGTCTCATGGTTCAATGCTCTCGATTGGTTGAAGAACATCGAACTTGAAAGATTCGTTTCTTTCTTTCTGCTATTCCTTCCGGTTCACCCTCGATGGACCTACGATTCATAATCAGTCCATCGAGAGAGTTTAATGATTGTGGGGACGTTTAACTCCCAGCGGGCGCAAGCCCCCGCTGTTAATTACATCAGATGGCCCTTCCAAGCCATACTGAACACCTCGTTCATTCCAGGATTTATGCCTATTTGTTGTGAGTTGAATAAAGGGGCTAAAAAGGGGCTAAAAAGGGAGGACTCATGTATTTAATCTTTCTATTTTCATTTGACTTTCCTTGTTTTGGGTATTTAATTAATATGTGCGCATGAGATGCAATGAATATTAATAAAATATATTTACTATACTCTTTTATTTATTTTTTTAGAAACATATTTGTATTTAAGCATATACTTGTGTTTTATTTATATTTTTATTTTTAAGAGAAATGATTTGAACATGAAGAAAAATGGAGAAAGGGGCATTTTGGTCATTTGACATGTTGTGTGATGTCTAATTATGCTTGATTTTTTTTTAGAAACATAAAGGATTTGATTTGGGTTCATTTGGAATTGGTTTGAGTTGATTTGGGTTTGAAATGAAGAAGTTATGGCCAATAAGGGCTGAAAAGGGCTTATTTGTGAAGTTTAAAGTTTTCCAAGGACCTATTTGTAAAGCTAGAAGAACTGAGGTTTGTGGTTTGGGCTTTTAGCAAGGTCTGAAGTGGAAATTGGGCTTCTAGGGGCCCATTTGAAGAGATTTTAGGCAGCCAGGGGCTTGTTTGCAAACATCCAAGGACTGCGCTGTGAAAATAATTTTGTCAGAGGGACCCCTTTGTAAAAGTTCTTCTCTTAATATTTCTGGGCCACGGGATCGAGAGTTGGGCTTTGAGATTTACACTCTGGACCTTTGAGATGTGTTTAGGGGCTTTAAGATATGCACAGATCATCGGGCTTGGATAACAGGCTTTAGATTTCGGTTATTGGGCTTTGAGATGTGTGCAAAAGCTTTGAGATTTGCTCGGTGGTTCTTTGACTTAGGCTGACATGTGGGTCCCTCTGGCAGCAGTTTCTTCACTTATTAAACTTCGATCCTGGCCTTCAGATCTTCTTTTTGCGCAGAGATTCGGATATCTGATTTGAATTTGTACTTTGGCGCCAAGATCTAGCCGTTCTGGTTGCTTTAAAGATCGTGCAAGCTGGATATGGATCAGGTTCGGTACCCGATTTAGGGTTTAAACTGGTGGTTGCTCCGGCGAAGCCTCCGGTCACGGCGAGGCTAAAGGGAGGCACCATCGGGGTCGCCTAGAGGGCAGGAGCATGTTGATAGCATCCTCGACGGTGGTAGGGCACCGGAGATGGCGGTACGGCCAGACTAGCACCTTCGGTACCGGTTGAGATTTTAATCGGGTTTCACCGATTTTCTTGCTTTCTTCTTCAATTGATTGTTCATTTAGCATCGCTTGAGTGCAGGGAAGCTTTCTTCAAGATCAATTCCATTTATTACAGAGGCTTGATGATTTTTCTGGCTTGACCTCTCGGTTCAATACCGGTTCTGGTACCGATGCTTGATATCAAACTTCAGTAGAGTGGTCTCGGATGGGTATGGCAGCTTAGGCATGTTTGAAAGAAGTAAAAGTATACCAAGGCTTAGAAGAGTGGATATTGGGTATGATTTAGGTTATTGGGTTTCGGGTTTGGGTTAAACATGAAGTTCTCATCATTTTCTCATGAATTTCATCAATGACATGTATGATTTTATGTGATTCTTGTAATACAGTATATCTGGAGTAGATGCATGAAGTTTGGGAATTTTATGCTTTTTTTTTATTTCCATTTTTAAGAGAAGCAAAAAGACAGAGGGGTGTAAATGCAAATGTGCATGCTGCAGTTTTCCCATTTTCTGACATCCAACTTTGAAAATGGCTAGAAAATAGTAGAAAAATCAGAAAGATGCAAAATTTGAGTCTAAATTGATTGTTTTTGTGTCCTCTATCTTCCTATTCAAACAGATTTTTGATTTGGTTTTTTGATCAGCCTGCACTGGCTGATTTATACCAACAGGTCATTTGGGCAGTTTTCTGTTTTTTGTGTTATTTCATTGATTATGGTATTTTGTCCTAAAATGCTGTGAATGAAAGATTGCATCAAGGAGGAAATAAAGGGGTGCTAGCATCACATATGTCATTTGCTATCAATTTATGCATTGTTCGCTGGTTAGCGCAACGCAAGTTTCGGTACGCTTGAAAGCGTACCTTTTAAACCTCGTTAACACTCCACGAGTAAAGGATGCAAGTGCACAACCTCTGCCGTGTAGTATAATCGGGTATCGATCCTCAGAGACGGCTAATCACTCGGTTAAGTTCTATCTAAACTTGATTGAAAACTAGAAGTTGAAAGGGTTTTGTTTGGTATTTAATTTCCTAAGGTATCAAATCAAACTGTTCAGACAATTGAAGAAGATGTAACAAAATGTTTAGAACAAATGTAAATTGTGTTTTGATTATGGATAAAAGGTGTTTCCAGGGTTTAAGACTTCATCTCTGATCTGCCTCTAGTGGTACGGCCCGTACTAAGTAGGTACGGCTAGGCCGCACCTCACTTGGTAAGGCTAGGCCGTACCACCCTGGTAAGACCCGTACCGGCTTCCCAGAACAGAACCTACCAGTTCGAGTAAATGCATTTCCTTGCTGGTACTTTGTGCTAAACTCTTTAGAAAGGTTCAATAGACCATACCTAAGGTTCCTAACCCTCAACCATCGTTTGTTGGATCAAGATCTAGGTTGGAATGCAATTGAGAGCCTTTTAGGGTTTCTACACCTCAACCATCGTATGTTGGTACAGATCTACCCTAGCTGATTGATTAGATGTCTAAGGCACCCTCTAATCTGTCGATTAGAGGAGAATTCAACCTTTCGGCTTCAATTCGAACTATTCTACCCTATGTACTTGAATTGGATGAGAGATTGAGATGATCACATGACCTTGATAGGTTCGATCTAAACCTAAAGGGACATCATACAACAATCACAGCAAGCAAAGCAAGATATAACAATGAAAATCACAATCAATCAAACTAAAGAGTTCATACAAAGTAAAAGTCAAAGAAAGTCAAAACAAATCAAGATTCGATCTCTAACCCTAGAAACTAAAATGATCTACTCACAGCACATAGCAATGTCTAAAAATACAATAAGAGGAAGAGAGATAGCCATGGATTGAAGGGAGATGGAGGAGGAAGCTAGATCCGTCGAGTTTCGCCTCTTCCTCTTCTTTCCTTCTTGCTTTCAGCTCCTTAGCCTTCTTTCTCTCTCCTACTGAGCTCTCAGATCTTTCTGGAATGAATTGGATACGAAATCTGGAGAGTTCCCCGCCTTAAATAGCCTCTGCCCAAATTTGAATCTGTCAGGACGCCTTCATGTACGGCCCGTACCAATTTGGTACGGCCTGGCCGTACCAGGCGTGAAGAGCTGAAAACGGCTAAGTATGGTCCGACCCGTACCAAGCCTGGTAAGGGTCGTACCTCATCATGTGAATCGCCATTTCTTCGTGTGTTTTGCTCCAAACCTGCAGAAAACAAACAAACACTCAGCAGTACCAAATTCTAAAGATATATCGATGAAATGCACATGATTCTGGTGAATTATGGCACGAATCTGGTACTAAAACAGGCCTAAAATAGACTAAATATGCGAGGTATCAAATTCCCCCAAGCTGAACCTTTGCTTGTCCTCAAGCAAAAAGTTTCAAACTCGGGTAAAAGTGCTGGTCAACTAAATCTAAATGCAGATACAAGTCTAAATGTGAAAACCTACGTGAATTTGCTATAGTCAAGAATTTCTAGAATCGATTCGGTTGTAATTCAAATATCCCTTTATAAACCTTGATTCACTCCACCAATTGGTCAATTGAACTTCTTATTTTGAGATGCTTCTAACAATGGAAAGACTAATTACCTAGGTTTGATCGAAACAATTTCATTCTTTTTCCGAATCAGTGCTTTTATTCAAGGTGATTTTTCTTTTCATTTGCCCTCCCCCAAGCTTGAATCAAGCTTAAGGGTAAGAAAGTTGCGAACGAAGTGTGTTGGTATGAGCAAAATTTTCTTTCTTTATTTCTAATTGGGAGACGAGCTCAAAGGCGCCCATTCGAGGCTTATTGCCAGTACTCTTATGTTCTCCATCTTTTTTTTTTTTTTTTCATTTCTCTTTTCTTTTTCTTTTTCTTTTTATTCTTTTTCATTTCTTTTTGGTTTGCTCATACCATGAATACACACATCTATTGGTATTCATTCATACCAATGGATATTCCAAACTTTCTTAATTTGAAAATCCCAATTCCTAAAGGCACAGTTCAGTTTTTTCGAATAATCTCGTTCGATTCAATTCTAAGTTTGTTTCATCGTTTCCATTATTAAAAACATCTCAACCTAAGTAGTTCAATAACCAATCATGGGTTAGTTCCAATTCACTCAGGTCTATCCTAATCACAACTAAATCGTTTCAAAGTTATTCTCAATTCTAGCAATTCACGCAAATCTTCACCTAACAATGCACGAAAATACGAAAAAATGCCAGAAAAATAACGATAAAGTAAATATGACCTAAATGCAAATGCAATCCCCCCAAGCTTAGCCTGAGCATTGTCCTCAATGCTTCAAGACTATAAGATAAAAGAGATAAAAGAAGCTCGGGGAAAAGAGAGCGAACCTGATCAGTCCTCAGGGTGGTCGTACCAGAGCCAGTCGCTAAACCGCTGCTCTATCCCAGTCACCCGCCGCGTGAGATCCTGGAGTATGGCGCCCTGCGCACGAATGGCAGCACCCTGCTCATAGAGTGCATCACCCTGCTCCTGACGCATGCCATACATCAGATGGTAGACATCCTGGATGGTGGGCTCATCGACTGGAGGGGGATACACGGGTCGACTGTAGGAGGTCGAGGGTCCGGCTGCGTAGGCAGAGGTGGATGGGCCGGCAGCGTAGGCGGAGGTGGATGGGCCAGTCTGGTACGTGGAAGGGCCAGCTCCATAGAAAGAGGTACCTGCACCAAAGGGTGAAGGATGTACCTGCTCGGAGAATGGGGGAGCCTGGCTGGGGAAAGGTGGCACATGAGGAGAGAGAGGATGCATCGGCTCAAACGGAGCCTGGACTGGAGAGGTGGTGGCATCGAGCATGTCCTCATCGCCATGCGGTGGTGGTGGAGGAGGTGGAGGTGGGGGTGGGACCTCAGGGGCAGGCTGCACGCGGGGCGGACGGCGGAAAAACCAAGTGCTCCGGTCAGTGAAGGAGAGAGTGACAGGGAATGGCATGATGTATCGGGTATGCTGGTCAGGCATGCGCCAAGCCCAAGCACCTCGCCCATCGCGTCCTGCTGCTGACTCGATGAACTTATAGGTGGTGAACTGAGAGAGAGAGAGAGACCGGGAGCTACGGCACTCCTCGTCGCCGATGATCTGGAGGTGTAAGCGCTCGGCGATCAGAGTGACATAGGCTGAGATGTAAATAACGCCACCCGGCTTGGGCTGCCTCTGGATGCCGAGCCAGTGGTGGATCATGGCGAGCATCAGATCGGGCCGCTCGAGAGTGCTGTCGGGACGCAGCATATGATCCACCAGCTGCATATCCTCAACATTGGCGCGGGCGAACGTCTCGCCACGCGCAAAGATGGTGCAACCGAGGATACGCAGCAGGACTCGGATGACTGGATGAGAGACATTGAGCTGCTTGTACTCCCTGTTGAAGGCTGACCCGGCTGGGGCGCCAGAGATCAGCGCCCAGAAGCTGTCGCGCTCCAAGCCCACAGAGAAGGTGAGGGAGTCAGTAGTCGGGTTCGGCTCAAAGCCAAACCACTCTCTCAAGTCAGACAGCCAGACGCGGTGGGTCTCACTCAGCATGCGGAACCGGATGAACGGGGTATGGTGCCGCGAGTACTTGAGCTCCAGAGAGGAAAGAAACTCCATGGTGAGCTTCTTGTATCCCCTCTGGGCGATCTCCCAGAAGGCTGGAGTGATCCCGACCCGGGTGGTGATGCGGCGAAACTCATCCTCCAGTCCCAGCGTCTGTAGAGCAGAAAAGTCAACAATCCTCGTATTGTTGATCGATTTCGTCAGCAGAATATCGAAGTACTTGAACTGCCGACGGGTCGGCATGAAGAAGTACTCCTCGGTGTAAGCCTCGGCACGCTGGGTGGCATCAGAGAGGGCCGTATCAGTGCCGAAGGAGTCAGAGGCGTGGTCGGAGCCGTGGATGGAGGCCTGATCAGAGCCCTGGGCCTGGTCAGAGGCCTCGTCAGAGCCCTGGCCCTGATCTCCAGATGGACGGTAAGAGGGGCTCTCCTGTGGGCTCCGATATACGGACTGATGGCCACTGGATGTGGTCTCTCCCTCATAGTAAGTGGGCGTGACGGCGTCCTGAAGGGAGGGACTATGGCGGGACCCAGTCCGGGCTGCGCTCTCCCGGGAGTGGCGAGATGCGCGGGAGTCACCCCGAGACGCACTCCGGTGGGAGTGATGAGATGACGTGGGGGAATCAGCAGGAGGGACGTTGGCCATCGGGCCAGTGGCGGAAGGGATGGTGTCGCCAGAGGATGTGGAGGAGCGAGAGGATTGCCGACGCATCTCTCAGACGTTTGTGGCGTTGGGTGGTAAGGGTCTGACTGGGTAGGTACGGCCTGGTCGGACTTAGCTAGTACGGCCTGGCCTGACCTAGGTAGGTACGGCCTAGCCGCACAGGCTGGTACGGGCCGTACCTAACTTAGGGTTTTTGGTGTTGGCTGGTAAGGGCCGCACCAACTGGTACCAATGGCAATTTGGGGTTTCTTGCAACCAATTAACCCCTAAACCAGACAAGGTGAGTACACAACACAGAAATGGGCTGGGAAGGGTTAATTGGTACAGACTGGTACAGTTTGGTGTCAGGTCAGAAGATCGGTACGGGCCGTACCTATCTGGTACGGGTGGGCCGTACCAAGCTAGGGTTTTGACAGAAATTGGGCAGAACCGAGCAAGGAAGAGAGGGAAGCACGAAAATGGGGTGAAACAAAGAAAATGGAAGGAGAAATACTAACCGAGAGATGTGCGTGTCGGATCGGTGAGGTGGTGCGGGTCGGACCGGTGAGGTGCGGCTCGGCCGTGCGAAGAAGGAGAAGGTCGGTGCGAAGGAGGAGATGGTGTGCTGGTGCTCCGGCCGGTGTTCGGTTGGGGTCCTTGTGCTCGGGTGTGGATGGAAGAAGAGAATGGAGAAGGAGTGGAGAGGGAGAGAAAGAGGGAGAGAAGATGGAGAGAGAGAGAGAGAGGGAAGCGCGGCTGGGAAGGAAGGGGAAAAGGAAGGGGTGCGGAATCGTGGGTTTAAAAAGAAAAAGGCGGCAGTTATGGCGTCGGTTCGCGTCTCTGACCTAGGTACGGCCTGGCCGTACCAAATTGGTACGGGCCGTACCAACCCTTCAATTTCCAGGCCGTACCAATGTGGTATGGCCTAGCCGTACCAACCTCAAAAATCTTCGTTTCTCGTTCTCGTGACTTCTCAAGCCGCTCGTGATGCAATGAAGAAGAATGAATGCATGTCTAACTGTTCCTAAGATGCAAAACAGGTAAAAATGGCTTGGGCTGCCTCCCAAGGAGCGCTCGTTTTAGGTCTCGAGCTCGACCTTCTCTCTTCAGGTTCTGTTTTGAGATGGATCGGAGAGATCCAAGCTCTCTCGCAATTCTTGGGGATGGTCAGCAATGTAGTGCTTGAGACGCTGACCATTGACTTTGAAAGTCTGCCCCTCCTTGTTTTCCAATTCCACAGCGCCAAATGGGAACACTGCCCTCACCCGGAATGGACCGGACCACCTGGACTTCAGCTTCCCTGGAAAGAGCCTAAGTCGAGAATTGAACAAGAGGACCAAGTCTCCCTCATGGAACTCACGAGGCATGATGCGCTTGTCGTGAACTTGTTTGGTCCTTTCCTTGTACATTCTCGCGTTCTCGTAGGCATTGAGACGCATCTCCTCTAACTCATGCAAGTCAAGGATGCGTTTCTCTCCAGCTGAGAGCAAGTCCATGTTGATGGCCCGTGTGGCCCAGTATGCCTTGTGCTCAATTTCCACGGGCAAGTGGCAGGACTTTCCGTACACCAATTTGAAAGGGCTCATCCCAATCGGAGTTTTGAAGGCTGTACGGTATGCCCAAAGTGCGTCACTCAGCTTGAGTGACCAATCCTTCCTCGTGCGAGCCACGGTCTTCTCCAGGATAGACTTGATCTCTCTGTTGGAAATCTCGGCTTGACCGTTGGCTTGAGGATGGTAGGATGTGGTCACCTTGTGAGTGACTCCATGGCGACTGAGGAGATTGTCAAATTGGCGATTGATGAAGTGCTTGCCACCGTCACTGATGACGGCTCTCGGGACTCCAAAGCGAGGGAAGATGGTGTCAGTGAACAGTCGTTTCACTGCCTTGGAGTCCGCATTCTTGCACGCCACTGCCTCCACCCACTTGGAGACGTAGTCAACTGCCACCAGGATGTACTCGTTCCCACACGAGGGTGGAAACGGTCCCATGAAATCAATGCCCCAGACATCAAAGATGTCTACCTCTAGAATAGAGGTGAGAGGCATTTCATTCCTCTTGGAGATGTTCCCGGTGCGCTGACACTTGTCACAAGCTGCGACGAAGGTCCTAGCATCTCTGAAGAGTGAAGGCCAGAAGAAGCCGGATTGCAGGACCTTTGAAGCAGTCTTGGAGAATGAAGCGTGTCCTCCGTAGGCCGAGGAGTGGCAGTGCTCAAGAATGGAGCGCGTCTCGTCGTATGGCACACATAGACGGTAGATGCCATCAACGCCAATCTTGAAGAGGTAGGGGTCGTCCCAGAAGTAGAACTTGGAATCCGATCGCAACTTCTTCTTCTGCTGGTATGACATGTCAGGAGGAAGTACTCCTGAGGCGAGAAAGTTCGCAATGTCTGCATACCAGGGCGCCGACTTGGTGTTCACTCGGTCAGTGGCATGGAACGTCCGATCTTGCAACGCATGAGTCGCGTGCATCGGTGTATCGACCGAGTGGATCTCCTCCATGGCAGAAATCGAATGGAATTGGTCATCAGGGAACGAGTCATCAATTGGCAGGCTACAAGAGCCCTCATCTTCCCAGCGAAGCCGGGACAGATGGTCAGCCACAGTGTTTTCGACTCCTTTCTTGTCCCTGATTTCGATATCGAACTCCTGCATGAGGAGAATCCACCTAATCAGGCGAGGTTTGGCATCCTGCTTGCTCAACAGATACTTGAGTGCGGCGTGGTCAGTGTAGATCACTATCTTGGAGCCAACCAGATAGGATCTAAACTTGTCGAGAGCGAACACGACAGCCAAAAGCTCCTTTTCGGTTGTCGTGTAGTTCATCTGGGCAGGGTCTAGCATCTTGCTAGCGTAGTAGATAGCGCATGGCTTGTTCTCCTTCCGCTGCCCTAGAACGGCTCCCACAGCGTAATCACTCGCATCGCACATCAGCTCAAATGGCAAGGTCCAGTCTGGAGGCTGCAGGATGGGTGCTGAGACAAGGGCTTCCTTCAATCGGCAAAACGAATCGACACACTCCTGCGTGAAGATGAAATCAGAATCCTTGATGAGCAGGTTGGTCAATGGTTTTGCGATTTTCGAGAAGTCCTTGATGAAACGGCGGTAGAAGCCAGCGTGTCCCAGAAAGCTTCGCACAGCTTTGACGTTCGTTGGGATCTCCAGCTTCTCGATCACCTCCACCTTTGCTTTGTCAACCTCAATCCCTTTTGAGGTCACCACATGTCCAAGGACGACTCCCTCTTGGACCATGAAGTGACACTTCTCCCAGTTGAGGATTAGGTTGACTTCTTCGCACTTCTCCAGAATTTTGCAGAGGTTGGCTAGACATGAGTCAAAGCTGGTCCCATAGACAGAGAAGTCGTCCATGAAGACCTCAACCTCTTTCTCAATGAAATCAGAGAAGATGGCCATCATCGCTCGTTGGAAGGTGGCAGGTGCATTGCAGAGACCGAATGGCATCCTACGGTATGCGAATGTACCGTAGGGACATGTGAAGGTGGTCTTGTCTTGGTCGTTCGGGTGAATGGGGATCTGAAAGAATCCTGAGTACCCGTCAAGGTAGCAAAAATGAGAATGAGTCGCCAGCCTTTCAAGGAGTTGGTCGACAAACGGCAGTGGGAAGTGATCCTTGCGCGTGGCATTGTTGAGCTTCCTGTAGTCGATACACATGCGGTACCCAGACACCACACGAGTAGGGACTAGCTCATCCTTTTCATTGCGCACCACTGTCGTGCCTCCCTTCTTGGGCACCACCCACTTGCTGTCAGAGATGGGATAGATGATGCCTGCGTCTAGGAGTTTGAGAATCTCCTTTTTCACCACCTCTTTCAGGTTGGGGTTGAGTCGCCGCTGGTGCTCCACAGACGGCTTGTGATCATCCTCGAGAAGAATCCGGTGTGAGCAGATGGCTGGGTTGATCCCTTTCAAGTCCTTGATCGAGTACCCAATCGCGCCCTTGTGAAATCGCAGCTTCTCAAGCAGTTTGGCGGTTTGATCGGGGTTCAGACTCGCATTGACGATCACAGGACAAGACTTTTCTGGATCGAGGAACTCGTATCGGAGATTGGTTGGGAGAGGCTTGAGTTCAGGAGTCGGACGCTCAGGCTGATCATTGACACGAGTCGCATCTGGGTGATCAGACTCGTGTGCTGTCGAGGTGTCGGCCTTGGCAGTCTCCGCTTCACTCATCGTCTCAGAGTGTGATGTACGATCCTCCAGATCCTCAGGAATCGCATCTGCTGCACAAATCGACTCGCTCGCCTCGCTTGGCAACTTTGAGAGGAATTCAGCGTCTTGGCGCAGCGAGTTGTTGACTTGGTCGAGAAAGTAGTCCTTGACTAGATCAGCCAGGTACTCCTCGGTCCTGTCAACTCGGAAACATGTCTCAGATCGCGACGGATATCTCATGGCACGGTCGATCTGGAACTTCACCTTCTCTCCCCCGAAATTCAGAGTCAGGATGCCCTGCTTCACGTCAATAATCGCGCCGGCTGTACTCAGAAAAGGTCGTCCCAAGATGATTGGGACTTCCTTGTCTTCTTCCATCTCCATGACGACGAAATCGACGGGCACGAAGAACTTCCCGACTTGAACTGGCAGATCCTCCACCACACCAAGTGGAAGTCGGACTGAAGAATCCGCCAACTGCAATGTCATCCTCGTGGGCTTGAGCTCCCCCACTCCTATGCGATCATAGATAGTGCGTGGCATGAGACTCACGCTCGCTCCTAGATCACACAGGGCCTTCTTGATCGTCGCCTTCCCAATGGTGCACGGGATGGAAAACTTTCCAGGGTCGTCCAGTTTGGGAGGTAGCTCACTCTTCAGGATTGCGCTGCACTGCTCCGTCAGCTTGACTGTCGCGTGCCCCTCTAAGCTTCTCTTGTTAGAAAGAATGTCCTTCAGAAACTTGGCATAGGTGGGCATTTGAGTCAGAGCGTCAGTGAAAGGAATGGTGATCTGCAGCTGCTTGATGACGTTTGCGAAGTTGGCAAATTGCTCGTTCAGTCTGGTCTCAGCCAATCGTTGGGGGAATGGAACAGGTGGCCGGTATGGAGGTGGTTTCTCGGCCCCTTTCTTCTTCTGATCACCTGACGCTTTGGATGGAGGTTGTGCAGGTCTTGCCGAGCTGGTGCAGTCTGCACTCGCTTGAGGTCGGGTGACCTCAGCTCGTTCTGGATTAACCTCCTTCAGTGGAATTGACTCAGGGGTCGGGGTCGCGTCAGGTGTCGCGTCGAGAATCGGATCAACTGTGCCCTCACTTGGCATTGGTGGCTCGTCGTATTGGGTCCCACTTCTCAGAGTGATCGCCTTAGCCTCTTCTCTTGGATTTGGTTCGGGTTGAGCCGGAAGCTTCCCTGGTCGAGAGTGGCTTGAGGTGACCATCTGGCTCAGCTGCTCCAGCAACTTGCTTTGGGCAGCCATTTGAGTGCTCATGCTCTGCATCTGCTCCCACATCATCTGATTCATCTTGCCCTGCTCGTGAGTGAAGTCGTCCACTCCGGCAGGCGCATTCGACTTTGAGGGGTCAGAGGGAACTGCTCGGTTGCCTTGGTTGGGAAAGGAAGCGTTCTGGTAGAAGCTCCTGTTGCCATTGTTGCTGTTGCTGCTCGAAGCTTGGGGTCTCCAATCGTTGTTGCTTTGAGGAGGGTAGTTTCCATTGTTGTTCGTCCGATTGTTCCAGTTGTTGTTGTTGTTGTACTGCGGCCTTTGGAAGCTGTTGTTTTGGAAGGGGGGTCTGAACGAAGAGTTGTTGAAAGGCGCAGGGTTGTTTTGGTTCGACCTCCAGTGTTGCTGCTCAACATGGTCCTTGGAATAGGATCGACTGAAGGGAGGTCGTGGGAAGAAAGAAGGTTCGTTGTTGAGAGAGTGGACTTGCTCGTTCTCCTCGTCTTGCTGCACCAGCGGGCATTGCTCGTATGCGTGCCTCTCGTCTCCGCACATGACGCAGACTTGAGGTTGCTGTTCGACAGCCTTGACACTAAGCTTGTCCATTGCCCTCTGCATGGCGTCCATCTTGGCGGTGAGAGCCGTGATGTGGTCTAGCTCGTACTTGCCTCCTCCTTGGCTACCTCCTTGGCCTCCTCGTGGGCGTGACGTGTCGCGGCCGGACCACTGCTGGTTCTGCGCCATATCATATATCAAGCTCATAGCCTCTAAAGGCTCCCTTGACATCAACGCGCCTCCCGCAACAGCGTCCACGTAAGCACGAGTGCTCTCATTCAGGCCGTCGTAAAACGTTTGAATTAAAAGCCAATCGGGTAAACCGTGGTGGGGACAAGAGTACTGCAACTCTCTAAATCTCTCCCACGCTTCATTCAGGGGTTCATCAAAAATCTGCCTAAAGCTGGTCAGGTCTTGTCTCACCTTGGCTGTCCTCTTGTGAGGGAAAAATCTGGTCAAAAACAATTTGGACAAATCCCTCCAAGTCCTAACAGAGTCCCTAGGCAAAGATCCTAACCACTTTTTGGCCTTATCCCTAAGCGTGAAAGGAAATAAAGCAAGCTTTGTGTAATCAGCATTCTCACCGTTGGTCTTGATCGTAGTGATGCACTCGAGGAATGTCTAGAGATGAGCGTGCGGGTCCTCGTGGTCGAGTCCGTGAAAGCTGTTCTGCTGCACCATATTGACAACACCCGGGTTGAAGTTTGGTTGCTGTCCTGGAATGTGTGGCAGCCGGATCGCACCTCTTGCATCTCCAGCTCTCGGCACGTTGTACTCTCGCAGCGTCCGAGGCATGAAACCATCAGCTTCGTCATCAGTCATGCGGCCTTCTTCTTCTTCTCGCCTCTGTCTTTCTCTTTCCCTGGCCTCTGCCTCCATTCTCAATCGGGCTTCGTTGTCTGCCTCAGCCATCTTTTCGGGTTCTGGTGTGTTGGTACGGGTCGGACCAGTCTTGGTACGGGTCGGACCTGGTTGGTGCGGCCTGGTCGTACCTGAGTCTGTGCGGACCGTACCAGAGAGTGGCTGAGCAGTGTCAGCTGAGTCTGGAGGAGTTTGGTCGAACAGGGGCCCCTTGCTTCTCAGATTGTATGTCAGCCTGTATTTGCCTGCAGGGGGGGGTTCAAAAGCCAGTTTTTAGTATTTTTGAATAAGAAAAGCAATAAAGATACAAGATAAAATCTAGATCAACTAAGTAAGATAAAACCTAACTAAGCAATTGGTTACCGTCCCCGGCAACGGCACCAAAAACTTGTTCGCTGGTTAGCGCAACGCAAGTTTCGGTACGCTTGAAAGCGTACCTTTTAAACCTCGTTAACACTCCACGAGTAAAGGATGCAAGTGCACAACCTCTGCCGTGTAGTATAATCGGGTATCGATCCTCAGAGACGGCTAATCACTCGGTTAAGTTCTATCTAAACTTGATTGAAAACTAGAAGTTGAAAGGGTTTTGTTTGGTATTTAATTTCCTAAGGTATCAAATCAAACTGTTCAGACAATTGAAGAAGATGTAACAAAATGTTTAGAACAAATGTAAATTGTGTTTTGATTATGGATAAAAGGTGTTTCCAGGGTTTAAGACTTCATCTCTGATCTGCCTCTAGTGGTACGGCCCGTACTAAGTAGGTACGGCTAGGCCGCACCTCACTTGGTAAGGCTAGGCCGTACCACCCTGGTAAGACCCGTACCGGCTTCCCAGAACAGAACCTACCAGTTCGAGTAAATGCATTTCCTTGCTGGTACTTTGTGCTAAACTCTTTAGAAAGGTTCAATAGACCATACCTAAGGTTCCTAACCCTCAACCATCGTTTGTTGGATCAAGATCTAGGTTGGAATGCAATTGAGAGCCTTTTAGGGTTTCTACACCTCAACCATCGTATGTTGGTACAGATCTACCCTAGCTGATTGATTAGATGTCTAAGGCACCCTCTAATCTGTCGATTAGAGGAGAATTCAACCTTTCGACTTCAATTCGAACTATTCTACCCTATGTACTTGAATTGGATGAGAGATTGAGATGATCACATGACCTTGATAGGTTCGATCTAAACCTAAAGGGACATCATACAACAATCACAGCAAGCAAAGCAAGATATAACAATGAAAATCACAATCAATCAAACTAAAGAGTTCATACAAAGTAAAAGTCAAAGAAAGTCAAAACAAATCAAGATTCGATCTCTAACCCTAGAAACTAAAATGATCTACTCACAGCACATAGCAATGTCTAAAAATACAATAAGAGGAAGAGAGATAGCCATGGATTGAAGGGAGATGGAGGAGGAAGCTAGATCCGTCGAGTTTCGCCTCTTCCTCTTCTTTCCTTCTTGCTTTCAGCTCCTTAGCCTTCTTTCTCTCTCCTACTGAGCTCTCAGATCTTTCTGGAATGAATTGGATACGAAATCTGGAGAGTTCCCCGCCTTAAATAGCCTCTGCCCAAATTTGAATCTGTCAGGACGCCTTCATGTACGGCCCGTACCAATTTGGTACGGCCTGGCCGTACCAGGCGTGAAGAGCTGAAAACGGCTAAGTATGGTCCGACCCGTACCAAGCCTGGTAAGGGTCGTACCTCATCATGTGAATCGCCATTTCTTCGTGTGTTTTGCTCCAAACCTGCAGAAAACAAACAAACACTCAGCAGTACCAAATTCTAAAGATATATCGATGAAATGCACATGATTCTGGTGAATTATGGCACGAATCTGGTACTAAAACAGGCCTAAAATAGACTAAATATGCGAGGTATCATGCATATAGGTCCTTGGTCATTTGCATATTCATGTAAAAGGGTCCTTGAGCATCATGTCATGGGGATTGAAATTACCCTCTTCTCATTTGCCCTCTCCTTCTAATAATCATGCATCTAGGTCCTTTGAAAAGTAATAAAATTCATAACATGGAAAAAGATGTAGTAAAACATCAATTCTTCACATATTACTCCTTTTATTCCTCTTTTATGCATTAAAGTCCTTTAAAAAGTTCAAAATGTCACAATTAAGGAGATGTAGTTAAACATCAATCCCCATCATGTCAATTAATTTAAATTCCCTTTTTCATTTTGTTATGCACTTTTAATTTGATTTTTCATATTAAAAGAACTATATAAGAAATTAATATTCAAAGGATGTAGCTAAACATCAACTTTGATATCTCTCCCTTTTATACTTCTTAAAATATGAAAATGTCACTTTTATTATTTATATTTATGTGATTATGTGTTTTGTTATTTTCCTTTGCAATATAAAATAAAGAAAAGGGGAAACAAAAGAAAGAAGAAGAAATAAAGAAAAAAGAGGAGGTAGAAAATGAAAGCAAAGACAAAAGAATTATAAATTTCGATATTTTTGTATTTTATTTTTATAAAGATCACCAATAAGATAAGAAAGATGCAAATAACATATTTTTAGTATGTACATTTATATATATTTCTTTAAAGGGAAAGAAGATGCAAAAGAAGAAATGAAACATTTTTATTGATCATCAAGCTATATATTTCTTTTGTTTTTCCTCATCCTAAGATGAACTAGAAATTATATAGCTCTCACATCCATGGTTTTAGAAGTAAAAGAAAAAGGGAAATAGAAGATGAGAACAAGATCAAACAAAGAACAAACAAGAAAGCCATTAAAAGAAAACTCTTTATTTCAACTAAAATAGCATATATACAGAGCATTGCTCAGCTTTGAGCTTACATTTTTCAAGGTATTAATTACCTCTTTAAAAAGCTTGAAACTTTGAAACTTCTAACTTAAACTCTCTTTGAAAATGGAGGTTTCTTTCTTGATTCTTGCACAGAGGGTTTTCTGGAGAAGAAGAGATATCTTTCATCTGTATTTTAGGTGCCTTATATAAGGCAGGCATGGGTTTAGGGTTTTGAGTTCTGTTGATGTGTCATTTGCTATGCTCATCAAGTGTTTGATGAAGGGTCTGGATTAAATTGTGCCTTTTATCCATGCATACAGGGCAATGCTTGATCAAATATATTCATACACCTCATCTATTATGTGTTGTAACCTTTACAGCCCTTGGATCTTATCAGATCGTTGAAACCAGCATCCTAGCCCTTCATAAACCGGCCTATTATGGTAAAGCTTGTCTTTAGTGCCTCTTGCACCCCTGGAGCTGAACATTCTATTCTTGTCATCATCCAAAGGCTGTGTAACACGTGTATGGGGACCAATCATCAATTAAACAGCTGTAGCAATCAATTGGCACTGTGCCGGCGGTATATTCGGTCATAGCACGTTCCTTCTCGGTTACTGTGCTTTGGCCATCGATACTGAGCCACCTTGCATCGCAACACTTCACTTATCATGGTCCGGGGTATATTTTACCATTTGGACAGAGTATCAAATGCATTCAACCCATGGTGATTCGGTTCAGAGCTCCTTATGGCCGCATTTATTTCATAACCATCTAGGGCTTAAATTGACAGCCCAGAGGGGGTCGTATTGGCCTGTTAGACATCTCTCAATACCTTCTAGGATTTAATTTGCTTTAGTATTCGGGTTCCCCTTTTTCACCTTCATTTCGGCCTTGCCACGATTGAATATAGCAAAGCTACTTAGTGGTCAAGCCTTCGGGTAGAGACAGAAGGAAGAGAGCCTTTCTCGGTCTCTAGGTACTGATTTGCCAAAGGTCTCCCCTCTTATTTGAATTTTTTTCATTTCATTCTTTGGTTGAAATCGGGGAAGAGAATGGAGAAGAGAGGACTGACAGGGGAGGGCCCACTGTCGGTCTCTCTTCAGTTCAGCCAATCGAATTTTAAAATTCCTCTTTTGGCTTGGCTGAGTTCGGTGTCTATGCACCACATGGAGAGTAGAGCATGGTGTACAAGCTCTTGGTGCATCCGAATCGAAGGGATCAAAAGTGCCCAGCGCAATTTTAATTCAAGTTTCCAGTGATTGAATAAACTCGGTTTACCGTAGACCGTACCACTGACAGGCTAGGTGTATATGTTGTGAGTTCATGAACCGTGTTCACCTGACTCACCTACCCAGCGAAATTTGACTCAAGTCAATGACTTGTGGGCCCCTGGAGTCAATGAACTGCTATACACCTCCAAGTTGTACCCATAGAGTGTTTAGGAGATGATTTTGCTAGGTATGCCCCATTATTTGCACCCAGCATGTCATCCAGCAATGGTTTATTTGTAGAAAATTAATTCCTTGATGTTTCTAAACATTCCACACATCAAAATTCATGGTTTTGCATGTAGAATAATACCATGAACTTTAACATGCTGTACTCAATTTGTTTTGAAGGGTCTGAGTACAACCCTGGCATTTTAATTCCCCAATAAATTACTATTTGTCGTGCTGAGTCTGAATAGCAACTTTTTAGGGTCAAACACTATGATATAAAAGAGTGTTTCAAGGGTTTCAGATTTCATCTTCAACTTTGCTGCTCAGACCTGCCACGCGACCCGCATGCTTTCGCATGCGACCCGCTTGGCCTTAAGCGCTCCGAACCTGGCACGCGACCCGCAAGCTGCGGCTTACGACCTGTGTGATGCGACCCGCGTGCTAAGTCACGCGACCCGCATGGTCCCTTGAGCTGAGTCTGCACATGTCAGAAACTTGCTGTTTAAGTCGTGTAAGGTTAGATTGACCGTACCTAGTGTCACTGAACCTCAACTCTCGTGTGTTGGCTTAGCAGACCTGGTTTGGAATTGCAATTTCACCTTCTCAGGTTTAATCAAGCTGTTTGATCTAAACCTAAGTTCTCAATTCTGTTTACTAAAGGTATCTACAAGCTGAAGTAGAAACTTTCACCTTTCGGCTACTCATTGATCTACAAGCTGAATAGAAACTTTCACCTTTCGGCTACTCATTGACCTCACCTTTCGGTTCTCAGACCTACCTCAGGTACTTAACCTAATTGCAAGAAGCATCAAGCCTTTGGTACAAGAAGAAATGCCTAAGGCATTCAACAGTAAGCAATCAAGAATCAAACAATTCAGATCAAGCAATCTCAAATAATACAAGAATCAAGAAACACGAAATAACAATAAGAATCAATCCATATGCATCATCAAACAAAGTATCAGACTACAAATCCAAACCCTCGAAACTACAGTATCTACTCAGACATCAAACAAGTCAAAATAAGAGAGAGAGAAAGAAAGCAAATCATAGTGAGAGAAGAGATAGAGAAGAGGATTGAAGCTTCAGGTTGAGTCTTCTTCTTCAGATCACCTCCTCTTCAGCTCCAGATCGTCTCTCTCCCCTTCAAACTCTGATCTCTCCTATCTCTGGTGAAAATCGTGGAAAATCGGATCCCCTCTCTGTTGCCAGGCCTTCTGTTTAAATAGCTTCCTTCATGGGCCTCAATTGGGCCTGGCTCAGTTAACTCGACGCGACCCGCATGAGTTTCCATGCGACCCGCGTCGGGTGGCAAGGATGCGAGCTGTGAGGGTCGCGTCTGAGGTCGCGTCTGGGCTGCGATGCGACCCGCATCAGGTGGGACGCGGGTCGCGTGGGGGAAGTCAGAACTCTGCCTTTTTGCCTGTTTTTCGCCTATTTCCTGCAATTCAACCACAAAGCATCAGCAGTACCATATTCTATTGATTTTCAATATAAACTGTGCAATTTAGTGGTCAAAATCACAAGATCTGGTCTGGAAATAAGACGAAATAATAGATGAAATATAGACATATCAAATTCCCCCAAGCTTACCCTTTGCTTGTCCTCAAGCAAATCTGTACTTTCAAACCGGGTTTGGAACCTAAATGCAAGCTAAATGCCTAAAATGTGAAAATTTACTTAATCGCTCCAATAAAGAAACTGAAGAATCTTTTTATTATGATTTGGACTTTCCTTGGTAATTTTGATTCACCTCACAAATTGATTAACAAAACCTCAAATTTTAAATGTTTCAAAATTTGCAAAACTGATTACTTGAACTATCGAATTATCATTCTTTCACTAAACTATGCCCTCGTTTGTAGGAGATTTTCCCTTTTTGTCCCCCCAAGCTTGAATCAAGCTTAGGTCAGAAAGTTGCGGACTTCGTGTGTTGATATGTGCAAAAATTTTATTTTATTTTATTTTTTTCTCTAATGTGGGAGACGAGCTCAAAGGCGTCCATTCAAGACTTATTGCCAGTACTCTTATGTTCTCCGTCTTTTCATTCCTTTTTATTTTCATTTTCTCTCTTTTTTTTTTATTTGCACATACCATGAATACACACATCCACTAGCGTTCATTCACACCAACGGATATCCCAACCTTTCTATATTTGAAATCCCTATTTCCATTATTTGAAAGGCACAATTCAGTTTCTAAATTCTATCTCGACATTCAAGTCTTCAATTTTTACAAATCTCAAACCATTTGGTCCTAATCAGTTCTGTGTGGTCAATTATGAGGTCAAATCTAATTTTCCAAGGTCATCCCAATCACATAAAAATTTTCAAATAGGTCCCAAATTGAAACAATAAAGCAAAAATTTCACCTAAAAGATGCAAAGAAAAGTAAACATGACCTAAGTAGAGCAAAATAAATCCTAAAACATCAAAATAATCCTAAAACATCAAAATAAATCCTAAGATACAAAAGTCTCCCCCCCAAGCTTAGCCTGAGCATTGTCCTCAATGCTTCAAGACTGAAAGATAAAGAGAAATAAAAGCAAAGGGGAAAGAGAAAACATACCCACTCACTCCTGCGGAGGATCACGATCGAAGCCTCGCCAGCCTCGCATCTGCTCCTCTAGCGTGCTCATCCGTATCTGGAGATCATCGAGAGCATCACCCTGCTCGCGCCGCATGTCAAAGAGGAACTCACCATGCTCGCGCCTCATGTCATACACCAAGCTGTAGACATCATGAATGGAGGGATCGGCGATGGGAGGTGGATAGGAGGGGCGAGAATAAGAGGAGGATGGACCGGCCGCGGACGAGGAAGGACCAGCAGCGGAGGTGGATGCGTGGAACTGCCCAGGCGGCATGAGAGCATCGTCCATGGGAACATCACCATAGACATGAAGCTGAGGCTGAGGAGGAGGTGGTGGTGGTGCATGCTCAGCTGGCTGTGGGGGAGGAAATAGCCAAGTGGCCTCGTCCGTGAAAGAGATGTGGAGAGGACGGGGCAACTGGTGCTGGCTACCATCCTGCAGGCGCCAGAAATACCGGTCACGGTGGTTGGCAAGACCTCGCTCGATCTTGATGAATGCCGCCTGAGAGAAAGCCTTGGCATCCATTATGAACGGGCCCCGAGAGAGAGTGAGGCCGGCGACTGAGACGCCAAGCCGCTCAGCAATAAGAGTGACGTAGGCACCGATGTGGATGAGGCCTCTTGGCCTCCGATTCTGCTGGACATCCACCCAGTGATTAACCATAAGGAGCATCAGATTGGGCCGCTCAAAATCCTCTTCGGTGCGGAGCATGAAGTCCAGCAATGCGAGGTCCTCCTTATTAGCACGTGCAACTGTCTCGCCATGTGCGAAAATGGTATTTGCAAGGGTGCGCTGGATGCAACGGAGAACTGGGTGAGGTATGGCAGAGCTCCTGAACTCGTTGCTCGTGGCGACCTCCTTACCCGTGATCAACCGCCAGAAGATGTCTCTGTCAAAGCCCTCGCGGTAGTGAATGGAGTCGGTCGTGGGGTTTGATGCGAAGCCGAACCACTCGCGCAATGTTGCAAGAGGAACAATCCAAGGATTGTTGCGCATTTGGAAGCGAATGTACGGCTGTTCATCTGCATCACACTTGAGTTTGAGAGAAGAGAGGAACTCAAGCGTGAGCTCCGTATAGCAATCGCACTGAATGCCCCAGAAAGCGGAAGTAAACCCGATCCTCTCTGTGAGGCGAACAAACTCCTCGTAAACTCCAAAGGCATGAAATGTACCCAAATCGACTCGGCGAGTGTTGGCGAATGTGCGTCGTCACAAAATATCAAAGCGATTGAACATGCCGCGATTGGAAAGGCAGAAGTGTGGTGGTGGATACGCATCTGCCCGAGGAGTGTACTGACCAGAAAGGGGGTTGGAGTGCTCGGAAGAATACTCAACCTCGGAGTTGTCGGCATGATGGGAAGAATGAGAGGAATGATGGGAAGGAGAAGAATGGTGGGAAGGAGAAGAATGGTGGGAAGGAGAAGAATGGTGGGAAGGAGAAGAATGGGAAGGAGAAGAAGAATGGGAAGGATGAGTACCCTCATTGTGCGAGGCCGAATGAGAAGAATGAGAAGGAGTGGCTTGCCTCAGTTCCTGTCTGCGCTTGGAACGGATTTCTCGGCGAGGGTCCATGTCTCTGTCCCTGGCTCAATCAGACGCAGGTCGCGTGGGTTTTGATGCGACTCGCGTGAGATCCGACGCGGGTCGCGTGGTCGTTGATGCGACTCGCGTGAAGGAGAACGCGGGTCACGTGGGTCAGGATGCTGGTCGCACCAAACCGGACCTGGCTGGTTAGGGTTTGAACCGGGCACTGGAGCGGGTCGATTGGGTCAGGACGCGGGTCGCGTGAACCAAGGGGGCCGGTAGGGTGGTGAACCAATCAGAGAAAGGAGAAGGGAGAAGAGAACTTACCTGCTGCGTCGGTGGCGTCGGCGGAGAAGAAGAAAGAAGATCGACGGAGGGAGTTCGGTGAAGAGGGCTCGTCGGCGCTTGCTCGGTTGAAGAGAAAAGAAGAGAGGAGAAGAGAGTGGGATCGGCTGGGAAGGAAAAGAGGAGGAGGGGACGCGGGTTAAAAAGGGACCTCGCGTCGTTTCGACGCGCCCCTTCAATGCCAGCCGTCGGTTCGAGATGACGCGGGTCGCGTGGAATTTCACGCGGATCGCGTGGCACGGCACGCGGGTCGCGTGGAATCTCATGCGGGTCGCGTCAGGAGTTCTTTTTGGTATTTTTACAAAAGGAAAACAGCTAGAAATCTAATCTAACTCTAACCTATCTCTAACTCTAACTATCTCTAACTCTAAACTATCTCTGGATCTAATCTAAATGCAATGCAAAGTAAACGAACCGGCTTGGGTTGCCTCCCAAGAAGCGCTTGTTTTAGGTCTCAAGCTCGACCTTCCTTTCTCTAATCTTTGACTGGGGCGAGATCGGATAGATCCCAAGAAGCGATGAAGTTGGCAATGCCTGCATACCAAGGGTCCGATTGGTTGCTTTCACGTGTCGCATCATCTGGCATGCGAGTCGTGTCAGGGTCTTCCAAGTCAGCTGTTTTCACTTCTGCTCTTCTGACTTCTTCTTCAAACAAGAAATGAGTGTGTTCTTTCGTGCTCTCATGGATTCGATCAAGAAAGTACTCTTCTACCAAATCTGTTAGGCATTTTTCGTGCACGTCCACTCGGGAACAAGATACGGCAGAAGGGTACTTCATGGCTTGATCAATTTGGAAACACACTCTCTCTCCTCCAAAGTTCAAGGTCAGTGTTCCTTGAGACACATCGATGATTGCACCTGCAGTCCTGAGGAAAGGTCGTCCCAGAATGATGGGGACTTCCTTGTCCTCTTCCATTTCCATGACCACGAAGTCTACAGGTACAAAGTACTTACCGACCTGAACTGGTACGTCTTCCACTATGCCAAGTGGCAATCGTACCGAGGAGTCCGCTAGCTGCAACGTCATTCGCGTGGGCCTGAGCTCTCCTACTCCCATTCGCTCGAAAATCGTGCGCGGCATGAGGCTCACACTAGCTCCCAAGTCGCAGAGAGCTCTCTTGATCGTGGCCTTGCCAATGATGCAAGGAATGGAAAACTTCCCTGGGTCGTTCAATTTGGGAGGTAGGTCGCTCTTCAGAATGGCACTGCACTGTTCCGTCAACTTCACCGTTTCATTGCCCTCCAAGCTTCGTTTGTTGGATAAGATATCCTTCAGGAATTTGGCGTAAGAGGGCATTTGAGTCAAGGCCTCGGTGAATGGGAGCGTGATGTGCAGTCCTTTCAGGACTTCTGTGAACTTTGCGAATTGTGCGTCCAGTTTGGTTGCAGCTAGTCTTCGGGGAAAGGGCAAAGGTGGCCTGTAGGGTGGAGGCTTGATTGGAGGTTTCTCAGCTGGAAGTGTCTCAGCCTCCTTCCCCTTGTCAGGCCCTTCCACGCGGGTCGCGTGAGGTGGCACGCGGGTCGCGTCCACAGAGCCTTCAGGTGTCGATGCGGGTCGGCTTGGCTCGATGCGACCTGAGTCGACATGTGACTTGGGTGACGCGGGTCGCGTGGGATGGCACGCGGGTCGCGTCTCAACAGTGTGGGTCACATCTAATGGAGTCAGATCAGGTGGGAAGGCTGGTTCTTGGTATTGGGTCCCACTTCGCAGCGTGATCGCCTTAACATCTCCTCTGGGGTTGGGTTCTGGCTGAGCTGGCAACTTCCCAGGTTGAGGTTGGCTCGAAGTGACGATGTGACTCAACTGCTCCAACAACTTGTTTTGAGCCGCCATTTGAGTGGACATGCTCTGCATCTGTTCCCACATCATCTGATTCATCTTCCCTTGCTCATGTGTGAAATTGGTCGCATAGGGAGGCACGTACGGTTTGGAAGGACCGGCTTGAAGTGCTCGATTGTTCTGAGTGGGAAAAGAAGCATTCTGATAGAAGCTCTTGTTGGAGTTGTTGTTGGAAGAGGGATTGTTCCAATTGTTGTGACTGGAAGACGGACGATTGAAAGAGTTGTTGTTGTCATTGGAAGACGGATTGTGAAACGAGTTGTTGAAAGGAGGTCTAGGAGCATTGTTTTGATTCCACCTCCAGTTTTGTTGCTCAATCGGATCCTTGGAGTAGGATCGGTTGAAAGGAGGCTTTGGAAAAAATGAAGGTTCGTTGTTCAAGGAACTTACCTGCTCGTTGCTCTCTTTGACCTCTGCCAAGGGGCATTGCTCGTAGCTGTGTCTCTCGTCTCCACACATGACACAACTCTGCGGTTGTTGTTCGACTGCCTTCACGCTCAGCTTGTCCATCGCCCTCTGCATGGCATCCATCTTGGCGGTCAAGGCAGTGATGTGATCGACCTCGAACTTGCCGCCACCTCTTGGTCGGGCGTTGTCGCGGCCGGACCACTGTTGGTTTTGTGCCATGTTGTCGATCAGGTTCATGGCTTCGAGGGCTCTCGGGACATGAGTGCTCCACCTGCAACTGCATCTACATAAGAACGAGTGTTCTCTGTCAGACCATCATAAAATGTTTGGATCAACAACCAATCAGGTAAACCATGGTGCGGACAAGAATACTGCAACTCTCTAAACCTTTCCCAAGACTCATTTAGGGGTTCATCTAACAATTGCCTAAAGCTGGTCAGTTCGTTCCTTACCTTGGCGGTTCTTTTGTGAGGGAAAAACCTAGTCAAAAACAACCTAGATAATTCCCTCCAGCTGGTGATCGAATCCCTAGGTAACGACCCTAACCATTTCTTAGCTTTGTCCCTAAGAGTAAAAGGAAAAAGAGCCAGTTTGGTGTAATCGGCGGTTGCTCCATTGGTCTTGATGGTTGTGATGCACTCGAGAAAAGTCTGGAGGTGAGCATGAGGGTCCTCGTGGTCCATGCCATGGAAGGTGCTCTGCTGAACCATGTTGACCACCCCTAGATTGAAGTTCGGTTGCTGTCTAGGTATTCTTGGCAACCTGATTGCGCCTCTGACATCTCCAGCTCGTGGCACGTTGAATTCTCGAAGTGTCCTCGGCATGAAGACATCCGTCTCTTCATCCTCGGGGTCAGTCAGGACTTCTTCCCTGTCTCTTTCTCTTTCCTCCCTGTCGTCTCTGCTCGGATGTTCTGACATCTCTTCAACTCGGGTCGCGTGAGAGGTCTCGCGGGTCGCGTCTGATGTGATGCGAGTCTCGTCAACCTCGGTGCGGGTCGCGTCAAGAGATGGCTGAGCAGCAGCAGTTTCGTCTGGAGGAGTTTCGTCAAAAAGTGGCCCTCTGCTCCTCAGTTGGTATTTCAGTGTGTATCTACCTGCAGGAGGATGGTTAAGAGCCAGCTTTCAGTAAAAGAAAAGAAAGATAAAGGATACAGATTAAAATCTAGATTAACTAAGAAAAGCAAAAATTCAGAAAATGAAAGCCGTCCCCGGCAACGGCGCCAAAAACTTGTTCGCTCCCAGATGAGAGGTACAGAGTTTCACCACAGCCTAGGCTGTGGAGTTTAAACCCTATTCAACTCTTGGACGAAGGTTGCAAGTGCACAACCCTGTCTTTGTAGTTAGAACGGGTGTCGATCCTCAGGGACGGACTATTTTCTGAATCTTAACTAATCCTAGTTAGGTACTAGAAGTTGAATGATTGGGATTTTGTTTAACTATTCCTAAATTGTATGAACAAATCAAATGCAATCAAAGAATGAATGAACAAGTATTTATGTATTAACAATTGTACTAACTATGTATGAACAGGTAAATGAATCAACTAAAAGTATGTATTCTGTACTATGATATAAAAGAGTGTTTCAAGGGTTTCAGATTTCATCTTCAACTTTGCTGCTCAGACCTGCCACGCGACCCGCATGCTTTCGCATGCGACCTTTGTGACGCGACCCGCATGCTTTCGCATGCGACCCGCTTGGCCTTAAGCGCTCCGAACCTGGCACGCGACCCGCAAGCTGCGGCTTGCGACCCGTGTGATGCGACCCGCGTGCTAAGTCACGCGACCCGCATGGTCCCTTGAGCTGAGTCTGCACATGTCAGAAACTTGCTGTTTAAGTCGTGTAAGGTTAGATTGACCGTACCTAGTGTCACTGAACCTCAACTCTCGTATGTTGGCTTAGCAGACCTGGTTTGGAATTGCAATTTCACCTTCTCAGGTTTAATCAAGCTGTTTGATCTAAACCTAAGTTCTCAATTCTGTTTACTAAAGGTATCTACAAGCTGAAGTAGAAACTTTCACCTTTCGGCTACTCATTGATCTACAAGCTGAATAGAAACTTTCACCTTTCGGCTACTCGTTGACCTCACCTTTCGGTTCTCAGACCTACCTCAAGTACTTAACCTAATTGCAAGAAGCATCAAGCCTTTGGTACAAGAAGAAATGCCTAAGGCATTCAACAGTAAGCAATCAAGAATCAAACAATTCAGATCAAGCAATCTCAAATAATACAAGAATCAAGAAACACGAAATAACAATAAGAATCAATCCATATGCATCATCAAACAAAGTATCAGACTACAAATCCAAACCCTCGAAACTACAGTATCTACTCAGACATCAAACAAGTCAAAATAAGAGAGAGAGAAAGAAAGCAAATCATAGTGAGAGAAGAGGTAGAGAAGAGGATTGAAGCTTCAGGTTGAGTCTTCTTCTTCAGATCGCCTCCTCTTCAGCTCCAGATCGTCTCTCTCCCCTTCAAACTCCGATCTCTCCTGTCTCTGGTGAAAATCGTGGAAAATCGGATCCCCTTTCTGTTGCCAGGCCTGCTGTTTAAATAGCTTCCTTCATGGGCCTCAATTGGGCCTGGCTCAGTTAACTCGACGCGACCCGCATGAGTTTCCATGCGACCCGCGTCGGGTGGCAAGGATGCGAGCTGTGAGGGTCGCGTCTGAGGTCGCGTTTGGGCTGCGATGCGACCCGCGTCAGGTGGGACGCGGGTCGCGTGGGGGAAGTCAGAACTCTGCCTTTTTGCCTGTTTTTCGCCTATTTCCTGCAATTCAACCACAAAGCATCAGCAGTACCATATTCTATTGATTTTCAATATAAACTGTGCAATTTAGTGGTCAAAATCACAAGATCTGGTCTGGAAATAAGACGAAATAATAGATGAAATATAGACATATCAATAACCTCGTCATCCGCAAATGGAACTTCGACCTCCCATGTTCCCCAATGATATAGGAAGGCTCAGCTCCCAACAACTCCTCGACATAACCTGCGAATCTGGTGCTGTCAGAGACGCCACCGACGGGTGTGCCACGGATAGGCAAACCCCAGAGAGCACTCACATCCTGGAGAGTCACTGTCATCTCTCCGAATGGCATGTGAAACGTGTGCGTCTCGGGACGCCATCGCTCCACCAGTCCAGCGATGAGAGATGCATTGATGATGCTTTTCTCTGTCCGCACGATGTCCACAACCTGGTAGAGACCCAGGTTGACGAGGTACGGCTCCATCACCTCGTAGTACTTCATGTGAACGCACCGCAACTTCACATCTAGAAGATCCGTGTCCTGCGTTGAAAAAGGTAATCCGCATGGTGATAACATAATAAAATTTAAACCCAACAAAATTTAATGAAAATATAAGAAAAGGAACGTACCTCACGAGAAGCCAATGAGACTCGGTGCTCGCTGTGGGGAATCCACAGGAGAGGAATGATGTGCTCCGTGCTGCTAGTACTGATCGGCTCATCCACTACTGGACGCTGGGTAGGCCGTGCTCTAGGCATCCTGATGTCTAAAATAACCTAATTTCGGTGAAATTACGCTTGATCAGCATAATTATGGTAAAAAAGGCCAAAATACCCTAAAAATTGGTCAAACGTGCTAATTACACTAAATTACGCTTAATCAACCTAATTATGATAAAAAAGGCCAAAATACCCTAAATATTGGTCAAACGTGCTAATTTCGGTAAAATTACGCTTGATCAGCCTAATTATGGTAAAAAATGCCAAAATACCCTAAATATTGGTCATCTGTGCTAATTACACTAAATTACGCTTAATCAGCCTAATTATGGTAAAAAAGACCAAAATACCCTAAATATTGGTCATATGTGCTAATTACACTAAATTACGCTTAATCAGCCTAATTATGGTCAAAAAAGACCAAAATACCCTAAATATTGGTCAAACGTGCTAATTTCGGTAAAATTACGCTTAATCAGCATAATTATGGTAAAAAAGGCCAAAATACCCTAAATATTGGTCATCTGTGCTAATTACACTAAATTACACTTAATCAGCCTAATTATGGTAAAAAAGACCAAAATACCCTAAATATTGGTCAAACGTGCTAATTTCGGTAAAATTACGCTTAATCAGCCTAATTATGGTAAAAAAGGCCAAAATACCCTAAATATTGGTCATCTGTGCTAATTACACTAAATTACGCTTAATTAGCCTAATTATGGTAAAAAATGCCAAAATACCCTAAATATTGGTCAAATGTGCTAATTTCGGTAAAATTACCCTTAATAAGCCTAATTATGGTCAAAATGACCAAAATACACTAAATATTGGTTTACTTAGCTAATTACACTAAATTACAACAACATAATCTAAATTCTAACACCTAAATCCTAAACCCTAAAATAAATAAATTAAAAATTAAATTAGATAAAAAAAAAATTACCTCAAAGAAGAGCTCAAATCCGGTTGTGAGATGAAAGAGTTATGAGGAGGAGAGAGAAAAAGGGGGTATATATAGGGTGAAATGCGGGTAAAAAAAAAAAAGAGTAAGCCGGCCAGAAAATGACCGGCTTAGAGGGGGAGTAAGCCGGCCATTTTCTGGCATGCTTGGGTATTTTTCGATATTGAGTCCGATTCTGAGCATAATTAATAATTTGTATTAAACTTTGGATATTATAAAAATGTCGGGACTTATAGGCCTCAATCAAGCCTGGAATACTTTTAATTCTCCTACCACATGCGTCCAAGTTAATGCTTCACGTGACTTCAATTTAATTGCTACGGTTAGTTATCAACCAACTTTATTATCAGGATTTCAAAAACCAAAAACAAAAAAACTTTATAATCGTTTACGCTTCCTTAAATTACGGATGAGTTTGGATTGGTCGAGTTCCGTGCATGCGTTTAATTTAATTTAATCCATAGGTCGATTAAGACATTTTTAATTTACAACTAATTATCGTAACTTGAAAACCACTTAATCCATACATTTATTTTAAGATCAAATTTTGCAAATGTATAATTTATTCGGATTGACTTCCAACCTTTATAAAAAAATATTATATATTAATCTGAAAATCAGATTTTGCAAATTTTACTAGTTTTATTGACCAAAGATAAATATTAACAAAAATATTGTTATTATCATTATCATCGGGAAGTAGCATTTAGAGAATGTTGTTGGCGTACATTTTTTGAAAAATAGACAAAAATGCCCTTCCATTTATATAAAAAACTTACAATACCAGAAACATAAGAAAAACAAAACTGCACTAAATATTTAAAACCTGACAAGTACCAGCAAAAGAAAAAAATGCAGAAGGACCCCTAAAAACCCATAAATGCCGTAAAATGGTCTCAGGAGCACCTAACAACATCATAACTCAGATATTGAACTTTGAGAAAGTAGTATAAAAAATTTTCAGCCGTATTTATTAAATGCATCACTGACCAAGCAAAACACAAAATCCTTAAAGCTGAAAAATGTCAAAAAAAAAGGCACTAAACAGAATGCCATAAGTTGCAACATCCAATAACATCCAGTAAACAGTCATTACATTGGACCATGCCAAGATTATTAAAGCAAATAACAGTTGCCAAGCACAACCAAATATCTCCTTGTGTGTCCAAGTCATAGGGTTAATGAGCAAGAAGCATTGGTACCAGTGGTACACTAGAACTGTTACCACCATTCATCTCAAGGGCATCAACAAGCAGGGGAGGCACGGTCTGAAGGGGCACCATGTACATATCCTCAAGGACCCATAAGTGTATGTGATGTATTGGTTTTTTCTTCTTATTGCCTAACCAGTAATCCAACAAAGAACAAGTTAGTAAAACCATTTCGGTCACGACAAACAGCTAAGATATAAGCGCATAGAATAGAAGTTAATTGGATCCCTCTGCAAGTACATTCTGTGCGTATAACGCACCCAATGCATTCTTACAGCTTTCTCCCAATGTTTTCTGATCTTTTACAAAACCCAGTAGGAAAGAACCTGCTTCTTGTCTTTTAATTCCATTGCTTGCTGTCGCCGCTCAACAAACCATCTGTTGCACTTGTAGAACGTATCCTTCACTATGGCAGCCACGGGCATTCTACGGCTCGTTCGGAAGACATTGGTGAGTGACTCAGAGCCGTTTGTTGTCATGATACCAAATTGGTATCCTCCATCACAGGTTTGGAAAATCTTCTCATAATTAGACGGCTCCATCGCATTATAAGACGTACTTTGCCCACCTTCCTTCAAAATGCATTACACCTTGAATTTAGCTGTACAAAACAAAGAGATGTTATTTCATTTTCAGAATAGTCTTGTACAATATTTAATCCTCACTTTATAAATTAGACATACCTGAACAAACTCTTCGAACATCTCTTTCAACCTTCTTGGCTTATTCTTCTTGGCTCTTTCTCTGAACCTCCATCTGTACCACTTGTCATTTCCACAGTTCTGGACCAGGTTGTCAGCAACATGCTGCATACAAAACCTGTGCACAAAAAGCTCTAGAGACCATCCGTATTCTGCTGTCAATGCAGCTTTGATCCCCTTGTGCTGGTCCGATATAACACAGACGAATTTATCATATCCGAGCACTTCATTCCTCAATCACCGTAAGAAAAAAAATCCCAATTCTCGGAATCCTCCTTATGCATAATTGCAAATGCAATAGGCAACAATTGGTTCTCGGTATCATAGCCGCAAGCTATCAAAAGCCTCCCATCATACCGCTCAGACAAGAAGCATGCATCTATGCTGATCACTGGTCTCAAGTACTGAAACGCTGCAATGCATGAACCAAAAGCCCAAGCGACGGCCCTAAACTGAACAACATGTCTCATAATTTCTCCTGATTCTTTATCTCGTACCGGACTGGTCAGAAATTGGTACTTTGTGCCGGGATTCTTGTCACAAATTGCCATCATCAATGGTCTCAGCAAGCTGTATGAAGTCTCCTAACTCCCAAATTGTCAGGCTATTGCAAGCTCACGACCCCTCCACAGTCAGTTGTATTTTGGGGTTACATTGTGATACACAGATAAAACACAGTCTGCCACCGTCTCGATGCTCACACAGGGGTCTCTCTTAATGCTTCTCTCAATGACATCGGCAATGATTGATGCCGTTAGACATTCATTGTCGGTCCTTGTATACTCAGTCCTATATGTGTGAGGCTTGTCTTACCTCATTATAACCCATGTATCTCCATATCCCGCTGGTTTTCTCTTAAGTTCGTAATCACAACTCGAGTCCTTGCACACCACATGAATCCGATCTCTATCACTTTTCTTCATTCTAATCTCCTGATTCTTGGTAATATGGTGCTCCATAATCTTCTTAATTAGATCATCCTTCCTTTTAAAATATTGGTCCGATGCCATCTCACATTTGTACTCAATCTGTTGCCTGTAGTAACCAATATCTGCTTCTAAATTCAGATACATCATTGAAATCTGGGACGGGGTGCGTATCAGTCCGGCCACTAAGCGGCATATTCCCATATTCGGCCACATTGAGCTGTTTCAACTAGACCATCTTCACCACAACCCTCCAGGTAATCAGAGTCTTAGTTTTCTCCATCAAATTCATCCCCACTTTGCAGATCTTCCTCCGGAATTTTATTAATATTTTCAAAATCCGACCCAATTTCATCGTCAACTGGTGCCGGTCTGGGTAAGGTTCTGGTGGCGATACTAGTAAAGGCGCCACATGCACGGTCTAGATGGGGATGAAACTTGGAGTATTGGCTAAAGTCGTGATTGGGGTGCTGGTGTGTAGGGACTGTCTGTTTCTGGGTCAGTGTATGGTTCTCGTTGTGTTGGAGGAACGACTGGAGTGTATGGTTCTCGTTGTGTTATATAAGTTGGCGCAACTAAATTTTGGCCAGAACTTCCAACCCCAGGCTCTATTGGAACTCTTCTGGTGTAGATTTCTATTATAAAATTTCCAGTGGCCTTTAAATGGCTACACCCCTCTCCAAGTACTTTCATCTAGTAGTTTCGCAAGGGTATATTTTCCGGAGTTTTCATTGCAAACTCGGGTTGCCAATTCTAAGTTCCACTTTTCTGAATTATAACCAGTGCATGCGTAATCATTGATTTCAAGTCACAAAGTGAGATATCATCGTGAATCATAAATGAATTAATTGCCTCTTTGGAGTAATAAGCCCCGTATGCATTACTAAGAACCTTCCCACCACAGTGTAATGAAATCAAGGCCATGGCAAACAAACTACATTTTGAAAAATGGTAAACAATTGTCAGGTTACTAATCTACATGTATAGGTTACTGAAAAATAATTAAAAATAAATAAAAATAAATAAAAAATTAAATACATTAATTATTTTATTAATTTACAAATTAAATAAGTGTAAATTAAATGGATCATGTCTGTATACATGTAACGATCAGTCCACTAAACCCTACAAAATTAAATGAGTGTAAATTAATTATATTTATTAATTTAAATTAATATTTTTAGTAATTAAATTAATAT